>OU015525.1:3653036-4253036 GCA_907165065.1 Caprimulgus europaeus | reverse complement strand
TGAGACAGGACAATGGAGAAGATTGCCTTAGTTGATGAGGATTGGGTCAGGGACCAATTAAGCAATCTGGACATCCATAAATCTATGGGTCCAGATGGGATGCACCCACGAGTGTTGAGGGAGCTGGCTGAGGTCATTGCTAGACCGCTCTCCATCATCTTTGCTAAGTTGTGGGGAACGGGAGAGGTGCCTGAGGGCTGGAGGAAGGCAAATGTCACTCCAATCTTCAAAAAGGGCAAGAAGGAGGACCCGGGTAACTACAGACCGGTCAGCCTCACCTCCATCCCTGGAAAGGTGATGGAACGACTTATCCTTGGTGCCATCTCTAGGCATATCAAGGATAAGAGGGTCATTAGGGGCAGTCAGCACGGCTTCACCAAGGGGAAGTCGTGCTTGACCAACCTTCTAGACTTTTATGAAAACACGACGAGGTGGCTGGATGATGGCAGAGCAGTGGATGTGGTCTATCTTGATTTCAGTAAAGCATTTGACACGGTCTCCCACAGCATCCTCGCTGCCAAATTGAGGAAGTGTGGATTGGATGATCAGGCAGTGAGATGGATTATTAACTGGCTGGTGGGAAGAAGCCAGAGAGTAGTGGTCAATGGGGCAGAGTCTAGTTGGAGACCTGTGTCTAGTGGAGTCCCTCAGGGGTCGGTACTAGGACCAGTACTATTCAATATATTCATTAATGACCTGGATGAGGGCACAGAGTGCACTGTCAGCAAGTTTGCTGATGACACAAAGCTGGGAGGAGTGGCTGACACACCAGAGGGCTGTGCTGCCATTCAGAGAGACCTGGACAGGCTGGAGAGCTGGGCAGGGAAAAACTTGATGAAATATAATAAGGGCAAGTGTAGGATGTTGCACCTGGGCAGGAACAACCCTGGGTTCCAGTATAAGTTGGGAAATGATCTCCTAGAGAGCAGTGAAGGGGAAAGGGATCTGGGAGTCCTGGTGGACAGCAGGATGACCATGAGCCAGCACTGTGCCCTTGTGGCCAGGAAGGCCAATGGCATCCTGGGGTGCATTAGAAGGGGTGTGGTTAGTAGGTCAAGAGAGGTTCTTCTTCCCCTTTACTCTGCCCTGGTGAGGCCACATCTGGAATATTGTGTCCAGTTCTGGGCCTCACAGTTCAAGAAGGACAGGGAGCTGCTTGAGAGAGTCCAGCAAAGAGCCACCAAAATGATTAAAGGAGTGGAGCATCTCCCTTATGAGGAAAGGCTGAGGGAGCTGAGCCTCTTTAGCTTGGAGAAGAGGAGGCTGAGGGGAGACCTGATTAATGTTTTTAAATATTTGAAGGGTGAGTGTGGGGCCAGGCTCTTCACAGTGATGACCAATGATAGGACAAGGGGCAATGGGTGTGAGCTGGAACACAGGAGGTTCCGCTTAAATTTGAGAAAGAACTTCTTTACTGTGAGGGTGACAGAGCACTGGGACAGGCTGCCCAGGGAGGTTGTGGAGTCTCCTTCTCTGGAGACATTTGAGACCCGCCTGGATGCCTTCCTGTGTAAACTCATCTAGGTGTTCCTGCTCCGGCAGGGGGATTGGACTGGATGATCTTTCAAGGTCCCTTCCAATCCCTGACATTCTGTGATTCTGTGTGATTCCTTTGTTATCAGGAGTGTAATGGTTCTGCTGTGGTTAATTGCAATAACTGATGAAAATAGACAATTTGCAGCTTCTTGAGAGAACAATAGAAGGAATGAAAAGACTAATGACAACAGCCAAGTTTTGTGGCCCAGGGAAAAGAGGGTGACATCATTTTCCCATATTCAAAGTTGGACAACTTTAATCCAATTTTCTTCCTTTCATCATCAGCAAATAATTCGGATGTTTCTCATCCCTTAATTGTGCCTTTGTTTCCATGATGAGGGGAAAGCGTTACTGTGATGATCTGTTGGCTAAATTCTCCCCACATCTGCAGAGTGTTTCACCAACTAGGCCATTTGAATGAACTAGAGGAATTTTAAATTCTTGAGATGGAGGCTATATCAGGAGGTTGTGAAACATCATGTTTCAGAAAGTAGCCTGGATTGGGCAAGAAGAAAGATTTTATAGATCCTACTAGAATCTGGGTAAATGATGACAGGTAGTCTTGTTCTGTCAGTCTTGGTGAGAAGATCACCTACTTTTAGGATTATGAGACCTTTTTCTTCCAGTGTTCACAACAGACCATTGCCCCATTCCCTATTTGACACAAAATCCCTGAGGATCTTACTTAACTGTCACTCTCTTAAGGTAGAGAGCTACTCTCAACAGCTCTTTCAACAGGCAGCATAAGCAACATAATGTCTCAACAATGTCTGCATTGGTAGCAACCAAACAAACAGATTTCTCCAGGTTCAATTTCCTTCACCAAGGCTTACACATGCAATAGCCTTCCATTTAACTACTCTGGGACAAAATGAGCTGTCTCAAGGTCAAATTTTGGTGAGTTGAACCCTGCATCCCTTGCTTTCTGTTGTCAAAACTGCTGGAGAGCCCCAGGATGCCACAGAGTGCCAAAAACAGGAATAAGACTTGGGAAATTTGCTGATAGATTGGTCTCTAGGGTGTTGAAGCCAGTCACATCTACCTGACCCAGACCACAATAAAAGGGAACATGGGGCTACACTAAGGCAGTGGCCATCCAGAGGACATGCTGAGGGTTTACAACCTTGTTGACGGGTGAAACAGGTCTTTGTTGTAGTAAGGAAATGTGCTTTATGGAGGTTAAGTGGACACAGGCAAATCAAAGCCCCTGGCAGCTCTCTGATCCTTTCCTGACAATGTGGGGATTACACATTTGATCAAAGCTTCTCTTACAATTTGTCAACAAAGCAACTCCTTTGAGTATGTGACATGGTTGCTGGCCAAGCCAGAGCTTCAATGAGAAAGTCCTTTTCAGTCTTAATCTTATCTATCCATAGGCATGTCCACATTGCAATCCATATTGTGGTCTGCAAATAAATCACTAAGTCTGTGTGCATCATTACGCTAAATTGGAGGGACCAGGTCATTCTCTGGACTGGAGAGATACCGGGATAAAACCCACAAAGTCCTCTCTGAGCTTGCTTAATGCAGACAGAATTTGGTCCCTCTTTTAAATTCTTTTCAAACTCGAATCAAAACTCATCACGGTTACAAAGCAAGGAAGTAAACAAACCCTCTGAGTATGGTATTGTTCCATATTCTCTTTTGAGTGGCAGGTGGTTTTGAAGTCATAATAACATGAATTAAGAGTTCAGAATGGCAAACATTTAAAAGCATGGTCTCCATCTCTTCATGCCTTTCATTTGTTCTTTAGCCCTGGGATATAAAGGAGTATTATCTGACAGACATGTGGCTTTGCAGCTTGGGTTACACATACTGATCTTATCTCTACAGGATATTGCAAATATTTCCTTCTAGGTTTTTAATATACTGGAATATCTTGTATATGATTTTTTTTTTTTTTATTTTTTAGTTTTTACTCCTTTTTATAGACCTTGGGTATGTGTTCTCTCATCTCAGAGACTTGGATTGACATTTCAGCCAGGAGGGAAAAGTCATGGGAAGTCACTCATTTCACAACAGGGAAAACTAATTTCCTACTCTTTTAAATTTGTGAGTCTGTTTTCAAGAAATATCCTACCTGACCTCCAGTTTTTCAGGCAGCAACAATTGTTTTTAGGCATGTCTGATCTCAGGTTTCCATCTTCATCAGGAGTTGAACCCAGATGCTTCTCTACTGAATCACTGCCAGAGAACTAAGAGAGCTACTTTGCTTCTGTAGCTAATAGGCTGTTTGATTGATCATTAGAAGTAAACATGCTATTCACTCAGATTATCTGCACTCTAAATAGATCTGTTAAATCTGTGAGTGTTTACCTTTGAATTTAGAAATGGCAACATTAAGAACCTAGTTATCAAGTTTTATAACAGAAAAGCAGAGGTAGATTTCAAGTTTTAATTCAATATGGAAGAGAAGATGATTTTCCATATAAAAGAGCCCTGCTTAAAAAAAATATTGCAATTTGTGTGTTCCTGCATTTAGAAAAAAATGAACTGGATATGTGAAATAATATAACACACAGAAATATGAATTTGATGGTATCCTTGGGTGCATTTCAAAGAGCATGTCCAGCAAGTTGAAGGAGGTTCTCCTCCCCCTCTACTCTGCCCTGATGAGGCCACATCTGGAGTACTGCGTCCAGTTCTGGGCTCCCCAGTTCAAGAGGGACAGGGATCATCTAGAGAGAGTCCAGTGGAGGCCACAAAGATGATGAGGGGCCTGGAGCATCTCCCGTATGAGGAGAGGCTGAGAGAGCTGGGACTCTTCAGCCTGGAGAAGAGAAGACTGAGAGGGGATCTGATCAATGTCTATAAATACCTGAAATGTGGGGCCAAGTGGATGGGGCCGGGCTCTTTTCGGTGATGCCCAGTGACAGGACAACAGCAATGGGCAAAAACTGGAACGCCAAAAGTTCCAGACAAACTTAATCAAAAACTCCTTCACTATAAGGGTGATGGAGCACTGGAATAGGCTTTCCAGAGAGGTTGTGGAGTCTCCTTCTCTGATGAGGTTCAAAACCCACCTGGATGCTTTCCTGTACAACCTGGTGTAGGGAACCTGCTTTGGCAAGGGAGTTGGACTAGATGCTCTCCTGAGGTCTCTTCCAACGCCTATGATCCTGTGATTCTGTGATTCTGTTTCTGCCTAGTAGATCCCAGCAGTGACAGGAACACTTTAAGCATACAGAATTTTGATGCAGCAATGCCCATGATGCAGTGTTTTACTCTAGCACCACTAGTAGCATGAAAAACGTGATCACATCTCCCACTTTGTAAGGCTCGATGAATCTCCTTATCTCTCATCAGCTCTGTATGTGGCTGATGGGGACTTAAGTAGAGGCTTAATTGGGTGATGGGATGAATTCCAGCCTGAGAAGGATGCATATCCATCATGCTCCTCAGAACTGTTTTTTCCCCTCCTTTTTCAGGACACCAGGTAACACCATCAGAAGTCTCACTGCATGTAATGTGCATGCTGCCAAACAATGTCAGATCTACTCAGGTTATCTGGAGATAGTTCTGTCTCAGAAAATCTGTCTCAAATGAAGTTGCTCAGCTTAAATTTTTTCAATGGAAAAGTCTGAATGAGTTTGGACTCCTTTTTTCCTACTTGAAAAGAAACAATTGGAAAGTACATGATTAATGAGGGATGTGGCAGACATTTATGAACTTATGAGTGATGGAAAGAATTTGATTGGGAAATAATTATTCACTGTCTTACACATTGCAAGAATTAGGGTTTTACCAGTGAAACAATCAGATCAAGCAAAGAGAAGTAATTTTTCAGGCAGCGTGCAAGTGATATATGCATCTCTTTCCCATAGAATACTGTAAAGTCAAAAAAACCCAACCTTGTAAGGGAATGAAGAAACTCAAAACAGATCCCTACTAAACTGAAATCTCCATGTGACTTGTATGTGAAGTGACCTGCCAGAAGATGGGAGGAAGAACTACTCTATTATTTGCCTTTTTACTATATATTTTCTGAAAACATTCATTATTATCTTTTGTTGGTAAAAGTATGCTGTCTAGCTAGACCATTAGTCCATTAAATACTTGGATTTTCTAAGGTAATTAATTTTGCCCCATGTGAGGTTCTCATCCTGCCAGGGGCAAAGCCCTCTGAGTTTCTGACAGAGGTCTTCAGTAGATGCTGATGGGAAGTGTAGGACCACTGAGCAACTGTAAACAACTATGACACTGAGAGATAGGGGTGAGGAGGCCAAACTTTCATTTCCATGAGTGTAAAACACATGAAAAATATTCCAAAGGATAAAAGAGTGGGAAAGAAATGAGACTGAGGAAAACGAAGCTCTAATTCCTCAATCACTAGAAGCTGAATCACAATCATTACCATTAATTAGAAGTACTTAAGAGACTTAGCAATGAATCATCCTGTCAGTAGCTTTAGTGGACTGAATGGCTGAATGGTAACAGATTTTAAATCTGAGCATCTCCACCTGTTCTGCAGTTGTTCCTTCCAGGCTGCAGCTTCTGGTAGTGTTCCTTTGCTGTGGATAAACAGCAGCATTCTCCCTTCAGAACCATCAATCTCAGGTCTTTTAAGCAACATTACACTAATTTTAAATTTTAAAAAAATAAAGTCTACAAACTAAATCATAAAAACCAACACAGGGCAAATCAATGTTTGGGAATGAGCTGATTAAGTCAGGAGAGAAGAGGCTTTGTGTATATGTAGTCACAACTGGAAAAATGCACATACACAAATGCACTCAGACAAATAAATTTGAATTGTTTAAGGAATTAGAGTGTAAAGAAATTATATTTTATAGTACACCAAACTGCCAAACATGCCATAACCCTGTGAAAACCACTTACTCTTTAATGGCTGAAAGGAATAAAACTGACAAAAGAATAAATTCCCTGTGCACTCTGACATCAGAATAAATTTCTTTTGGTAATAGTGTTGTTTTCCTCATTGACTTCAAAAAGGCCACTGAATGGGATGACTTTAAAGGTATCTGAGCTTGGTTTTGTAGTACAGTATATCTCGTATTAAAGAAGACTGGAGAGATATTTTCTAGTGAGAGTTTAGCAGCTGAGGATAATAAGTGAAGAAGAAAATGCTGTCACCATTGGTGGAACAAGTAGGATACCTTGTGTGGAGAATTTTGATTCCCAGGTGCCTGAGATAAAATCCACGCATTTAAGAGTAGGAATGGGAGTTTATGCAGATCTTAGTGGCAGAAAGGAACATGCTGTTTATTGTTGTCAATCTCCTTTGCTCAATGGAGAACATGCCATGGATGCTGAGTCCCAGAAAATTCACTGGGAATGAATTTTCCCCAAATGCCCAGATTGCACCCCCAAATACCACAAGCCATGAAGCAGCCAACCCAATGCACTGTAACGAGCTGAACTCAATCCACTTAAATATTTTAAAAGACCAAATTCTACATAAATAACAAGGTGCCTAAGGAAGCAAGTGGGAGAGACTGAGGATATTGCTTTTGAAGTTTCATTTTCAATAACTGAAGATTTGTAAGGTTGAAAATGGCCAGATGCTCTTAGGATGTGGCTCTTGCCCTAAGGAAGAAGGTGACCTCTCCTTTCCATCTGTTGCTCAGAATTCAATGTTCCTTTGTGTATGATATGGATTTGAGGTCATAATAATATTATGAGAGGAATAAAGGACACCTATAGTTAGAAAAGAATATTCTTCAAATCATTAAACATTGACATCCCCATTAACCTAAGCTTGCCTGACAGTCATTGGAGGGATAATTAATATAATCTCTAGAGCTAAGGATGAGAGTCATGTCTTCCTAAGGTCTAACATGGGTCATAGGGCAGATGAATGAAGCCCTTAAAACACCTATTTCTGTCCATTTACTACAAAAGAAGTCAAGGGTGACAAGCTCAGCAGTAGATTTTCTATTACAGGCATCTAAACTTAAGTGAGATGAATCATACAGTAAATGTCCTAACAGTGAGGACGCTCATTATTCTTACATGAAATAATTGACCATAGAAAGGGGGAAAAACCTGCCCTTTGCTTGATACCTTTAAGCAAGAATGGATAAAATATCCTACAGGCAATAAAGCTAAAGTCTTCTACTCTACCATCTATTAGGTTCCCTTGATCTCTGATTGTTATTTCATTATCAAAGCAGGTGAGAGAATATGTTGGCATTGTATGAGCATTACACACATTCTCCATATTTCCATCATACTGACATTAGCTCCCTCAAATGACCCAATGCTGGCAAGACCTGAATAAACGACATAATACAGCATCACTGTACACTTAGATGAAACAGCACTAAAAACCACAAAAGTCATGCTTATATGCATGCTTATGTGTTGAAGGAGGTTCTCCTCCCCCTCTGCTCTGCTCTGCCCTGGTGAGGCCACATCTGGAGTACTGAGTCCAGTTCTGGGCTCCCCAGTTCAAGAAAGACAGGGATCTTCTGGAGAGAGTCCAGCAGAGGCCACAAAGATGATGAGGGTCCTGGAGCATCTCCCGTAGGAGGAGAGGCTGAGAGAGCTGGGACTGTTCAGCCTGGAGAAGAGCTGACTGAGAGGGGATCTTATCAATGTCTATAAATATCTGAAATGTGGGGACCAAATGGGTGGGGCTGGGCTCATTTCGCTGGTGCCCAGTGACAGGACAAGGGGCAATGGGTACAAACAGGAACACTGGAAGTTCCAGACAAACTTAAGGAAAAACTTCTTTACTGTGAGGGTGACAGAGTCCTGGGACAGGCTGCCCAGAGAGGTTGTGGAGTCTCCATCTCTGGAGATGTTCAAAACCCATCTGGACACTTTCCTGTGCAACCTAGTGTAGGGAACCTGCTTTGGCAGGGGGATTAGATTAGATGATCTCCTGAGGTCCCTTCCAACCCCTATGATTCTGTGATTATACTTGCAATACTTCCTGATCATCATGATGAGTCCCTGAACCTTTCTAACACTCTGAAGATCTGAGTGGGACTTACTATGATATCCTGCTATATGTGAATGCAGCTCTCCTAAGCAATCTTGCATGAATTATCAGTCTTGAAAGTTTTCTTTTGCTTCACACATTCACTGACATGGGTAACAAAGCTGCAGGCAGAAAGAAGTAGTAGCAAAGCAGGAGAAGTAAGTGTTGTCCTAACCAGAAATACAAATCCTTTTTCTGGATAAAAGATGCAGAGCCAGCACATCAGCACCTGCATGGTCCAGGACTCTCCACCTGCAGGGCCTTTATCCTCCAATTTCACATTAAGAGCACTGCCAAAAAGACCAAACCAAAGGCACAAAGCAGCCTTCAAGGATTTAATCAGTGCTTCTTTCATCAGCCTTTCCCCCATCTTGTTTTTTCCTAGCTACAGGTATTACTCCTTCATTCATCTGTCTATTCCTGACAGACTCAGGATGTTCACATACCATGCAAACTTATGTATTTCTATAGAATAACTGTACTGTTACTATGAATGAGGGCATAAATTTTGGTTTTGAACATAAACCAGGAGACTAGTCTTCTATTTCTGCATCTGACAGTTATCAGGTGGCAGTCTACCATGTGCCTCAACTTCTTTATTTTACCAGAAGAAAACTCTTTTAGAAGTCCTCTGGTATTGTCAAAAGCTGTGTCAGTGCTTCTGGAGCTGCTAGCCTTGTGCTCATAATACTATGATGCATATCATGATTGAAAGAGTTGGGTAATGGGCATTGCCTTATCTGGACAATTATATGGTGCAGATGAACCGAGACTACCTGATCAACTAATTAGTGCGAGGAACTAATTGATGAAGATACCTTGAAGATTGCAAGGGTCCTAGGACCTCATACAAGTTTTGAAATCTGTCTTTGCTAGAAAGCAAATATTTTCACCTTTATTTGGATGAGGACATTTGAGGCCATGCCATGAATTGTAGTGCTGACCCTAACCTTGCTCCAAACATATGAGTACCTGCAAACTATGCGATGTTGAGTCAAGGTCGTCAGGCTGTATGGCTAAACCCAGGACTGAATAGAAGCATCTCACTGTCCTCTCCTATATCTTTGGAGTATCCTGCTAGTCCCATCTCTTCTTCTCATCCCTATCACTCACTCACTGTCCTCTCTATAAGTTTCAGACATTTTTACTAATGTAAAAAGTGAATAGGGAGATACAGGCATTTTAGTTGCTCTTTAATGACTTTAAGGTGATTGCTGGAGAGGACTGCTTGGCCCTTAAAGTAGCTCTAATGGCAGCTTTGGGGTGCTACTTGAAGGATCTAGTATGGCCCATCCATGGGTTCCCACTCTGGTGGCAGCTTAGACAGATTTGGTCTGGGTAAGCTCTGTTCTAGCCTTTATCACATGCCTTCTGGGTGTCATGTTCAAAGCAAAAGAGCAATGACAGAAGGAACAGCAGCTCTCCTAGAGTCCCAGTTTTCAATCTCCTATTCCACCCACTTGATTTCACCCTCTTGTGCTCATTTGAGTGATCCTCAGCTCCCACCCATGCAAAGTGCAATGGAAATCTTCATGTTTCCCTCCATAACATCTTACAAGCTACCTACAGGCAATGTGCCAGGTTTGTGTAAAACAATGACTTTTGGAAAATGAATCAAAACTTGATTAAAATGTTGTGTGAGTTACATAGTCACTTTATATATCTCAGCTGTCTTACCTTTAAAATTTCAGATGTTAGGTGAGGGAGGAAAAAAAGTACATACTGGAAACAGATGAAGGTAAGTGAATATTTCCTTCACTTCCTAAGTGAATACAGTGAATACTGTGAGGCAGCTTAATCTGTAATTTCTGAGAGCTTTTTGTTCATAACTCCTTTAGCAGTTTGGAAGTTCCATAGAAATCAACAATATTGTTTCTGGCTGTCCACCACAAGAGTTTGTACTATGACCAAATAATACAACTGGAGTACAGTGATAAACCAGCCAGCCAGAACAGCTGGTAAGACCCTGAATCACAGTGAGCCCCACGGTGAACCCAAACCTGTGCCAGTGGACTCTAGCTGACTAGGACAGTCTCCAAGAATTTCTGAGAAGAGTCCAAAGGTTGGCACTGGTCAGATCTGCTTGCACAATTCAAGAGTTTTGAATAAGACAAATTTTTCTCAGATCTTTGGACACAACTGCACCACTGATTTTGGGACCAGAGAATAGTCATGGGACTAGAGAATGATTCCAAGACCATTTTATTTACAGGTGTAGATACAACACATAAATCTAATGATAGCTCTGCTTATGTATGGTGTCTATAAAATAACTCTTCTTTTGGTTGTCTACAAAAAGAGACAATATGCAGTATTTGCTTCCTCAAGGTTCTTCTGCATTACAGAATCACAGATGTAGGGGGCATCAGGGTGATCGTGAAAGAAATGAGCCACCCAAAGGATTCCTGCCCCTCATGCCCACCAGACATAAGACCTTTCTGAGACTCTTTTAACTTTTATCATCTATGGACCAAAATTCTATTGCATGATTCCTCCCTCAAGTTGCACCAGGGGATGTTTAGGTTGGATATTAGGAAAATCTTCACCGAAAGGGTAGTCCAGCATTGGAACAGGCTGCCCAGGGAGGTGGTGGAGTCACCTTCCCTGGTGGTATTTAAACGATGGGTAGATGAGGTGCTTAGGGACATGGTTCAAAGGTGGAATTGGTAGTGTTTGGTTTATAGCTGGACTCGATGATCTTAAAGGTCTTTTCCAACCATTATGATTCTATCATTCTATGAAAGCTTTACAAAAGCCAACACTAAGGTGTGTCTTAGAAAGATTTTTCCTTTTCCTTCCCTCATCTCCCAGTGGAAGAATCTTACAATCAGAGGTGAACCTCAAACAGCTCTCAGGTGAGTTATACCATTGTGTGTTCCCACAATAACTAGAAATAACTAGAACTTTATGAACTTTCTAAAGCAGGACCCAGCTGCCCTTTCATTTTCCTCTTCTCCTATACAGTATTTGTTACACAGTCCTAAAACTTTATTTTTCTCTTCTTTTTTTCCTGCCAGAAAACACCACATATCAAATTAAGTGACATAAAATAGGTGGCTGAGTGAAGACTGACAAAGCCAGGGTAATATAAGATTTCACTGAATTAAGTTTCCAAAGATCTTGAGGTACATGACTATTTTTGTGCTAGTGCAGCTTCTTTCCTCTCAGTTTTTTCCCACTCCATTTTCATCTCAATTTACTAAAAAGTTGTGTTTCCAGTCTTTCTTAAGAAGCTAAGACTATCAGGACACCTTACATCTTTTGATTCAGTGTATATTATAGATCCAAGGTACAGTGTTTCCTGATAGAGAGCTCTGTTTGTTACAAATATTTCATGAAAATACAATCTTTGCAAATCAGTTCTGTTCAGTCTGTACTTTACTTCTGCGGGAAAATCTGGATCTTCTAGAAAGAATGTTTCTTCGGCACATTGGAAAGAGCAGTGAACACATTTTTGCATTTACTGAAACATTACAAAACTTCACATCATACAGAAAAACATTGTGGTATGAAGACATGTCTTATTTTCCTATTATTGCAATAAAATGTGTATTGTTCTAAGATAACAGTAGGATAATTCCCTTTCTGAGCTCATGTTTGTCTGGAGAGCAGGGAGCAAGGAAGGTAGTTGAGCCTGACTTTGAGAACAGGGTTAAGCATCTGTTTGTATGACTGCATTGACAGAACTGAACAGGGTGGATAATGTGCTGATGCTATCTCTGAGAATGCCCAGAGAATGACAGAAGAGTAAGGACTCATGTACCACTGTCCTCTGATTTGTGAATGAAGCCCTATTGAAGAATTATTCAGCAATGTTTGGTTTTAGTGGGGATGACAGGAAGAAATATGATTTGCTTTTATGCAGTCTCAAGAATGTCTGGATCTGGAGGACAAGTCTTATGAGGAGCAACTGAGAGAACTGGGGTTGTTTAGTCTGGAGAAAAGGAGGCTGAGAGGAGACCTCACTCTCTACAACTACCTGAAAGGAGGTTGTAGTGAGGTGGGTGTTGGTCTCTTCTCCCAAGTAACTGGTGGTAGAACAAGAGGAAATGGCTTCCAATTGTGCCAAGGGAGGTTTAGATTGGGTATTAGGAAAAATTTCTTTACTGAAATGATTATCAAGCATTGGAACAGGCTGCCCAGGGAAGTGGTTGAGTCACCATCCCTGGTGATATTTAAAAGACCTGTAAAGGTTGCACTTAGGGACATGGTTTAGTGGGCATGGTGGTGTTGGGTTGGTGGTTGGACTTGATGATCTTAGAGGTCTTTTCCAACCTTAATGATTCTATGATTCTGTGAATAGCTGTGGTCAAGATTACAGCTGAGACCGGGGCAGAACTCTATATGATGTGTCCACATGCATCCTTACTGTGCTTAGATATCCAGCAGCTAACTAAGTGTCAGTTACACTAGTGAAGGAGGAGGGAAATCCTGTCTTTCTGACTTTACGCCAACAGCTCCTGTTGCCTCCTCAGAGTTAAATGGATGGGCTGCAAACCACTCTTCCCTCTGAGGTGTTCGGGGGGTAGCAGAGCTCAGTTTTTGAGCTCAAGTCTGTTTCAGACCGTGACAAATTTGTTCCCTGAATCCATATTCTTTTTAATCTAAATGTCAGGTAGGAAATTAAAGTCCTGCTGAAACGAAGTGTATTACCACCATTTTATTAGATCACAAACAATTTAATAACCAGATAGAGGGAGAAGGTCATTTTGTTGTCAGTCCCGCTTATCTCATAAATTAGGCATCAGGTGTTGCACAAAAGCATCTCTCAGCAAATAAAATTATCTAGTTTGATGAAGGGCCTCTGTCCATGGAAAAACAGATAACACAGATGAAAGAGGGAGCCCTGTAATAAAATTATTATTCAGGAATGTATGAAAGGAGATGGATTCTTTAAAAATACTTATCACACATTTACCCTATTAACAGTAAGTAAATGCCAAAGTAGCAAAGGGCACGTCTTCCTGATGAATTAATGTGAAATAGTTTCAAGGTCAGTAAACAAAAGGGATGGCAGATGAAACATTGATTATAAATAGGGTAGCTCTTAGTGACCTCACTGACTGAAAAGGGAAGAAACCCAGAGCATTATCTCTTCACTAGAAATATTTATAGCCCACAAATTACAGTCTTCTGAGTAGGTGCAGGGCAATGAGTGATGTGTACCAACACGATATTGATTTCAATGTATCATGCACAAATTTGTTTCTGGGGTGGGGCAGAGAAGCAATGAGGAAAAGTTTTGACTAGAGCAAATTTTTTTCCGAGAATATGCAAGTCTGGTTTTGCTCAGATTTGTCTGCCTACAGCTCTTTAATGCACAGGGATTTCTACACCCCTGCCTATGTCAAGCTGCTTTCCTTTTTTTTTTAGCATTTCAGTGTTAGAGTGAAGTCAGACTAGTGCATTAAACATCCTCCTGAAATGTGAGGGCAAGTTGTGGTGCTTTATCTCTCGAGAGGTGTTGCAAGACAAATGTGGCAATGACAGCAGAAGAAACTTCCTACATGACAGCTCACTTGTGCTGCCACCTTGGAGTTGGAGAAACCACCATGGTGAAGATAGGACAGGGCCTTTCCCTCCTGTGAGAGCAGCTGGCTTGCATCTCTTTTCCTCTTTTGTCTGCATAACATGACATTGATCTCCCCTTAAAACCCAGCCATGTAAATCTTTTACCCCTTCTTCATGTGGGCCTGGGCATGCAGTGAGACAACAGCCTTCAGAAAATGAAGATCTGGAACAAAATTCTGCAGAAAAGGAATTTTTAAAATTGCTGCTACCTTCCAATATAATGGTCTCTGAACTCAGTATGCAAACCAATATTTGCCCTGGAAATCTATTGGTGACTCTGTCTAAGCACCAGGTCTGGTCCATGTGCCAGAGATCACAGCTCCTCTAGCAATGCCCATGAAACAGCTAATCTATCTCATTATTCTGCTTCACACAAAATCATTCTGATTAATGCCTACTCTGACATGATTTTATCTGCCTGAATTCAAGCTCTGAGAGGAAGAACCACACCTGGTAATCTAAACTCTATTTATCTCCATGCAATAAAGCCAGGCCAGCCTCAGCCACTACTCTTCTGTTAATGAACTGCCACTGTTCCCTCTTCTAATTCTGTAGTGTATTTCTGATGAGTCTGGCCTAGTGATCACATACAACATATAAAATAGACACACACAGTGTAAAAAATTTTTAGGAAAAAAATGGAGAAGCTTTTCCAGTGTGTGGATCCCATTATTGTAAAATCATGCTATTTCCAAAGACTTTGACTCTTTGCCTGTGCATCCTAAGAGGACAGATAAATGTATACTTGGTAAGTTGTTTAAATTTCTAGTTTTGAGAAATAAAACAGCAGAAAACTTTTTTTTTTTTTTTCCCAAGAGAGAGAGTGGCAATAAGTGTAAAAGGTATTTTTTGTTCTGATCTTGATAAGGGCATAAAGACTGTTTAGTGAAGAAATGGGAATACTCAACTGACATCTTCTGCTTTGAGTAGTGGACTTCTATTTTGTCTCCTGGCTGAGAAGCCAGAAGCTGGCCCTACAGCTAGCAGTGTGTTTCTAATGGGGTCCCAGTACTATTGACCCAATGTAATTCAATTTTTGTACTGCTAATAAACTCCAATCTTGTTCCTGATAATAGTTTAGACATGATGCATGGATTGATGGGGTGCAAAATAGTAGGTAATTTGTTCTTAAAATATGGGATCTCTTAATCTGGATACCATTAGACAAGGACAGGACTTTTATTGTCAAAGGCAAAAGGATATGCATTCCCAGGACATGAAATAGTTTGTCACCTTCACAAGAAAGGAAAGTCATGTCTCAAGAGAGATTTATGGGCTGCTCAAGGTTAAAAACAAGAAAAGTTCACAGCACGGTATTTCAGATGAACATTTAATCCAATGTTTGTATTTATTTACTATCTTTGTGTAAATTATTTTAACATTGGTGTCAGCAAGGCTGAAAACTTCAACAAGATCTTATAAACCTGTTGCTGATGAGTGTGTGGTTATGCAAAAGACTTGTAAAAGGAAAAGTAAAGATTAGGATAAGACACTCATGCTATGTAGTCTGGATCAGTTCATAGGTGGAGTACATATAAACATGTGCTTTAAGGTCATGAAATGCAAAATCCTATATATAAGCAGAACAAATGCAGCCCTTACTGACAGGACAAGGCATGGTACAATTTCCCCAGAATGGCTGAAGCAGTACTTATGAAAAAAGAAAAAGAAAGAGAAAGAGAAAGAGAAAGAGAAAGAGAAAGAGAAAGAGAAAGAAAAAGAAAAAGAAAAAGAAAAAGAAAAAGAAAAAGAAAAAGAAAAAGAAAAAGAAAAAGAAAAAGAAAAAGAAAAAAAAAGAAAAAAAGAAAAAAAAGAAAAAGAAAAAAAAAGAAAAAAGAAAAAAAAGAAAAAAAAGAAAAAAAAAAAGAAAAAAAGAAAAAGAAAGATAATATTGCCCATAAGTTTATTGAAAAAGGTTTCATAACATCATAGAATGGTATGGGTTGGAAGGGACCTTAAAGATCATTTAGTTTCAACCTCCCTGCCATGATGTTCCCTCTTTCAGTGAGGGAACATCCACAACTTCTCTGGGCAACCTGTTCCAGTGTATCACTGCTCTTACAGGGAATAATTTCTACCTAATATCTAATCTAAATCTACCCTCTTCCAATTTATGGCCATTACCCCTTCTTCTATCACTACACGCCCTTGAAAAAAGGTTTGCTGAGCTGAGGTAGATAGAGGACTTTAATTATATCCTATGAAACCACAGACAATGAGATGCCACAACAGTTCTGGAGTGCAAAACATGGAGAAGGTGCATGGAAGAGCCACGAGGTATTTATCTCAAAGTAAAGGTCTTAAATTACCAGTTAGCTTATTGCTAAGATTTTGAGAACTGAGTTGATAGGAGAAGGGTGAAAACAGTCGGCTCTACAGGGCTATGTAAACCACTGGAAAAATCCACAACAATTTTCATTTTAGACGAGTTCAACAGAGGGATACAGTTCTTTTTAAAATATGAGGAGGATTTGTTCTGGTGGTTAAACCACCACAGAAAGTAATGAAATTTCCACTTCTTGACATGTGTTAAAAAAGCATACAACTTTTTATGCAGCAATGCTATAGCCAAACAGTCACTGTTGCTTTTCTGTAGGTGAAACTTAGTAAAAAGCTGTGTCCTCTATGTGTCCTGATACATGAGGTCTGATTATGTTGTCAGTGTACTCCTTCTGGCATTAAAATCTCTGTATCTAAAAATCACTGTCTGATCCAGGGCTACAGACTCTACATCTCATGGAGGGTGATGTAGCAGAAAGAAACATCCCCAGAGGCTAATCTTGTGTAAAGAAATATCTATTCTCCCCCATGTTATCACCTTGGCAGGAGATCATAAAGTTTTATCCAGAGCTCACTCAATTTTCCCCTTATTTCTTCCCTTTCAAAAAAAACCCCAAACAACAAAACCAAACCCCAAACAAAAAAAACCCAAAAAAATCCAAACAACCTTTTAAAAATTAATTTTTAATTTATTTCTCTGTTGAGTATAGCCACAAGGATGGTAGAAGTTAAGACTTTGTCCCGGTTTCAACTGAGACAGAGTTAATTTTTGTCCTAGTAGATGGTATGATACTGTGTTTTGGATTTAGGAGGAAAAGAATGTTGATAACACACTGATGTTTTAGTTGTTGCCTAACAGTGCTTACACTAAGTCAAAGGCTTTTCAGCTTCTCATACTGCCCTGCCAGCAAGGAGGTTGGGGGTACACAAGAAGTTGGTATGGGACACAGCTGGGACAGCTGACCCCAGCTGACCAGAGGGATATTCCATACCATATGACGTCATGCTCAGCAGTAAAAGCTGGGGGGAGAAGAAGGAAGGGGAATGTTCAGAGTTATGTCATTTTATCTTCCCAAGTAATCGTTACGTGTGATGGAGCCCTGCTTCCTGTAAATGGCTGAATATCCACCTGCTTATGGGAAGTGGTGAATAAATTCCTTGTTTGCTTTGCTTGTGTGTGCAACTTTTGCTTGATTTATTAAACTTTTTTCATCTCAACCTTTGAGTTTTCCTATATAATAGAGTGAGAAGTGGATAAAAGTTACCGGCAGAACTATGAGGAATTGCTGGATTTCACAAGTGGTGTTACGTGTGAGAGGGTTAAACTTCACCACTAATTGAAGTAGAACATTGGGGACCTTTGAGGTTTTACAAGGCCAAGAGGACCCAGATAACCATGTAAGTAATACTAAATAAAGCTAGGATCATGTAGGTAATGGTATCAGCAATAGCAAATTTGGGTATGGATGTTAAAAAAAAAAGGGACAAAAGGAGAAAAAAATAATTAGAGGTGAATTATTCCCCTGGGAGGGCACAAGGGCAGAGAGAAGGGGTCAGGATGGATGGGAAAGAGAAAACATGGGAGAGTGGAGAAGAGACAGAGGTAAAGGGCTGGTTTCATGTAAGTGGTTCAATACTTCTGCCTGGCCAAGTCCACCACTTGACCAACGTTGCCTGTCCTATTGTCTATCAAAGTCTATTCCTGATTATTTTCCTGTGTGAATGGGTATGTGTGGGACCAAGTACACAGAAAGCCTAGTGATTAGGAGGGGAGTACTAGAAAAACAGGGGTCTGAAAGTGTTTTTTTTGTAGGGTTGTTTTAAAGGGGTTCAGTTGGCAAACTAGGTGCCAGGTTTTGGATTTCATCTGGGACAAGAAATGCAAGGAACAAAATCCTATGAAAACGGGAATTCCTGTATTCTGAACATGAAAGCAAATGGGCTGAAAGAAATTCTTATCAGTTTTTTTCCATCTCCTCAGAGAAAGAATTTGATTGAAACTCAGCCATGGGGTCACCTGTAACTAATTATAACTGCAAATAAGCTTCAAAACAGATGCCAATATCCAAACCCTAACAGTTTTGGAGAACTTTAATACATTAAGCAATTAGGTCATTTCTCTAACTGAGACCATGCCAAGGTCCAGAGTCTGACCTTGCATAACACTGGGAAAGATTGCATTCTGGCCAGTCCCAAGAGTTATCTAATTAAAGGCTAATCAAAATAATACCAATGAAAGCTTTTTAGTTTGTGCTACAACTTTTGTTAGGACTTTGACTTCAATATGGTGCCAATAGTAAAGCTGGTTAAGATCTGGGGCATATTGCTGCAGATGCTGGATGGAAATGGAAGACAGAACTTCTAGATTCATGAAATACTCTTTTACTCTTGTTGAAAGACAAATACAGAAAACCAGGTGGAAAATACAGACAGATGATATTTAATAAAATAGCCTTTTCAGAGACTTGAATATCCATTACTGTGGAGGCAATGGTTAACAGAATAAACAATTCAATCCATCTCAATCTATGCACTTAGGCAGAGCTATATCCCTGTTGTTATTTACCTGCTCAGATTTATCTTCTTATTTAACTTCTTATTGATACATATATCTCCCTCAATCGTATTTCTAAAGCACTTGGCACCCTGCGATCCGAGTGCTCTCTTTCTGGTTTCGACCTTATCCTGTACAAAGGGAGACACAGAGGCTCTGGAAGCAATTGCTGGGAGGTAAGGCTTCTTGGTGGCAATGGTGACAAACCTTGCAGAAGTAGCTCTGAGAGTTTTTTAAACTTAGGATCCACAGGATGAATAGAGACTGTGAATCCTGGGTCACTGTGGTCAGTCCTTTCTATGGCAGACACAATACAGGAACTCAATCAAAACTGAGCAAGCACCAGCAGAAAACTGGAAGTTTGGGGATGGAAATCTATAGGTAAGCCTAGTTTTAATAATAAAAAATGTGTCCTATGCAGTATCCTCAGCCTAGTTCTCTTTTTTAATCTATCTCCATATTCTTAAAATCTCATTTATCTGTTTATGGATCCATTTATTAATTTATCTCCCCTCCCTCCCCGCCCTAAGACATTTATTACCTCAGCAATTGTATTCTCCTTTGATATGATGACAGTATTTTTATTTTTGTTTAAATCACTCTCTTCCACTACAGAAAACAACTATTTACCCTCTACAAGTACAGCACAAGGAAGAGAGGAGCTTCTTGCTATGCCTATTTGCTTAAACAATTAATAAACACTTATTAATTCAAGAAGCTCCAATGTTTGGTGAGTGGGGCAAGTAGATGAAGCCATCAGGTATCTCAAAGGTGGTTTGTGGAAGAAAAAGTACTATATACACTGATGTGAGGTCCTTAGATCCCTGTGCTTCACTATGGCTGGTTAGTGTATTCATCTTCAAAATAACAGTTTTATGCATCTGTATGACAAAAGCTAACCAAAAGAAGGCTTCAATTCTTTATAAAAGGTTTATTGTTGTTGTTATTGCCTGCTGCAGCTTCTCCTTTGAGGTTCCCTTTATCACTGAACCCAAGCAGCAGATTAATTCTCTCCTAAATGCAAAATCTTATGACATTTTTTTCACAAATCAAAACACTATCAGGGGGTTTACTCCAGGGCAGTAGTTCTCAACTCTGACTTTAAAAGATTTCCATTTAGAAAGGTTCCTAGCAGAGCTTTCTCTGTCCCCAAAATCTTACAGTTGCTGGAAGGCAATACCAGTGAAATGCTGATTATGACAGTTCCTCCACAGCTGGTTTTAGGGTGAGAAATGAGAACAGATGGAGCAGCTGTGGCAGAAACAATCTCCGGGGTGGAAAACTCATGTCTTCTTAGCATGAGATGATGAGCTGAAGCTGGTGTCTGTCAGATTTTCCCCTCCTATATAAGCAGAATCAAGCAGGAGACATTAAACATGCCATTTTTCCAAGGGAACTACCAAAGTACCAAATAAATAAATTAAGACTAAGCAATGGATTCAGATGATGAGTTAAATATAAATTTTAGGTGGACTCCTAGCATGGCTACTTGAAAAGACTGTCTGTATTTATACAGATGTCCTCAACCAGCTTGAGGTCTCAGCAATATTGTTACTGTGTCCATTTCTATTTGTGGAAAGTGGAGCCATATAAATGCTTTATTGAGCCTGAATACTTTACAAGACAAAATCCTCTTGCCTTCTGAAACATCTTTGATAAACCAGAGCTAATATACAAGTTTCCAATAACTCCAACCTTTAACTATCATTGCTCTGAAGAGTGCTCCTCCTTTAGGAACTGATTCAGTAAAGATGACAAGCACAGATGAAGAATATTGCGGTAATCACCTGCAATATTGCAGCCCTTACCCAAAAGGAACAGAGTGCCCAGGGCAAGGAATTATCCAGCCTTCAATTCTGCAGAAGTCAATCAATGCAAGCATATTTTTTAAATTAAATTGTTTACAATAAACTCTATTAATGTCCCATGTACTTTCACCCTACCTCATACAAAAGATGCTGCACAGCTTTATTACCCCAGAAGAGCAAAGGTGGCATCCTCATAAGTAATTTCTATTGCCTTTTTGTTTCCCTCAATAGATTTACAACTCTTTCCTACATTATAAGTTATGGAAGACCTGACCATGAGAGCATTTCTGGGTTTAAAGGGCTGGGCTTCAATTTATTGTTGTGAAACCACTGAGTCACTGTGAGAAGAGTTAGGTTTGTAGTAATTTCTGGTGCATATTTCATCCAGGCTTGGTAAATTTCCTTTTACCACCACAGTTGCTCAATATTCCAATGTCACAAAAGATTGGTTTCAACTATCAATACAACTGAAACAAAACTGAAGAAAAAAAGGAGAGATTTAAAGAGGAAGAAGTGGACTTCTCGCTTGGGGTCAGCAGCAAAGCTGCTATAAGTAAGAATGCTATTGATGAGCAAAAATGACATGGAGTGAAAATGGGTGCTAAAGATTGACTGCCAGAGTAGATTGCATTTAGTTGCTTCAAGTGCTTATTACTCCTACAGCAAGAAAAGCTGAGCTATTGGGAAGCTGCTTGAACACGTCTCTATTTTAGTAACCATGTGGACTTTCCATAAATGGTGATTGGTGATTTGTCTTAGTATGTAATTTGTGATGGCTCAGCAGCTGCTTTTTGCTGCAGATGAAAGGTGGAAGAAGCCTTCAGCTACTACTCAATAATCATCTCTTCAAATCCTGGGTGTGAGGGGCTGCATAATGGGGCAGGGGTGGGTTATGCTGCATTGCAACAACCTCAGCTGTCAAAACTCTTGTTGAGATGAGCCCTGACACACCTGTATGTTATGTTGAAACATAGCTAGTGTAAAAAGATCTTATGATAAATTAGAAATCAAATAAAATCACAGCAATTTCAGAACTAAGAAGCAAGTTGAGGTATTAACTCTGTCACAAACAAAAAAAAAAGAGTAAGTTCCTGCCATTATGAAGCATTTTTAAATTTTCTAGTTGTTGGAGAGGATAAATGTCTCATTTTGGATATAATTAATGTGGGGTTTTTTAATAGATAAAGTTAAGGAAGGTGGTTAAGGAGAGGGATCTGGGGCCACAAAAAGCAACAAAATCAACCAGTTAAATCAAATAATTTTTACAATCATGTTGCAAAGAGCTGGAAGAAAAGATGCAGCAGAAAAAACATTGTCTAAATTATCACTGAAGGCACAAGCAAAATGTTTGTGGGATATTCTCTCAAGTGCAAAGCAATTATCATTGATTTTATGTTTCAATTATCTCAGACTCATTTTCTCCCTTATGCCTTCAAAATAAATATATTAGGTGAAAGTCCTTTGGGATTTCATGCATCTTGAGACCAACTAACGTCTGCAACAAGCCTTTTTGCTTCAGAACTGCTAGCATGAGCAAAATGTAAGGACTTGAAGAGGGGAAAATTAGTTTTGTTAGAGAAATAGGTCAAAGAACAGAACCTCCTCATTTGTAAAGATACACAATTTGTAAATTAAATAAATTCATGGTATGTGGAAATTCAAGCAGCAATACAGGTTCAAATTTAACTACCTTCTGCATATACTGTAAATAACACTTATTTAGAAGGAGTTAGTTGGGCTGGTAGAACAGTACTGAGGCAGTGATGGTAAGAAATCAGGCAGTTTGCAGAGGTGCTAACAACAGCACCTTAATTGATTCATACTTGTGATTTTTGTTAGTGTACCAAAAAAGCCATGGATGATCATTTTCTTGGTTGCTGAAATCAAACATAGGCCCAGCTCTTGTACCTCATGGCCTTGTTGGTCGAAGGGGTAACCCATCTTTGTGAATTGTGTTTAATTAGAATTTGAGATCCCCACTTGAAAAAGACCAAATAAAAAAAAAAATGTTATATGAACTGACACAAAATAAACTCCCATATTTTTATCAGTCAAGACTGTATGGCTTTGTGACACTCTCAGAAAGCTGTATGTAGGACTTTTAATCAAATTCTGGAAAACTTTCAAGGTTTCTTTGTCACAGTGTGTTTCTGTTTCATAAATTAAGTGCTTGGTAGAAAAAAGGAGACAGTCACTCTCTAAAACTCAGGACTTTTCCAAATATATAATCGATGACATCTTGTCCCTGAGTGAGCAAAAGCTTCTTGAGTTAAAAATTCAATCTAGGGCAGGACTTATGAGCTGCTGCCTTTCTTGGATGCCTTGAGAAGACATTACAGATCTAAGCCTGCCTTTTTTTTTTTATTATTATTATTTTAAATGTAAAATCAGCCTGTGTACAACAGAACACTGGCCCTAAATTTTGTAACTTGGAGTCAGGAGGTGGATGCAAGCTGCAACCTAAAGCAAAGAGGAAGCACAAAAATAAATAGTAACTAATATTGGACTAATCTGTGGTACTGGGGTATCTTTCCCTGTTCCAAGTATTGCTGTAATAGGTGTAAATGGTTTAAACAAAGGTCTTTCTCCAGATTTGTGAGTTATTCCTTGGTAATGTGTTTCTCCTGCTGCTTTCAGAAGGATGATTTCTTTAGAAGACTGGAATTGAACTAATGATGCAAGAAGTGCTTCCACCTGACAAAGGACTTGCAAGTGGCTTGCTTTCTCAGGCTTCTTGAAAGAAAGAAAGATAAGAGGAGAAAAACAATTATTTCCATTCCAACAGCATGCTACTGTAAAATATCAACCATTGCACATGGATTAATCGGGGCAGATATAATATACTTGGGAAAAATTTTGATAAAATTTTCAAGAGCCAGAATCCCTTCTGCCAAAGGAAGGATGTAGCATTCTGCTTCTTACCTCAAGTGAAACACACACATTTAAGGAGAAGGAGTTAATTCTTACAGTTGAAAAATAAATTAATATGTTCTCGATGTATTTTTTGTCCCCTCAAAATAAATAACTGAAAGGGAAATGGATACTCAGTGGGTTGCAACAAAGGGGCTTTGGGTTGAGTGTTTATTTGGAGACCAGGCAAGCTGGGTTCTTGTCTGAGATACACATATTGGACCTACTTGGTTTCTTCTTTGGCAAAGCTGGTGTTCCTTGGTTTGTCTTTTTAAAAAAAAAAAAAAAAAAAATCTTTTTTTGTTCAAACTGTGAAAGGTTGTACTCTACTTAAAAGTTATGAATCACAGGTTAAGTGATTTAAAGACAAACTTTGATGTTTGTAACATGTATTATTGTTCTGGCTCAGGGATGGTAGCATCTCTGCTAGCATAGCATCCCCCCAGCATTGTCTGTATAAATAGCAAAAAACCCTCATGCTTTTGTGCTGTTTGAGAAAACCTCACAAAAGCAAAATAAATAGCCTCTACAACCCCAAGCACAAGTACAAGCTGGGCAATGAGTGGCTTGAGGCCAGCTCTGAAGAGAAGGACTTGGGAGTGGTTGTAGATGAGAAGTTCAACATGAGCCGACAATATGCACTTGCAACCCAGGAGGCCAATAACTACCATGGGCTGCATCAAGGGAAGTGTGGCCAGCAGGTCGAGGGAGGTGATTCTCCCCCTCTACTCCGCTCTTGTAAGGCCCCATCTTACTCCCACTGTACTGCGTCCAGTTCTGGAGGCTCCAACACAAGAGAGACATCGCCCAGTTGGAGCGAGTCCAGAGGAGGCCATGAGGATGATCCAAGGGCTGGAGCACCTCTGCTATGAGGACAGGCTGAGAGAGTTGGGGCTGTTCAGCCTGGAGAAGAGAAGTCTCCGGGGAGACCTTCTAGTGGCCTCCCAGTACCTGAAGGGGGCCTACAGGAAAGCCGAGAAAGGACTTTTCACAAGGGCAGTTAATAACAGGACAAGGGGAAATGGCTTTAAGCTGAAAGAGGGGAGGTTTAGATTAGACATTAGAAAGAAATTCTTCCCTGTGAGGGTGGTGAGACACTGGAACAGGTTTCTCAAGGAAGTTGTGGATGCTCCTCCCTGGAAGTGTTGAAGGCCAGGTTGGATGAGGCTTTGAGCAACCTGGTCTAGTGGAAGGTGTCCCTGCTGATGCCAGGAGGGTTGGAACTGGATGATCTTTAAGGTCCTTTCCAACCCAAACCATTCTATGAATTCTATGATTCTATGATAATAGTAAGTAAACAAAGAAAATTAAACCTTCCTATGTCCACCGTAGCCATTGGGGGAAAAAACAAACAAACAAACAAACAAACAAACAAACAAACCCATTCAAATAACCTGAGCCTTACCTATGTGATTTCTAACAAGAAAAACGTTCTCCTTGGTTTTCACCCTGCTTTTATTGAGAGGAACCTGACATGTATATTTGTCCTGATCAACTTTTTAAAAAACTTTTCTGTTGGCAAGTCTGCTTTTTAATTTTTTTTTGTACTCTGCCCCCCCTTGCAGCAAAGTACTTTGTGAGTCTTAAGTATGTTCTTAAAGTTAAATGTCTTAAATGTATTTGTGCTTCAAGGAGAAAGGAGGTGTAATAAGTTGTTGCTCATATCCTGTGCTGAATTGGATCTTTGACTATCCATATAGAAAGTAAAAATATCATTATTTACAGGGCGTAAAATGATTAATAACTGGGAGAAGGGTAATGGTAGGAGAGGGGAGCTGTTATAAATGATCAGTACATAATAAATAACATTGCTTTAAAACATTGGACTCTAAGACATTTCCTGTTTTTATGTTAGTAAGAATCTAAAAAGGCAAAAGCCAACTTTAGAAACAATAGAAGCAGAAAAAAAAAAAAAGAAAATAAAGATCTCTGTTTAGATTATCAATATTGGGAGGATAAAAAAGTGCTCAGAGACATGATTTGAAAAGCTATTTCATTACCTGCACTACAATCAATCCATGTACTTATTTATCTGGATTTGAAAGGAGCTGACAAATTCAAGGCGATATTAGAATGCAACAGCACTCCAATTAGCCTCAACAGTACTAATAACAATGATGTGCCACCTGTATCTGCTAAATGTTTCATCATCTCAGATTAAGTTAATTGAAATTAATCAGCAGCACAGTGAGGAAAATAAAAACTGAGATAAATTTTTAAGAGATATGATGGATTCGTGCACTCATAGACTTCACCTGATGTTAGGGAACAAAACACGCATCTCTGTGTACATGAAGGGATCTAAGGTAATTAAAAGCCAGGAAGATGATTTTTCACTCATATTAACATGGCATAGAAAGAAACATGGACATCCTGTGCAAGAATTGGCTTGATTCCTTCCATGGAGTATCCCCAAGGACATCTATCTACTTGAATAAAGATAAATAAAATATCCGGGGTGGGAGGGGAAGAAATAGACAAAAAAAACCAACAAACATTTGTCTGTGTCGTCATTTAATTAATGTCAACTCTAGATAGCAAAATAGCTTGACTTATTTTCCAAATTTTTAATGAGCTGTACATTTGAGTTGAGATTTTCTTCTCCATCTTTTTACATGGCTGAAACCTGCCATTAGCAGATACATTTTACATGTTCTTTGTTTCATTCAGACAGAAGATTTCTTCTGTCCTTCCACAATAGTGGAAGATTAGGAAGCTCACAGCAGCTAGTGGGGTTTGGAAGCTCACAGCAGCTGTCTGAGGATTCATGGTGGGCAGAAGAAAGATCAATGGATCTGCAGGTGACTCTCAATTGACAGGAAGACAGATGCATGTGTGGAATATACCAATTTCACCACTGAATATTTTGGGGCTTGAATCTCTTCTGGAAATTTCACCTCTCTGAGCATTTTTTCTAAATCAGCTCAAAGGAAGAAAAGGGGAAAATGCCTCAGCACCTCAAAGTTAAAGCTAGGGAGAAGACTACTTGCTTTTTTTATCTTAAACTCCTGTTACTAGAATTGATTCAGATCTCTTGTCAAACATTTCAGGGACAGATAACTGGAAAGGTCATTGTTTCTTTCTCTTTGCTATCAGATGCAACTACATAGTCCCCTGTGGGAAGTTCTACCTAAAATATGTAAGACTTCTTGTGTAAATAAGTGTTTCCTTATCTTCACATGTTTCCTTAAAGCCTCAGTGATGTGGTCCAATTTCAAAGCATCACCAGGAGTCTGGAGAACATACAATAGCAGGCATGATAATGGAGCCCATGAATTACATGATGCTGACTGTCTTATGCGGTGCTGAGCTTTGGAGACCGTTTATCTCACATTACCTGTGACTCATTTGATTAGAGAGGTGGGGACAGAAAGAGTGCTTGATGGACAGTAGGGCACAGCAACATGGAGCAGAGGTTTTTTCTCGGTCAACATAACAAAACACAGGCTGGACTCTGCTCTTGCAATTGAAAAGTCCTCATCTTAAATTGAGTAATTTTTTTCTGTGTTTTTTTTTTTTCCAAATCAGTGAAATAGTGGCACGTTGTCACCACCTTCTCACTTGAATAATTACAGGTCTCGATCAGTGGGAAGGCAATGCTGCCATTATTCCTGCATGTTACTCAGTATCTGGCCACCACTTGCTCACTGATGTTTATCTGCTCCCTCTTGGGGACATAGTTGTCCACATTTTGCATGTGGAAGTTCCTAGATTCGGCAGTTGCACGACTTGACTAAAGTTACCTAAGAAGCTTGAGCACAACCTGTGTAGTTGAAACTGGATCTTTTAAATTCTTGTTAACCTGGTAAGTCAAGACAGTGATCTTAACCTGAAAATACCAGGCCAGAAAAGACTAGTGAGTGACTGAAATAGAGAAATTAGAATTGCAGTAACATTTTTATTGGCTTCATTCTGATACCTCTCTGTCTTCTGTTCTCATTTTTACTTCTTTTAAAAACTGCACATGAACTTTGCTTCATTCTATTTTAAGCAGCTACATATGTGCCAAGAGCGTAGGTGCTAAGGTCAGCAGAGAAACCTTTCAAAGCTGACATGGTGAACTCTAATGAGACCATCAGAAGCAGCTTCACTCTCTCCTGCTCATATACAACGTGCTTAGTTGAACTTGACACATATCATCAGTCTGTAATTCGTTTAGGTATTGGTCAAGGGATAACTTCCAACATTTAGATAAATTAGTCTTCAGAAATTTGACAAAGATATAAAATGAAAATAGCATGGGGAAAAGGGGTATTGGTGCATGTGTGGATTATTGTTTAATCAGTGGAGATGAGCAGATATACATACCAAACCCCCTACCAGCCTGGAGGGATAATAATACTCACTAACTTGTAGTGATTTTAAGGGAAAGAGCAAAAAACCCACCAATTTGTTTTTTAATAAGCTTTGTGAAAGATGTTCTTGGAGCTTCATTCCTCAGCACGCTTTTCCACAAATAGATTCAGATGTTGGGGTACCACTTGTTTGTGTCTCAAGAGCAATATGTTCTTGAGCTAAAAATGAATCATTGAGCAGATGCTGACTTGAAGCAATGTGTTCCTAAAAGCAGAGGAGTTAGATGCTGTCAACAGTCAATAAACACATGCAAACAAGAAAGGCAAAAAAGAGGAAGAAAAAAGAAAAGCAGTAACAACACCTTTTGACAGGGTATTAATGAACAGGATTAATTAAACAGGTATTATTAACCCCACGCACCAAATTCTCATTTCCAATTTCCAGGTGGAGTAAGTAAGACATGAGTAAGTGTCAACACATGCCTTGCTGGGGGAACTGAGGTGTTTGACCTCAGCAGACATGGTGCCCTGTGTGTTGCAAGCCTGTGACTGATGCATATCAAACAGCCAGAGATAAGATACTTGGGTCCAAAATTCATCCAGAGCCCAGTGCAGAGGTAGACACAGCAGAAAAATCGAAAGAAAGAAAGAAAAAACAAAACTAAATCAGGAGATGACTGTTTATGTTTCTCTCCTTCCTGCTGGCTTTTCTTCTCATCCTCATTCTGATGGGGTGACATTGTTTTAGAGAGAAGACATCACTCCCTCTCCTTCTGTTGAGTAGTGAGCTATACAGGGACAGCTACCCATGGCCTTGCTACAGGGCATCCAGAACTAGATGGTGTAAAACCAACAAACTAAGCTGGTTAGAGCACAAGAGCCATAATATCCCAAGTACAAGATTTTGGAAGAGTTGACATCATGGGGACAAATATGTAGTAGGTCCCCAATGCAGTCATCAGAAATGTCATAAAAGCAGCTTGTTTGTCAAAAATTGATATTGTTACAGATACCTAATGGGAAAACTAGAAGGTGATCTGAAGCTCTGCTGCACTTTCTCTGTGTATTTTTGCAAAATTCCCTGATTTTGCTGCAACTTCAGACTACGATGCTGTACCAGCGTGGAGGCCATCTGTCATCTCACCTCCATGTAAACTTCTACAGGAATTTTCTGCCTTTTTGCCATTAGTTAATTGCAAAGATTAGCTTTTCTTTTTTTTCAGAATAAGTCTACTTAGGAGGTTTTTTATCAGTATAGTCTTTGACACTGCACCTTCAAGGATGTAAACATTTCTATGAGCTTCAGCATTCTTTTAAAATCAATTTCTATTGTACTTTTAATTTCTTCCTTTCTTTGTTTGTGTCTTAGCAGGTAAGTTAACAGAGAAACACTGATTAACCTGAAATTTGTTTATTCATTGCATCTCACTATCATACTACCATTTTTTTTTTCTAATAAATGTGTAAATGAAGAGAAGTTTTTATTTTTCTTTATTTGTGCTTTTTGTTTAATTACTTCAGCACTGTTAATGTTATCTGTCCTTATGACATTCTGTAATGATACCAGGGAAATTTAACTCCACTTACTTTTTTGAAGGAAGGTATTTCTATAATTTAAAACAATGACCATCTTTACTTGGAAGAAGAAGAACTTGCTACAATGACAGACTGATTTTCTTAAGTTCTTTTTAGATCTCCCATTATTAGCTGTAAATTTAATTCCAATATATTGGCTTTTGGACTCTTCTTTAAGGAAATAAAAGGATCAGAATTGAAAAATTAGGTTTGAAAACAAAGATAATATTTTCTACAAGCTGGTAGGAAATTATAGCCAATTTCTTTTGATTATTTTTTAAAAACAAAACTGCAAAAGAAAAACTTCAATGTTTTGGACAGCTTTATGGAAAAAGAACAATAATATGTGAGATAAATAAATGTAAGGGGAATTACTTAGTATCAGACAAGCTTGTCTTTTCTGTGTAACAAACTATTCACTTTCATCAGTACTTAGAAACATTTTGGTGTTCAGTGATTATAGACTAAGCAGTTTAAAAGCTGTCTTTACAGCAGCACACAGTGCACTTCCAAGGATTGTAGACATATTTGGCTGGTCTATCCTGGTCACTCATTCTCTACTTCTGTAAATAAATGTTCCTTTTTTTCTACCCACAGTAGCAGTCACATCACCAGTTCAGACTCCTTGATTAAATATGACAAGCAATTATTGAAGCGCCGTTACAAACAGAAATAGCACATCCTGGTGCATCCCCAGATAATGCTATTATGGTTCTGTCCCTTCAGCACATCTCTGCTTTGTGATAAATGGAACATTACAATGCAAAGCAAAATAGTTATGAATATCATCTATGGATACAGAAATGCTCTACAGAATATGGGTTAAGTAATCTGCATATGATGGAAAATTGGGGGGGTGTAATTTCTGGTTTTGAATTAGAACTAATTTAGAAAAATTAGGAAAACAATAATTGAATAATTTAGAAAAAAATAAGGAAAATAATAGTATTGCCATGTATTAAGTTTACCACAAGCTAGAATAAAATGTTAACATGATGAAAGTTTCAATGAAATGAAAAGCTCTGACAAAATTTATTGAGAACAAAACTTTCCATCTCAGAGTCATTTACTCTCTACTATGAGCTTTATAGAAGCTATAGTCCTGGTCAGCCATTCTCCTTTCAAGCCTTATATCCTGGACAAACTAGAACTCCATGAATCATTATCTTCAATAGGCTGCCCTAAAACCTTTGTGATACTTTTGAGGAGACATTTCAACTTTCCCAATGGAAAATTTTAGCAAAAATCACTCTTTCCTTCTGAAGCATTTCTGTTTGAATAGAACAATTTTTTCAATGGGAAATTTCTGGCTTTATCCAACAGGCTGTAGTGACTACTACAATAATGGCCAGTGCTTCAAGTTCAGGGCAGTATAAAGTCAAAGGTGATTTTGTGATGATGATCACAGAAGAAGATGTACTCCATGCCTGCAGGGTCCTCCAGTCTGATGTCCAGACCAGTGCCTTAAATTCCTATATAAAAAATTTGGCTTTCCACTAACCCATGCCACATGGCTTTTTGGAGGCAGGTGAGGGGCCAGGGAAGAAGACAGCAGGAAGAAAGTGAGTTTAGGAGACAGATAGACAATGAGGAGGACAGGGTTACACTGACTTGAAAGCACAGAGTTAGTGAACCGAAAGAAATGGCATTAAGCACAGATTGATTAATGACAATGACAACAGATACAAACAGCTTACAGGCTAAATCCTCTCCTCTGTGCATTTCACTGTTCTTCTGCTGCACAGTGCAAAGATGTCACTGCTTCTGCCTGGTGGCTGTTTGCCTTCTTTTTCAGTTGAAATGATGAGCAGTTGTCAGCAGCAACTGAGAGAGCAACTGATGAGATGGCAGCATTCATTCAGCAACAGCTCTAGTGGGTCATCTTTTTTCCTCCTCCCAGCACAAGCACCACCATGTCCAAAGGAGTGGTGGAAGAGGTAAACAAAGTCATAGGTATGAAAGACAACATTGAAGCTTCCAGCGTCGCTCTAGTTCAAATCTCTTTTTGCTGCCCTGTAATTTTGGCTTATTTCCTTAATTAGGCAGACCAGAAAAATTTAAATTTTCTCAAAACAAACAGTTGTAATAATTGAAGGTCTCTCCAGCTTCTCAGTCAGCTGCAGGGTGGAAAGGTCTCTGGTTCCTTGCTTTGCACAGTCTGCTTTGTCTATAAGAGTGTGGTGGTTTTAACTTGATTGGCAGCCAAACACCACACAGCCGCTCGCTCACTCTCCCCTACTTGGGAAATGGAGAAGAGAATCAGAAAAGGTAAAAGTAAGAAAACTCATGGATTGTGCTAAAAACTATTTAATAACTGAAATAAAATAATTATGACAATAATAATGATAATAACAGTAATAATGTAATATACTGACTGTAATATACTGACTGATGCACAGTGCAATTGCTCACCACCCACTAACCAATGCCCAGTGATCCCAGAGGAGAGAAAATTCAGAAACCAAAACTGTAATCCTGGAAGAAAGAGAGAGAGCTTTCTGGTCAACCCTCATTTACATATTGAACATGTCATTATATGATATGGACTATCCCAATGGCATATCCAAATGACAATTTGGACCATGTTAATCTTACCCCAGTTTCTTCTGCACCTGCAGACTGGCAAAGCATGGGAAATTGAAAAGTCCTTGATTTCTTAGCAACAACTAAAAACATCAGTATATTATGAACATTCTTCTCATACCAAATCCCATACTGAAACCAAAACACAGCACTATTATAGCTACTAAAAAGAAAATTATCTCTATCACAGCTCAAACCACAAAGGGTGGATAAAGGTCAGCTTTTGTCTACTGCTTCCCTAAATTGAAGTCTTCTGCCTCGATGAGCATGGTGGTTGCATGTAGGGTTGTGAAACTGCAGTATGCCTCCTCAGCTCAGGCACACTAAGTCATCATGTGCACTTTTCCATGGATTAATGGAAGTGAAAACCCATTTTGGTGAATGTCTTTTTTGTTGGATGGGTAGGGAACTGTTGTTAAGGATGGTGAGAGCCACGTGCAAGACAGCTCTGCAGTTTAATATTAATCTATTTACATTTTTCTTCAAAATATTTTTCATGGTGATATTGATGGAGAAACTAGTGGCTGAACAGCAACGTACTTCACTTCCTTTTCATCCAAGATGAAAACAATTACTCTTGAAAAAAATCTTTGCTAAACAGAGCTGGACAGCCTACAGGTGGGAAACAAAACTTAACTCCTGAGAGGACAAATTGAAGCCACAAAGACCCCAGTCCAACAAAACCTGCAGGTCCCCACTTTATTCCAATATTAAGACTCATGTGTTGTATTTAAATCCCACCAAACACTTAACTGATGGTTAGAATGATTTTAAAAGTGGAATTTAGGCTAAGTCGCATTTTTTTAAAGCTGAATATTTTATAAAGAGCATGGAAGGAGTGACAGGATGGACTTGTCCTTGGAGTACTGAGGAACACAAAGTTCCATTCAAGTAGTAGCTCAGTTCCTCATCTCACAGTAACCAGTCATGTAGCTCTGCCTGCATCAGATATATGAATGTTAATGTTTACATTCATAACTGCATTAGATATTTGTAAGTGATATAATTATGTCTAATATGCTATGTAATGTAGAGGGTACAAGCAATATATATCTAATGCAGTTGTCAAAATTAATATTAACAAATATCTTAATATATAAAGTATTTCCTTATTCTTGAGATGCTGCAGCCACAATGCATTTCACTTAAGTTTAGCTAGAGTGAGATGCATTTTTCAATCTAACAAGCAGTTCTACTAATAATGAATCAGGGAATGTTTATCATAAAGTAGTCAGCTACAGCTATAGCTGTTTATTACATTTGTGGGATTGTGGCTTTAAAAAAAAAATAATTAATTAATTAAACCAAGTCAGGATAATGTGTAGAGATGAGACTATTCATTAAAAATCAGTATAATGTTTAAAGTTCCTGGGAATGTTCATTCTGGATCAAACCTCTCACCAGGACTCATGTTATTTTATTTTGACTGTTGAAGTTAGGTGTCTCCTTGCAGCTATTTGTCCACACACCTTCTGTACAGAGACATCAACATTTCCAGAGCACATTCTGCTGCACCCTTCTGTGCTGAAAATGTTAAATTTAGCTTGCAGGGCTACATTAGATGGAGCATCTCATTTTCAGAGAGCTAAAGTCAGGTCAGAAGAATGCTGCCTACAAATCAGAAAAAAAACATAAAACAAAACCAAAACCCAACATATTTTAACTTCTATCTAAAGAAAAAAAAATATTTAAAATAGTCACTATTTTCTGTTAATAAAATACTTGAATTTAGGAATCTGGAGTTCAGTGTTCTCAGTGCTGAACTTTTAGTCTATATTTACTATGTATCTGTTACAGTTTACAGAACTACGAGTTTCCATAGTCATTTATGGAAATGTGAAGAGATTTTTCTTAAGAATGAATAAATGCTTTTGTAAGAAAAAATAAAAAGGAACCTAATATTCATCTGACCTTATTACTTCCCGGAGTACCTGTGAGCTGAGAAGCTTTCCTGTTTTGTTTAAGAGTTTTAGACTTGAACTATCAAAAAATTGAGTCCAATAGACACAGGGAAAAAGGACAACAGAGTAAAATGAATGCCAAAGTAGAGCAAAAATGATTTAGCATTGAAAACACTATAAAAATGCAATTATGTTGAGGAGAAAAAAAATATAAACATATTTCTGAACATTCTAAATATTTTACATATCTATAAATATTCATTCTGTATCCACCCCCCATACATATTTAAAACCCAAAATCTCTGCTTTCATTAAGTACCGAAGATAAAAGTATGCTTAAAAGAAATAGAACAATTATTGTTGGACCAGCTGTAGTGATAAATCACAGCCGAGCAGTGAGATTATGTTCCAAAAATGGAAATAAATGCAGGTTCACACTGGAGTTCCAGCAGGGAAGGAAAGCAAGACAGAGAACAGAGGTTTGAAAACTAGTGCTATATAGTCAAAGAATTTAAAAGAGAGTATTGCAAGATGATGGACAGATTTTACTTCAGGCAGCTTTGGACTTTGACATTTTTGAAAACAGAATGGGAGGACAGCAGTTTAAATTAATTAGTTCTTTAAATTACAAGAGCAACTCAAGACTCCAGGCTATACACTGTGAATCCTTTTCTTGTTTCATTGTTTCTTTGCTTTCCTGCAGTCTATTGTCTCTTTTGTGACAGTAATTTTGTGGTAGAGCCCTTTGTTCTGTGTTAGAAGAGGCAACTTCCTAACCTAGACATGAGTTTCTGAGCAATCACCGCTTTGCAAACTTTGCAGACTTCTAAAATACTGATGAATGGTATTACATTTGCATGTAGAAAGAAAAACAGATACCTGATTCAAACAGCAACATGGCTTACAGACATGGCTGGAAACCAGGGAAATTTGTCTTAGAATCATCGTTCCTCCTAACCTCCTTTTTTTTGCTACTTCCTTTGAGCATCTTTAGCTGCTCTCATGGTGATTCCTCGCTTGACTTTTTGAGCTAATTTGGGTGCAAGCTTTTTGAGGTGCAAATTCACATCCAGAGGGTAGTGGTCAATAGCTGAATGTCCAGATGGAGATCGGTGACAAGTGCTATTGAATCCTGTTGGGGTCTGTGTTGGAACCAGTGCTATTTAATATCTTCATCAGTGACATGGACAGTGGAATTGAGTGCACCCTCAGCAGGTTTGCTGACAACACCAAGCTGAGTGGTGTGGTTGACATGCCTGAGGGATGGGATGCCATCCAGAAGGACCTCAACAACTCAAGAAGTGGGCCTGTGTGAACTTCATGAGGTTCAACAAGGTCAAGTGCAAAGTCTTGCACTTGGGTTTGGAAACTTCCAGTATCAATAGAGATTCGGCAATGAAGATGTTGAGAGAAGCCCTGTGGAGAAGGACTTAGGGGTACTAGTGGATGAAAAGCTCAACATGAGTCGACAATGTGTGCTTGCAGCCCAGAAAGCCAGACGTACCCTGGACTACATCAAAAGCAACGTTAGTTAACAGGTCGAGGGAGGCGATTCTGCCCTTCTACTTTGCTCTGGTGGGTCCCTACCTGGAATACTGTGTCCAACTCTGGAGTCCTCAGCACAAGAAAGATGTGGGTCTGCTGGTGTGAGTCCAGAGCAGGGTCACAGAAATGATCAGAGGGCTGGAAAACCTCTCTTATGAAGAAATACTGGGAGGGTGTTAAGAGTTGTTAGGATTTATAACCTTGCTTACCATTAGTAGCTAACTTGCATTAGCATTAGTAGCTAAATTTGCTGAAGCAAGCTGTGAGCTTTCACCTAGATTTATGCTGAACTTATGTTGAGCTTCTACCTAGTTAAGTGGGAGAACGACCGAGAGCCGGTTCAAGCTGGAGAATAAGGAAGCTGCAGTCGTCAGCAGAAACCACAACCTTGGAGATAAGAAGAAAAACAGCCCCCTTAGAGACAATGAAGACACTCAGTGAGGATCAGGAAGACCCCAGACCCTGATATTACTATTGGTAATGAGTAGTCTAATGTCTCATGAGGGTTAGGGAACTTAGATTGCAAGGGTATAAGTGCCTGAGGATTTCTTTGTTCGTGGTCCCTCTGTGGAGGCAACCAGCTGGAGCTCTGTGTATCTCTGTACCACTCAATAAATTACTTTGGGAATCTTTGTGCTAGAGACTCTGCTCTGGTAGACCTTGGGCTGAACATGAGGGGAAGAGAAGCACTTGAGAATGAGAATGTGTGTGTTAAAGTAGTCGAAAAGGGTGTCTGTTGGCCCACTGGAGTAATCAAGAGCAAGTATAGAGTCCTTTACCTGGGGAGGAATAACTGCATGCATGAGTACAGGTTAGGGGCTGACCTGCTGGCGAGGAGCTCTGTGGAAAAGGACCTGGGTGTGCTGGTGGGCAGCAGGCTGGCCATGAGCCTTTACAGCCAAGAAGGCCAACAGTATCCTGGGTGCATTAAAAAGAGAGTGGCCAGCAGGTCAAGGGAGGTTCTTTTTCTGTGCAACCTGTTGTAGGGAACCTGTTTTGTCAGGAGGGTTGGACTGGATGATCTCCTGAGGTTCTTTCCAACCCCTACGATTCTGTAATCCAATGTGAAGAGGGTGACTGAGCACTGGCACAGGCTGCCCAGGAAGGTTGTGAAGATCCTTGGGGATATTTAAAAAATGTCTAGACATGATCCTTGGTAAGTGGCTCTAGATGGCCCTGCTTGAGTAGAGGTATGGGACATAATGTCCTCCGGAATTTCCTTCCAAAGTCAATCAATTCACATTCTGTGAAAACCTCTCTCTGGGTCAGACTAAGGTGCTATTTAGTCAACTATTTAGTTTCTAGTGAAGTCTAATAGTAGATGTTTATGGAGAAACATATAAATACAGAAATCATAAGGTTACCTTTCCCTCCATAGTCATGCAGTGTCTTGACAGCTGCAACTAGGAGTGCTTGAGCTGTGATTTACCCCATGCAAAGCTACAGACTTGGGGCAGAGTGGCTGGAAAACTGCCCTGCAGAAAAAGATCTGGGGGAGCTGGTTGACAGCTGGGTGAACATGAGCCAGCAGTGTGCTCAGGTAGCCAAGATGGCAAATAGCATCTTGTCCTGTATCAGAAACAGTGTGGCCAGTAGGAGTAGGGCTGTGATTGTCCCCTTGTATTCGGCACTGGTGAGGATGCACTTTGAGTGTTGTGTGTTCAGTTTTGGGCCCTTCACTCCAAGAAGGACATGGAGGTGCTGGAGTGTGTCCAGAGAAGAGCAACAGAGCTGGTGGAGGGCTTGGAGAACAAGTCTTATGAGCAGTGACTAAGGGAGCTGGGGTTGTTTACTCTAGTGAAGAGGAGGCTGAGGGGAGACCTTCTCTACAACTACATGAAGGGAGGGTATATAGAGGTGGGGGTTGGTCTCTTCTCTGGGGTAACAGGTGACAGAACAAGAGGAAATGGTTACAAGTTGCACCAGGGGAGGTTTAGATTGGATATTAGGAGAAGTTTCTTCACTGAAAGCGTAGTCAAATATTGTCAGAGGCTGCCCAGGGAAGTGGTGGAGTCACCTTCCCTGGTGGTATTTAAAAGATGGGTAGATGAGGTGCTTAGGGATGTGGTTTAGAGATGGGATTGGTAGTGATAAGTTGATGGTTGGACTCAATGATCTTAAAGATCTTTTCCAGACACTATGATTCTACAATGACATTTATTTTGGTGGAATTCAGGTTTCCAAATTTCCTTTAAATTTGGACCTCATTAGTTTGTTGATGAAAGAGTCTTTCTGAGGCAGCACCAGCAAGAGTTGGAAAGGCTCAGTGTGAAACTGTACAGAATATCAGCTCACCTGTACTGCTGGGGAACTCCATCGCTTATGGGACCACTAGAAAGCAACTGGGAAACGTGGGAAGTTCCAGAGAGATAAGTGACTCTGAAGGAAAAACTCAGCTGGAAAAGCAATGTTAAAACTCTCTTATTGTTTGGATTTGAAAGTTACATAATTTATCAAGACACAGTGAAATATTTTCATAGAGAAGTAAAAATAAATGACACTTTTCATTGATGTAGCTCTCTGATTCAGAAATTATGAGTTGGATGGACTGATGTTTCTTTTCTAGCTAGTTCCAGCATCTAATAATTCTACCATCATTAATGTTAACAATGATAATTAACAGGCAACTTTCTCATATATCCAATAGATTTTTTTCTGCATTTGGAATTAGTGTGAAAAATCAATCTAGCTTTTAAAAGCAAACAAGGGTCATCTGAATCTCAAAATACTGTCAAGCATGTGTTTAATCAGAGTATTTAGGATTTTTGTCCTGATCAGACTGTTTAAAATGCTTGATAGCATTAAAGGCTTATGATAAGCACTTTAAAAGTTGTGGCAAGATGGATTGGATTCTGAATATTATGTTAGGTACGTGATAGGTCAATAAATAAATATATTAAGAAAAATAATCAAGAAAATGTTACTGTAAGAAAAAGAGAGGTGGATAAACTTCTTTTCAAAGTACAGACTTCTGATTACTTTGTAGAAAAAAACAAACAAGACCAAAAACCAACAACAAAAAACACCATTTTTTTTTTCAAAGCAAAAAGTGAATTTCCAGCCTCCAAATCAAATGGAAATAATTCCAGGGAGGTTCATGTCCTCATGCCAAGAATGACTTGAACTCTACAATGTTAGTAATGTTTCAGTTAGATCTTTATTTTCTTGATATGACAAGAATCTTTCATTTGCTTCATTTTAGTATCTTTTCAGAAATTTGTTCCTCACATATATAATGGAATCCTTGAGAATTACTCTAATGGATAATAGGATTAAAAAGTGAAACAAGGTGTCTTGCTACACAGTGCTAGAAAATGAATAAGTCTGAATTCCCTTAATGAGAATGTTTATTTTGTGCAACAAAACTGGTGCCTGCTGCCAGGTGTGGCTCTGATGTCATCACCATGTCATGGGAGAAAAATTATGGTACCTTTAGCACCTTCTGGGCTACCAGGTGTCACCATGATGCTCACAATAGCTCCTGTGGGACAGAAGAATGCATGCGTGCCAGTAAGTAGCCCTGCAATAAGGTATTGCCATTGGTAGTTCTAGGCCAACAAGCTTTGTCCTGAGATTGCAAGACCTTGTCAGGTTTGCTCTGCCTGGATATTTTGTGTCCTGCCTGCAGCTTTCTTTTGCATGGTTTAGCTTTAACAGCAATTTTTCTAACTGTCCAGGTGTCTATGGTTTATCTGTTCTGCTTGTGTTTCTATGGTGCAACCACAGTCTTACATAGACAACAGAAATAAAGAATTATCCCATGTAGAATGAGATATTTATGATTCTAACACAATGGTGTAATATGGAGAAGTGCAGGCATGTCATGGCAGCAGTCCTGAGAAGTGAACACACAGCATATGGCACAGAGAAGTACAAGTATGGGATGATAAAAGAAGGAACATTGGTTTGGTACTGGAGACCCAAATGGTCACTTGAAGAAATAAAGACCTGGAGTGATATGAAATTGTGTTTAGGGGCAATAAAGAGTACCAAGAGTAGTATCTTACCTACGTGAGAGGCACCATCCAGCGAATTTGGCTGCAACATGGAACTATAGAGCAATGAAGAAAGAAAACAGGAAATGAATAAAAATGACCCCAGGTGAATCCTACAGTGAGGAAGAAGAAACAGTCAACATCCTACTCCTCCTCACTAAAACCCCTAGAAACTCTCCATACTAAACATAACAAAAACTCTCCTCAGCAGTCTGAAGCTACCAATTTTAAGACCCAAAGGAGCAGTGGAAAGATGAATATAACACCAGGAAAAAAGTACAGAAACTAAGAAGTAGATCTATTAAATTTTTAATTGCACTATTACTATCATTGACACTTTTCCTGAAGTATTATTTGTTTGTTTCTTTGTTTCTCCAATAATTAGATCTAAATAACTAATGATTCTTGAATTAAAATGTTATTATTTCAATTATATTAAAAATAAATTCTTAGCTTTATATATAAGGTGTGTTTCCTCTGGCCATACACAAGATTGGTAGTGGTACCTCCTACAATATTTCTGGAGAAAGAAGAAACTAGAGATGTGTCTGTAAGGGTCACAGCTTGTGGTAGTGACCTCTAATGATTTCTCACATCTATAACAGTGGGATGTCATGTCTTCACCATCTCAGACTGAGAATGAACACACTTTATGGAAGTGTGACCTGTTCTGACACAGTCCTCATCTTACACTGATTAGTATCTTGCTTGCTTGATCTTATTGCAAGGAGAAAAACATTAAGAGGTAAAAACAGTCATCACATGGAGGAGACAATGAAGCCTCTTCTTTACACTGCCCTGGAAATGCTAGTTCAGTCCAAGGGGACAAGGCTAGGAGCCACCTGTCAATCACAAAATCATAGAATGCTTTGGGTTGGGCAGGGCCTTTAAAAGTCACCTAGTTCAACCTCTACGAAATGAGCAGGGTTATCTTCCATTGGATCAGATTGCTCAACATCCTGTTCAACCTGACCTTGAAGACTTCCAGTGATGACTCACCCACAACTTCTCTGGGCAACCAGTTCCAATGTCTCATCATTCTCAACGTAAAAAGTGTCTTCCTTATCTCCAATCTAAATCTACCCTCTTTCTGTATGAAACCATTATTTCTTGCTCTATCACTACAGGCCTTTGTAAGAAGTCTCTTTCTATCTTTCTTATAAACCCCTTGTAAGTATTGAAAGTCTTAAATAAGGTCTTCTCAGATCCTTCTCCAAGCTGAACAACTCCAACTCTCTCAGCCTTTCTTCATAGGAGAGGTGTTCCATCTCTGATCATTTTTGTGACCTTCTTTGGACCCGCTCCAATAGGTCCATGTCTTTCCTGTGCTGAGGACTCACAATAGCAGAGCAGAGGGGCAAAATCACCTCCCTCAACCTGCTGGCTATGGTTCTATTGATGCATCCCAGGATATGCTTGGCCTTCTGGGCTGCTAACTCATGTCTAATTTTTCATCCACCAGTATCCCCAAGTTCTCTGCAGGGTTGCTCTCAATCCATTCATCTCCCAGTCTGTATTGATATTGGTGATTGACCCAATTCAGGGGCAGCACCTTCTGCTGTTTAATTTCATGAGGTTTGCACAGGCCTACTCCTCAAGCCTGTCAAGGTCCCTCTGGATGGCATGCTTTCCCTCAAGCCAATCAACTGCACTCCTCAGCTTGGTGTTCATAATGCCACAGCACGTTGTACTCATTCTAAACAAGCAGAAATTTATAGTTCTGTTTTTGTGGGTTTCCTGGGGAAAATCATAGGTGACTAAAATATCTGCATTTTCTCTGAAGGTTGTCTTACTTTGGATCTACTGATGTGGGTCCTCAGGAAGGATCATGTGATGTACTCTTGAGACCAGCTGTGGAGAAATTAGATTATCCTTTACTACCAACAGGAAACTAAGCAGTGGGAAGGAAGGTGGGGTAGAGCTTTAATTCCAGAAGGAATAACAAAGCCTAACCATATAATAATGTACTGCAGCACAGAGAACCAATCCTGGACTGTTAGCAGAGATAACAACACAAAGATCTGCTACTCTTAGTGAATTTTCCCACCCTAAAATAAATGTCAGATTTTGGGATATATTTTAATTTACACATCTGTTCTTTCTCAGACATACTTGTGCAGCCCACAGAAGTTGGCTCCTTCTAATGATCTATGGTTGTACCTTGTGCAAGTATGTTTTCAGTTTGGCTCCTGAAATATGGACCAAGTGATACTGCCAACACAAATATCTTTTACTATCAAACATTTTTCTCCTCTGGAAAGTGGAACACCTGCAAGACAGTTCAGGAAAAAAAAAAACAAAACAAAAATCAACAAAAAAAAACCCCCAAGAAAAAAATAAAACCCAACCGAAATCCAAACCAAACCAAGCCAAAATACATCCTCAGTGTTTTTTCACTGTGACAACAAAATGTTCCTCAACACTGGGAACTGCTGGGCTGCTGGGAAGAGGAGAAGGGGTGCAGCTTCCCTTGGCTGCAGGAGCAGCCTCCACTTGGTGCTGCTTGAACACAAATGTTGCAGCTTTTAACAAGTGTCTCCCATGATCTTCCTGAAGGACATGTCCTTGCAGAAGGAAGCAGGGATGCTGCTATCCTGATTTGCCATGTGTAGGGTGCCTCTTCATGGGATTTCATGTCAGACCAAGAAGTCCCCTCAGTTTCTTTGTAAATGCTTGTTTGGAAAGTTGATTTTGTCATGAGTAAAGCCAGAACAGTACTTTGCTATAGGTAATATCATATAAATTTAAGGATTTAATTCTCAAAGCATGCATGTTTCATTAGGTTTTCTTACATGCCTGCAAATTCTCTATGGCAAAGTGGATTTAAGCAGTTTCCATCTTTCCCCACTCCCAGAAATTTTATTCTGTCCAGGACTATATTTTATTAACTCCTTATCTATGTCAAAGCAGGTATAAAAAAGGATAATGAAATAAACTGGCTCTAAAACTTTGAGATTGATGCACTTTAGGGTTTTTGTGGATTTTGTTTGTTTGTTTGTTTTGTTGGGGTTTTTTTTCCATACTTGGTTAATTCAGTTTGCAACATGGCTCCATGAAGTGATGGGAATTAAACTGCTGCCTGCTGCCTGAAATGAGATGGGAGTTTCTGACATTGATTTTGCTGCCAAACTAATGTGTACAGATCTCTCAGCCCTGCAGGGATCAGGTACTGGAAGCATCTGCTTGCTCAGGACTTGGTGTTTGAGAGATCTACCTCACCATACACACACAGAATCTCAGAATCACACAATCACAGAATCTCAGAATGTTAGGATCAGAAGTGATCTCAAAAGATGATCTAGTCCAACCCTCCTGCCAGAGCAGAAACACCTACAGTAGGTCACACATGCAGATGTTGATTGGTAGTCAAGGAAGAATGGCTAACTGGGTGCAAACTGATGACAGTAACCTTTAAAGCATGCTTAGCAACTGCTAGTTCCTGTTACAGGATGATTCTGGCCCCACTAGCTGAATTATCTTGCTCTGATCTCTTGTGTAGAGACACAGGTGGGTTTTTTTTGTTGTTTTTTTTTTCAGACATTGTTCATGTCTCCTTTCTGCTCTTTGTTTTTTCTTTTGGAACAAAGTCACACTTTAGTCCCAACAACTAAGATCTAGCCAAATAACCTTCAAATTCAGTAGTGATGGTCTGTTCTTGTTGGAATCAGAAGTTGCAGCCATCATATCCTCACTAAATCCACTTAGCTTGATTTTATTATCTCTATCATCTGATTTCCTGTCTCTTGTTGTAACAGCATAAAAATATTCCCCAGTTCCTATTCAAGCTGTGCTGTGACATTACTGACTGCCCTAAAATATCCTCCTGGAAGTAGTTGTGTTTCTGAAGAACTAATACAAAAATCAACATCATACTGAAGCTGTTGATGTTGAAAAAATAACATAAAAAAGACTGAATGAGCCCTTTGAATCTTGTCCTTCAACATCTCATCTTTGATATTGACCAGTTGCAGTTGGTTAGACACGAATATAAAGAGAGATCAGTCAAGTGTTATTTCCCTATAACAGCCTCCCAACCTCTAGTGACTTGTGGCTCTCAGACTGTCTGAGCAGTGGCCTCCTGGGGATCTTGGTAGATTTATCTTTTTCTATATTTGTCCTGTTTCCTGAGGATGGACATTAAAGATGGTAGAAAGTACCTTCAGCTGTGTACACAGCAGAAGCTTTCATGTGGTGGAAGGTGACTGAAGTAATATTGAAGTTTGATTATTTTTTTTTCCTGAGATTTTCTCTATCTTCACTATATGTTGCTTGCTTAGGGAACAGCCAATTCCCTTTCAAAGACAGGGCTTAATCTTCACAAAGGTATCATCCCGATTGCTCTGGGTGTTCTGGCTAACATAAAGCAGAAGCACAGCTTGCCTTTCTCCCAAGAACGTGGATTTGAGGGTAAAGTGGGGAGAAGGTTAGCATTTTATGCTTAATAACCCCCTCTAGACTTCTAGGTCTGACATGAAATCCCATGAAGAGACACCCTACACATGGCAAATCGGGATAACAGCATCCCTGCTCCCTTCTGCAAGGACATGTCCTTCAGGAAGGTCATGGGAGACACTTGTTAAAAGCTGCGACATCTGTGTTCAAGCAGCATCAAGAACAGGCTGCTCCTGCAGCCAAGGAAAGCTGCACCCTTTCTCCTCTTCCCAGCAGCCCAGCAGTTCCTAGTGGTGAGGAACATTTTGTTGTCACACTGAAAAACACTGAGGATGTATTTTGGTTTTTAAACAGCAAAGACTGTCTCAAGTACACAAGACCAAACCCAGTTTCTTCATCCCATGAATGGATACAGACTGATAAGTGTGAATAGTGAGGAGAAATATTCTAATTTGCAATAGATTTCTCCTTCCTTTTCCCATGTAGCTGAGAGATATATTTAAAAACAGTAAAACTTTTTTTTTTTGGTTGTTTTTAATTACACTGATTCCCGAGGCTGGTACAGGAGGGTGGGGGTTTTGCTGAAAAATAATCCCATGTTGACAATGGAAACTTGAGAGACTGGTGGAACAGATTGCAAACCATTTCCACGCCTGGTTTAACTGCTTGACTGCCAGCCCGTGTAACTAATTTTCAGTAGGCATTTCCTTACATATGCAGCTCTCTCTAGTTTCACACTGCTATCAGGCTACGACTGCATCAAAGTCTTTCATTCTGCTCTCCACAGGCACAGATGAGATGCAGGGAGATGGGAGGTGATTGCAGAGACAAAGGTTCCTGCACTCCTGATGAGAAAAAAGAGAAGCATGAAAAGATAGGAATTTGAACAAAATAGTAATAATAAAAAAATAAAACAAATAGGAATCTGTAGCACATCACCTCAATAACTGGTCACACATCTCCATTGACTGAGAGAGCTGGGAGAAGGGGAATGTCAGTTTTAAACAGCAAGTATTAAATTTCATGCTAAATTATTGAATTTAGGTTCATTGCACTGAACTTTAGCCAGGCAGAAGATAGGCAATTGCTCTAACCTAGGTGTTAATTTAGTCCTCAGCAGCAGCTCACTGAAGGTTGATCACAAGGCAAATGGTTTGCTTATTGCTGACACTCTGCTCCAGAAGTGACTGCCTCCCTCCACTGACGTTTATTGGGGTTTAGTTACCCAAACACATTGTATAAATTATTTTTTAACTGCTGAAGTGAAGGGAGATGCAACTTTCCATAAGTATCTATATCAATCTTGTGCACCTGTGTAGGGAGAGTGAATTTGGCAGTAATAGTCTACACCTGGAGGAACGCCAAGCTTCATCTTCACTGTTGGGCTGTAGAAATTGTGTCTTCCCACTGAGTTCAGTGTGGGACATGAGCAATGCATCTGCATGGTGGTGAATCAGTGATTCTGGCTGTGGTAGAAATGTCAAGAGAGTAGAAATGTCAAGAGACTGGTATTCAGTGTGTTGCCATGGGACATACACTTGAACAGGGAAATTGATTCTATAAAACTATTGCTTTTGAGGAGGAAAGCAAAGATCCTTATGGGCTTGTTATCTCTCAGATCTTCCCCTGTAGCACAGTCCTCTTCGTCCTTCTCCCAGCATGGGCATCAAAGGTGAAGTCAGAGAAGATAAAAAAAGAAAAAAAAAAGGCATATTGTGCTGTGTGAATGATGTAGTCTTAATGCTGATTTAGTCTGGTTTTCAAATAAAATAAACTATTCTCACGCCATTCCACATGCCCCATCTCCACAACACCTCTCTGGACCTTTATCAAGTTGATGTGCACTTGTAGCAGAATGTTGGTCTCTGAGCAGACATCACTGAAGCACTAGAGATTGGTTTTCCTGTTAGGGAGAAAAGTAAAATTTGAACCCCATAGGCTCATGAGTGCTTTGTCAACTTATTTCAAACTTTATGGCATCTGAGGTGTGAGTACATGAAGAAGGAAGAACAATTACTTCTAGTGTGAAATTACCCAGAGAAACAGGGTGAAAATTAACAGAGCAATGCACAAGCGTGCAGAGCAAAGCACATGCCAAGGGAAATTTCTGCCTTGTGATTCTGGCCCCCAAACAACTCTTTCATTAGTTGTAAACACTCTCCAGCTTCAACAATTCTCAATCTGTATTTATTTTTTTGTTTTTTCATTCTGCCTTGTAATCCAGAACTAGGTTACAAAATATGAATGTAGCATATCCTTTTGCTGGGGTGTCCCCAGTGCAAAGACACCTTCTGGGTTATTTTCTTTACCTAGCCATTTATTTTTTCTTCACTAGCTTCCTTAGTATTCACAGCTTTTTTCAGGACTGTTACTGGCATTTTAAAAAGCTGTATCATGAGAACATGTCATTGCACATGTCATATGAAGCTATCATTGAGTCATAAGCAGTTTCCAGAAACTGAACACATCATAAAAGCTGGACTGTTGTCAGGGCTGGTTTAACAGTGTCTAAACTCCCCTGTGTTCTATCTATTATAGAACTATTTATTTTTAAAGATGAAGAATGTATGTATGGGTGTATTTTAGATATGAATCAGTTTGATCTGGAAATTTAAAGTCTTAACTGCTAAAGCAATGAGGTTTCAACTTCTTTGCAAAGTAAAACACTTTAATACTTTAAAATGGAACTTAAAATTATTTCAAAAAGGGATATATGTTATGTGACTTAGGTCTTGGTGACAGGATGACCCTTCAAGCTGATGGTCTGTCCAAAGAAGAAATGTCAGAAGACTGTCTGGATCCCATGGGAATGATCTGAGCAGTGAACTTACATATATCCTTAGGAAAAAACAGAACTCCCTGAGCAAAAGAAAAAAGCATCAATTTCTATATCTTGTTACATCCCTGACTGCAGTATTCAGGTGAACTGCTTCAGTTCTCTTAGTTTGCCCACACAAAGCTTCAGAAAGCTACTCCCTCAACTTCTTACTTTTGAAACTTCTAAGAAATTATAAATGAAGATGACAAAATCTCTTCCTTGAAGGATTATATATTTCTCGTTAAACTTTAACTTCATTTAAAATCCATCCTTGATCCTCTTAAAGTATTTGCGTAAATGAATGAGGGCTGTAAAGCACGACTGAAGCTTTCCTCCTTGGGGAAGCAGCTTGACCAATTTACATATTTATTAAATATTTTATATTTTACCAGATTGTATGCACTTCAAAATGTCACATCTTATTTTTGGTCTGAGCACTGCATAACAGTAATGGCTCTTTCCAGTACCAGGAGGGAGGGGAAAAAAAAAAAAAAAATCTGCATCTCCTGATTTGGCCACTTCTTAAGAATCTGAATTTTTTGTTTCTATATTTTACCCTATTTTGCAAAATTTTAGCTTTTAGTGTTATGAAGTTGTGCTAGTTCTGTGCAAATGTATCTCTTGTGGGGCTGTACAATGAGCCTCTCATTTTTCCTCTGGAATGAGATTCAGCTTCCCAAGCATTCAAACTGAGCTCCTGAACCTGTTTGATGATAAGTTTGGCTTTAAAGAAAATAAACATGAAGCTGTTGCAAGCCAGAAATGCGTACGAAGATACACTTTCCCTGGAGGTACAAGGATCTATCAAAGCAGTGATATTTCTGGTGCAATTCCCTCTCTCCCCTTACAGTTCAGCTGTCAGTGTCTGGAGAAGAGACTTTTTCCCTTGTTAATGATGTGCAAGATGAGGGTGGGCATGAGATATCATTTCTAGGGCTTCCTATGAGCAGCCTGGAGTTTGGAGGCAGAATAAAGCTCCATACAGGATGCACGAGGTGAAGGCAAATGCCCAGTTTTGCTGCTGGACTCCTGAGTGTTGTGAAACAAACTCCTTTCCTCTGCGTGTCCCCATTTCTAATGCCACCAGTCTCCTTCACAGAGTACTTTGAGGTGCAGCTGCTGAGAAGAGAATTAGAAAACAACTTTCTTTAGAAGCCAGGAGGAATTTCTGTGACTCTTTTCTGACCACCTCCATAACACATGACTTCCCTGGCCTTAACCCTGATTCAAATATATTGATTTTGCCTGTAGTAGGATACATCATTTAGGAAAACAAACAAACAAAGAAATCCCCTACAATATGCCAATAAACAGATTTAGAGATTAAAATATCTAACAATGAGAGCATTTGGTACATTTTTCCAATTACCAATTATTTTAAGATCATACTATCTCTGTCTACATTTTCAGGGAATATATTCTGTTGCATTATCCTTTCTGTAGAAGACAATATTACTATTATAACATTTGTCTCCATTTGAATTTTTGCACAGTCACATTATGCTGTTCCTTGGCCTTGTCTCCACAAAATAGAGAGATCAAGTTCCTCATTGATACCTTTTTTCTTTCAAATTGCATTTGAAATCATGGAGTATTTTAGGTTACTCTAACGGGACAACATCCTTGAAGCATATATATTAGTAAATGGAAAAGATGTCCCTGTTGCAGACACAGTAGGTAAAATTCATAGGTTATAACCTTTTCTAACCCTAAAAATATCCCTCTGAGCACCAAATCAAGGAATCTTTTGCCCCTTTAGCCATCATACTTGTTTGCAGGGGGTGTAGAAAAACTGAACGTCTTAGCTGTCTGGTGGAGCAAACTGTAGTCTGAAATATCCCCCTCTGAAGGAAAAGTCACGTAAGGGTTCGACTCTGTTATTATTTCCTCAGCTTGGCTGAAGTAGGGACAAATCTTTTTCAGAGTCACATCTTCGCTGGGAAGAGTCCACATTATTCATCCTATCCTTTTCATGGGTCCTCTGACAGCCTTATCAGTGAGGATTTCTTCCAGGTCACTTCACAATGAATATGAAAGACAGTCTTTAAGACTCCACTAGAAGCATATCATGATAAAAATAGTTTATAATTGCAATATACGAACTATCTGCTGACCAACAATTCCTCCATCTGATCTGTGCCATGTTGCTTTCTGAATTTCCCACTTTCTTATCCAAGTGTTACAATGAATTGTCTTATAGGAGTTAGGTATGAGATGTGAAAAAAATCCTGTGGGATGATACCAGTGGTCCATTTAGCCCAGGAGTCTGTCTTTAACAAAGGCAGTGGCAGATGCTATTTAAATACATATTGTAGATTAACTGCTATTAGTTTTCTTGAATTATAAACTCACATTAAATTGATGATATTTCTTTTCCATAGATTTATAATCTTGTTATTATTCATCTTAAACTACAGATGCCATATGACTTCGGCTGTAGCTGACACAGGTCTTTTAATATGGAAGTTAGTCAAGTGTGTATCTGCAGTCACAGCTTCTTTCAGTGATAAAGGTAAATCGTATGCTAACTGAGCAGAACCAGACACTCTCATAACATATCAGAGCCAGTAAAGGGAAAGGGAAATATCTAAAATATTAGATGTTCCTTTCCATCACCTTAATTTCCTTCAAGTAGGTAAGATATGTTGCTCTCAGGAGATGGCAAAGGACAGGACAAAAATTTAGACCCCCTTGGAGGGCATGAAAGAGCCTAAAATGTTTTTTGTTTTTTAAAAAAAGGAGACATTCAGCTACTCCAAGAACCTTGTGAGTACTTATGGATGATACTCTGCGTGCTAAATGATACCTGAGCTTTCAAGTCAATGTATGGAGGGGTGCAAGCAAAAGGGGATATTGGCAAAGATCACCTCCTATGCAGCATCACTGTGGGTAGGTTTAGAAGAAGGCTTCTGCCTTGCAGTTTGGAGGAGAGACTGTTGCAGTTACAAGGTTAAATTACCTTGTAAGTGTGCCTAACACCCTCCAAATAAAGCAAGAGGTCATGCCTTTGGTTTTCTGTGGTTTTTTGTTGTGTTTGTTTTGTTTGGGGTTTTTTTTGTCCATGGCAGTTCCAAAAGTGTCTCTTCTTTGCCGACTAATATGCTTTTTGTTGACACCATGTTTAGTAATCTTTCATTGCTTTAGTGCTGGCAAAAGCCTGGGCAGAAAGTGGATAAATGGAAGCTGTGGATATATGGCTTCCCCTTTGTGACAGACAGGGCAACCTCAGTCTGTGAGCTCAGTCCTGGACACCAGTGCTAGAAGCACTGATGAAGTGAATGGAGTTTCCCCCATTGCCATGTAAAAGGCATTTTTCCTTTGGATTTCGTATCTCACAGCTAATGGAGGAGGTGGAAAGATTGATTTCCTTTAATTGCTGAGCATGCAAAAAGCAAAATAGTCTCTTACTGAGCTGAGTATAAATGTCAGGAAGCATTTACTCTTATGTTACATCTGAATTGTGATCATTCCAGGTGTTGCTATTGGCACATGGCCCTGAGAAGGAGGTGGGAATTTGGCTCTGATGGGTGTTTTTATGGTTCTCCATAGAGGAATCTTAGTGCCTCCTACTCACAAGACCCTCATAAGGCCAGGACCTATCAGTGCTTCCTTGGGGAGCTTTAATCATCTATCTGAAAATCAGCATTTAGTCTGAGTCACTTTAAGGTTTTAAAACATCTCTGCAGGTCTGGCAGGTAGAACAGGGGTTGTAAAGGAGAAAAATCTTTCTAGAGCAGCAGTGGGAGGAGAATGAGGAAAGATAACCTTGAGCCCTTCCAGTGGCTCCAGACAGCTACGTCTAGGCATATGAATCGTACCCAGAAGGGACTGAAATCAGCACAGAAGAGATTTTGTGCCATGTTGTACATCCAGAGTGGGATTAGCTTCAAAATGAGGATACTAGAAGCTTGTTCTTTCCATCAGCTTCTTTAAAATAACTAAAAGGTCTTGTGCACTTGACCTGGAGCCTGCTTTTGGCATCCAAAACCCAGTACCATCATGTGGCTGATGGACCCAGTGTGCTGTCTTTATTGGAAATAACATGAGAGTTTGCACCTTTAGGAATGATAAAATGATCTTGTTCAGCAGAGGAAGTACCTAAGGTTGTGATTGTGTTTCATGACTCCCTTTTCATTTACAATAGCAGAAACCTAACTTGGATTTTAGACTTTACACGTCTGGCATTGAAACTATTCTGGATAGCAGTGACTGCAGGCTTTAAAAAAAGAAGGAAAAAAAGCACAGGAGTACAATACATCAACACTAAATTAAGTTATAATCCTGATTTAGGAAAGCTTTTAAATACTTCTGTGACAACCACCATGACAAAATGCCTCAGGGTGTGCAGCTACTGAAGGGCAGATTTGAATTAAGACCAATTAAACTAATCTAAAAATTGGAAAAACATGATTAGCATCAAACAGTTATGTAAACTATCTTCTCTACTCTCAGAAGCTTTATTTGACTTGGGTTCTCTTGCAGAGAGCAGATTGGTCAGATTCTTTTCCTGACTGTGAGGTGTAATTAAACTTTGCCATGTCTCCCAGCAGAGCAATGCCACTTTTTCTCAGAGTGTTCATTCCTTGATGGTGGAAGATACACACTCCCCTTAGGTTCCCCATGTATTTCTATATAAATAATACAAAGAGAGGTTGTATTTCCTCTGTCCCTGGAGAGCACTGAATTAAACGTCAGTATATGACTTGATTTTTCTTCTCACCTGCCTGAAAGGCAGCCAAAGCTTTGATAAAGAGGTCCTTGTTCCTTGTCTTCTATTTAGGAGGTCTCTTCCAACACTACTGCCATAAAGTCAGAGGATATAAAGTGCATGAACTATTTATCCAGTCTCATCACTGCCCTGATGAGCAAAAGAAACCTGTGAATGTTAGAGGGAAAAATCCTCTTGCCTTAATATCATCTATCATGTTATACAGGGTTGTATTGTGGTGCCCTAAGGCTAACTCAGCCTGCCTTCATAAGCAAAATACCTCACCAGATAAACCCTTTTACCTGCTTCATTTTCCCTTTCTTTCAGGCAATAGTATAGAGCTCAACAAAATGAGATTGGGAAGTTGATCCTGTTACAGCTAAATTTGAGGCAATTGTTATTCTAGGACTCCCTTTAAAACAATCATAATATTCTTGAGAAATATGATGCTCCCGGTAGCTGTTCTTGCCTACAGTGTTTTCAAGCACCAGTGCCAATTAGCCCTGTGTATCTGTATCTTTTTTTATCTAGGCTAAATTCTAAATTTGCATCCCAGTTACATTGCAGGTGATGTTTTTTGTGCCTGGGAATGACATGATGTGAAGATGTTGATGCTGAGCAAATGTGCATGCAGTGCTTTTATGAGTTAAACTATGTTTTGAAAACTCGCCCCAAATATCATCAAACTGATTAATCTGTCTGTTCTTCTCAGTTTCTTTAGTAAATGCTCTGTGAGACGCCTGGTTATATCTAGTAATAAAATACCCTCCACTGGTCTGACATGTTTGAAGTTAACCCCATGTTGGAGGGTTTCCATAGCTCATAGACCCGTTACAAATTCACAGTACTCATTGTCTTTCTGTGAAATGTGCAGGAACTCAACATTTCTCTTTATGTGGCTTCTGGCATGTTAAAGACACTACCCCAACAGAACAAAAAATATGCAAAAACAAAACACCCCCACAGCAACATCACTGGACCATCTACTTTATTCATCAGTCGAATGTGCAATTGTTTCTGCCAGAATATTCCCTGGTGCTGTGTCCAGATCAGTTTTAAATGCTTCAAGTGGTGATGTGTTCACTGCTTCCATGGGGCCATCATCACTCAGGCTGATAGATCAGTCTAATAGTGCCTAATGCCTGTTAGCATAAGCTGTGTTCTCAGTTACTCAGCCTTATCTCTGGTGGAAAAAAAGAAAAAATGTACTTATCTTTTTGCCTTGCTACTGGCTGACAGAAAGTTAATTAGAGCCAGGAAAAATATTTTTCCCCAGGAAGTTCACCAGAAATGGTTTTGACTGAGGAGTGAGTCTAACAAGTACTCCCAACATTCTACACGCAGTCAAAAGTGCTGAAGTTTCTGATACACAGGTTTTTGAAGGAAAGCTTTCCTTTCAATATTAAAATGTGCATGAAATGACATGTTGCATCTCAAGTCCCCCAGGAAAGCATCAGTCTGCAGAATTAGTCTTTACAGTGCAGCATGGCTAAGGTTCAAGTTATTTCATCTTCCTCTTCTGCTTGCTGAATTGCATTTTTAAACTGTAGTTTCAACTCTAACCATCTTAGTTGAAAGCATGATGCTGATACTGCATTATGAATCTGCTTGGAGAGTAAGAGGAAGCTGGGCTACCTCCATTCATCTCTAAGTCCTCTCAGGACTGGTGGCTTAGACCAGCTGTGGCACCTACCTGAAAGGAGGGTGTAGAGAGGTGGGGGTCTGTCTGTAAAACCAAGGAACAAGTGACAGGACAAGAGGAAATGGCCTCAAGTTGTGCCCAGGGCAGTTGAGATTGGATGTGAGGAAGAATTTCTTTGCTGAAAGGGTTCTCAGGCATTGGAAGGGGTTGCCCAGGGCAATGGTGGAGTCCCCATCCCTGGAGGAATTGAAGAGTCATGAAGACATAGTGCTGAGGGACATGGGTTAGTTGGGGACTTGTCAGTGCTAATGATTGGACTGGATGATCTTAAAGGTCTTTTCCAGTTGAGACAATTCTGTGATCTAATCCTCATTTTCCCAACACTGGACATGGCTGCCTCTTCCCCTGGACTCATTCTCAATGCTCACAAGTCTTGCTGTTGCAAGACACTGTGCAGAAAGTGGTTTTGTAGCCTGCAGTGCAGATGTCACTGAGGTAATAGTGAGTTTGAGTTTGTCCCTCAAACTCCTCAGCTAGTATACCTTAGGCCAGCTTCTCATTAGTTGGATATGCATCGAAGATGGACCCGTTTTCATCTTTATGAAATGATTAGAACTTTTCAAAGACTTGACAAGTCACCTTGCAAGGCAGATGATGGAGGTGGGAAGTGATGGTCTGGTGATTGAACAGTTTGGTGTGATACCAAGGAGATCAGAGTGTGATTTGTTCTGCCATAGAAGCCTGTGTAACCTCGCCTAAGTCACTTTATACTTTGAATTATACCTCACTTTGAATGAGTACCAACAAGGTTATTTCCTTCTTGTCCTTTTAAAAAGTCTTAAATTGCTATGTCTCAAATAAGATTAGGTACTATGACAATACATAACAGAGAGCAGCCTCCTTCTCAGAGACTACACCAACACCATGTAACCACAAATTCACACTCACTTTTGAGAACCATGTCTACACTACAGTTGGAAATAGGTCTGCCAGACTGAAACAGCATAATGCAGTAGCTGAAAAACAGGCAGAAGTGCCATGAGTTGCAAGAAATAAGAATTTCTACAGACTCTGCTATAAGAATTCCTCATCCCCTGGAGATGCCACTTCAAGACACATTCAGAGGTGGTGTGTGGTAATCCTCTGCTGCCTCTCACCAAACAGCTTCCAGCTGCTTCCAGCATTTGCACCAAAGGGAAATGAGATGCATCCCCTCTGATTTCTGCTGAGGAATCCTGAACCACCTGTACAAATGGGATATGTCTGTACAAGAGGAGAAAAGGACTTGTAAAAGAAAAAAAAGACCATGAAAGACACATCAAAGTGGCAGCTGAAGCCCTTTCCTTGAAGGAAGAAGGTGGTAAAAGCTGTCTAATGAAATCCCCATGCTCGATGCCATCTGAGGAAATGCCATTGATATCTGTTCTGCTTTTGGAGGCAGGGATCATTACCCTGAAGCATCACCTTCGCTCTACCACAGTCCAGCCTCTGCTGACAGTTAAAAAGACTGAGTTTTGTTTTTTTTCTTCTAGGATTTAAAGACTGCTTTTTAGCTCTTAGTGACATTCCCAGACATAAGGGATATTAAAGCAATGATAAGCTAAATCTCTAGGCAAAATATCTAGGTCAGCTCCTGATAAGCACCTGACAATAGACTTGTTCCCTAATGGGTGGTATTCAGAGCAGATTTTCACTAGGTTTTGTGAATTTCAAACAAGATTCTGGACAAATTCAGTCCAGTGAGTTGAGAAACAGCAATTAGGAGACCTCTTTATTTTCTCTCACAAAAACTCAAGCTTCTGTTTGCTCAGGAGCTCAAGCTTTTGTCCATAACTTTAAGATGATCTTTCAAAAATGAGGATAAAAATTTTGGAAATGTTGCCTAGAGGTCACTTTCCTTGAAGTTTTAACATATGGCAATTGCTAGATGTAAAATGCTTACTCTGGGCTTGATTTAGAGATCTGATTAATATAATGGTGCTGATGTGTTTCTTAAATGTCTGCAAGGTTTTATAAAGGTAGATTTGATTATTTACAAGGGGACATTACAGATATGTGTCAGGGAGGTGTTAATTTGTGAGAAGCCTGTGTGAATACCTTTTCTTTCATCAACATTTGCCAGTGCTGCAGGGCTAGTTTTATCATTCTGTTATTCTGCCATTCAGCAATATTACTCCTCAGGCCAGTAATCATTTTTGCCTTGAGCAGACCAGCCTCTGTTTAAGCAGCAGAGCGTGGAGAAAGGTGAACTCCCCAAAAGTTTAAAAAAAAGCATTCAGGGCTAACTGTCATCTCAGAGGAATTTGCTGGATTCAAGTGCAAAGTAATACAGTGTAGGCTTTGTGAAAGAAAAAGAAAGATAGAAAAAAGGTTACCAAGGTTTATCTAGGAAGGGTTCTTCACATAATGTTTTATTACACAATGGTACAGCTGGAAGGTGGAACACATATGCCTGAGGATGTTACCTGGGAGGGTCCGATGGAGGCTGAGTAAAGGCCTGCAGGGATTCAGGCAACATCTGGGGCTTATGCCAGGGAGAAGATTGATGTGTCTGCAGCCCAGAAGGCCAACCATATCCTGGGCTACATCAAAAGAATGGTGGCCAGCAGATCAAGAAAGGTGATTCTGTCCCAATACTCTGCTCTGGTGAGACCTCACCTGCAGTGCTGCCTCCAGTTCTGGAGGTCTCAGCACAGGAAAGACATGGACCTGTTGGAGCGGGTCCAGAGGAGGCCACAAAAACTATCAGAGGGATGGAACAGCTCTGCTGTGAAGAAATACTGAGACAGTTGGCGTTGTTCAGCCTGGAGAAGAGGAGGCTCTGGTGAGATGTTATTGCAGCTTTTCAGTACTTAAAGGAGGCCTACAATAAACATGGGGACAAATTTTTTTCAGAGCCTGTTGGGAAAGGACAAGGGGTAACGGTTTTAAACTAAAAGAGGTGAGTTTTAGACTAGATAGAAGGAAGAAATTTGTCATGGTGAGGATGATGAAACACTGACACAAGTTGCCCAGAGATGTAGTAGATGTCCCATCCCTGGAAATATTCAAGGTCAGGTTGAACAAGGCCCTGAGCAACCTGATCTGGTTGAAGATGTCCCTGCTCACTGCAAGGGGGTTGAACTAGATGACCTTTAAAAGTCCTTTCCAATCCAAACAATTCTATGACTCTATGATGTAGAAGACAGGCAGTTACAGTCATTCAGCACTGTCCTGGGACCATTTCCTGTCACTGGTACCGGCACATGCTTTCAGTTTCATGCTAGAAATATGTTTGTGGCATGTAATAACACGACTTTTAAATTATTTTACACACTCTAGACTGAAAGTAAAAACATATTAAATATGTTAATAGATCCTAAGACCAAAGAGATCCATCAAAGGACTCAGAGGAGACCTGAAGTCAAGTATCATCTAGTATGGAGTAGCCAATGTGCCCCACAAAAATTAGGCCTGAGCAATGATGACATGAACATGATCCAGTATCAGACTTGAGGGTCATCAACCATCCCTGGTGTAGACACAGTTAAGCTGTAGATGAAGACCCAGGCAACGCCAATAATATTCTGAAGATCTCTGTAAATGACCCCTAGTGCTACCCCATTTTTACATATGTATATTTGTCTCTTAGTCTCCATATATATAGACAGAGTTTTTGATCAAACATTTTTTCATTCAAAAAAGAAGCACTTTTGTTGAAATTCTGCAATTTTGAACTGTAAAAACAGATCAAAACCCGATTCTATTTATTTTCATAAAAGCTGTCTCATTTTGTTAAATGATTTTAATCATTCTAGTTTTGTCACAAAACTATGTTTAACATAATTTCTTTTTCTGGATTAGCTGTAATATTCTACTTCATAAACTAAAAATGTTTGATGGTTGAATCCATTTTGATGAGCAATTTACTGTATGTGGTAAATTTTAAAATTTCCTTTGACAAATGAGAACTCTTTTCTGAGAGGCTGAAATTTCCAAGGGGACAGAAATTCCATTTCCCAGCCACCTCTGGAGGAAAACTCATGTGAAAATGACAACTTTCCCTGCACTGTAGTAAAACATTGTCTCAATTGAATGCTATTTATGTCCAAGACTACAAACTATGATAATTTTGGGAAGTATAAATAGAATCAAACAAAAAAAGTATCTTTTTTCCTTAACAGTGGACAACTTACTTCCAACTGATTTTTTTGTTTTGTTTTGTTGTTTAGTTTTTTTTAAGGATTTCTCTGCTGTGAATTGAATTATAATTTCCCTATATTTGGTTCAGCTGTGTGAGCTGATACAAGTAAATAACACAAAAATGGCCACACTTAGGTCAGATCAAAGGTCCATCTAGTCTGGTATCTTTTCTCTGACGCAGACCAGTAGCAGCTGCTGCAGAAGATAGGATAAAGGACAGAAGATCTTAGGCTATTTACCCTTCTAGCAATCAGCGACTTGCACCACAGTTAAACTAAGAGAAAATGGAAAGAAAGAGCAGCAAGAAGTTCAGCAACTCCTTCCTTTCTCCAAGCTCTAATTGCTTTATTTCACTTTCTTCTCCTTTTCAGGGTAAAACAGTTAGTTAAGAACATTTCCTACCTATTGGTACAATCCCACTATTTAAAGCTCCAATTCAGAAAGCACCTAAGCACCTACTGAAGTCCCAGTTGCACCCTCAAAGTGGAGCTCCTGCTCAGAGACGGTTTCCATAATTGAAGCGCGTAACAGGGAGTGTTCATTACAAGGTCTGAACTACATACAAAGTCAAGAAAGGGTAATAGTAAGAAAATAAGTGCAGAGAAAATGTTTGTAGAAGAGCAAATGAGGGATAAACTGCCCATGAATAAATTTAGGCTGGCAATTAGAAGAACGGTGATAGTTATTAAGACACTCATGTTCTGGGAACAGATTTTCAATAGGAACAATGGGGCAAAAATAAGCTAAAACGGGGCTTCATGGAGCTTGATAAATGTCTGTGAGGAGTCAGGTGATATAGGCTTGCAATAACAGAACTAGATTCTGTTACCCTGAGGGTCTCAGGAAATTGCCAGAAACATCTTGTGAAGCAAAGCAAGGTGGTACAGTATGGTACCTCGATACTGAATGTGCATCTGCTGAACTCAATGCCAGTGAAGCTGTAAGTGGCAACAATCTGTGTAAGCCAGTTTACAACAGCTGAGGATCCGATTCTTTAACTTAGAGTTTACAGACCCAGTAACAACTACATTGACAAAGAAAAATTTGGAACCAATTTCCTTGAAACTTTATTGATCTACAGCTTTGTATTTATTCTATATCCAGTACAAATGGCATCTTACTCACAAACACAAAAGAATCCAAAGGTGGCTTGGTATAGAAAAGAAATTAACTTTCTCAGCTTTATGTGTGAAACCCTTGAATCACGTAATTTACCTACCCAGGCTGCTTTCCTCTAAAGTCACTATTTTTTTTTTACCAATGATTTCTTTTCCAAAGCATGGGACAGTAGGGAAGAAGTAAACATCATTTGCCTTAATCTGTTATATGTTTTAAAGATTTGAATGTGTATTTTCAAAGCATAAAGATAAAATACTGGGTTTGGAGATATTTCTAATGACCTGTGAAAAATCCATCCACATCCATTTTCTCATACAGGGAAAATAATATAAAGTTGGTTTCCTTGTTTCCATTAATAGTAGAGTTTGCATAGTTACACAAGAATGGGCATATTGAGTAAAATCAAAGCTTATTCTTTTGCCTCTGACAGCACCAAAAGAGCAAAAGCTCATATGCCGTTTCCTCTGAAGGAATAGTCATTCAGGTCTCGTAGAGTTTCTGGATTGTGAATTCTGGTGTGTATTTACTACTTCAAAATTGGTCTTTCTCTCATACATATATGCTGTTTCCCCTTAATGCCATATATCTTTTGCAATGACATGTGATATCAAGTCGTTATTTGGATGAATGAGGCACATATGTAAAGAGTGACATTGTGTGGTTAAACTAACATGGTACCCAAATCCCAACCTCAGTGTTTGTCCTGAGTTTTTCAGCATGACTCTCACAACAAATTTTTTGCAGCCATTCACCATTAGAGAGTCTAGAAAGATTCACTTTTATTATCTTCAAGGTGTTAACGTGTAAAATTCACATTTCTGGAGTCAATATATTTTAATGGCATTGTTTTCCATACTATATTTCTTCACAAATCACGTAGTGGAACATCAGATAATAGGAAATACAGAGAGACTTTAGGAGCATCTGATCACACTGCAATTAAAGTGACTTGAGACTTATTATAAAATGTACCATGGAGGGTCATGCCCCAAGTCACTTAATGAACCTGAGTTAAAATCCTGCTGCTGGCCAGCGCTTTGTCCTCATTGCTGCAGACTCTTTTTCTCCCATGAAAAAATCATTTTGCTCAGGATTAGAAATAAATCCCAGAGTTGGGTGGAATAAAGCTATCAGGAACAGAAAATGAACACAAACTATGCTTAAAATCAAAACCATAGCAGGTTTCCCCAGAATGGGATTATTTTACTGGCAAACATAGGTTGCTCTTTGCCTGTAAAACAGTTTAAACCTTGAATTCCCGTAGCCTTCCTAGCTTAGTTCATGTCTAATTCCTCTGCTGATTAGCAGAGTTAATAAAAAATAAAAATGTCCCCCTTTAAAGCAGGAAGAGACTCACATAGCTGCTTATACCAATCTCCAGGATAAAGATTTAATTACCTTGAGAAAAAGCTGGAAGAAAGATGAAACTCAGGCACCTGTTACAACTGGGAAGACAGTAAGGAGGGCAGCATGCAATAATTAATTCTTTATCACCCAGAAAGGAGTCTGCAGCCTGCAGTGTCTTCCTGGTGAATATCACTATGTTTATTTTTAAACTTACTCCATGCCAGCATGTCCCAAAGTCATTTCATAGACACAGCTGGATGGTAAGAGGCGGGTGGGAGCTTGAAAAAGCAAGAGCTAAAAGCAGAAAGAAAGGGGCTAGCTAAAGAGTTAGCAGAAAAAGGGCTGGGATGGAAGCCATCCAAGCCCAGCAATAGGTGACCTACATTTTCAGACCTATCTGGAAAAGACAGATTTTCCAGATCTTGGTGTCCCTCTTTCCTGAAAGTGATGCATTTTTTTTTTACTCTCTGCTTTCCAGTTCTTCTAGAATCATGCAGTTTTAGATGGAGAAAAAACAGATGTAGGGACAGATCCCTCCCAGAGGAGGTGCAACATGACCACAACTGAGTGAATTTTTCAAATAGTGAAAACTGAGAAGATACCTTTCGCCATGTGTGAGAGAAATTGTAGTGACAGCATCGTATGGTCCCATCACGCTCAGTGCTGCCTTCACCAGCGTACCAATATCAGCCTGATCAGCCCACAGGGTTTTGGTCTACTAGTGACCCTTGTCCTCATTCAGTCCCACAGTCTTTTTCTGGTCTGGGCACTGAATTTCTTTTGTATAAAGAATCAAACTGTGGAAAAGTTAATTATTCAGTTGATTAGGGCAAATGAACATACATCACATTTATTTACGCATTCATTTGTGCATACTTGTCCGTCTGTCCTCAGAGGACATATAAAGTTATGTCTGTGTGCATGTACACTGATGTTTAAAGTATGTGTTTAAAACCTCTGCTGGAGAAGTCACAGCTGCATTCAACAGCCCAGTGCCTTAGGGTAAAGGGAAAGATTATTCCTTCCTGCCTGTATTTAGGTCTTCTTATGGAACCAAGATGCAACAAGAAGAGACTATGTGAGCTACATCCAGCTTTGAGACTGGCCTTGCTTCATACGATTGGTTGCATCTTAGACCTTCAAAAATTCCTTGCAACTCAAGCTATTTGATAATCTGGCTCTTTCTGATCAATTCAATTGGTATTAACGACAAGGGGGAACCTTCAGGAGACTGCATGGGCTGGAGGGACTGGTGAATAACTGGGCTGCCTTGGAGAACCCAGCCACATTCATGGCCTGAGAATCTGAATTTCAGTCAACTAATTATCTTCAAATTTGTTTTCTTCTGACACAACCCAAGTCTTTGCTCCTTGAGCACATCTTCCTTCAGTGTTGCCTTCTGCAAAGAGTGGGAGGAAGATCCTGAGGCTGTATTTAGATTCAAGCTGCAAATGGCACTGAATGTATCATAAACCTCTATGCTGAGGTCTCTCTTCCTACTTTAGCTTGGTCTGATCTTTTAGCTTAACCCCTTTTCAGAAGATGCTTCTATTGGTTTTTGATGGGTTTGGATGTTCATTTACTTATTTTCCTAAGAGAGAGGTAATATTCATTATTTAAAATCACACTTAATAAAGGATGGGCAACTTTCAAACTGGAGAGTTTAGCTGCAATCCTGAGTGTATATGCCAAGAGCTCAATATGTTCTTAAGCATAGCTATGTTGTTTCATTCTTTACCTTTCTCTGTGTGTGTGTGTGTGTGTATGTGTGTTCTGCAGGGATTAGTCATGGATTCTCAAAATGGATTTTCTCAGCAAATATTCTTTCTGCCTTTTATTCTTTTGATACAACTTCAACATATTTTGAATAAATTTTTCTCCTCCTCCTCTCTGTACATTTGTGTGCTTGTGGGTGTGTATAAATATGTATATATATTGTGGTTGGCTGAAAGTAGGAAAACCCATTTTCTTTAACAGTCATATCTCTGAGAAGCAGACTCACAGAAAAGCTTTAAAATACTAAATTAAAAGACTTGAACAGTTTGGCTTTTCTGGTCAGCTTCTCCTTAATTCTTTTCTCTCTCCCTCTCTTTCTCTCTCTCAGTCTTACCCCTGTGCTGAGTTTTCTGTTTAATTAGGGGGAAAGAAAATAGTGACATCAAGTCAAGGACTTAATCTCTTTCCAAGTTGGGAAAACCAGAGTTTAATCCTCTTGTTATAGTCCCATCCAGAAAAAGTCTTAAGATATGAAGCTGAGTTAGGTACTGATGTAACATCCGTTGAAGACTGAGAAAACCTTTCTTTCTATTTATATATGTTGCTTTGAATGCTGAATCCCTTTGCCTGTGAGTACACAATTCTCCTATTAAAACCTCTTGACACAGAGATGACATAGTCAGAGATGCTCTGCTGAGATATCTGTAAAAACTTGGCAAGACGGCACAAGCTTTGTTGCTGAATCAGTAGACCTTTTCTCTTCAGTAGACTTGTAAAAATGTTCTGTGATTCAGTCACCTGGAGAAGGCAGGACTGTACTCCTGTGTAGTTTTCTTCCTTGAGGGTCAGAGGCAGCTTTAGCCATTTAGTCATGCTGTGCTATAACATGCTCTTGTCTCAATTTCACACCATGTTTTGTTTCATGTTCAAGTTTTCCTCCATTCTGTGTACAACTTGTCTCACCCAACATCAGCAATGAGGAGTTCAGCTTCTTGCATAATTTATCTACAGTAACTTCAAGCATTGGACAGTATATTCATATTCTTAGACACCCATCCTAATAAGGTATTATTTACCTATAGATGTCTCTGCTCTCCACTGATGGCAGAGGGGATCTTGAAACATACTTTAGATTAAATGTAGGTCTTTTAATTGCCTAGAATTAGACAAGATGGTCCCAATCCATTAGAGAAGAAATTATGCAGATGAAGAACATAATCTCCACCTTGAATTCCATGGAAGCAGTCTGAAAAGACACTGGAAGATATTCCCTGATCATGCTCAATGTGAAGGTGACTCAGACCTTGTAATAGGAACCAATGATGAAACTCATGTTTATAGGAAAGTATTTTCCTCTGAAGTCTCTATGTCCATTTTATATTTCTGGATCATTCATTAAAATGTTTTTATCAGAAAGGAAATTAATGATATAATCTATCATCAACTCTATTTATCTCTGACTTTCTTGCTACAAACTACTGTGTCAACCATAAAGTGCCCATATACAGCAAATGACAAATGGCTGCAGTTGCTGTTTTATGAACTATAGAGCAATATTCTGTTTACTTCCTATAGAAATCAACTGTATCTAGCACATTGAGGGCTTCACCCAGGTGTGTACTGTGAGCAGGCAGCTTGTGTAGTGCATTTGGGACTCAGGTGCATGGTGTGGAAGTCTGGATGGCAGCGAGTTGATAGAAAACACTTGCACTAAAATGCAGCTATTTCCTCTCTGCAATATGGCAGCTGAGATCACGGAGCAATCGTTTCCAGGCAGAGTAGTGTGGAACAATGTCTCCAAATAAAATTATAGCTTGAGGAAAGATTTTCTTTGAGGCAGGATGGAATGTAATTACCCAAGTTGGACTTTTGCCAGGACACTGACGTTTAAAACACTTTCAGCTCTTATGCAAAGTGCCACAGGATCTTTTAATGACTGCAAAGGAATGGGTTTTGGATTTTTTTTTTTGTGTGTGTGTGTGTTATTTGAGTATCTCATCCAAAATACAGAATAATAAAATGAGAAAGAAAAAAAACTATCAAAGAAAAAGCTAATCTTTGCAAAGTGATGGAATATGTAAATCCCACTTTGAAATGGTAATTTATTAACTTCTTTTTAAGATAAAAATGCAATTAATTCATTCTTTCATTTTCCCACATCCCAATAAATGCACATATATTTTTATTATGTCTTTTGCTTGTCTGTCAAATCTGTATCATTTAATTTTGTTACCATGAAACTTGTGGCTTTTATAAAAGGGACTGGTAGGGGGGGAGTTTCTGACTTATTTCATTCCTGACTGTAAATAAAAGAAGATATAACTAAATTCAGAAATGATTGCTGTCAAAAATCTGCACTTTGTTAAATTTTATAAAGGCTATGGGCTATTTTTATATTAGATGCAGTGTCAGTAAAGAGTAATCAGAAAGTGAAAGCGACTTTTTATCATTCCCAGTTTATTCACAGCAATACTCTCTTGAGGTCTAAAGGAAAAAAAGAAAATATTATATGTGATAGAAGAGCAAGCATGCCTTATTTTCCACTTCATGATTTTTGGTAAGGGAATGAATGTAACAGCATCTATATCTGTGCATCTCTATACATAGCACACTGATTATTCCTTCCTAGTCAATCCAGCATAACTTTTCTGAATCCATTGTATTTTTATCACCTTGTTTTTACATTTCATCAAGATTTTGTAAAGCTGGGTTTAACCATCTGTTCACCTATACTTAGGTAAATATCTGTAAATATTAAATAAAATATATAAATTAATAGATGTTGAATAAGAAAATTATTGCAGCAGTGGCAAACTTTATTTGATAACAGTGAAATCTGGAGATTCCTGTGTTTACATGTAGGGTGCAGTAGGTGTCAGTTCAGACTGTTTTCTACCTGTAGGAACTTGAATTCACATCTGACTTCAAAGAGAGAACTGTCCTCCTAAAGCTATTGAGTAGTCTGTGCTACTGTTCTCCTGGCAGAGCTGCTTCACAATGCTTAGGATATTTAAATAGGTACCAAATCTAAAAGAAAAAGTGTAAGAGGCAGTCACTTCTAAAGAATTAATACATTTCTTTGGTCATGAAGACACAGGGGGTGGGATTCACCTCCTGCTTTACGTGTCTATACAGTAAATGTCTCCATCTGGATTAAGCTGTCCAGACTCCCATTATAATCAATCGAAATTTCATCCATATACTTGAAGAACTGCAATTCATCTCATGCCAAAATAGACTCTTGGATTTAGAGCAAAGAGACACATCTCTGATTCTCCTTGTTGCTTTTTGAGGTCTTACTCCTCACTGATGTTTTTAATCCTGAAACATAATACAAAGAGATATTTATATTATAGTTATACATGGTGATTAAAATGAACAAAAATTGAAACTGGAGAAACATCACCGGGCTTGGATGCTGGACTATTACAGAACTCAGAGAGAGGCAGCCTAAGAGACTGCTTCTCATCTAGGTAAGATCCCAGGTTTGCTGAGAAGTAGCCCACATGCCCACTGAGATCCGAGTTCAACATACACTTGGCTATGCTGCCAGTTCTGACAGCAAGATGTTGTCCTTGTGAGTGGCACGGTAGGCTGGTGAGCAGCACTCTCTTACCTAGAGTTCACAAGGATCTATTGACTTTCAACCATGAGTCCTGACAACATCCAGTTACCACCAGTCAGTTGACCTCTTTGAGTGTTCAGAAGGAAATAACAACTCACAGAAGTATGAGTTAAAGATTTCTATCCCCCTTCTCTGGACATCCTGTGACATTTCATGAACCAAAAAAAGCCCTGGATGGATGGTGTAAGATGCACACCACCTCTCAGAAAGAAACCACACTAGATTAAAGTCTAAAGAAACTCTATTTCCTCAGTTTTCCTCCATGAAACCTTGTGCCTTCCAGTCATCCCCACTGCTGGATGAGCATGATACTTCTAATATAATACATGATAACTGCTATTTCACAGGCAGGGTTTTTAACTTCCAGCATGATCTAAACATTTTGTCTCCTTTTGGTTGCATGACTAAGGCAGTTGAAGAGGAGTCAGGAGATGGCATCTGTAATGATAAGCCTCTAAATAAGGAGTGAACCACCTCCATTTCTGTGTTGGTATTTTAGTAATTGCCTCACCAAGGAGATAGAAGCCTGCTTCTGAAGCAAGGATACAAATCATTGCTTATCCTGCCAGCCCTGGTGATGATGAAAGCTCGGGATTTGTGCTCCCCACCCTCATGCATAGCATTGCTGGTAACCATGGTGTCCGAATGCGTGTGAACAGAGCCTGGCTTCTTACATAACGCTTGCAGCACAGCAGCACCACCAGACTTACCAATTAAAGATTTGTCTTGGTGAGCAGGGATTAAATACTTTTCATTAGCAAATTTAGAGATTCTAAAGCCCTATTATAGAGATCTGCCACCCGCATTGTGAGCAAAACAGCTGTACAAAGGCCAATTATAGAGCAAGAAGATGAAGTGACATTTTGACTGGGAACTTTATTGTCTCTATACTCTCAGCCCTACAATCCCATGGAAACAATTATGCTTAATAAGAAGTATTGTTATTTCCTTTGAGTGAGTGGGCTATTTGCTCTGTCTTCCCATAAAGGTTAAAAATAACAATGCATGCGTTTTCAACATAACTTTACATTTCCATCTCCTTCAAAAAAGAATAATCACATAGAATATTCCTAATATTGTGCTACATAAAGCTCAGGACACAAGAGAGAGCAGAATTATTATTATGTATTTTTATTATTTAACAATTATCAGTGTGAGAGTTTCTAGAACAAAAGTTTGTGGAAAAAAAAATTGAAATAAACAGCCACCTTCTCTCAAAGTCTGACACTGTAGAGCTCTAATTCTAATCAGCAATAACAACACTGATGACAGAAAGGGCTTTCAGCATGTTAATAGCATAGCAACATACCAGATGTACTTGAAAATTCATCTGCTTTGAGATGCTTTGATCACTTAATATTCTAAATGGAAGAAGGAGTGTTTTATGAAGGCAGCACCCAGTATGTGAAAGATCTATGCAAGAAAATAATCTCCCTCAATCCTCTGAAATTCTCCATTTTCCCAGCAGAGTTTGCAGACACCAAGCACTCCTGAAGCCCAGGGTTTTGCAAGTTTTACAGGCAGCCACCAGCCCTTGGGCATGCCAACTCAGCTTGATGCTGCAACTACTCTAACATCTATGTTCAAACAAATGTCGAGAGTTACAGATCACCTGCCACCAGGGTGTCCAGAACCCAGGTTCTCATACAGAGAGGCTATAAGAGGACTGCTGCTATACTAAGAAAGAAAACAGTGTCAGGAAACCTTGCCAGGCACTAGAATTTGCTGATAAACACTTTTACAATGATCTCTGATATGGTTTTAGCCTGGGCACTGGCCTTACAATTCGTGGATGCCAGTTGATACCTGGCACAGCCCCAAAACCATTCCCCATAGGCAGTTTGGAAGCAGCAACTTTGCTTTGTAGATTAAGAGTTTAATTGTATAAACACAGGTCATAGCTGGCCTCAATGCTGGAAAGTGTTCTCAGGCTTCCTCAATTTACTTGTGAAGTTGTTGCCTCATCAGAAAAAATGTGGTTACTCATTTCGATGCATGCGGGACATAGTTTTATCTACAGCCTTTGGCACTAGGGTATGCAAAGTCATTATAGCTGGAAATGCACAAAGCAGAGACACAAAACACTCCCCCAGTGATGAGGAGGGGCTGTAAAGTGCCTGCTTTGTGGCAAAAGTCAATCTCCAGTGATGGATGTTAGAAAGTTCTCTTCCTTGAGGGGTTGTTGTTCTGCAGCTGCTTGCTCAGAGATAAAAGCCAAGTGTGTGGGTGTACGTATTTACAGCACTGAGATATACTGCTGGGACACCAAGCAGTGCAACCCAGAGCTCAGCATTCAAATAAAGAACAACAAAACCTTTTTCAATTCATGTTGCCTCCAGGGATGAGATGGCCAGTGACACAGTGCAGACACCAGTTGGAGCCTACACTCACCCTCGGAGCCCCTAGGTGTTACCCAAGAGAAATTAGACTCTCAGTCAGGCTTATTAACTTGGGTTTAACAATGGTAACATGGAGGGAACTGAAATACAAAGGCTTAAACTGTCAGCCTCAAATCAGGGTTGACTTTTGAGTAAACTTCCCAATTTGTACCACATCAGAATGAAATATGACCATGAGACTTTTCCCAACCTGTATCACATCAGCATGAAGTACAACTGTGAGACTTTTCATCCTACAATCCAAAGCTACCAAAATAGAAGCATCCTGGTTGCATCTCGGATCCTGGATGGATTTGGGATGCGACTGAGTGAAGTGAAGCCAACCCACCAGATGTTACTGTGCCTTTCTCTCTGCATAATTTGTTTGTTAGATTGTATAAAAGCAGAATCTCTCAAAGCAAAGACGGAGACCTCACCTACAAGTGGACACACTGCGTAGGGCTTCCCAGTTACCAGGTTCTCTGATCCTTCCCTGTGACAGGAGCTCCCTAGCTGAAGCATGTATCTGGATGATGGTAAGGTATTTGGGCAATTGATGATGCATCTTTCTTAATCACTATAGTTAACCTTTGTACCTTTCTTATTCTTCTTTTTTCCCTGCTTTGAACTAAAGTAAAATAAGTTTGCTTTTGTTCTCAAGTTGGTGTCCATGTCCTCTTTGCTAACCTTGTCAATTGGCAAAACAGGAATCCAGCAAAGAGCTGACTTGTGTTTGAATGGCCTGCAGTGAAATCAAAATACATGTTCAGTTCCCAAGAAACCCAAAGCAGGACTTTTACAGAAAAGTTTGTACATTTTGTATTAGATGTGACACAGAAGGTTCCTAGATAGGGAAAGATCTCATCAGTTCATCCAACAGTTCACCAAAAAGACCACTTCAGTTTTGTCACTTTGATTCTTAACCTCCTTTGTTTTCCACTTCTATAGTGACATATCCGGCCAGAAGATTCATATTGTTCTTTATTTTAAACAAAGGGAATAAAAATAATCATTAAAAATCATAAAATTCATCATTAAAAAATCAGTCTAGATTTGTAAGGTACCAAAGAAACGTCATCTACATCCTCCCCAAGGCATTGAAAGTGGGATGTCTTAATCTCTAGAAGTACCTCTTTTACTTTATTGCTTATATTAGATTAAGGGTAACACACGCCACCTGATTTTAGGTGTCTAAATTTAAGCTCCTTTTACAGTTATAAAAAATTTAGTCACAGTCAGTGTGTTTTTGTATTTAATTCAAACATGCAGAACTACTTAGGGAAATCAGGAATCTCTCTCTAGCCTCTACTGACATAGGCAGTAGTCTCCAGATGGCTATAAGAAGATCCTAAGGTGACTTGTGGAAGTTCTTGCCTATGCTGTAGAGACCACATGTGGTCATGTGAGAAATAGGCAAGGACCTAAAAGTCTGCTTAGATGGATGTAGAAAAATGAGATTAATTTTGCAGAGGCTGAAATATCACTTAATTCAGCACCAACTTGACATTGCATGATGTGAGAATATAAGACATCAGGATTTCCATATGGAGTGCAGTACTCAGTTGTCCTATCCCTGACTATAGCTGGTAATAGATACTTAGGTAAAAATGTATAGGAAGCGAGACATGTTTTGGGCATAATATTCCTTCCCTAGTGTAAAGCCTCTTATTCTATTTGATTATTGTCATCCCAAGGATGCACAGTAACATATGCTGTGTCTTCATGCATGGGGTATTAACACTGAATACTGGTACAAAAACAAGTAGGTTTAAGGCAAAGCTCATGTGAATGAGAGAAGCTGGGGTGGATTTGAGGCAATATGAAGGATAATGGGGATTTGGGAGAGATAAAAATTTTGAATTTTATATTTCCCATGTCTTTCTTTCTGCTCCCAGAAATGACCTTTCCTCAAAATCTCCCTTCCATGTTTGGCATCTTTTCCAGTGTCACAGGGGCCTTCATATCAGCTGCTCAGTTATTTATAAAAAAATAAAAATAAGTCCATTTGTTGAATCATTTTACATGGACAGTGTGATTTGTTGGTCTTCCATTGAGCTAACTTCTGAAATCAGAAACCTACGGCCATAAGTGTCAGTATTACTGACTGTGTATATGGGACTGGAGACAGATGTACGGTTACACGTACAGGGAGTGTTTGTTTTTGCTGTCAGCATAAGTTAGGTGTCTGAGTAAAATGTGCCTAATGCTTTTATTGTATTTGCTTCTTACCTTGTGCAGCAGCGTTAAAGAAAACAGTCAATACTACAGCAAATAGTGGAGAAGGTTTTCAGTACTTGTAATGCATCCCATTGCAAGAACAAATGGGTTACATCCTTCACTTTGAGAGTTTAAACAGTAGATTATGTTCTGCACTTAGGTGTATTTCAGTTAGAAATTACTGTTTGAATTTTGCTAAAGGCATGGTCAGGATCTAGGTTGCTATTGTGTCGGATGTTATACAAAGAAGGAGAAAAAAAAATATCTCTGCCAGAAAGATTATTTCCAAATGCATTTTCACTATTGGAAATCATGTTCTCAGTTATTTTCATCCAATTAGAGGACACAAGCAATGCCATGTAAACTGTGATGCTAATCAAAATAAATCTCTGATTTTATCCCAGCTGATCATATGACTGTAAGAGATGTCACTATCAGCAAAACTCTACAGATAGTTACACCACTGCAGCACACAGAGCATGAAAAGGCTCTGAATTATTTATAACAACTGGGTCAGCTTAGCAGTGGGAAAAAGCTGGCAGAGCTAATTAACAGATATACCCCAACTGATGTTCCACTCCATATTTGAGGAATAACTCCAAGTAATAGAAATTCAAGGAAATAAGCTGCTTTGCTTGCTATAGACTGCTAGCTCAGTTTTGTTATCAAGCTTGCAGGAGGAGTGCATGGCAGGCCATAAAGAACAAATCATCAGGGTGGTTTGTAACCAATATGTACACATCCAATTCCATGTTGGAGGAAAATGGGATGCAATACATTTGCCTTCCTTACCCCACAATGGAATAAACCTCAAGTGCTGAAATAAAGGCCATATTTTATAGCAAGTATATTGCTAGGGTCATTAGCTTTCCCATTCAGCTTCGTCAGATGGCTACACAGTAGGATGCTCTCCAAATTTATTTGATAGCTTGTCAATAAGCAGCTGCCTTTTAATAGGTTTTAACTTCATGGACTTGAAAAAGAAAATGCCCCACATTGTCACTAAATCAAGTGGTCCATCACAGGGATCTCAGCTTTTTCTGGCATACAGGGTAGAGTGGAAAGTACTGTCTGACTCTAGCTTTCACCACAAGATTTCTGAACACTCATCACCAGGGAACAGAGACAGAAGACTTGCTGAATTGTTAACTATTATATTGAGGAGAAGAGGTGAGTACTGCTAGCTATAGCTTGGCTAGGGAGCAGGGTAGGGAGGAGTGGGAGTAGGATCAGGAATGGCAACTTCAGTGTGTCCCCTCTTTAACGGGGGGACAAGAGGGTAAAGTGCTGAGATTGTCAGTGGTCATTTTATTTAACACCACTGTTTCAGCAGTCAATTGATCTTAGAGATGTTTCTGCTAGGCCACCTGCTGCATATTCTGGAAATGTTCAAGGGTGATCAAGACTAAATATTTCAAGGGAGGATGGGAAACTATCCACCATTCATGGACAGGAGAGGCTGTTCTGCTTGTGTGCGTGTGCAAGTATCACAGAATCACAAAATCACAAAATGGTAGGGGTTGGAAGGCACCTCTGGAGATCATCTAGTCCAACCCCCCTGCCTAAACACATTCACCTGCAGCAGGTTGCACAGGATCACATCCAGGCAGTTTTGGAGTATCTCTAGAGAAGGAGACTTCACAAGCTCTCTGGGCAGCCTATTCCGGTGCCCTGGCATCCTCAAAATAAAGTTTTTCCTCATCTTCAGAAGGAATTTCCTGTATTCTAGTTGGTGCTCATTGTCCCTTGTCCTGTCACTGGGCACCACTGAAAAGAGTCTGGCCCCATCCGCTAGACACCTGCCCTTTAGATATTTATAAGAATTGATAAGATCCCCCCTCAGTCTGCTCTTCTCCAGGCTGAAGAGTCCCAGCTCTCTCAGCCTCTCCTCATACAGGAGATACTCCTGTCCCCTCATCACCTTTGTAGCCTCTGCTGGACTCTCTCCAGTAGTCCCTGGTCTTTTTTGAACTGGGGAGCCCAGAACTGGACCCAATACTCCAGATATGGCCTCACTAGGGAACAGTAGATAGGGAGAAGAACTTCCCTCAACCTGCAGGCCAGACTTTTAATGCACCCCAGGAGACCATTGGCCTTCTAGGCCACAAGGGCACATTGCTGGCTCATGGTTCACCTGCTCTCCACCAGGACTCCCAGGTCCTTCTCTGCAGAGCTAAGTAGCACTGGGCTGGGTGGCTACTTTATCACAAGCATCTTGTCACCTGGAAACTCATGATCATGGGTCAATACTTATGACATCAAAACACAAAAAAACTTGACTTATAAAAGGGTGAAATGGTTACAAATCAATGACAGGACAATATAACTTTGTCAGGTGTACTGCTTGCACTCACTTTTGAGTATTAAATTGTTTCCCTTTATTGTCCCTCCTGTTTCTGATCTCTTTGAAGACACGGTCGTTGACCTTTATGCAATAAAGGGACTCTAGATTGACTTTTTCTCCTTATTTTACTCATAGAAGAACTGGAGAGATTTGACAAGCTCTGTGACAAGTACCTACCTCTGTTATCTAAGTACTATTTGAATATCAACCAGGAGATTTGAATGTGAATTCCATTTTCCTTCTGTCAAAAGAATTTACATTGCTTTTATTGAAAAAGACCTTTAAACACTAAAATTGTACGTAAGAACGTTCTATTTTAAAATAAAATTTCTAAGCCAGACATCCTAGAAGGATCTAAATGGTATTTTTGTTTGTTTGTTTTTAATGCTACTTGCTAAGTAAGAGTGGGGGTGTCAGGAAATGCTACACCAGTTGTTGGAAGCCAGAGTGATAACTCCTTTTGCTGGTGTGCTTGGGAAGAAGAGGGTAGGTGTGATAGTTTCACCAGTTAGTTTTGGTAAATGTTGAATCTATCAACACAGAAATGTACTGTTTCTTTTGGACTTTATTGTTGTGAGATCAGAGCTGTTGCACAACTGGCTGGTATGAAGTACAGGAGGAAGAGCTTGTGTTTGTTCCTGAATAGTCAGGCCTCTCTAAGACAGCTATGTGGATTTCATTTGGGTTGAGTTTTGCTTGCATATGCCCAGTTAAAGAGCAAATTTGCATTCTCATGTCTGCAGCGTGCTAAGTGCTTTGGCGATGCATCATAAACACAGAGGGACAGGGGAAAAAAAAATTAAAAGCAATTAAAAAATGAAAAAGAAATATTAACTTCGTCTAAACTATTCTCCTGTTAGGGTTCACATATTTTCCATAGTATTTTCTTTAGTCTCAGTTTAAATGACTCCAGTAATTTTCCTCCTACCATTTCCATGGGATGCATCTTCTAAAATATAGACTGGACTGGGCTAGGTTGGAATAGAATAGAATAGAATAGAATAGAATAGAATAGAATAGAATAGAATAGAATAGAATAGAATAGTTGGAAGGGACCTAGGTATCTAGGCAAACTGCCTATGTAAAGACTGACCAAAAGTTAAAGCACGTTATTAAGGGCATTGCCCAAATGTCTCTTAAACCCTGAGATGTAATATAATTTTATTTATTGTGGTTTTGTTTATATAATATATATATATATTTACATATTTAATTTCTATTTTAGGTATGTAATTTATATGTAAAATTTTATTTATTGTGATTTGTATTTGTCATTTATTGTGGGCACTCCTACCCAACACTGAAACCATCTATGTGTCAAGGAAGCACAGTGCCACTGATGTGCCCTGTAGTAGTTATTTCTCCATAGAGCAAATCACTGTAGAACAAGACCAAGGCTGAATCAACAGCAAAGCACCACCTGGCTGAGGCTGTGCCTGTGCTGCGAGTGCTTTTTGGGCAACTCCAGCATTTGTCACAAAGGCTCTGTGCTGTGCTGCCAGCAGCGTAGATGCTTAAGTCTAGAGATAAACATACCTATGACTTTTCTCCTTTACTGGTTTGCTACCCCCACAGAGCGTCATGCTGCTCTGGCCACATTGCAAGCCAGACTTACATGGGAAGGAACTGGGCTGCTCTTTTGGGCTGTGGGAAGGCATGATATGAGGAAGAGTCCATTCTTCAGACCATCAGAGTTTGTACCATCCTCACACACGCTGTGGAGAAGAAGCAACACTTGATCATGTCATGGGCTCACCTTTCACCTAAAAGCTGTGAAAGTTCAGCAACATCACTCAATTCAGTGTTGCTTGGTCCTACTGTAGTAGGTGGAAACTTAGACTTTGTGCTGCAAAGCCAGTCTCTTTGGCAAGTGAAAGAGCAGGGAAGTAATCTCACAACTGTAGACTTTAAGTCTTTAGGTCTAGTCCCTTTTCTGCCCCAGACGTTGTGGGGCAGGCATCCTCCATTCCACTAATGCAGCTCCCCTCATCTGCAAACTAAGTACAAAGACACTAACTCCTTCAAAAGCCATTGGCAATCAGCTGAAAGGAAATGCACCAGGACAAAACTGTTATTTTTTAAATGCAGATCACACTCGTCCTCCTCCTCTTCCAGTCGTATCCAAAGTTGTACTTTTTAGCCTCACAGCTGCAACCTCAAGTCACTGCTACAAGACCGAGTGGCACAGGGCTAGGTAGTACTTTGGCAGATACACAAGTGAAGAAATAAGCATCATGAGAGTGCAGCTCAGGATACACATAAAAAGGGAATTACCAAGACTTTGCAAAATGGTATATGATTATTTTTTTGTTCCCTCTAAATCATCACCTAAGATTGTACAGTATCTATTTTTCTTTCAAACTGTCCCTGACCCCAAGTTCATTGTACTTATTCTTTCTTATTATATTGTGATTTTTTATCACTCCTTTAAACTGACACTGAATAGGCTTTATCTGAAAGTATATTATTCTTATCAATGGATTTATTTAGTACTGTATTTTATAACTTCCAAAATATCAGCAAATAAAACTCAACCTTCAAAACAAACTCTGCTGTCTCCCTCCCATGTCACTCCCTTTTGCTCACTTCACTTTCCATTCCTTGTGACCCACCCAGAGGTATTATTCTCATCTGCTGTAACCAGGGTTAATTTAACTTTTAATTCTGATGAGCTCTGCTGAAATAAGAAGCACATCAAGTAAATAGGCACAGACCAAAGTGCAACCACTGCAGTTCATAACTGTAATTTACACCATGTCCTCCCCTTTTGTGAGGGTGAAACCCAAGCAGTTACCAGATACTCATTGTGAAATGGGGTTTGAATGTCTCTTTGCTTGAAAGCAAGCTCATGACTATTTCAGCTGAACTGGCTGGAGAAAATTTAGAAAAACACTCATTAAATTTCCATGTAGAAGTGAGTGCTGATCATATTTTTTTTCCTCTTCTCTACATTGTGACACAGGCAACACAGGGAGGCATCATTGAGCTGTGAAGTGAAGTTCTTACAATGCCCTGCCAAAGGGAAAAGGATCATGTCAATATTTATTAGACCTTCTAGCAGCTTGTTAAGTCAATAGGAGAGCTGAACCTCAAACAAACTCCAATTAGATTTAGTTTCAAAATTAAGGCTTCTTCCTGAACTGTCCAACAGGGAAATGCCACTGATACTGGTATGGGATTCTTCCTCAGGGAACTTTTTAACCCTTTATTATCTACAAGGAGTCCATAGGTCAAGGTTTTGATGGTGCTAGTACAGGGAGCATTGCTATACAGAGGTTTGTTGCACAGACACGTTTAAAGTGTTTGTTAAAAAACTCTTAAATTTGGGGCACCTTGGCATCAGATAATATTTATGTTGGACATCTGTTCTCCCAAAGAGGATGGTGAGTTGCTGCACAGATGAGGACAGGTGTCTTGGTTGTGAACGTCCCTGAAACAGCATCTTCAGCTCAATTGAATGAGACTTGAATTAACCAAAATACTTCTGTGGGTAACTTAAGTGCAATCCAGAAAAGCCCAACAAGCTTTCCTTTTCTGGTCTTGAAAGGACCAAAACATCTATGCTGAAGCTGTATTGTTGCTGTATGAAGCTTGCGTGATGGAGGAGTGGAGCAGATCTTGAAGGAAGAAACTGGTATGAGACATTGTCATGGTTTAACCCCAGCTGGCAACTAAGCACTACACAGCCACTCGCTCACTCCTCCTGCAGTGGGCTGGGGAAAGAGAATTGGAAAAGTAAAAGTGAGAAAATTAATGGGCTGAGATAACAACAGATTCATAATTTAAATAATAATAATAATAACAATAATAATAACAACAGTAAAATGTAATAAAAAGGAAAATAATAAAGAGAGAAAAAAATAAAACCCAAGAAAGACAAGTGATGCAAGTGAAAATAATTGCTCACCATCAACCGACCAGTGCCCAGCCAGTTCCCGAGCATCAGTTCCCCTGCTAAACGTCTCCCTAGTTTTATTACTGAGCATGATGTCATATGGTCTGGAATATCCCTTTGGTCAGTTGGATTCAGCCACCCCAACTCCTTGTGCACCTCCAGCCTGCTCACTGGTGGGTGATGTGAGAAGCAGAAAAGCCCTTGACTCTGTGTAAGCTCTGTTCAGCAATAACAAAAACAGCCCTGTGTTATCAACACTGCTTCCAGCACAAATCCCAATCACAGCCCCATACTAGCCACTGTGAAGAAAATTAATTCTATCCTAGCCAAAACCAGCACAAACATTTGCTTTCTAGAACACTTTTGGAGCTTTGATGTCAAATATAAGGCATGTCAAGGTCTTCTTCTCAGCTTGCATTTGAGGTCAGACAGGGATCAGAACCCGAATGCATATTCTTTGGAGAGCACTGTGAATTAATTATGAAGGAAATAGTTGGGGAAAAGAGAAAAGAGAAAGCAAAGCACCAAGACCCTGCTCCTCGAAGAGTTACCCCAAGAGAGAAATTTAGGGGTGAAAAGCTGCCACTTTGATAAAGCAGTTGACAGAAGCAACACTCTGTGTATTAGCAAGACAACCTGGATATCCCCTGGGGAAAATAATTATTAAAAAATAAAAATTCAGATCAGCAGCCATTTCTTCTGGTCCTGTCTGTCTTGCCACTAAATTCTTATGATGTGCATGTCAATAATAAAAAATATTCCAATGAGAATTTCATGCCTCACTACCTAAAAACCATAATTTCATCAAAACTGCCTATATTCCCTTCCAAAACCTACTCTCTTGCCTTTAAAGTTTAGTCCTAGGTCACTTTAGAAAACAAAATTTAGCCATTTCAGCCACACAGACCTTAGATTGCAGTCTGAATCTATGACAAATAGCCCTCATGTTTACGCAATGGGCACTTCAGACTCTTACACTAAATACAAACCAGGAATCTATATCCAAAAATCTCTTTCTTGGTTTTTCATTTACATTAGTATGTAAAAACCACTACTACAGTAAAGAGTAAAGCCTATATTTCTTTTGGAATGTCCCCATTTTGTGATTTAAGGCAGTTTTACTTTACCCTAGGAGCAGGTATTTAAAACGAGATGGAAAACCATTTATTTGAAGTGTACTTGTTGAGATTGGTTTATTCTATTCCTTTTCTGGGAGCAAAAATAGATAATATAATCCACCTGGGGAAAAAAAAAAAATAAAAAATATATATATATAATACATATATATATTATATATATAGCTTCATTTAACAGGCCTTTTACAAAAATCCAATTCCTTTTCAAATTGGGATATGTTTCATGAAGTCTCCAGTTCGTATGTTCAAAATTTTAGATGTGTAAATAAACAAATCAAGAATCTTCATCTCCTCATGCCCTTCATATTTTCTTTTTCCATCTCTGACCTTTTCTTGCCTACAAATATAATACTGAAAGAGCCTTATTAAAGTATATTATTTTTTTCATAATTATAAGGTTATTTCTTAAGAGGAAATTGCCATATAATGCCACTTTTGGAGTAAAGAAGTTATTGTACTTCCTGCCCTTTAGGACAGCAATTTGTGAGGAGGGACAAATAGGGAAAAGTAAAACGATATAAGTCTTTGTGGAAAAAAAAAAAAAAGAAAAAGAAAAAAAAAAGCCTGTGATCCTGGCACCAGTCTAGTAAATCTGAATTCAATTCAACAGTTCCAACTATTGCCTGTGGGAAGCATCAGGTTGAATTTTAGCTTCTTGATGGAATTAAAATCCAGGTTACCTGCTCTCTATGGTTATTTTAACCTAAGTTAAGATATTTTTTTTCCTCCTGATAGCATTCATAACCTATGAAAATGCACCTCTGGCATGACAAAACAGAAGATAGCAAATAACAGAGCTTTGCCAGCTCCTCTCCGGGGCCTAATCTTTTTTCATACAATCATCTACTTTGGGTATATTTATTTCCTCCCCAGGATTTTTGTCCCACCTTCCACTGTTAATTTATCTGAAATATTGCAGACCCTGGTAACCTCTCCCTTATCCTCAGTCTGCATCCCCTGCATCCCCAAGGGCTTGCTACAGCTTGAGATGGACTGACTCCAACTCTCAGAGCACTGAAAAAATGTGACACGAGTCATTTGAAAGCTGGCTGAGGTCTAGGACTAGATGGGTCAATATATTATTACAAGATGGACTCAAAGTACCATGACAGAGCTTTGATGTAAAACCTGCGACAGAATGACAGCAGACCAGATAATGAGGAATGAAGCTGAGTTGCAAAATTCCTGAAAGAATCAGGACTAAAATAGCAGTGAAACTATACAGAGAAATTTAGCTCCCTACTTTATCAAATTACAAATTTGCAAAAATAGATATTGAAGTCTACTCAGAATATATTTTTTTTTAATATTTTTTTTTTCCACTGAGTTGATGCTACGGTGTTTAATCAGAGTAAGCTGCTGCTTATTACCTTGGATGCTGTAAAGATTATCACTCTCATTTACAATGTGAAAGGAGCCTGTCTCAACTAAGGAGTATAATTCTTCAAAGCCAGGCTGGAGTCTCCTGCCCCATGGGGACTAGAAATTAGCAAAATTATTTGTTTAGATTTTTTTTCAAATTATCCATTTCCTTGCTAAGTTTTCAGCTTGGTGGCTGACCACTCCTCTAGACTACAGCACGATGATACAAGATGAGACCACCTGGATAGGAAAAGACTGAATGGACTTGGAGTAGGTTATTATTATTTACTCAACAACATACATAAAATGAAGTTTTCTAGTAAGTAGTAGAGCAATAAGTAGCTCCCTGTTCTCAGTTGTTGTGGCTCAAGCCTACATAATGCAATGAACTATGCTCATCTTTTTTTTGGTTGTTGTTTTGTTTTGTTTTGGCTTTTGTGTCACATGGTGCCACATTCCAGAACATCCTTTGATGTCTGATCCATCAAGAAGGTAATAGTCGATTAGTGTTGTTGGCCAGTGGGATTTCTTTTCCAGTGTGCATGATGGCACCAATAGCTCTGGGCTAAGGACCTGCTGTGCACATGTAGTGATAGGTTATGATAGCTCCCCAAAGTCCTCTGGATCTGGGAGCAGAGAAAGACACAGAGACAATGATCAGAAGGGATTTACTGTGTGCTAGATCACATTTGTAACATATGTATATATATTTATATGCAGATGTTGGTGCATATGTATGCTACATATGTACATATATTTTCTACACACATAAACAATTATTACATGGGTTTCTACTTGGGCATCATTTGGGCAAGACTCTGTAAAGGAGAGGATCAAGTCTTGACCTTGTGTTTTCATTCTCAAGGCAGCTGGATTGTCCCTTGAGCAGTCACGTAATGGTAGACTGATGATGTTTCTGGAAGAGCACTAGAACCCTACAGGAACTGGTGAGGCCGCATCTGGAATATTGTGTCCAGTTCTGGGCTCCACAGTTCAAGAAGGACAGGGAGCTGCTTGAGAGAGTCCAGCGCAGAGCCACCAAGATGATTAAGGGAGTGGAGCATCTCCCTTATGAGGAAAGGCTGAGGGAGCTGGGGCTCTTTAGCTTGGAGGAGAGGAGGCTGAGGGGGGACCTGATTAATGTTTATAAATACGTAAAGGGCAAATGTCACGAGGATGGAGCCAGGCTCTTCTCAGTAATGTGTAATGATAGGACAAGGGGTAATGGGTGTGAGCTGGAACACAGGAGGTTCCGCTTAAACTTGAGAAGAAACTTCTTTACTGTGAGGGTGACAGAGCACTGGAACAGGCTGCCCAGGGAGGTTGTGGAGTCTCCTTCTCTGGAGACATTCAAGACCCGCCTGGACGCCTTCCTGTGTGATGTCATCTAGGTGTTCCTGCTCCGGCAGGGGGATTGGACTAGATGATCTTTTGAGGTCCCTTCCAATCCCTGACATTCTGTGATTCTGTGAAGACATTTAAGGTGTTCCCAAAGACCAGGACTTCATTCACTAATTGGGATACTAGCAATGTGTCATTCAGCTTGGTGTCACAAGGCTAGTCTGAGCCACAGTGATGGTGAAAGGAGGTTGTAGCGAGGTGGGTCTCAGTCTCTTCCCCCAAGTAACAAGTGATAAGACAAGAGGAAATGGCCTCAGGTTGTGCCAGGGGAGGTTTAGATTGACTATTAGGAAACTTTTCTTTGTTGAAAGGGTTGTCAAACATTAGAACAGGCTGCCCAGGGAAGTGGATAAGTCGTCATGTCTGGTGGCATTTAAAAGACATGTAGATGTGGTGCTTAGGGACATGGTTTAGTGGTGGACTCAGCTGTGTTAGGTTTTTGGTTGGACTCAATAATCTTAAGGGTCTTTTCAAACCAAAATGATTCTATAAGTCTATGGAATTCAAAAATATCATGCAGATGTTACTTTCCACCTCAGATTTGTGCCTGCTACCATTTTGTTCCTCATTTGTCAGGAACAATTTTCTCTCTGTGCTTACAAGGATAACTTTCCTTACCCTTCAAAATTCTCTATTGTTCTAAAACTAAAAAAACTGGACAAAAGCTAGTTTGTCAGCACATTACAAGTCTTTTATCTCCTGATAAACAGTAACTTCTTATCCTTGCTTGGTCTTCATCTTTACCTGTTTGTCTTTTAATAACTACTCAGCCCATGAGGCTCCTAGGACTGCAACTTTCTTTTTGTTTTATGTCTGTACAAGCATCTTGCAGAAGGACTTTGTCACCGAGTTGGGATTCTGAGTTGTTACAGATAATTTCTCTTGTTTATTTTACCTGCAATACAAGAGATTAAAAAGGCTTTGGCTCCAGGAATTTATTGATATTGATGTTTTCTTACAACACAGTTTGTCACTGTTTCTCCACAGCAGACATGTATTGGTGAACTCCAAATGCTCCAGTTAAAAAAATTAACATCACAATGGAGTTGCTGTTTCCAGTTCTGTTCTTGCCAGCAGATAGGTGATCTGTGTATATTTCTTAATGTGTTGACTTGCTATTGGAGATAACTGGGCAATAACCTTTTTCCTCATTAAGCAAGTGTCAGTGAAATAATTCTCTAATTTCATGAGGTTTTTTTATGGAAAAAATCGGGGTTTGTGACATTAAATAATAACTTTGAGGTATAGCTAAATATTGTTTTAAAAGTATGTTATGGTTTTCTTCAGGCTCTTGAAGGTACACACTTTCTCTTTTCATGTATATTTACTCATGGGACATTTTTTCCTGTGCATCTTCCATGATATACACCCAAAAAAAAATGTTATCAGCCCTCCATGAGAAGCAGGTCTCTCCAAATAGCACCACAATATCTCTGGGTAGCTGCAGCTCAATGGAGAGTTCCCCCACTCAATTTCCACCACAGTCAGACAACTTCTGCGAGGCATCAGCTTTGCTCAACTTTCTACTCAAAACTCATTTTTTATAAGGATATTTTTCAGCCAGGCTTATATCTTTAAAAACCTTTCTGCTGAGCTATACAATGTGGATTTTTGAGTCTGCTAAAAATTTGGTCCTGGGATATCCTTGCCTTCAGACTGTAAGTCTGGAGAGGAAGACAACATGAGAGAAAGGTTTGGCCCCAAAGACTTAGGCAGATTCTCAGGCAATCTCCTTTTTCTTTTCTTTCATTTTGCTGCTTTTGCTTGCTGAATAAATTGAGCTGAAGATTTTCTGATCAGAGCAGACTCAAAAGCACTAAGCCCACTCTGCTCATGGCAGAAAGATTCGAAAGTCCACAACCAACCTTCTAGCGTAAGGGTTTAGTTAGTAAGACCCTAACTAAATGGGGTTCTGGCAAATAAATAATTAGATTTTTTAAGATATATTTAACAGTAAGGATATTCAACCATTTCTTTCTACTTCTTGTTTTTTTCTTGGCTTTTTTCTCAAGTAAAGTAGAAGAATTTTAAGGATGAGAGTCTTGTGCAGCTGAGAAATTCTAGTCAATTTTGTGGGAAGCATGATAAGATCACAAAAAGGGTTATTCAGAGGATAAGATTTCAATTTTGTTTTATTTTTGAGATACAGAGCATCAGAGCAGACTGTTTGGCTCTCTTTCTTTTATCAGAGGTTTCTTGTAGGTGAGGTGACTGCTTAGCTCTTAGATTAGACTTATATAAGTCTGTTTCTGATTGATGCTAAAGGGAAAAAACACAGCTTTTCAACCCTTTGAATCAGACTTAAATTCACAGTCAGCAATAAAAGAGGTGTTGAGAAAGCTGGGGAAAGATGCTGCACAACTAATTGCAACATTAACTGATGAAATATTAGCAAATTTATTGGACTTCTATTTTAAAAATAAAATAAAGGAAGTTCATTATGCTGTGTAATCCTCCTTAAATATTCATCATGTTGTTAATGAACCACATTCATTTTTAAAATGTTCAACCTGAGATGCCATCTAACATGATTTGATAATAAAATAATTTCTGTATAACCGTAAAAGGGACAAGAACAGTAAAAATAATTGTATCTCTAAACATCCTACCCAGTTTTCTCCTGACTAATGAGCAGCTGTTTTTCATTAGCAGCATCGTTTTATCTCTAGCCTATCAACCTGCACAGCTGGGCATATTAGAAATAGCTCAGTGTGCTGTGGAACGTATGTTTCCTAAATTGCAGAAACAAATGAGAATGAGATATTACAGCTTTTTTTTTTTAAAAAAAGAAATGGTTCAGGGCTGTTTTCTCTCACACTATTATTCACCATGGTGTAATATCTGGAAGCTTGATGTGGGAATGGGATATTACTGCTGTGTCTGCTGTAGAAATACAGAAAAGAGAGTTCCTACCTTGCAAAGCTTGCTCTACAAAGAGCAGAAACTGAGTCCCAGGGAGCTGAAACCCCCTGCTCAAGGTAATGCAGCAAGTAAGGAGCAGCAGCTAAAGCAGAAATTGTTACATCTACATTTCCTAGGTCTCTAATCTATCTACCATTCTGTATTAACCAGCAATTCAGTTAAAAGAAGACTAATGGGTGAGTTTGGATTTTGAATGGTGTAAAACTAAGCAGACCCTGGTCCTAAATATTTCTTTGTCTTTCTTGCAACTTTCAAGGGAGTTGCAACTGAAGACCCGTAGATACCAACTAAGTAAGATTTTTTATAGTTCTCATGGTCTAATTTGGGTCCTATGTTGCAAAAAATAAAAACAAAGCCTAAGGCCACCTTTAGATGAGAAAAAATAATTTTGGAAAAAAGGAATTAGGAGATTCTATATCACTTATTTATTTTATTTATATTTTCATGATTTCTCCTTTGCCTGCCTCGGGAACTGTAATGGTGCAGGATATTCCAAAGAGGACAATGAAGGATACTGTGCCCACTGGAAGACTGATCTGAAAAGCAAGATGTCCTGTTGAAAGGTCTTGTCTTGCTCTCTTCCTTCCATCCAAATCAGCTTCAAAACCTTAATTTTTTACACAATTGTCCACAGAATGAAAATACCAGGTGAAATTTGCTCTGGAGAACATGAAATATTAATAATACACCTCTACCAATAAATTCTATCTGGTGTTTCTGCAGTGGATATTACAATGGCAGGAAGGGAACTGACAAGAACACAGGTTTTCATGGAGCAGTTGCCTTTGAATTTTGCAGCAATGCAAGCAAGAAAGATTCCAGAGTGGATTGCACTGTAAGTACTTTACTAGCAAAGATCATAGAAACCCTGTTTGTTGGTTAAAATGTTATGAAATCCTGCTATTTAGATGGTCTGAGTAGGTTTGCTGTAGTTGATTTTGAAAAAAGCAAAATGTAGAGTTAATAGCATTAAATAATACTGTAATAACACTAAAACCATGGTAATATGATGCTAAGTGCTGATGTATGTTTGATTTCTGTAACCAAGAGGAACGACATCCAGGTGCATTAACCAGTGGCTTAGTGATACTTAGAAAATGAATATGTTAAATACATCAAATAAGGTAGAAAAAAAATGGTCTCTGATGTTTTCCTCAGATGTTGTTCCTGTATATCATGATATCCTGATTTTACCAGGCTGCTAGAAGAAACAAATTGTAAAACTGTTTTAAAATTTATATATGCCTTTATTTATTTATATATGCCTATATACTGTATATGCCTATACAATATGCCTTTTCCTTTTTGAGGTATAAACTGATGATTTTCTGTAATGAGTGCTGTATGACTGGCAGGAGTATATGTTACAATGGTAACTTGCTTTCACTGAGGTCTTCTTCATGTCAGGTGAATCTGACATAAATCCCTCTCAAATTGTCCATCATGATAAAGAAAAAAAAATATTTAGTTCCCTTAAAATATAAAAATTCTCCCTCAGCCCTAGTGTGGCACAGCACCCATGAGGAACTTTTCTAGCTGTGTCTTCACCTACACGTGTCTCAGTTTCCTTGTTTGTAAACTAGCAAACATATCTTCATTTAATATATGGAGTTGTTGTGAGTCATTAGTTTGGGAAGGATCTCCACTCAAATCTTTTACAAAAGAAAATTGTTTCCACCATAGAAAAAAAAAAAAAAAACAAAACCCAAAACCAAAACAACAAAACATCAAGTTCTTTTGTATAAGGGACTAAGTCCATAGCTGCTCTCAAATGTGCCTTACTTGGGAATCTGTCTTCTTATTTGGAAATTCATAAAGTATTGGTGCAACAGGACAAATCCTGCTGTGTGGAAGGATCTTGTTAAATTGTTACATTGCACAACCTCTCTGGAAATGCTGATTCAGGTAGCCTACCACCTCAGCCCAAGGAATGTCTGATATCAGATACTATGTGCAGAGAAATTGTACTCTTTTCCCTGGAAATGAATGGGAAGCAGTAAATATCCCTTCACTCCTGGGACTTCCAAGCTGAGCATGTAGGAGCAGAAAAATCTCTCAGCAATAATGATGGAGCACGTATCGAAATGTTCACACTAGGACTTAAGGAAATGCTGCATGGTTCTCCTTGCCATATGTAGATAATCCATATTAACAGCCTTCAAGCAGTTTCATTGTATCCTGTTCTCCAAAGCAAGAATTTTCTCTGTCTTGGGAGCTAAACTGGGATACAGACAATCCTTCCAAAGACAGTGGTTCAGTATCAGACAGTTTGTGTTGAATGAAATTAAATAGTGGTATAGTCAAATAAAGCCACATCCTGTCCACCTGGATGTGATTCTGCTATAGATCACAGCACTGGAGGGAATAGCTGGGGCTTAGAAATTTGGATTACAGAATTAATCTTTTGCTTGGAAGGAACCTCTGGATATCCCTAGTCATGTTTAACATAGGACACTAGCCAATGCTAAATGTGGTCAAGAGTGGCCTGGTTCAGATAAGTTCTGAACACCTCCAAGGGTGCAGATTCTACTGTCCCTCTGTTTCAGCATTGCCTTTCCTCCCAGTGAAGATGTTTTGCTTTTCTTATGTCCAATGCCAACCTTCCAGGCTTGCCCCAGTACGTGTTTTTATGTGTTTATGATGACAGCACACTGTTTGCTCACAGTCAACCTCATGTGCATTGTAACTACCAGGTACTTCTCCACAGGGCTGTTACTCCAGCTTGGGTGCATGGCTGTATAGATTTTGGCTGGGATAGAGTTAATTTTCTTTATAGTAGCTTGTATGGGGTTATTCTTTGGATTTGTGATGAAAACAGTGTTGAAAGCACACCAATGTTTTAGCTGAGCAGTACTTACATAGCGTCAAGGCTTTTTCTGCTCCTCATGATGCCTTGCCAGTGAGTAGGCTGGGGGTGCACAAGAAGTTGGGAAGGGACACAGCCAAAGGTGACCCCAGCTGACCAAAAGGATATTCCATACTGTATGACATCACACTCATCAATAAAGCTGGGGGAAAGAAGAAGAGGGGGATGTTCAGTTATGGCATTTGTCTTCCCAAGTCACCATGAATGAAGTTACATGATGAAGCCCTACTTTCCTGGAGATGGCTGAACATCTACCTGTTGATAGGAAGTAGTGAATTAATTTCTTGTTTTGCTTTCCTTGCATGCACAGCTTTTAAACAGCTAATAAACTGCCTTTATCTCAACCCATGAGTTTTCACACTTTTACCCTTCCAATTCTCTTCCCAGTCCCACTGGATGGGAGTGAGTGAGTAGCTGTGTGGGGGTCAGCCATCAACTGCAGTTAAAACACACTGTGGTTGTCACAACCAGGTGTAGAGCTCTGTATTTCTCCTTTCTGAACCTCAACAAGTTTCTGTTGGCCTAATTCTTACATTTTTCAAGGTCCTTCATGATTGAAACTGTATTTGGTGAGTCAGTTGTTCCCCTTAATTTAATATAATCTATAAATTTGTGAAGAGTACATCCAGTGCTTTCATCTTGATCAATGATAAAGACACTGGACAGTATTCCCTTGAGTAACAACTCTTGGGATATGATGAGTGTTACAAGATAAGGCCTTGTGTGGGGTCAAATGTAGGTAGGGAGGATGCCTTCACTGTCCTTCCTGCAGAAAAAGGTACCTTTACTTTTAATTACATTGACAAAGCAAGGCATCATTCTGCAATATTTTTGTTATAGAATAAATATGCTAGTCAACCTCCCTATTAAAAAAAAAAAAAGAAAAAAAAGAGTTGTCTAGTTCTCAGTAACCCCTCTTACTGGCTGCTTGCTTATTAAAGCTCTGTGTGTGAACTTAAGCTCTCATTATTTATTTAATCATTATTTAGTATTCCTAATTTTAAAGATAAATACATTTAAAGAAGACCTTGAAAAAGGTCTTGTGTTTTCCCTCAAAAGTATAATGTACTTGTCTCCCTGTGTACTCCCTGCTCTAGGAAAGTAATCAAAATCTTATTATACTGAGTTAACTACCAGCTGCCAGGTTTGTTGACCTTGTTTGTTTGGAAATTAAAAGGCAGGCTATGGCAGAGCTGAACTGAATAATCTGGTAACACAGAGGGACAGATTGAATAGAGGTGCTCTGCTTATTTACAGACCGTCAGGCAGATTACACCCCACTTAGGCATTTATTTGGGATGAGAGTAGCTTTTGAAATTGGGAGAGAAATGCAGGAATTTTTTATTTGCATGTGCTTTGAAAGAACAGCATGGTTTTATTTTGTTTTCCTTTTTTTTTTTTTTTTATTTTAATGGACCCATGAAGCTGGGCTTTATTAACACCCACTAGCATATTTATACATATAATTATTTTTTTTTTTCTTTTTCTGCTGCTAGATGGCAATAGTTGAAGCAACTACCACACTTATATTATCAGGATTGCCACAGAGTAATGCACATAGCTCTGGTAAATGCTGGCACTCAGAAAGATACAATACTGTGTTTTGAGAATGGGCAGTTGATGGTGTAAAAAGAAGAAAAGATTTAAGGAGGTAATTTATCATAGCAAAGCAGAATGGTAAAGAGCTCCAATAAATTAACCATGAAGTAAGAAATTACATTTTGTATTGTGTGAGAAAGAAAGAAGAGGAAAATACATTGATTTACATGAGAAAATCCACAGCTTCTCTTGAATGGAAATACAAATGCTGCGGTGAACTTGTTATTAGTTTTAGGTGGGAAGGTATTCGTTCTGCCCAGTATTAGTTAACACTTTGTCGCCTTGTCTCATGCCATTTTGCTTTGGGTATGGTACACGGACCTATATGAAAGACAGTCATCATCTCTCAGGGTTTATGGCAATTCCAGATACTGATGTACTCACAGTTTCAGCACTTGCTCCCCGTGATAAATCAGGGTCCTGATTCTTCTCTCATTATTCGAGTCATGGCTGTTTCCATGGAACTGGAAGGGAAAAGGGAACATTAAGGGAAAGAACATTAAGGATCTACTTTTGGTGTAGGCCAACACTATTCTTCTGGAGTACTGCACAGAGACCTTCCTGGTCCATCCATGTCCTAGGAGCTGGCTGCAGCCACCAGTCCTTACACAGGATTCATTTGACTAAAGTGGCACAGGTTAAAGCAGTGAGGTAAACCAACTCACATACTTTCACTCTTTCTCCTCCCTTTTTAAAACCTCCCATTTCATTTACTGTAGAACAACACAATTCCTTTACAGAGCAGACTTATACAGACCATAACTCCAACCTGCACAGCTACAAATTGCTTTCTGCCCATTCCTCTGTCCTTTCCTTTCTCCGGTCACATTCATCATATTAAATCTGGAATTCAACACATGAGCTGGAATCTGATTCCCATTTTGGTCAGAGAGGTCTAATTGTTACAGCAAAGGTACAATGAGATGCAATATATTCTGTTTTAAAGTTGATGTGCAAAACAGTTCAGCTGAATTGCACCTTGAAAGGGTAAAGTTCTCTCCATTGCTTTATAAAATGAACCTGGGATGTCTAGGTCGAGTGTAAATATCTGTATTATACACATGTGAGGTTATGTTACGGTTTAACTTGTGATGTCAGCTTTTCCCACCCAAGGTAACCTCTCCTTCTATCTGCTTCTCTCCAGATTACTTAGGGACAGTAGCAGCTGGGGGCATTTGCTATTTCAGAAGAGTTATCAGTTGGCAAGGTCAAGAAGTCCAAGTACTCCAAGATGACAGGCATCATTTAGAGAAGGCAAAACCATCCTGTTTTGCTAAAGTGAAGTGGAGGAGAGGAAGAAGGCTTGTATCTGGAAACAGAGAAAGGGAAATGAAGCAATGCATCACAGAATAAAAACTTTCTGGAATAGCAGTTTCTCCTAAAAATCTCTGAATGATATTTTCCAACTGAGACTCAGAATACTGGCTAAATCCTCTTTATAACTCCCACACTCATTTTTTTCTTTTAGATGAGTAAAAAATTCAGTACAGGAAAAAACTCGATGCTTAAAAATTACAAATGTGCTGAATATGCAGTACTTTGATGCAAACATTTTTCGCTGTAAAAGACCAGGTGTTATATTAAACAATGTTTTAATCTATTCCCCATGGAAATACTCCCTCTAGAAATCTGGCAAATCTTTCATTTTCCAGAAATTTGTGAATTCTGGGGAATTACATGTGTATGACAACAGCATTGAAATGCTAATACAGCAGGGGTTAAAGATGCAGAATTACCTCTTACTTGACAAGTTTATATGGAGACCAATTTTCTTCTGACCTTTCAGAGCTTCTTACAACAGCTGAGTATAAGACTCCAAACGTCATCACTGGTAAACTTGATCAATTAAGTTTAATTGGAGGTGATGTCTGCTCAGTCTTGGCTGGAAGCATTTAGCATATACATATATGAGGGTTGAAATTGCCAATTAATCTACTCATTATTAGAGATAATTCTGTCCTTTTGCTTTCACCATGTATTTTATAGCTATACCTACCAGAAGAACTATTGCCTTAAGCAGTAATATCAATGGTCCATAAAAGATCTTTCTAAATGGATTATATTAAAAAGCAGACTTATTTATGATCAGTTCTTATGCCATGTTGCCTGCATGGCTTGCTTAGCTTCACAGAAATAGAATTATATTGGGGGAAAGATTATATATTTAGAATATTTTTAAAAGATGTTCAGAAATGGAACAGATTTTCCTCTGATAGTTTTAGAGAAAGTTCTTCCAACGGGTGTGTAAAAAAAAAAAAGCTCATTCAGTACCAGATCACCCACTGTTGCAAAAGTGCATGAACGGGGCTGTGTGTCCACACATGCTGTGAGTCTGAGGACTAAGTTGACTCTAAAAGTCATTCTCTGACATTAGAAGAAAATAATAAAAAAAATAATGATTGCCAAAAAATAATCAGAGAATAGCTGTGCAGTTTTCAGGGAGCCTGACACATGAAGTCCTGGGTATACACTGCCACTTGCAGCAACATAAATGCTAGCATTTTCCATCAGTGTTTACTAGCGTATGGAAGCATGTGAGATTAGCTGGGAGGTGGCAGAGAGGAATAGAAAGAGAGCAAGGGCTCAAATTTATCATCAACATTTTTAATGGTTGTCAAAGTTTCACTTGGCTGGCAGCCAAATACCACACAGCTGCTCCTTCACTCTTCACCCTCCCAAGGGAATAGGGGAGAGAACTGGAGGGATAAAGCTAAGGAGACTCACAGGTAGAGATAAGAACAATTTAATAATTGTAATTAAAAACCTTAATAATAATTACAATAATAATGATAATAAGAATAGAATATACAAATGAGTGATGCACATTGCAATTGCTTGCCATCCACCAACCAATGCCCAGCCTGTTCATGAGTAGCAATGCTAGAGAAGTGAAAATCCTGAAACTGAAATCACAATCCAGGAAGAGAGAGCCTGGGATAGAGCTTTCTGTCCAACCCTCATTTATATACTGAATATAATGTTATAAGATATGGAATATCCCATTGGCATATCCAAATATCAGTTTGAGTCTGCTAATTTTACTATGCCCTGTCAGTTTCTTCTGCATCTGCAGACTAGCAAAACATGGGAAATTGGAACATCCTTGATTGTCTTAGCAACAACGAAAAACATCAGTATATTCTTCTTGTACTAAATTCCACACTGAAACCAAAACACAGCGTTATTCCAGCTACTGAGAAGAAAATTAGCTCTATTACAGATGAAACCAGGACAATGGTGTCTTAACTTCTCACACCTCTTCTAATCTCAGTAACTGGCTGTGCATGCAATCACAATGATAGGCAAAGGCAGGAAGATGCATCTTAGCTTAAACTTCTTGCATCTTAGCTTAAACTTCTTCCACCATGGACTAAACAAGTTCACATTGGCTCACAGTTACCGTTGGACTGTATCTGTTAATCAATGACAGTTTGGTGGTGGGTGTAAGTGCTCTATTTTCTTTTTTTCTGTTTTCCCTTCTCTGCCTTGTCAGTGATTCAAAGCTGAGACTGGCAGAAGAGGGGGAAGGAGACAAAGGAAAGCTAAGTACCTTCTCTTGAAGGCTTGGAAGTGCTGTCATAAGTAGGAGCATTTTTCAATGACCTCTTATTTTCTCCCTTTGGTTTTTGGTCCTTAATCACTTGCCAGTAAAAATGATCAAAATTCAACAGTCACCATGAATCTGATTGCAGCATCAGCTGTGAAGCTGGGACTGATTGGGAGATCATCAAGAAAGCCTGGATGGAGGCTGCCCTTCCACTGTCATGAAGGATCTGACCTGAAGATGGTGGAAATCATTTGGAGAGAGATCACATTTTTTAAAGAGTTAGTCAGAGAGAGTCACCACTAAAACCCCTCTTCATCAATCCTGCTTTACACTTGTCTCTATGATTCCCCATCACAGCTGACCAAGATGTAAAATCAGTGACATCCAACCAGGGGCAGACAAAATCAGCCACCCAGTAAATAAAGAGGTTCAAGCACCTCCCCACACATACAAATAGAGGGGAGAAATGCATGCTAACTAAAAAAAAAATAATCCCTTTTTTGGTTGAATGTGAAAAAAAAAATTGCCATTAAAGTTTAACCAAATAAGATGGTTTTCAGGATTTTTCTCTTAATTTATTAAAAAAATCAGTAGGTTTATTTTTTGTTTTATTATTTGAGGATTTTTTTTTTTTTTTAGTTTGTTGGGTTTTGGGTTTGGGTTTTTTTCTTTTTGATTGCAAGTGTCTGACAAAGCCTGGTCTTGCCATCTTCTGAAATCAGTCAGTTGGAGGGAGATCCAGGCTTTTGAAAGAGCTGATTTTCCTCAGCAGTCCTTATCTCCATTTCACAAACTGATGCACAGACTCTGCAGTCATACAGATTGTGTGGGAGGTTGAAGCACTTACTGAACCAGAGGAGGAACTGCTCTTCCTGGTGCAGATGTACACATATTGTCTACCTTATTCTTAGATATGCTCAGAAAAGCTTGCACATGCTTTTTAACTAAAAGCTCAGATGGGTGGAACTTGCCTGCTTTTAGTGTATTTTAGCAGGCTTAAAAAAAAATAAATACAGTTTTACTGTCGCAATTGAAGTGGCAGATGGTGAAAGAGCAGGAGGGTTAGCAGGAAGAATATTGTAGGAGTCTGTGCAGATATAAATACTTAGCTAATAAATAAGGTGGAAGTAATAATGCTTGTGAATATAAAAAAATCCCTGTAATCAAGCTTGTTAATATCTCTTTTCTTTTTAATAATGATGCCTAAATCTAGCACAGCACTTTTTAAAAGTATATTTGATGGAGGAATTACTACATGTTGCCATGGTGTTAGGTTTTCCTTTTCAGGGCAGAATCATACATTTTAAAAAAGAAATCTTTACCTTGTTGCTATGCAAACACTACATTGTGTTATTACATCTCCAGACAGTAGCACAACGATATTGCAAGAAAGTCAATATCCTGATAAGATAAATGCTCCCTTTTTTTGGCCTTTCACTCAAATGCAATGCTGCAGTAATATTTAAATCTGTTTAATCCTCTGGAAGCCAGGATGCAAAATTTCTAATGTGCATGTTATTTATGTAAAAAAATTACCTACTAATAACTTACCCACAGCTATATTCAGAACAAAACTCCAACCTTGTGAAAAAAAGGTTAATTCCCAAAAAACAAACATTAGTTCCCATTAGTTTGATGGGATTTTGTTGCAAGTGGTTGGGAAACATCTCTTGCTAAAAAAAGGATCAAAGGTCCTTCTTAAGAGTTGTGTTTACACTGGGCTATGCAACATTTGGCTATTGTTTCTATATACAACAGCCCACAAGGCAATGAAGTGGTTGCTACTATATCAATCATCTTGGGTTTCCCCTGCCATCTGTACTGAAATATGTGCAGTGCCAGTTAGCAACTGGTTCTGGCCAAATCCTTATGCCCTTTTTGCATAGCCCAGTTCAGCTGAAAGATAAAATTAATGATACCAGTTTATAGAGCTTTTCCACTAGCTTATGTATGAGAGATTTATAATGCTGTATGTGTAACTTAGGCTTGGGAGGTTGGTGGTTTTTTTAAAGTTCCTGGGATGGATGATCACTGGCTGAATAGGGACTGTTTAAGCAAATAAAGTTGCACCCTGTCCTCATTTGGACTCAATTGAATTATTGTATCTTTAACACTGTTCAGATGAGAAAAACATTTAGCCTGCAGATGGGTTCAAATTCTTAATTATCAGAAAAATAGAACAGCAATGGTTATATAGTATCTATACTGAGAAATCAATTTAGCACAGACATAGAAAAACAGTTTCAAATGTAATCATAGGATGGTGCTTCCAGCAACCTTTTATAACTGGAATTCAATGAAAACTGGAACATTTCTTTTTCCTCTTTATAAGCTAAAGGGCTACATCATGCTACATTTTTGATAATACAGTGTTATATTATATCATAATGTATCTGCCAGGGCAGCATGTCACAAAAAGTGTCACCAATTAGCCCACACGCTAATTACATTTTTCCTCTTGCTTTGCACAGGGACAATAACCAGGTCATGAAGAGAAACATCCCACCCTGTCTTAGGAGTTAGTGAAAGCAATGAATGAGATTGGTTCCAATCTCCTCCGATTTACTTCATTAACCAATGAACTAATTAGATTCTTTCCTTCCAAAACCACTTTCTGATAGTCTTACTTTGGCAGTTACAAAGTCTGTAAAGAATTTTTCAGCATCTCTTTAACCCATTTAATAATGGATTAACATTGAAAGGATTGAAAAGAATGATCAGTGCTTAAATGGTAAATATTGAGAAAAAACTCATCAGCCCCAAAACTTCAAAGCTTATGTTTCATCCCACTTTTATTTCTTTTCCTGCAGGGCAAATGTTTCACTATGAGGTGTTTATTTATTTATTTTTTTCACATGCTTCTGAACTGTCTGTTCAGACACATCATCAGAGTTTAAGTGGCAGCTGCTTTCCTGGAAAAAAAAAAGATTATAAAAATTAGAAATTGAACTTCAGCTTTTAAATGTCTATGTGTTTAGATCAACTCTTTTTTTCAAAAAGTACTGCCAGTACTGGGACTTAGGATGGCATCCCAAGGGCCGTGCTTTCTGGTAAGTTAACGTTAAGAAATTGTGGATGAATGTCATTGCTTTTAGAATCTCAGCAATTATGAAGGTGAGAGAAAAGCATCAATTTCTCTCACTTGAAAGGTAGGGCAAGACACAGCTTTGGTGTGGCTGGCCAGGCTTGTTCAGCCCTGAAGCCAAAACACACCGTCTGGGAGCTTTGTGCTTACAGAAATTCAGAAGAGAGACCTCAAAGTGTGAATAGTCCCCTCACATCCCAGTTAAATATTGGTGGACTGTGAATTCGATGTAGGATATACAGTGGCACTTAACTCAAGAAGACAGTCCTTATCATCTTCCTTTTCTCTGTTATGATATTTATGGTGATCATTATCATTGTGCATATGTCTTTAGGCATATCCCATCTATATAACTGGCAAACATGTTTCCAAAGATACTCTCTTCTAATCCAACCTCAACATGATCATTAGGCAGAGAGGCATTTAGTCATGTTGCTTTCTGTTCAGCAGGACAGCTATGAAGTAAGATGATAGAATATATAATAACTGAAATAAAGTCATGGAAGGTAGAGGCAGGGACTGGGAGAATGAAGAGCCACCCACTGTAGGAGAAGATCAAGTATGAGACCAGCTGAGGAACCTGAAGATCCACAAGTCTGTGGGACCTGATGAGGTGCATCCGCAGGTCCTGAGAGGAGTGGCAGATGAAGTTGCTAGGCCACTATCCATCATATTTGAGAAGTCCTGGCAGTCTAATTAACTGTCTGAAGGTAATGAACACTACAACATGACTGGCTTGGTGTATGCTATGCATTGCAATCCAAGGAAGAAAAATAACATTTCCATGCATTTCTACAGTCACCCAGGTATTAATGTTTCTGATAATTTCTGCATACCACTCCTGTAATTTACTACGAAAACCATTCTATTACCTTGCTTCTCATCCTACAAGCAGTCTGTCTGCAGCAAATTTCACAAAGACTGCAAGCTGCATAAAGTTTTAGCTACCTTCCCAAACTTAAATAATCGATTCAGAGAGACTGTGAAATAAATCTTTTCTTTCTTTCTGTATTTTAAATAAACAATTTAGCTCTTCCATCTGTGCTGCCTATAAATTCAAGAATGAATGTCATGGTCTTGATTCACAAATCTTACTGGAAGATGCTTTCTAAGTTCATTTCTTTCTCCAGGACAAGCTCCTTTGGCTGCTGTTTCTCTTGTGACATTATCTCTATTTCTCCTATATCATTGATTTGTTATTGGCTTAATGCAATAGTAGGACATCAATAAGAGAATAAAAACAAATACTCTGAACCCCAAGACTATATCTAATTTAATTCTGTGTCATTGAAAAACAAACCTCTCTGAACAAGGACCAGCAATATTTCTATGTAAAGAAGAAACACCTCAATACATAGGAACTTTCTAGGCATGGTGAAGACACAGAGGATGGGGTCAGCAATATCCTTCTCCTAATTGCTTGAGTAGCTACATCAAGAGCTTTTCTCATTGAATCAAAAACACTGACAGCAACCTCTAAAGAGTGCCTGGTGTCTGAACCTCAGTTCTGCTGCGCTATGAAAGGATTAGTAGCTTTTCCTTTCCTCATCAAAGTAAAATCTGAAGGTTTTGATACAACACTAGAGGATCTATTTGTTCCTAAGCAAAGTGGATGAAATTTAGTTCTATACTAAACATTAGGGAATAGTCAGAAACTTGTCAGTATGACGTAAAATACATAATGGAGAAACTGCAATGGAAATAATATAATAACAACTTGGTTTTAAGGTGCTAATTGCAATATTGCAGTATGCACCCTATAGTTAAACCAGTGGCTACCATGAAGCATCCTGTGGAGTGTTTCAGCTACCTTAGCCAAAGGCTTTGAATTGGTGCTCAGAGTTCTTTTTAAAAACAACAGATAAATAAATGTAATTGTGATACAATCAGATAAATCAGAACAAGAAAATTACCTTTTAATTTCTCTTAGGGATTCCCTAAGGGCCAGTTTGGTCATATTTTACTTTATAGAATTCTTTTGCAGAACGTCAGCATTTCTAATGATTGTAGCTCAGCAAAAGTCAAGGGGAGATTTCACAACATTTTCTCTAAGGTTGTCAGAAACGTCATCCACAAAATACAGGCTGCAGACTTCTTTCAGCTACACTGTGCCCAGAGGAAAAGCTTTCCATTTCCTGAAGAGAAAAGTACTATTGTATCATGCACAATGTGTCATAAATGATACACCAGCCTTGCAAACATAACAGTGATCCAAGTCTGCTAATGAATGCCATGATAGTAAAACAATCTGGCTGTGTCACAGCATGTGCATACTGATATCCGTGGAGTCCCCACAATTTAAACTGATTCCATCAGGTGATGCTTAAAAAAAATTTAAAAAAAAATCACTCTACTCACAAAATTGAAGCCTGTTTAGCAGAGTAAAAAAAATGCTACCCAGCAGTGAGGAGACTTACCTTTTCCATGGAAAAATGGAAGCAAAAAGCTTCTGATACTCTTGCATACATCTTGCACTATGGGTAGCAAATATCCATCAATGGTAACCAACCTGTTGGAAGGAGTTCCTCACCCACTAATGGACAGCATGAATTTTTACACTACCTGTATCTGGTAGCTTAAAGCGAAGATCACTGTAGTTGTAATTTTAAAGATCCTCAAAACCTGAGGAATGAGATTCATCCCTTGCCTCAAGCAAAAGAACCTAAGGCTCTCTGAAGTCCTGTTTTGCTTTTTATGATGCTAAGGAGAAATTTTCTCCCTGGAATTCAGAAGGATATTGCTGGATAAAATGGAATTATGCTTTGGGGAGCAGATTTTAGTACCATGGTTCTATTTACATGACCCTCAGAGTGACAGGAGAGCCACAAATATCCATAGTGCTGCATGAGAATTGTAATATCATAGTATCAGTATTACAGATAAAGAGAACGTCCTTCATCACTCTTTACTATCAGATATAGTGAACTTTAATGTCCCACCACTTAGTTGTACAAAATCTTCCTTATGCTAACTGTTAAGAGATCATATTGATCCAGCTTTTAGTGTTGTCACGTGTGTCACCATCTGGCATCCGCACAAGTGCCAAAACATGACTTGCATATTCCCTGTGTTGGAGAATGGTCATGTTTTTACTGTGAGTTAAGTCAAATTTTTATCCTATGTACAAATATTGCTTCTCCCTACAGCTTGGAGATCACAAGTTTTCATAAAGCTTGTCAACTTAGTCCTCATCCCTGCATTCTGCCCCTATTCTGAGCAGTAAAAAGTCTTTATGTTTGGCAGGTCAGTAAAAAAACAGAGCATCATCCTGTTTATTTAATAGCTAACTTCATTAGCAAGAAACAGCAAGGACTGAAATACAGGGCTGTAAAAACCCAGCTTTGGTTTGTAATGTAATTGAAGTAATTAGTCCACTTAAACTTTTTAATGTGGTCTCTTGGTTTCCAAAGTGCTAAAATGTTTTTTAATGGCTGTTCCACAGTTTTTCATTGGATTGGCATCCTGACTTTTAGCATGAAAGAACAGATCATATCTTAATATCTCTGCTATGCCAGAATTTCAGCTGTTGACATGTTGACTTGACAGATGAAGACAGTGACCCACAGAGCCAGTTGAAATATGTCACTTTTCACCCACTGAACCTTGTCATGCTTTTCATTAACAAGTCTAAAAGAACTTCAGTCTAATCTAATATGCCTTCCTGGCCATAAGAATACTTGAAATATTAAACCATGAAAAACCTTATTTACATGTCAAGGCTTTTAGGATTTAAAGTCTCAGGCTAGAAATCCCATGAAACCATTGTCATGATTCATGTGTTTTATGGCCAGGAACAGCAATCATCTGATTTGAGTTCCAGTGTAGAACAGATTTTAGATAATTAGACCATGTGTGTTAAAGGATATCCGTGCTGAGGATAACATTCATATTAATTCAATTATATTAATATCTTTCAGATTTTCTCCTCAGTTTGTTTGAGAGAGCTGATAATGAATTAAAGGATATATATGGACATAATATTGGTTCTTGGACAAATTCTTTCCCTACATAATGTTTCAATAAAGCTGAATATCTTACACTGTGTCCTAGTTTTTCTTGGATAGAGTTAATTTTCTTCTTAGTAGTTAGAATAGTTGTGTTTTGGTTCTGGTGTAAGACTTATTGTGAGAAGAACATTGATAAAAATACTAATACTATGAGTTGTTGCTGGAGCTCAAGGCCACTGTGTTTGGCTGGTTCACAGCTGCATTAGGACTGGGAGGGAGAAGTGCAGTGAATAGCAAAGCCCAAAACTGGCATTTGGATGTGCCAATGAAATATTCCATATCATATCATGTCATGTTTAGTATATTATCCAGGGCTGAGCAGAAAGTGGGGTGATTCTCTCTGGCTTTTTCTGGGGCTCTCGCTCTTCTGGGACTGCAGTTTTGGTTTGGGATCGTTGCTCCCTCGGGATCGTTATCTGGGAATGGGCCAGGCTTATCAGTGGGTGGTGAGCAATTGCACTGGCTATCACTCCTTTGTATATTTTATTACTGTTATCATTATAACTACTATTTTAATATTAGGGGTTTTTAAAGTTTTCTTTTATTTCTATTATTAATCTGTTCTTATCTCAACCTTTCAAGCCTCCTTACCCTTGCCCCCCAGTCCTCTCTCCTATCCCCTGAAGGTCAGGGGAAGTAGGTGAACAACTGTGTTGGCTGCTAGCCAAGGGCTAGCCCAGCGAAACTATCACACACTGCTTACAATTTCCATTCTGAGAGGGAAGGAAAAAACAACAAAGCAAAGGCATTTCAAAACATTTTATTTTTAATCAGATTGAATCTCATGGCAATTGTATGTAAATCTTGATAAAAAGTGTTAGTGTACCCTAGACAACTTTCAAAGAAAAATAACTACATATCTCCTAATCAGATAAACTTTTGATGTATCTGAAAAAGACTTAAAAGTGTTCAAAGCATCCTTCATAACCTTTGGAAAGTATGTGTAACTTTTAGACTGAAGTTTGTAAACAGTTTGCATGAGATTCATGTCACCTAACTTCATCTACCAGAAAGATAAGTCTCCAGGCTAAACAGAACTCTCTCTACAGAGGGGAACATTATTGTTGCTGTCATGATGGTTTGAAGATATAAACAAGACAGATTTTGTAAGGAGAGGTAATATTTTCATTATGACATTTTATGCAGTTGCAAAAACCTGAACACATCTTTCAGTTGCTCACACTTCTCTTCAGATCTGAAACCAAAGATAGAGAAAGAAATGCACTTCTAGTGGATGATTCATCTTGTCCCCAGATAGATAGGATGACTCATTCTTTGGAGGTGCCTATTCATCTCTATTGACCATAGAAGGATTCTGGTTGACAAGCTAACAGTGAACACCTAACTTTAAGACAGAAAAAAATAGATAGATGACATGGACTCTACTTTGCAGTCATGAGTTTCTAGTATGAACTTTTTTCCTTCACTTTTTTGCATCCATTCAGGTTCAAGTACTGAGTGTAATATTTACAATTCATTTCTTTAGATGTCAGCAATCCATACATTCCCCTTTGAAGTTCAGTCATAGATATCTTAGTGTTCAGAGTGACTGAATTGTCTGTCCCCAGAGAGGAATAGCAGCCTTTTTGTTCTCTAAGGACTTCAGAATTCTCTTGAGAAATAGACCTAAGACTTCAGAGATTACAACATCTCATGTTAATATCTGGTTGATTTTAGTTGACAGTAAAATGACAATGTAGCTAGTGCTACAGAGCAATACAATAAAAACATACAGCATATGCTGGATATGTTCTCTTGATCTTTCTGATGTTCTCAATACATTGTCCTATAATTTCCAGATGGCAAAGGATATAAATACCTTTTATTTTGTGTCTCCAGATGTACCAGTTGCAAAAGCCAATTCTTGCTGGAGACTGAACCTAAATAATTTTGGCAGAGAAGGATAAGCATTCATACAGGGTAAATAAATATATCATTGTGGGTGAAACGCCACCCTAACTGCAGACTTCTCTAGTATACGAAGTTGGATGTGTGGCCACCCAAGATCAAGTGATAAGGGCAAAGGTATTGTCTGAAATAGTATCAGTTGTTCATTTACCTGGGCTAGAGGCTGTGATTGATCTTTTTTCTCCTTCTGTTGTAGTGTTTGGCCTTCTGTGAAGAAGAAAGGCAAGAGGAGGAAGAGCAAGAGAGCCCACTAGCTAGGCCAAGTATGAACAACACAACTCTCAAATGAGACCATAAATACTAGACACTCAAGTTTCCCAGAAGTAGGGAGTAGCTGGCTCAGGAACCAACTAGATGTGATTTTTAGAAGTAGACCAAGGTGAACTGACTCAGCAGAGACTGTATATTGAAATCTAGCCCTCAAAGCATAGACATTTCCATCTTGTCTCAATCAAATTGGTTATATTTTTCAATAGTTATAACCATTTTTCTCTCTAGTGGGTTCAATCCCTAGTTGCTGACTGGGCACTGACAACAACATCCTCTAAAGTTTCAGCAGTTCTTTCAGCAAATGTTTGGTTACTGCCTTACTCTATTTCAGGTCCCTTCTAGGTATCTTTGCCTACTCTGGACATGCACAATAGGGATTAAGATAGAAGCCTAGGGAGACTACATCGCTCTGTATGGGACTGAAATGAGGATTACATTTTGCATAGATGTTGCTGGAGGGGAGAGAAGCCAAAGCAGAGCAGTCAGAGTTTCTCCTCATCTCTCATGAAAGTTGAATGTCTCCACTCTTCCAAGCATACTTACTGGTGTGCATTCACTCCAACTGATTAGGTTCATACACCTTAACTAATGTACCTGCTGAGAAAAGCCAAATGCTGCAGAGCATTATGTGGTTCACTGGAGAGCCAAGCCTGGCATGCACTGCCCAGAGTGGGCCCATTTGTAATTTACTTAATTTTGTGAATGTTGTAGATAACTGCTGGGTAATTGCTAGGGGTGCACATATATTAGAGATTGGCAGGGGTAAGGATGAGAAATCTGTGAACAATTAGTTAACTTTAGTCTTTCCTCCTCTATAATTAGATAATTTGCCATTACTGACAAGGTACCCTGACTATTGTTTTTCTTTTTTTTTTTTTTTTTTTTTTTTTTTTACTTTTTTTCATCCTGTGTAGCTAGCTTTTAAGCTCTGAAATAGCTGTGTTTTACTATTTCTGCAAATTTCCCTGAAATTCAGAACATGTGCTTTGCCAAGTGTTGCCGGGACAAATAAATCTATAGGGAACGTATGCAAATTGTGAGATGCAGAACGCAGCTGTGAGCAGAATGGCTTTGTGGTTACAGCTCTGGCTGTGGACTCTGCAGGGTATTACTCTTAACCTTGCTTCCTATCTACTTTGTGATTATTGGCACATGAATTAATCACTTCAGGCTTTCTTCTGTACCCAAAGCAGTAGATCGTAAAGTATGTATTTTTCCAGGCTGTCTTCACTGCCTTAATCTTATTTTCCACCTCTTCTTTTATTCAGTAAATATTTGTCTTTTCCTCTTTCTGGCATCCAGAATGTAAGCCCTGTCCTCCTACTATTACCCAAATCATAGTGTAGTCCTTTCTACACTGCCTACAGACACTCAATACAACCTCTTTCTCCCAGGCACACCATGAGCTCCCATGAAGGCCATGTGTGCCTACATTGGGTCCCATCCTTTAAAACAAAGACAGGACTAATTATTTTGTGCCACTCATGAGCATCTCTTCCACAAACTGCAGTCTTCTCAGATTGGGAGATCTCTTTGTATAATGTACGTGTATATGTATATATACATACATATATCTCTATGTATAATGACAAAACTTTGCACAGATGAAATTCTTTCATGTAAGTGAAAATATCTCATAAAACATCTCATCTCAATCTTCATTTAGACAAAATTATAGTTTGGGAGGTTGATCTTGTGTTGAAGAAATTTACCCTTCTCCTAGAACACTCATTTAAGACTATTAAAAAAACACTTTCTTTGTGAAGACTGTGAGAAAATAAGGTAAGAGATGCCAAGAAAAAAAAAAAAAGTTAAATTAAAAAAAAATATATAAATAAATATATATATATAAAAAAGCCCACTGGGTTTCTTGCCTTCCAGAAGAGTCCCTAAAACTGCCACTTAAATTCATATCTGGACAGAATATCCAGATGTAGTCGTAGGCAACTACACAGCCCTGGCTTACATATGAGTTTCTTACAGTTCATGAAAGCTGAGGGTAAAGCCTCCACCTGCAGAGAAAGTCTGATTACAGAATTCATTGATCCATCCTTCATCCCTTCATGAACAAGATGAAGGCACAGCTCAAATGTGTTTTGGGTCCCACTGAAATGCCAACCCATTCTTATCTTTGATCCTGAACATCAAAGTCCTCCAGAGAATTAGCCTATGCCAGCTCAGGACTTGTTTCTCTGCAGCCCATATGTTTTCCAAAGACTTAAGAGACATCATTTGTGTGGTAGGGAGAGGATTGTGAAGAGTGTCCTCAGTGGCATTTCAACTTCATGAACCTTCTTGCTATGGAACTTTTTACTAGTCCACAAGTTTCACTAGTACCTAATGGAAAGATCAGTAAAGTGATATAATTATCCATGGAGGGAAAAAAGAAACATGGACATCCCATCCCAGTATTTCATGAACTGTTCAGCACCAGTTTGAAAAACACAGAGATAAGGCAATATGTGCTAAATACAAAGTTGAATGCACTGGTTAAATGCACGTTCCACTTGGCTAATTAGAGTTGTGCCTGTTCCTATGTGTACTTGCCTGCTTCCAGGGAATACTTTTTTTCTGACTCAATCAGACCATCCCTTGATATATGGACTTTCTGCCACACAGAATCTGCAAGAAATATATAATCCTTTGTATAGGGTTTGTGTAGGGGGGTGGATTTTGGTAGCAGGGCAAGAGGCTACAGCAATGGCCCCTGTGAGAAGCTTCATGAAGCTCCCCTGGCTCCAAGGCAGACCCATCTCCAGGCCAGGCTAAGCCAGTCAGCGATAAGGAAACACCTCTATGAATCCATATTTATGAGGGGAGAAATGATTTGGCAAAAGGGAGAGTGATTAGGAAACATCAACAACTGGACAAGAGAGGAGGGGGGAATGTGAGAGAGACAACCACAGACACCCAGGTCAGTAAGGAAAAGAGCAGGGAAGGAGAAGGTGAATGGAATTCCCCTGGAGCCATGGAGGTTAATGGTGGAGCAAATATCCACATGTAGCCTACAGATTACTTCATATTGGAGCAGGATGCTGTGCCCAAAGGCAGCTCTGACTATATGGAGAGCTCACAACAGAGCAGAAGACCCCAGAGACACTCATGCCAGAGCAGGAGGAGGAAGTCTGCTGGAGCAGAGACCCGTCTCCAGCCCATGGACGTCTTCACGCTGAAGCCAGGGGCTGTGCCCAAAGAAGTCCATGATTCTGTGGGAAGCCTACATTGGAACACTTTGTCCTGAACTAATTTAGCCTGTGGGAGGGACCTCATGCTGGAGTGGGGGAGGATGCAAGAAGCCATTCCCATGAGGAGAAAGAAGTGTCAGACAAACTGACTGCAACCCCCATCCCCAGTTCCCCCTGTGCCACTGCTATGGGAGGAGGTAGAGAAATCAGGAGCAAAGTAATCTGAGCCCAGGAAAGAAGGGAGATGTGGGGGGAATATGTTTTAAGATGTGGTTATTATGTCTCATTATCCTAATCTGTTTGATTGGTAACAAATTAAATTTATATTTTTTTCCCCAAGTCGAGTCTGTTTTACCCGTGACCATAATTGGTGAGTGAGCCCTCCCTGTCCTCATTTTGACCCACAAGCCACTTCTGTTGTGTTTTATCTCCCTCATCCCACTGGTCTGTGGGGGTGAGTGAGTGTCTGTGGTTTTAAACCACCACATCTTTGAAATTAGCAGATGTGTAGGGCTAAAATGGATAATTAAAAATGAAAGATATACAAGAGTCCTGAATTGGGAAATACTTACACTGATGTGGAGAGACACGTGTTGCTACAAATTTCTCAATGCTCCAAGTTCCAACTCTGACAGGGGTTCAGTGATCCCAATGTCATGATTTGAGTCTACTGCACATTATCAAGAAGGTGTTATGTTCCTCATATTTGGCCCTCAGGCAGACAAGCAAGTGGAAAAAAAAAATATTTTATTTAGAGACATCTGTTTTGAGATATTAACTAGTAAATAATGCATAAGTTGGGATGATAGCTTGGCACCACAGCACTGCATAGCTGAATAAAACAAATAAGAGAACCATGAAGCAAAACTGAATTTTACACTCAGTCCATTTCTTGCCAACTAAAGAAAAATAAGTTGGGGAAACTATAAGCAAAGAGGAAACAGGTTTTTGTTTGTTTGTTTATTTCCTTGATGTTAGCATTTTCCTAAAGCATTGCATGATCATTCCCACAAAGCAATCTAAGAGTCTTGTCCTATCTGACAAGAAGGGAGGCATATCATGGTATGGCTAATGGGAAGCAACCCTCCAGTCCTGCACCTTTCCTTCTCTTGGTCTAATGCTGCTCAGTCATTTTTAAGTGTCTTCAGATCATAGAATCATAGAATGGTTTGGGTTGGAAGAGATCTTTAAAGGTCATCTAGTCCAACTCCCCTCCAGTGAGCAGGGGCATCTTCAACCAGATCAGGTTGTTCAGAGCCCCATCCAACCTGGCCTTGAATGTTTCCAGGGATGGGGCTTCTACCACCTCTCTGGACAACCTGTGCCAGTGCTTCACCACCCTGTTTGTAAAACATTTCTTCCTTCCATCTAGTCTAGATCTCCCCTCTTTTAGTTTAAAACCATCACCCCTTGTCCTATCACTACAGGCCCTGCAAAAAGTCTGTCCCCATCTTTCTTACAGGCTCCCTTTAAGTACTGAAAGGCCACATTAAGGTCTCCCCAGAGCCTTCTCTTCTCCAGGCTGAACAACCCCAACTCTCTCAGCCTTCCTTCACAGGAGAGGCATTCCATTCCTCTGAACATTTTTGTTCTGCCTTCCTTTGATTTTGGCTTGTGTTGAAATACTGTGCTATAGCTCGTGGCAGTTCAGGCTCACCAGTAACTGAGCTATCCATCCACTGGGATGGAGGAAAAAGGTGAGAAGACATCCGGAAGCGATAAAATCCTCATCTTCCTCTAGTAAAGATTATAGTCAACATTTATTTTATTACATTTGTTTTGTGCAGGAATAAAATCTCACTATCTTAGTAAGAATTGAGTTTTCACCTCCCTCTGTGTTGAAGTCACCAACTGGCCCAAATGGACATAGAGTTTAATTACAAAGCAGTTTTTCTAGTCAGGAGAACTGAAAACTCTGCCATGTCTTCTAATGAATTTAGAACTAGGTCAAAATCTGTGGATTTTGTGTTATGGTCTTGGGTAGAACCCAGATTTGGTTCGTTTTATGCATTTGAAGACCAGTTTACAAACTTGCTCAAGTGAACATTTCCTAATATTTGTGTTTCATCAGAAAAGTTTCATCTGTCTCTCTGAAGAACACACTGTGAACATTGCTGTCCCATCATACAGCCAGGGATTGCCTTTGTGCTTGGCATACTGCTTTCTTAAATTATAAACTCACCAACAAGTTCCTTTTCTCCTCACTGCCACTGGGTCTTTACAGTTAAAGCACAGCTTGTTTGTCCTCTGTATTACGGTGGCACCATGTCCTGGTTTTTGCTAGGATAGGGCTAATTTTCTTCTTAGTAGCTAGAAAACACTGTGTTGGTTTCAGTGAAGATTATTATGAGAACAAAGTTGATAACTACAAGGACACTTGGGCAGTTTCCAAGAAGAGAGAACTAGAATCACAGAATCACAGAATGGTGGGGGTTGGAAGGGACCTCAGGAGATCATCTAGTCCAACCCCTCTGCCAAAGCAGGTTCCCTACACCAGGTTGCACAGGAAAGTGGCCGGGTGGGTTTTGAACATCTCCAGAGATGAAGACTCCAGAGCCTCTCTGGGCAGCCTGTCCCAGGGCTCTGGCACCCTCACAGGAAAGAAGTTTTTCCTTAGGTTTGTCTGGAACTTTTGATGTTCCAGTTTTTGCTCATTGCCCCTTGTCCTGGAAGCGGGGAGTGGAGAAGAAGAGAAATTTAGTAGTTAGTAACACCCCGAACTGACAGTTGGATATGCCAATAAGATATTCCATATCATATCACATCATGTTTAGTATATTACTTGGGGCTGAGCAGAAAGGGGGGGATTCGCTTTTCTGGCATTACAATTCCAGTTTCAGGGTTTGTTTCTGCTCCTCTGGGATCATTATCATTGGGGGGTGAGCAATTGTACTCTGCATCACTCATATATATATATATATATATAGTTATCATTATTACTCATATTATTCTTATTATTTTAATTTTATTTTTACTCTAGTTATTAAATTGTTTTTATCTCAACCTACAAGTCTCCTGACCTTTACCCCTCCAATTCTCTCCTCTATTCCCTGGGTGGGGAGGAGGCTGAGAGTGGCTGTGTCTTGTTTGGATGCCAGCTACGCTAAACTATCACACACCCACAGACCCTCTCAGAGTCAGCACTATTGACCTACCCGTGACCACATTTCTTATTACCAGTTTCTCTCTCTGACTGTTCTTTTGGATGCTACAGCAATACAAATGGTAACATAATAAGAGAGGATGAGGTTTTCTTCCTGGCAAAATGAGAATTCGACCAGAGAGCAAAGGGAGGTCACCAAAGAAAGACCAGTGACTGAGTGTACATTTATAAAAACAAATGAAAAACGTTGACTTCCTCAGGATATGTTAAAGGCACAGACAGGACAGAGCATGGTTCAGACACCATGATTCACAGACCACTCATGGTGGATGAGGCCATGATGTGTGTTCTGTGGATGCTTCACTGGATCTGAAAGAGTAGAAACATTAGCAAGCTCGTTAACTGAACCTTTTATGTCAAAAGTTCATATTGATCCAGCAGGAATTTTTAGCATTGATGCTGCTGGTCCAAAAAGCCAGGAAACTGTCTTTTAAAATGTTACTCAGTGTTGCTTGTCACCTCAGAAACATTTTCTAAATCTTGTCTGAATGGATTTATTTTGAATATTCATAAAACAATATAGCTTGTAAAGAGAAGAAAAAGCTATTAAAATCCCAGATATTTCTAAAATAGCCATCCCCTTCCTGCATCTTAATAGAGTATTCAGTGAAACTGGTCTTTTCAGCCAGTGACAATTAAGAACATCCCAAAATGTAACTCCAGTGCATACACTGTAGTCATGTTAAGCAACATCTCTCTGTGGTGCTTGTCCTTTCTTTGTAAACAGTCACCTTTCACTGCATTGTATCAATATTTATAAAATCTGATGTGCCTTAAAACATGCAAAAAGGGATTAAATGAATTTAGTGGAGATCTGAAGAGTATTTTGCATTTTATACAGATTTAATATGTCCCTCTGTGTTTAGTATCTCTCAGCCATTACTAATTCATGAACTGTCTACCAGAATTAGTAAATCTCTTTCATTTACTTACTTAGAAGAAAATGTTTAATAGATGTCATATGAATTTTAGAAATTACTCTCGTTCTCATGCCAATTAATAAGAAACAGTATAAAATGTATAAATAAATTCTAGTCTTAAATTAGTGTTCTCTCCTCCTTAAATCTGGGGGATAGATGGAAGCTCAGGATATTTTCTTTTACCTGTTTTAGTCATACTTATTTCTTAATTGAGCTTCATATTAAAAGTGAAATAGAACCATATCAAAGCATGGAGATGAGAGTATCATTGCCATTATCTCTAAAGGAAAAAACGGTGCAAGTCTGTAAAAGCATTTTGCCAATCTCAAGTTGCACTGATTACACAAAAGCCTAAGAAATGCTTTTCCTATGCAGTTTCAGGCTAAAGAGCTAAAATCAGAGGAGGTGGAAAACAATATAATAAACTTAGTGTTAAGTGGAGCATCTCCTAAGTCTGAGTGAAGGCTGACCAGCTAGTAATTTTCTACTGTGAGTTGCAATTGAAATTAAGGTATTTAAATACTGTTCCTTTAAAATATTATTTATTCTTAAAATTAACTGAACACTTTTTAGATTTTTTTTTTTTTTTTAGAAGCAGCTTCTTTTTGTGTTGGTGGTGCTTGAGGGCACTTTTTTGAGTAATTTATTGCCACCAGGTTGATGCTGGAAGCAACATTTACTGAAGAATACTTGAGAGGTAGGAAATTTCACTAGCAAGTATCTGATTCATACCCAGACTAGACCTGGACAGACCCAGAGTCTTTACCACACATTAACTCTTTCACTGAAACAAAACTTGGAACCACAGGAGAAAAATGTTCACAGCATAAAAACCAAGACTGTCATTGACACCAAATCATCCTCTTGTTGGTAGTCTCAGCAAATAGATGAAATCCTAATTCTAATTGTGGATATTGCACTGAATTTTTGTCACCTTTGTCCAGAACAAGATCAAGTACTTTGGTAGGATATAAAACCTATAAATAGGTTTACTGTGGCACAAGAGAAATTAATGTTTGATTATTGCTGCACAAGAGGAATTAATGTGAGATATTTTTCTGTGGGATTTCTAATCATTATTTACTTCCAAGAAGACAGAAAGGGAAAATTATTCAGGATCAGCTTTAAGACCTGGTAAATCCTGCTCTAATTAAGATATCTGGTAATTCTTACCTCATTGAATAAACAACTAAATAAGGTCTACTGACTTTCTTTCTGGTGAGCTGTCAGGTGCTATCATATGTGATCAGTAGCTGATTTTTCTAGGGAGAAGAAAATATGGGAAAACAAAGATTTTTGCAGGTTCTGTAACCCATATGAGCCTGGAAAGATCACAGGCAATAGTAGGATAACGCACGTACAGCTGCAGTCTGTAAAAGTTCCCCTCTAAGTAGACAACAATTCTTAACTTACTATTTAATCCTCCTCAGCAATCAAACAGGAGGGACTGGTAGTTCCAGAGAGTGATTCATCCCAATCTGAGATAGATATCTAACATAAGTGGGATGAATCACCCAGCAGAAATGTGTTACAAAGGGACCAGTATAAATAGATAGTTTATACATCTAACTCAGACCACTGAAGTTATTTGAAACAAATCTACATCCTAACATGTATTTAGGAGCTCAGGAGTAATAGTATCTTGAACTGACTGAATAAGAAGGTTTGATAGAGAACTGTTGGTTTGCTTGGTCTTTCTCATTACCATCCAGTCCTGAACTCTGCTAACAGGCAGATAGCACACTCTATTTCAGGTTTTCAGTTTGAAGACAGAAGATATGTAAGGGAACAAGAAGCACCTTACTATGTTAAAACTTACTGTTATCCAGCAGTCAATGCTTAATTATCCACAAAAAGGTGTGCAAAGCTTCCACAAGTATAGGCAATTCCAGAGAAGAGCTTTCTCCAGCTGAAGAGCTGAGCTACAAACTTCCAATGAACAACAATGCTACTAAGACTCCCCATATCCTTCCACTCTGTTGTTCCACTCTGTTCAGGCAACATCAACAAATACACAGCCACCTTTTCTCTTCTATGCTCTAAGAAAGCTTTTTTATAGGAGAACTTCCATATATTTACCTAGAGACTGTTAAATTATACAACTAACTTGGTAAAGAAAAAAACCTTTCATCTTTTAATTTGACCACAAAACTCTGGACATCAGGAAAACTTGTTCACCACTCTAAGGACTATTTGTGAAAAATGAGGTTTGGGAACTAATCTATTTTTCTGTCACTTCCTGTTACTTACATGTTTCTTTGTATTCTGTCCTAATATCTAATTAAAAAAATGAGTCTTTGTGCTGTAAAGACTCTCCTGCTAACTAGTGAAATAAGTCATTGGAAAGTTATCTTGCTGTTGGTCATAATATTCCCATTTGTTTATTTTCATTCGTTATTATTCACTACAGAATAAGGATTATTCTGAGCCAGTAATTAATTCAAGAATGTTAGTGTCTATTCTGTTCTTGTATTATTCACATGCACTCCCTTATTAGTAATTTATGTTCACAAAGTACCTGAACTTGCACTGATTTTGATAGGAACTAACTAGATAAAGAGATTGATCTATCTCATCACGTGTTATCAGTCATCCAAATAGATGACAACCCAACTCCTCAGGTATTCTATCCAAGTGTGAAAGTAATTGGTGCAAATAAAGTTATATGAGGTGATTTTCACCTTCAGGCTTTATCATTTCTTTTAAAGTTAGTAGCAATATATTTTCATTTCACGATGTAAAATATATTTTAGTGGATCCTTTTCATTAATGGCAATATTATATATAACATTTATTATTTTAATTCTTGATATCTTAAGACTAGACACCCTGTTTCAGTGACAGTGAAGATGATCCTCACATGACAGGATTTTGTGATTTATCTCTAAAATCCTTCCACTTTGAGCAGCTGGGATCACTGAATTTATACATGCATAAATGGACTTTTCTGCACTGCTGTGGCTTTAATTGCACTGGTTATCTTTGCTGCTGAATGGCTTAATGTTATAAGCCTATGCACTTTGCTGGCTAAGATATTCCCAGCCTTTGAGTTAGCCCTCTTGCATACTCCAATCTCCCAGTTTACACTCAGTGCTTTATGCTTGATCTCACAAGGCCCAAAATTTGGATTTGAAGACAAACAGTAAGCAGAAATTAGTCATGAGCTTCAGATGATACAACAAACTACTAAGGAAATGTTAAGTCCTTTATTTCTGTTTACTTTTGTAGTTTATCTTGTCTAGCCTTAGGATTCCTTCCTTTTTGTTTCCTTTCCAGTCAGTGGAGATGATAGACTTGGATAATTCCCATGAGCAACTTAAGCTATCCAAGATATGAATCACTCTGAAGTGTAGACTCTTCTCCTTTGAATTTAGATGGAGCATAGATCACTCTCCATGCTCACTAAGTGATTTAGTTAGATGCTGAAAGTTAAATGGGATTAATCTATGTCTAAATAATATTCTGTGTGCTAACAGTTTTCCAAGTACAAGTTGTTGGATAGAGAGCCACATTATGTAAGTAATCTAAGTGTGTGATCTCTGACTGTTAGGTCTACTTTGATTTTAAAAACATTTTGATAAATTTTGACACCTAAAGAATCAGTATCTAACTCATTGTGTAACTTCGTTGTACAATGTCAGTGAACTACATCAGTTCTGAGTTGTGCTTGGACTGAAGTATTACCTCCACGGATTGCACAAGTCCTACTTGTCCAAATTGTTCTAAGTCTAACATTTAAAAATAACAATTCCTCCAAAAATCTGCATTTCTAGATTGTGTTTTTAACTTTATGCCACCTTGTCAACTGGTGTAGTCTGACAGTTAACAATTTACTCTACCTGTGAACTTATAAAAAAAACCACTAACCAAAAAAGATTCCAATTACTCCAGATTTGTTTGAAAGCTCATCATCAGTTCTAGGCTTGGAAATGTTGGTGTAGACATAATGCAGCCCTCTTTTCTCCAAGCTCTTTAAAGAAAGAGAAAAAGCTCAAATCTTTTTTTTTTTTTTTATGTTCCTCCTTCTAGTTTTTTTCCTCAACAGTCTTCATTATGGAGATGTCATTTTGTGATATTTTAAATATCCTGTGATTCTTCTAACTCTCCTTCCAGTGCTATCCCTCCCAGAAAGGTTGTGCCTACCTATAAACTGACAGACTGTTTATAAAAATCATTCAAGTAGGTTAAATCCGTGACCTCTATATCAACATCTGTATCATTTAGTAGTATTTTTAGCTCTTTTTAATCTTTTTTTTTTATCCTTATTTATTAGCATTTAAGTGCTAATACTTTACTACTTACCATGTTCTGAAAGCAAAGGAAAAGGCTGTGTATTTTTGAAATACATATAATTTTATCTAAGCTGAGAAAACACTTCCTTTCTTCCCTTTGTCTCTTTAGTTTAAAGACTATTGCATCTATTAGCCTTTACAATTTTGCATAAAAGAGTTTGGTATTGCTGCTGCTTAAATAGAAACCATTTAATCATAGACTCTATTTGGAGACTAACTGGAATTTGCTATTCTTTAGTATATTTGCAGAATTTTTGCTCCTGCTAAGTGTTCTTGGTTTAGTGTTCAGGCACTAAATCATTAACAAAGGTGCTCAGTAAAGCCTGAGTGAATAAATGACCTGTTGAGGTAATTTGAATGTTATATTTTAATACTCTTCAGTTATGCAGAATAAGGGGTACTAAGCTGGGGGATTTAGGAGATTTACCCACTCCTGAAAATATTTGACTGTATGGTCTTACTTAAATTATTTGAGCCAATATTTTCTAATTTGCAAAATTAAATCAAGGCATCTAAAAAGTGCTTTGTTTTTCAGATTCGAAAGCTGCTGCTCTTATATTAGTTAAAAAATAGGTAAACCTAAAAAAATATGTCTTTCAGTAGAAGACATCAATGGTTTAATTCACATGTCTCTGTGTATGCCTACAGTGTATAAAGGCTATACACTATGAGCAGTAATTCTTTCATAAAACTCTAAAACCTACGAGATATGCTACAATTTGCTTATAAACATGTCTAATGTTGAAAATATTTCTATCACTTAAAATTCAGTCTGGAATTCATCCAAACTTCTTCAGTTTTGAAAACTGATGTAAAGCTGTTTTCTCCTGTTATTTTTCTTTCTCAGAAGTAATTGAGTTTATGATTCTTGAAAATGTTCTTATAAACTAAACAGGAGGGTGGTTTCCCATGAATTTCTTACCCAGAAATATAATTCTGTTGTGATTTCCATGCTCAAGGGATTTAAACTAGAATAAACAAACATCTTAGTATCAGAAGGTATCCTTACTAAACTTAAAATACATTACAGATTTAGGTTGCAAATTTAAAATTAACCCAAAGAATTTCCCTCCTTGTCTTTCTGGTGTTTGCAGCCTACTCTGCTTGTTTTCCCAGGTAACAATGATTCCATTATGTTATGGTTTTTACAGCTCTGAGCCCTAGTAAATCACAATCTCCGCAGCAGCAAAAATAGGCTGCATTTTTTTGTGAAGTGTGAAATACACTTTAGGTACAGAAACTCATTAGATAGAGATTTAGATTGGATTTAGATAGGGACACTCAACCTGGTAGGTAGATGAATGAGGCATTATGATTCTTAGACTTGTGACAAGAATGTCTTAGTACTGTTGTTTGCATTCCAACCCCTAAAATAATTTAAGGATTGGTTGGATGAACTGTTAGATTCATCTGAGCAAAAAATAGAAGAACAGAAACAATAGGAGGTGTCTCAAAGTCTCAGGAAATAATATGAATAGAAGCCTCTAGGGTGCTAGACTAATGTATTTACTGTACAGCCATAAGCCCACTCATTAAAAGACCATTAAGTAAATTAGAAAGTGGGTTACCACTCCTCTCAGCCTGTTGTTTATTTGCAGGTCAATGTAGGCTAATAGAGCTTTTTGTTCTTCACAACCAGTTCTCGTGACATTAACAGATTCCAGTAAAAATCTAGTTCATTTATTGCCATTTCAGGCACACTAGAAGAGATAAATAGGACATTAAACATGTACAGAAGCTTAAATTGGCAAAATCCCATCTGTTCTCATCCTTCCTCTAGAAATGCAGGAGCCTACAATCCATCAGTCTTGTGGCACCAGCCAAGCAATTAAGGCTGCTGACACAGTCCTTTCAGAGTGACATGTTTGTGCTGAATGCAAAGTAAATTTTTGTATGCTTTGCACGCTGTGTGGAAGAGGGGCAAAAAGAAACAGGCTTTTTTCAGCCCTTTTCCACCTAAATAGAGCATTGAAATGGTAGTTGTGAAGCTAGGATAATCATTTGTCTTGCCTCAAAATCCACAATTACCCAGTTTTAAAGCTGAATCCAACTCTATTGCAATAATAAATACTTTTATATGTAGATATAATTGTGGGGCAAAGTAATTGATAACCCTGACATTACAAACCACACACCAAATTGTCATATGACTGAAAATCACAGGGTAGATATCACATATGAAGGAGAATTCAGGGCTGAAATAACTACAGGAATGTTTTTCAGATGGGCTATGGCAGTTAAGTAAATGCAACAGTCCTCTGTGGGATCATGCAAGATTTGAGCATGCAGTTAAATCTCAAGAAAATCAACCATGTCCACAGTAGCAGATTCTTGTTGTCTTAGTTCTTCTGGCAGCTGGGAACTGGGATTAGCAACCAGCACCTCGCCAGCACATAAAACAGCCTCAGGAGCTAAACTTGAATAGCTCAAGTACTAATATATTTAATTCCAGTCAGGGCACAAGTAGTGTGACATAGCATTATCATTTCACAATTTGGGAACCTCTATTTAGCTTTCTGTACAAATTTTGCCATACTCAATTAAATCATATTTTCCTAAGAAAAAAACATTGTGGAATACTACTCCTAATGCATCTCTGTTAAGAAATAAATGGTATCAAGATGATCTGATTTTCATAGATCTGATTTGATTTAGACATTTTAGTTCCTCCACTCTTTTGAGAGAGGACTTGAAATCTAACAGGTCACCTCTGTTAGAGATTTGCCTGTAGTTCTCAGATGATGAATTGTCAAACATAGTTAAATTATAAGTCTTTAGATAGAAATGTACAGAATTAGAAGTCATACTCCAGCAGAAGGAGATGAAGGAACTGGGATTAAGAGCTAGGTATTAAGACAAAAAAAAAGAGGAGATAGTCTGGAAACAGGGACAGACTTAAGGGCAGAAGAGGACTGATGAAGGGAAAGAATCTGGGAGAGTAAGATGAACTTGATGTAACTTAGAGTAAAGTGGCCTTGTAATAGCATGCCATCAGTGAAGATAGAAAGTAACTGTTCCATTGGCTATAGGGAAAAGATGTTTTTGCTGGGGAGCAAAGTACCTCAAGATTGCCCATAATGTGCAATGTTTGGAATAGATGCAAAAGATTAAACTCTTATCATATTCACTTTTGTTGTTGTTGTTGGTTGGTTTTTCCTTATGAAAATCAATCTCATAGTAGCCCTATTGTAAGGGAATGTAAAGGACAATAATCAAGCACTCAGTAGTTATGAAGTATTGAAATAGTATTGCTTATGTAACAAGAATTTGTTTCTTTTCTGAATCTATATTATGATTTCTTCAGTGACACAGTCATGATCCTGGATCAGTCTCTTCATTGTTTTCTAATACAGAAGGAATGTGGGGAACAAAAGGACCTTTGACTTTTTCCGTATCTTTTATCCTTAACCACATGTAAGAATTACAATTATGCTGTTAGGATCTTTTCTCCTCCAGGTGGCTTAACTATTTTAATGTCCAGCCAGGAGAAACAGTTCCTATTTGTAAACCACTAAGGAAAATGTCAAATTCTCATTGGTCAGGACTACTTTGGGCCACATTTGAATTGCCATTGAACTTAGCAGTGGTGACAACAGTGAAAAAATAGGAAAATTATGAGTAAATCAAGCTGTCTGCTACAAAAGGCAGAAAAACTGACTCCTTGTAGAGGGGAGGAAATTAATGGGAGAGAATGCTGGGCATTTTATTAAAGATGTTCAAGAATACCAATTTTGTCAACTTAGCCCCCTAATACAAAAAATAATAATAATCCTTATTAGGTGACCCATTTAACTTAGATGTTTCAAGTGTTTTTCCTTCTCATAGCTGGAAGTGCAATTGCCACCACTGTGAGAAGTGGAAGATAAGAATATTTCAGTCATACCCTGACATTAGATGTGGTAATACCTCTGGTGAGTAAGAAGGTGGACTCTATCTGAAGATTACTGAAAGCTGTGTACATTTGAACAAATTACCCTAAGCTACCTTTATTGCCAGTGAAGCACTGGGAGTTAAATCAGTTGGGTAAGCTTTGGCATTTAGCAGTATCTGAAATGCATTCATATACAAGAGATCTCAGAAAAGCAGGTCACTAGACCTTTGGGAGACCTAAGATTTTCTGGACTGTCAAATGAACTACAAAAGCAATATGCTAGGGCATTTCCAATAGCACTGGATGCTTTTGTTTAGCTACCACAACTGAGTCCATAGTCAATCGAATCGATAGATTTTAGTGTGTAATTCAAATCTTCCTTATGTAGGTACCTACACACTGAGTCAGAGGAATTGTACTCTAAACTCCTGCCATTGTGTTGACTCAATGTACTCCAGGTACACTGAATATCAGATAACTTGGTTTAGCATAGATATTTATACCATAGGCATCTGAATTTAATGTAGATGAAACCTGCTAAGACTGAATTCAGGCAGTTCCTTCTGAACAATAATCAAATGGAAAACTCAGCTCTAACACCATCATCCTGGCTCTGACTTGCTTGTATTGGACTCCTTTGTTTTTGCTATTGCCTGTTTTCCTTGGTGGATAATCTATGATTAATATGGAAAAGTGTAACTGTTGCTGTGATTAACTTGTCCAATTCTAGGGTTTGGCTCAACAGTATCATTTTTTCTGCCAACCCCAAGCAAATATTATAAAAGATGTGTTGGAAATGATGTCGTACCCCATAAAATACTGAGCTTCTGTTTCATACAAAGCACATCTGAATTGAAAATATTGGTCTTCTTAGATAGACACTATATTTCTTTCCTCTACCTTGCCACGAGCAAGCTCAGGGAGATAATGACCCTGGCCTTAGAAGGCCACATTATTCACCTTGAACAGTAACAAGTAATGCCGTTTCAGTGTGCTAACTGTACTGCTTTCAAGGCCTAAATTACCTACCAAGCATAGATGGATGAGCAAATGGTCTTCAGCGTGAATTGATTCTTGCTCCCGGAGCTCTGCATGTTTGTGTCTCTGTGTTTGAGTCTTTCTACTTCCTACTGATTACTGAAAAAAACCCTTTTTCCTTCTCATAATAGCACAGTTCATCAATGAACTGAAAGATGGATGCCTAATATAAGATGAATGCAATGCTAAAGGGAAAAGCCTTCTGATTATTTTGTGGCAAAAGAGAGAAATGATTAAGAGTGTCAGAGCCACTTTTCTGTTTTCCTGGGAGGACATATAAAACATACATACTCCCTTATATCATTTGAATGCATTTTTCAAGTAATTTTGTGGTGTTCCCACATGCTTACAATACCCAGAGCAAGCACTCACATAAAATTATCTTAAATACAGTTGAATAGCAAGTCTTGAAGAGGACAAGTTCCAGCTTGCATGCACGCTCCATTCCCATGGGTGCACCTATGGTCAAGCACATGGACTGTTATTTGGAAGAGCTGTAGTCAGAGAAAGTGTTGGTAGTCATGCATAGAGGACACTACCAAGGCAATGAGTGCTCAGAGAACTGATGTGTTCCTTTAGTGCAGATTAGATTACAAACAGTATAAGTGGCATCCATCTCAGAAGTAGGCTTGGCTCCCTACTTACCCAACACAGATGACTTGTCCTTCTGGTCCGATTGTGGTATGTTCTTTCTTCCTACCAATACCTTATCTGCTTGTAAATCATAGGTATTCTACTGGTATATGTCTCTCCTTTCCTTATAATTCTTACTACTTCTAAGTGAGATTTTAATGCAAGATTCATTTTTGGGTGCTTCCTAGAAGGAGTGAAATATTTTCAAGACCTAATTTGGTCTTACAAAAGAAAATGTTAAGATTTGAACATCCTTTTTCAGCTTTTCCAGTCACAAGCAGGATGTAGCAATATTGTCATGACATTACAGAACCATGACAGAACAATTTCAGTTGAGAGGGACCTCTGGAGGTCTCTAAAATATCCTCAGTCTCAAAGTAGAACTCTCTTGAACTCTGCGTCAGGTTGCTTGTCCAATGAGGTTTCAAAATCTTCAAGGACATCTCAGCTGTCACCAACCTTTGGCTTTCCTTAATCCAGCCCAGTCTTAGGTGATATTATGTTCCTCCGTAGTAGCATGTCCCCTCTTCCACCTCACACCTGCTTCCTTTCTGTATTCTGTAAAGAGTTACTTGCCCAGCTTTCTGCTGTGCCAGTCTGTCTTGTCTCACACTGGTTTCGACAATTACAATGTTTTTACTTCCAGTGGGGTGATCAATAATCATATTGATTTTTTCCTCCGTTTTTGTCTTCCAAATAAGTATCTTTTTGCAGTTCATAAACAAATAGAAAGGTGTCTGAAGTTCCTCACAGGAGAACCTTGCAGTACTTTTTTTCTCCTTGACTGTATTGAGTTTGTGTGGCAAAGTTTGGCAGTAGGAGGGAGGCTACAGGGATTGCCTCTGTGACAAGCTGCTAGAAGCTTCCCCTATGTCCAAAAGAGCCAATGCCAGCCAGCTCTGAGATGGACCCGCTGCCGGCCAAGACCGAGCCAATCAGTAATGAAGGTAAGGACTCTGTGATAACATAATTAAGAAAGGGGGAAAAAGAACTGCACAACTTCAGCCAGAGGAGAGGAGTGAGAAGATGTGAGAGAAACAACTTTGCAGATACCAAGGTTAGTGAAGATGGAGAGGAGGAGGAGTTGCTCCAGGCACCAGAGCAGAAATTCCTCTGCAGCCCACGGTGAAGACCATGGTGTGGCAGGCTGTCCCCATGCAGTCCATGGAGGTCCATGGTGGAGCAGACGACCACCTGTAGCCCATGGAGAATCTCACATCAGAGCAGATGGATACCTGAAGGAGGCTGTGACCCCGTGGGAAGCCCGCGCTGGGGCAGGTTCCTGTCAGGACCTGTGGATTCATGGAGAGGGGAGCCCAGGCTGGAACAGGTTTGTTGTCAGGATTTGTGACCCTGTGGGGGATCCACACTGGAGCAGTCTGTTCCTGAAGGACTGCACCCCATGGAAAGGACCCATGCTGGAGCAGTTTGTGAAGAACTGTAGCCTCCATGGGAAGGACTTAAGTTGCAGAAGTCTGTGGAGGATTGTGTCCCATGAGAGGGACCCCATGCTGGAGCAGGGGAAGAGTGTGATGAGTCCTCCTCTTGAGGAGGAAGGAGTGGAAGAAATAATGTGTGATGAACTGACTAAAACCCCTACTTCTCATCCCCTTGTGCTTCTGGGGAGGAGGAGGTAGACAAAATAAAGAGTTAAGTTAAGCCCAGGGAGAGGGGTGGAGGGAAGGTACTTTAGGATACGGATTTATTTCTCATTAGCCTCCTCTGATTTGATTGATAATAAATTGAATTTATTTTACCCATGATGGTAACTGGTGAATGATCTCTGCTGATCCACAAGCCTTTCATTATATTTTCTCTTCCCTTCCCCCCTGAGGAGAGGTATGACAGAGCAGCTTTGGTGGGCACCTGGCACCTAGCCAGGATCAACCTGCCACACTGACACAACTGTTTGTTGTCTTCAGACAGCATCACCTGAAAAATCAAGTGTGAAAATATCCTCACAACTTTGGAAGTCATTTGTCTTATGCAGCGGGAGCAGCTAAGCAACACAATCAATGATGCCCACTGTGGCTACTGCAGTATATTCACCTTCTACCTCACTGCCTTAGTTACAAGAGCTTTAGATACTTTAGTAGGAGACTTCATAACTTTGTCTACACCATCCTGAAAGACTCATCTACAAAATGATCAATCCTGTGATCTCAGCCTTGCATCGCTGCTTTCAATATGCATTTATTTCCAACATGTACTGCTAAGTTTAAAACAGCGGAGTCAGCTATTCACTTTTCTTCTTAAGTGAGAATATGTAAAAAAGTAACTTCCACGATAACACTTATTTCTGGCAGCTGGCCAGGAAGCTCTGAGACTGAAAGGCAAGGTCTGCATACCGTGAAAGCAGAACTATGCACGCTAGCACTGTCAATCCTCTTAAAATACTCATAATTCCCAGCAATTATGCCCAACTTCTCACCTAGTTGACTCTTGGCAATTATCTCGTAAAGCATTAGTTAAATGCCCAGCCTACTCAGAGGTTGGTTTCACTGTTACATCTCAATGGACTTTTCATCACATTTATTGCAGTTGTCTCCTTTTTTTTTCCCCCCCTCTAAAAATAATGAGGGTAAAATTGAAAGTACAGTGAGAGCCCTGGTTATCAGAACATCCCTCTTATCTAAGAGCTCTGGGATCAGTTATATGACTACAAAATCTGACATTGTGTTGGAAACTCTGCATTTATTTATAACTGTGGGTACCCATACAAATCCCCTGGCTCCAATCATCTTCAGATAAACTGCCTGAGGCTGCATTATTTTATTTTTAAAGACATGGCTTGCTGTTCAAACACAGCCAGCAAAACAAGTCTTTGCTGCTTGATTTTGCTCATTAAACTGCTGGGAAGATTTTAGTAGGGGGTCATATTTTGATTACCTTAACTATTAGTTTGGATTAACAGGAGCAGAAGAAAAAGAGAGGTCTGGAGAGCAGTCTGGTTGCACATTGAAAGACTTAGATGAAATGTCTTTGCTTTCTCTCTTTCTGTAGAGAAGCAAAGGAGCTCAACCCAGGATGCATTAACCTTCTAGTGCTAATGATTGGGCCTTCTTCTCCATCTGTGCAATGAGAAACAGCTTTCTCATAGCTGAGCCTGAGCTGAAGTCAGCTAAGTTAATGAAAAGGCATTGTTGATTTCAAAGAACCTGAAATGAAGATAATGTATTTTCCTGTCTCACTAGCTGTACCTATATCCCTTGAAAGAATAATCTTGGAGGAAGATTTAAATACCCTTAATGTGCCACATTTCTTGCCACATCCTACTAATGATGGGAAGACCTGGATGAGGGAACAGAGTGCACTGTCAGCAAGTTTGTTGATGATACAAAGCTGGGAGAAGTGGCTGACACAACAGAAGGCTGAGCTGCCATTCAGGGAAACCTGGACAGGCTGAAGAGTTGGGCAGGGAAAAATTTAATGAAATGCAACAAGGACAAGTGTAGAGTCTTGCATCTGGGAAAGAACAAGCCCATGTAACAGTATAGGTTGGGAACAGACCTGTTGGAAAGCAGTGTAGGGAAATGGACCTGGGTGTCCTGGTGGACAGAAGGATGACCATCACCTAGCACTGTGCCCTCGTGGTCAAGGCCAATGGCATCCTGGAGTGTATTATAAGGGGTGTGATTAGTAGGTAGAGAGAGGTTCTCCTCCCTCTCTACTTTGCCCTGGTGAGGCTGCATCTGGAATATTGTGTCCAGTTCTGGGCCCCACAGTTCAAGAAGGACAGGGAGCTGCTTGAGAGAGTCCAGTGCAGAGCCACCAAGATGATTAAGGGAGTGGAGCATCTCCCTTATGAGGAAAGGCTGAGGGAGCTGGGCCTCTTTAGCTTGGAGAAGAGGAGACTGAGGGGTGACCTCATTAACATTTATGAATATGTAAAGAGCAAATGTCAGGAGGATGGAGCCAGGCTTTTCTCAGTGATGTCCAACGGTAGAACAAGAAGCATGGATGCAAGCTGGACCATAGGAAGTTCCATGTAAACATAAGGAAAGACTTTTTCACTGTGAGGGTGACAGGACACTGGGACAGGCTGCCCAGAGAGGTTGTGGAATCTCCTTTTCTGGAGATGTTCAAAACCTGCCCAGATGCAGTCCTGTGTGACCTACTGGTTTGAACTAGATGATCTTTCGAGGTCCCTTCCAACCCCTAACATTCTGTGCTTCTGTGATTCTGCTAACAAGGCAGCTGCTCACATGTTATGTTGACAATTTGCAGCCTGACATGCTCCATGGAGATGCTCCATTGGTGCCTGTGATTTCAGGCTTGCTTTCTGCAAGAGGAAAGATCTTCTCAAGGACTATGCATAAGATATGGTAGAAACAAAGCCAATAGAACCATGAATTCATGAAGGCTCTCAAAAAGCAGCCAAATGTTAGCCATGGTACACTGCATGGTCATTATGTTGAGTCCTGGTTCTGCTGCTTCATATTCTACAGAATCATGTTATCTGAATCTGCCTGTCACCAAGAGGAGATAAAAAACCATGCCTTTTTCTCCAGAATTTCCACATGGCAAAGTTTGATTTCTTACACAAATGAAAAAGATACGTATATTTTTGCCCATGAGATAAAAAAGCGGTGTTTAGTATCATCAGTTACATTTCATTAGTGTAGAGATATTATTGTGTAGTATATTTTATGGAATACTAACTGCAGAACAGAAAGAACTCCATACAATGGTAATGTTAAGATATTAATTTAAAGGAAAATTAAAAGGAGTGGTTTTGCTTTATTGAAAAGAAAACATTTTGACTTTGTCAAAATTAAAAGATGAAGTGATGATGGTTCCTTTTATCATTTTCATGTTAAAAATGCCACTGAAACAGAGCACATTACTTTGAAATGTTTAGATTAAATTGAACTTTCTGCTGAAAATTTGTCTTGTCAATTTTATTCATGGCTGATTCACCTTCTCCTTTTCCTCTTTTAAATCTATGTGTGTAAGCTTCCCAATCTATCCTTTCCATATGAAGCCATCTAGCTTTGGAGTATGGATTTCAGTGAGGAAAAAAGAACTTTTATAGTGTCGTTACTCATATAGTAACACAGCTTCAACTGCATGATGAGAGAAAAGATTTGCACAGCATTAATTCACATTAAATTTTAACCCAAGCCAGCTATACCAACTCAGATACCTAATTTATACTGTCCAGGTATGGACCAGGAGCTGAGTTTTAAAGTAATCTGTGAATAACATTGCAATTTATACCCACTTCAACCATATTTGGAATATGATTCAATTTCAGACAAATCTAATAGCAGGACAGAAGTCAGAAATATTATATTCTTAAATACTTTGTGAAAATAGACAGCCTAATGGAAGACAGAGATGTGTTCATGTCCCTGCTTAGAGAGAAATTGCTCCATCAACTGAACTCTTAGCAGACATCAAGGGAACCATTCAGGATCCATAAGTCCAGAAGAAACTTTTGTCACTTTGTTGGTTTATGAACCATTTACCAAAAAGTGTAAGATAAAACAGTTCTCAGCTGCTTCTATTTATACAGTAGACAGACTGGCTAATCCTCAGAGTTAGGAATGTCATATTTGCTTTTCCATACTTGCATAAGAGTATAATTAAAATTGAACTATGAAGTTAAACAATAATGTATGCCTAAAGTTGCCCCCAAAGTTTAGATATTGCAAACTACATTCACAAGTCAAATAGGGAAGGCTAAGCAAGTCTCAGGGGTGTCAAATAATGGACAGGACATTTCTGATATTGACAGATTTTCCAGACTCACCAGGATTCCGGTTGTTCTGATGAAATATTGGCATGAGTAGCCCTGCTCCATGTGCATGTTAAGCCTGATGCATCCTAACCATGATGACTTAAAGGCGCATAAGCAGGTCAGTGATACTTTGTCTGTCCAGGCAAACAGGGTGGACTACGCTGACCAAAAATCACACCAATACCAACCTGAAGGGTTGAGAAAGATAGTGAATATTTAGAACCATTTATATGACAGAATAAGACTATGACACTGCAAGGATAACAGAATAACAGAATGGTATGGGTCAGAATAGACCTTTAAAGCTTATGCAATGGGTGAATAGGACATGAACCACAGGAAAATGAAGGCTGATGGGCAAAAGACTGCTGAAGGTGAGAAATAGTTAGCTATTGGAGTTAATGTATTTTGTCCCCAAAACATAGATTTATAGATTTAAATTTTATATAGCTTAACAGATAATTTCTAGGTTTCCTGGAACCGTCTGTGATTTGTGAGGAATGACACTAAGGCACAACAGTGAGAGAGAAAGCATGACATAAGACTAATTTTAAACACGTTTTGTACACGACAGCCGTACACATACTCACAGGAAATCCCACTGCAGCATTTGTAATGGCAAAAAATCAATAGGCTTCTCTGAATGTAGCTGCAAGGTTGGTCCTTTTCTTTTCTGTGCAAGTTGGTACATAAGTTTGGAATTCCTAAGTGATTCAAGGCAGTAGACTTGAAGTAAATAAAAAAAAAAATTACAGTTTTAAATAAAATGAATAATTTACTTAATTTTACACAAAATGTATGATTCAATCATGTAATAAATCATCAGAGGCTGTTATGGAATGGTTAGAAACCTCAAAAAGGGTTAGAACTAAATCACAGAGAAAAAGGATATCAGCAGTTGTGACGTATGATTCAGATGCAATCAACTTCTTGGGCAGGTCTAAATCTCTGACTTATATATAGGGTAATATTAATATATACTTGTTTCTGCTATTATTTCAATCAACCTCTGTTCATTCTCCTTTTAGAGACTAAATATGGGGCAAAAGGGACTGCTGACTGATCCATCTGAGCAGTTCCCACACAGTTTTACTTGCAAGTGTAATCCTTGGAATTAAGAGAAAGAAACAATTTTATGAACAGAGGCAGCATGACAGCACTACGACTAATTGTGAAATGTTTTCCACTAAAAAGCTGAAAATTAAGAGCTCTGCTTTCTAGCAACTAAATGTTCACATTTCAGCTGGAAGCTAATTAAAGACAAAAAAAATAATCTATCAGATGAACTAGTAAAACAGTTGTTTTCTAAAAAAATATTAATTGTTCCAAAATAAATAGTTTTTTCTTGCATCAAATAGGAAAACTCAAGGAACTATCATATATATATTTTCATGTAAGAACCTGAATGAATCACAGAACTGCCTTGACTGGAAAAGACCTTTAAGATCATCCAGTCCAATCATTAACCTCACACTGACAAGTCCCCGACTGACCCATGTCCCTCAGCACTGTGTCTACACGACTCTTCAATCCCTCCAGGGATGGGGACTCCACCACTGCCCTGGGCAACCCCTTCCAATGCCTCAGAACCCTTTCAGCAAAGAAATTCTTCCTCACATCCAATATCAACTGCCCTTGGCACAATGATAGGACAAGGGGCAATGGGTGTAAGCTGGAACACAGGAGGTTCTGCTTAAATTTGAGAAGGAACTTCTTTACTGTGAGGGTGACAGAACACTGGAACAGGCTGCCCAGGGAGGGTGTGGAGTCTCCTTTTCTGAAGACATTCAAGACCTGCCTGGACGCCTTCCTGTGTGATCTCATCTAGGTGTTCCTGCTCCTGCAGGGGGATTGGACTGGATGATCTTTCGAGGTCCCTTCCAATCCCTAATATTCTGTGATTCTGTGATTCTGTGACCATCTAGTCCAACCCACAGGTAGTGTTTTGTAGCCATACATCATGTTGATGACATCTCACAGAAGATGATAGAGACATCAGTTAAAATGTCTGGAAGCAAAAGCTATTCAAACACATAATTAAGTCCTCTATAATTTGTATTTCCTATATAAAACTTCGATAACTCAACAATAATTGAAAACCTGATCTTCAGACTTAATTTAACCCTTGTATTTAAAAAAATCAGTAAAGATGAAAAAAGCACTAATAAGTAAGTTGTAGTGATTATGAAAATAAATAATTTTTTTTTTAAATCTATTGTCTTGCACAGAGAGAAATATCTAATTTATGCAATTTTTATTTATTTTTTCATTATTTTTTTTTTCCAGAGCAGAGTGATAGTCATAGGCTGTACTTGGGAAAAATCCCTTCCAAATACTCTAAGTTGGGAAACACCATTTTAACAAATGACAATAATGATAAAGGATTCCAAGGCATAAGATTCGGGCTGATGAGATCTGGCCACTACAGCATGATTGCAACAATACAACTTGTACACTTTGTGTATTTACTTGTGAGACTTCCAAGGGCTGCCTATCAGTCTTTTACATTGCCTCCACTACAACTCTCCCCTCTGTCTCCACAGGATGTGGGGTTGGATCAGGGTTTTGTCTGGTTTTGCTCTCTCAGGGGAAGAAGAACATCAGGAGCACCTAAAAGCTGTCCATCAGTTGCATGTCCTGTGCAATCCTCACACTGGCTGCTGATACATATTGGCTATACTTCATACTTCATATAATTTATATGCATGCTCTTGCTCTTTGGTGGACTACTTGAAGCTGTGGGCCAAGAGTATAGCTTTTGAAGGGTGCCTCTTCATCCTACTGACAGCTCAATGCACTCCTCTGACAACACTCAACTGTCCACAGCCTTATCTGCATGCATCCAGGAGAGGATTATCCCAGCCTTGAATATTGCATAATTCCCTTCTAACATACCCCTGCTCCTGAGGGACTGTGGTGTGTTGATCCATTTTCTTTACAAATCAACTGTGTATCAGTTGATTTCTCCAGAGGACCCCAGGAGATGGCCCTCATTACACTAGAACATTATTTCTGTCAAGTTCTTATTTTCAGTGATCTTTGGAATATCTCAGGGCTCCCATTTGTCTCACAAATAGAGTTAAATAAATAAATGAAGTTCAGACCAAACTTTATTTTTCTACTGACTCTGTGAAAAAGCCACTGATCACCTAAGCTACTTTTTGGGTTTTGTGTGTTTACTTTAAGTAGTACTATGGAGTTTCTCCAGTAAAAAGAATTTGATGTTATTTGGGGTGCAGGGAAGGTAGTAGATGTTCTAGTTGCAAACACTAGTAATCTTAAAAGAAAGACTGCAAGATACTTATTTTCTAGGTGGCTGAAAGAAAGCAGTTGTTAAGAGAGCATATATTTTTAACAGCTTCTTAACTTTCTAAACACTTTTAAACTTTTAAAAATCCATCAGTCCAAAGAAACTATCATAGGACCTACACAGACTCAAATGCCAAAGGCATCCATTTCAATATTTAGAGAATCTCATGGTTTGGGAATTTCTCAAGGACTTTGTATTTACTATTGTACGAGCAAAGAATCACAAGTATGGATGTGCTGGACTCTTGTTGAGATGGAGTTTTACAGTGAACATCATAACATGAGAAAGATTAAGAGATATAGTGGTGAGTAGCAAAGGGGTTTCAAGGCTAAAATGACTCTGGATGAAGTTGCATAACTGAGAGGTCTCAGAGGCTATATCAGTCAGGAGCATCTAACCATCCCAGCCTGGTAAACCAATATCCTAAGTTTTTGCATGCTCACAGTCATGATCAAGGTAATTCTGCAATGAGAAGAGCAGGAAATATTTTTATAGTCTCTTATCTTATGGTCTCTTTTTCCAGTCCTCACTCTATCATCCCTTCCACACTGATATTCAGCTTTAATCTGTCCTTCATGATTTAACATGCCTCAGCATCCCAGTGCCTTGAAAATATTTTTCAAAGAGAGGTAATTTTCACATCTCAAAACATGTTGAAACCTGAAACTGGACCTTTGTGCACAATGCCAGGTTCACTCCAAGATTAATTAATGTTATTTATATACACTGACAAACATGGAAAACATGCATAAAAAGGCTATGCCTAGAGCAGTGAAGCTGTGGAAGCCTATTTTCTACTTGATCGGAGTCCTAGATTCTTGGTTACCTAATAATGCATAAGGGCTGATTAATTCTTTTTCTATATTTGAGGTGTTTATAAAATCCTTTCCCTGTATAGATTCTCTAAGCATGATTAGATATTGTGTCTTTTTAGAATAGGAGCATTGATAGGATCTCTCTTCTGTTGTCATCTTTTCACATGGTTTTAGAAGGACCTAACTATGATTTTGGCCCCTCTGTCAAATATGTCTGGTTAAAGTTGATGATTGTGGAAAAAAAAAATCAGTCAGAAAGACTGAAACAGAAGAATTAAGAGTGCTTTTCTAGCCTTATTAGTGGAATTTCCTGATTTGAGGAGATGCAGCTTTGAAAAAATTATTGTTTCTTCATGGAGAAGATACTTGAGCTGATGCATGAGATCCAGCAAGAGGAAGACATGGAAGAAGAAGACTAATAGATCCAGATTCCCTAGGCGATAAATTCACATGGTTGCATTAAAATCAATGGTCTGGGAGCAGCTAGCTGTGAAATCTTAATATAACCACATGCCTAACAATCTGATAAAGCTTGAGAACAATCTTTAAGAGTTGGAGACATTCTCACTGCACTCTAGGAAATAAAGATGTCTAAGTTGATTGTGATCTGTCAGACATCTCCAGAGAATAATCCAGATCTGCTGGGCTAAAACACCTGCTGGAAGTGCTTGTCTTTCTCTTCTGAGTATTTGGGAAAGCTGGTTAATTAATTTAGGCTAGGTTCACCAAAATTAGTTGACCAAAGCTGGGTCACATAACTCTCACTTGAAGTAGTCTATGTTTTATAACGAGCCACCTTGTATTATGTGCAGGAGTGCATATCCTTCAGGGCAAGAAATGCAAAATGTGTGCTAAGAACAACAATTTATCAGCCTGTTATCTGTGACTTAGAAAAAGTGCACATTACTATTTGTGTCTGCATTCCCCTGAAGACAAATTTTATAAGCAATTTATTTTGTACAGGGAGAAATAGTGTCCTGACACAGCTTGAGGAGATGACAAGGATTGTAATATATAAATAATACAATCTATAAAGATGAAATATTTGGAGGGATTAAAAATGCAGTAAAGGTCAAGAAATAGCCAATTTTTTTGTCATGAGGAGGGAATTTTGCATTCACCATTTTTATATACACAGATCAAATGCGAAGCCTGATTCACCACTCAATTATTGTGACTTTAGTCTCCTCCTGAACGAAGTCATTAAGCATGTGGCAAACTTCAAGAACTTGTGTGATGATATTGACTGAATTAAACTCTTGTGTTCTTTTACTGAATGTGACCTTGCAGTAAAAGGCACTTCAAGAGGTCATGTGGTCCAGCATTTTTCAGCCTGTGGACTGTAGCTTCTGAATTTTGTTAATTGGAAGGAGGTCTGAAAAATAAACACGTGCTGTTTAAACACTAGTACACACAGTCCTGTATGCAAGGAAAGAAGCAAACAGAATGAAGGTAAAAGAATAAAAAGTGAATGAACTCTCAGTTATAAACATATCGTTATTTGCTTGGATTAGTAAACCACATTAGCAACACAGCATAAAACAAAATATGTTTCATGCCCTGTGCTGGTTTTGGCTGGGATAGAGTTAAATTTCCTCATAGTAGCTGGTATGGGGTTGTGTTTTGGATTTGTGCTGAAAACAGCATTGATAACACAGAGATGTTTTCATTATTGCTGAGCAGAGCTTACACAGAGCCAGTGCCTTTGCTGCTTCTCACTCCACCCCACCAACGAGTAGACTGGGGCTGCACAAGAAGTTGGGAGGGGAAACAGCTGGGACAGCTGACCCAGACAGACCAAAGGGATTTTCTATACCATATGACATCATGCTCAACATATAAACCTGGGGGAAGAAGAAGGAAGGGGGGAACATTCAGAATGATGGTGTTTGTCTTCTGAGTAACTGCTATGCATGATGGAGCCCTGCTTTCCTGGAGATGGCTGAACTCCCTGCCAATGGGAAGTAGGGAATGAATTCCATATACTGCTCTTCTGAGTGCACAGCTTTGTTTTGCCTATTAATTAACTGTCCTTATCTCAACTCATGGGTTCCCTCACTTTTACTCTCCTGATTCTCTCCTCCATTTCACTGGGGGGAAAGTGAGTGAGCAATTCTATGGTGTTTAGTTGCTGGCTGTAGTTAAACCACAACATCCCTCAAAAAAGATAATTCTTCAGTTTTAAAAAGTTTGAAGTCACTGCACTGCTCCACCTCTTGAAATTATATCACTCATATATAAAAATATGGATCTGCCCAACTTACCAAAATCACTAGTGATCAAGATTCAACTACCTTACAGACAATCTTCCCTGGTACTTAGCCATCCTTACTAATTGAAAGATTTTATTTATGTCTAACTAAACTTTTGTTATCATGACTTTTCTCTTGGTTCTCCTTATTTTTAGCAAAACCAGTTCCATCTCTTTCAATGTTCCCCTAAAACCATGTGTTTTAGACCTCTGATCATTCCTAGTGCTGTCTTCTGGCCCCTTTCCAGTTAATTTATATTTTTATTGAAATTTAGTGCCCAGAGACAAATACAAACGTTCAACTGACAGCTTTCCAGAGTTAAGCAGAATGGAAGGACTAACTCAGATGTCCTCTCTTACTTATGACATCATGAAACTCTGATTCCTGTTGAGCTCTTGATCCACTCTAATCCCCAAATCCTTCACTGACAAACTGCTGCCCGGAGTGTCACTTCCTTACTTATACCCCTTAAATTAAAAAATAGTGGAAAAAAATCACTCTATCTATCATCATCATCTCTAGAGTAGATAGAATCCAGAGTCTAGTCTTTTGCAACATGCTTTTTGGTCTCAGTGATCATCCTGGAAATAGTTACCTATCTCAAAAGTTAATACTATTCCTTCCCACGACAGGTGCCTTAAATAGGGTGGTTGATTAACTTTCTTAAGTAGTCAACATTCATTAATTATAAGGCATCCAAATGACCAAATTGGGCTAGAAACTTAATGCTTTGGTGGTTCAGATAAGGTCAGATTAAGTCCAAACTCAACTATGTTGTTTTTTCCTCGTCCTTATTAAATCACTTCCTTTCTCACACCAGTTCACCAAGGTGATTTTGAATTCTAGTGTTAGTCTCCGTTTCTAATCTGTCCATGATCTTAGTAAGTATACTCCATTTTAACTAGCCAAGAGAAAAATACACAATGTTAACTGACAGACCCAGCAGAGGACTATAGCATGCATTCTTTCATTTTGACAAAGAATTATTGCTGACTCTTTCCACCCAGCAGTAGTTTCATCAAGAGTTCTGAAGGGAGTAGGATATTTATTTGAGCTGATCACACAAAAAACAAAGATTGACTGCCCTAGGAATGCCTTCGCCCTCTCTGTCTCATTGCAACCAGCTCTTGTTGCAGAGGGAAGGGTGGATATCATAAACATCATGTGCTGGATTTTAGCACTCCATAAATAGTATTCCTTTAAAGGAAAAAGTCATACAATCATGGAATCATAGAATACCAGGTTGAACGGAAACTCGAGGATCACCTGGCCCAATCTATCTTGGCAAAAACACCATCTAGACAAGATGGCTCAGCACCCTGTCCAGACGAATCTTAAAAGTGTCCAATGTTGGGGAATCCACCACTTCCCTAGGGAGACTATTCCAAAGGATGATTGTTCTCATTGTGAAAAATTTTTCTCTTGTGCCCAATTAGAATCTTCCCAGGACTAAGTTGTCCTCTTTGTCTTTCCATGTGACTCCTTGTAAAAAGAGAGTCTCCATCTTCCTTGGAGCCACCCTTTAAATACTGGAATGTAGTGATAAGCTCTTCCCTAAGCTTTCCCTTCTTAAAGCTGATTGAACACAGTTCTCACAGCCTTTCCTCATATTGTAGGTTTCCCAGTCCTTTGATCATCTTTGTGGCCCTTCTCTGGATCCTCTCCAGCCTGTCCACATATTTTCTGTGTAGCAGGGACCAAAACTGAGCACAGTGTTCCAGGTATGGCCTGAGAAGCACTGAATAGAGTGGGATAATGACTTCTCTGTCTTTTCTGATGATGTGATGATCCTCTTGTTGATGCAACCTAGCATCCTCTTGGCTTTCTTTGCCACTGCAGCACACTGTTCAATCATATTGAGCTTGTTGTCGACCAGGACCCCCAGGTACATATCCACAGAGCTGCTCCCCAGCAAGGTAGATCCCAGCCTGTGTTGTACACCTGGATTATGTTTTTCCAGGTGCAAGATTTTACATTTGTCTTTGTGGAACTTCCTAAGGTTTTTGTTAGCCTACTCTTCCAACCTATCCAGATCTTCCTGCAGGATGGCTCTCCCTTCTGAAGTGTCCACTTCTCTGCTGAGTTTGGTATCATCAGCAAATTTCATCAAGGTACACTTAATCCCATCATCCAGATCACTTATGAAGATATTAAACACCATTGGGCCTAATATCAACCCTTGGGGGACAATGCTTGTGACAAGTTTCCAGTTTGAAAATGAGTTATTTACCACCACCCTCTGTGTGCAGCCTGTCAGACAGTTCCCCACCCACCACACAGGTCACTATACCTTAATGCATCAGTTTCTAGGAGGAGGCTGTGGAAAACCATGGTTGAAAGCCTTGGACAAATCCAGGTAGGCATTGTGCACCACTTGCCCCACATCAACCAGGCAGGTTACTTTGGCACAGAAGGTGATCAGGTTTGTCAAGCACAAATTTCCCTTGGTGATTATAATAATAAAAAATGGTGATTATAAATAATAGCCTCATCACTGTCAAATATATTTATTTTAAATCAGTTATATAAAAATAAATTTAAATCTTGTAGTACTGGTGTCTTCTCTTGCAATACTTAATCATGGGATTCCATGGCAGGTCTGTCATCAAAAGGAGTTCAGAACTGGGCCTATAGGTGACAGTCACAGTTTGGTGTTGTTCTATTATTCATTTTTAGGTAGTCAGTAAATTACACAGAAGAGATAAATGCCCCACTTTATGAGGTAATAACAGCCTGGATTTTAGCAGAGAACAAGTCACTTTGTCAGGTTTTCAGGTGATATATCAAGACCCAGGCATTTGGCTATTATTTATAATATTTTATGGATATTGCACATAATTCAAAACTATGACTAATGCAGCCCACTTCAGAACCTCTCCATTGTGCCAAAGCAAATTAACAAGGGTTTGTTTGAACACAGAAAGTATGAGAGACATCCATCCTTCATTTCTTCCTAAGGTAACAAAATGATCTTAGATATCTAAGTTTCCTTACATGTTTCTTCTTCTGAAGTTACATGATTCAATACCCCTCAAAAAACTTGGAATTCTCATTAAAGGACTGGTCAGGCACTTACTGGAGCATGTGGCTTAAGGACTTAATTTTATTTGACTTTACTGTAAGCTATTTCTGCTCTGAAGATGCAAGTCACTGGATTCCTTTCAGTGGCACATAAAAGGTCCTCATCTTTTCTTCAGATTTCCTCAAAAGTCTTTTTAAGTGGCATAATTCCTGCTATGCTCTTCTAGTTGCACTTCCTGTGGAGAGGAATACAAAATTTGTCCCAAAGTCCAAACACACACATGCACAGAGTGATATTAAGATTGCAGAGAACAAGTGCAATCAATTTTCCTCCAGATGACAAAAATACCTGGCTGAGAAAGACCATGGGTGATGGAAGAATAACCCTTACTTTATTGCTTGGAACTTGCAGATCTAAGATAAATTTTAGTGAGGTGGTACCTGGTACTGCTTCTGTCAAAATGTTCACAGATTTCTGCTTGGATATATTTTATATTCAGACATCCATTTGACCACTGAATTAAACATTCTTTTCAGTTCCAAATCACCTCAAAATGTATTAGATGCTCATAGATGCTCAGATATGCACATATATATATATATATATATACATATATATTCTGCAGGAAATTTAGCTTTAAAGATACTTTACAAAGCCATATTTACCTTTTTTTTTTTCTTTTTAAATGAATACTTCTGATAGGGGTCACTATTGGGATTAAGACTTTTACACTGACTGAAAATACATTAATTGCAGTCAGTCAGCAGTTCTTTTCCCTTCCCTCTGTTCTTTCTCCATCTTGATTCAAAAATCAGAATAGGGAATTTCTTGAATTAAAAAATTCATTTTTCCCATGTAAATGCAATATTCACTTAATTTATAGTTTTTGTGGTCCCTCCACGATGCTGGAAAAGTGTAAGGGAACTCAGATAGGAAATGAGCATGGGTTCAAGTGCATCCTGCTGCATAGGTCTTCCTCATTATGCTTAGTGCAAGTATCAAGTCCAATTCTTAACCTGAACAGTTTGAAAAGTTTCCCATTGTTTTTGTTCCTGTTTAGAGCAATAACTAAACAAAGCAGTCCCAATGCACAATTTTGCTGTAGTATAATTCCTCCTTGGACACTGCAGTAAAGTCTTAGGCAGCTGGATAGCAGGTGATCATTTTCCTTTTGTAGTTTGGAACATCCTGGAGAATGGGTTTGGACTTGATGACCTTAAAAGGTCGCTTTGAACCCAAATCATTCTATGATTCTATGAATAAACTGTTAGGTTACAGGATTCCAAGACAAGCTCTGAAAAAAAGAAGCTTGTATTTCTGAATGTATTTCTGAAAAAAATAAAAAAAAAATGTAAAGCAATGTATTTCTGAAGCATTGCAGTGACATCACCCTTTAAGCTGGACAGAGACAAGACCTTCATGCTTCAAGTACATTAAGTAGTGTGATATCTGTACTTCAAGTACATTAAGTAGATTAGATATCTGTCTGATGTGATACATCCTCAATACAGTCTCTGAGACATTATAGCAGGGGGTTAAAAAATAGGAATGTTTTTGGTGAATATAAACATATGTGTATACATTTAATATATTATATCATTATATATATGCTGTGTATGCATTATATGTAAGTATACATATACTTTTTATATATTTTATATAAAAATATATTTTATAGTATAAATTTATATATTATATAATTATATTGCATATTCTGTATATGTGTGTATATATGTTTTATATAGATATTCTTTTAAAGAATCATGGTGTCTTTTTATTGGTTTCTTGCCTGTTAGATTCTGAACAATTTTCTTTAGGTCGTTTTATGATTTTGTTTATTTAGGCATATACAAAAATAACTAATATTAATATTGATCTTAGATTCCAGCATGTTTTTTTTCTCTAAATAGGCTAAATACAGTCATCAGTGCAGTGAAGCTCATGGCACTGAATTCTGCAAACAGATTCTAAGCCTTTAGCAAGGGTAATTACAGTTAGTTGTTCCACATTTGCTAGCTAATAGCTTAATTGAGTGCTTGGAACATGTGATACTTACAGAAAGAACTCATCATTATTATCATTGTCTTTTCCGTCTGTCATTTTGTGTGTTCTCTTGGGCATAGAAGTGAAAAAGTTACTTTTTTTTTTTTCCCCTCATGGAAATCTATGCCATATTTATGCAACAATTATGAATTCTTTTTCTACTGCAACTGTGTACGTGCTAGAAGTGTTGCATCATTCAGAGGGTAACAGATATGTAATAAGATCATTAATAGTGTAGAAGAATATTGCTCTGAGAAAGGCTGATAACCTGACATTTGCTCTTTATAATTTCTTATTCCACATGATTTTGAGTGAATTTGAGGTGTGGTAGCAGGAGTTTGCTTTCATCTCAACACCTAAGCTAGATGTATATAACCAGATAGCTGCCCCAGATGAGACAAATTGTCTGCAACTGTTTGTTGACTCCCAAGAAAATTTAGGCATTCAAACTATTCTGTTTCTCATTTTTTTTTTCATTTTTTTCATTTTCTATCCTCTTTTTTTGCCTTCATCCTCTATCAGTTGAAAAAGAGAAAGTGATTAAAAGGGGTTCAAAATTTTCTAGTAGAACAATCTTCCATATGAAAATGGTGATACAAAGAAACTTGTATGAAAATGTACCCATTTTAGCTATTTGTTATAGATTATTATTTCCATACTTTGTAATAAGATTGTTGCTTTGACTATAATACAAGTCCCAAGCATCCTGACCTAGTATTAACCCACCCTGCTTTACCTTGTGGGTTGGAAGAGATGACCTCATGAGGCCTTCTGTAACCTAAGCTAGTATAAGTGTCTAAAATTTATGCTACTACAAGAATAAAGCAGATAAAGTATTGTTGGAATAGTTTTCTTTAGAGTCGTGGGATTTTGATCTTTCAACAGATTACATGCATGAAACTAAATCTGAAATATATTCAAAATCCATATTGAATAAACAAACCTGGTACTCCTTTATTCTTTCTGAGTATTATTCCTGGAATAAATACAAAGATGCCACTTAGCTTTAAAGGATTTAAGATATGGTTTAATCATGGGTTTTGTATATATTCACAAAGAGAAAATATTTAACATTTGAGCACAATATAATCTAATAAAATGCAGTGAAAGCTGGTGCATGGAATGGGCATCAACAACCAGAAAACTGAAACAGTACGATGTAAATGGAAGTAAAATGCAGGTTGCCAGTTTTTAATAGTATTGGTAAATATAATTTCCAAAGTCTATGGAGTTTAGTATCATTCTATGCCCTTAACACTTTCTGTTTAAAAACATATCTTCCACCTTAAGCCCATGTTGGTAGGTTGTATTCAAGAACCACAGTATAAGGGTCTGTGCTGTATGATGTTACCAGGTGTTGCTCTTTATGATAATTGTGTCTGTTAGCCTGAACAAAGTGCTCTCTCTTTGAGACATAAAGGTCTACTTGTTCAAATGCACTTGTCCTGGGTTTGGTGGTTAAACCATGTCAGCATGGCATCCATTTATCTGCCTGAATATAGTTCATGCAAAAATAAGAAAACTTAGTTTTTAAAGCCATTTCTGCCACAAAAAACTTCCTTCTTTTTATAGCATTTTTTCTGATCCAAGTTATTATTATTCACATGCCATATTCACACCACAGCTTGCTTATTAGCAGCAATGTGCAATGTCCCAGGAAGTAGAGGAATCCATAATTTACTGACTCCTTTTTCTCCATAGAGCATTAAAATGATGTGCCAATTAATTTCACAATGCTCCTTGGTGGCCTTTGGGCTAACCTGATTAGCTGCTTGTCCTGTTGGTGCCTGAGGTTTGGGCTAAAGTGCTGAACTGAACTTGTCTGAAACTCGTAATTCTCTGTGCTCATCTGATACTTCTAATTTATGTATGCTCTGTACAGATTGTGTCTACACTAAAGAAGACCTCTGACTTTTATCCAGAGTACTGTCCTCAAACTAACAGGCCAGCTGCCTACTTACATAAATTCTCAAGGAGTCACTGCCGTCAAAATTACCCAGGGACTCTGATGATGCTTCCAACCTTCTGATTTTGTAAATTATTTTCCACAGGGCAGCTTGGTATAAATGGGTTGGAGCAACTTCAGAAAGGCTGGTATGTCTTGGATAATTTAGGGACTACTTCTAAACTGGTAAGGCCTGCCTTAGTGGTAAGAGAGAAATGCAAATACATCTTAGAGCATCATTCTACCTCCTCAGAAGCTGTGTCAGCGCATCAAACAAGCCCAGAAAGCAGTCCAGGTGAGCAGGCAGTGACTGTGTATTTTAAGCAGAGCTGAAGTGCCCCCTGGATCTACTGGCTGTAACATAATTTATTACAAAGTGACCTTAAACACATAGTACACAAGTAGAACTTTGAACGTAGGTGTCTTAACCTCCATCTGAATCCTACTAGAAGGGATCAGCTTCACTGAACACACGACTATCTAGTGCCACTGGAAAGGCCATACTGTATCCAAGGCATCTGCACAGAGCAAGCAGATATGGCCAGGCCCTTTGGGAATCCACATTCTTGCAAACAACAAGATGGGAATCTAGGCAGGGCAGCACAGGACATCAATGTAGCCTGCACGGTGAGGAAGTGATTCCTCTGACCAAATGTAGGCATCTCCTGTGGGATAAGTGTTGTGGTTTCACTTGGCCAGCACTTGGCTAGCAGCCAAACACAGCTGCTCGCTCACTGCCCCCACACCAGTGGATAGGAGAGAGAACTGGGGGGCCAGGGTAAGGAGACTGGTAGGGTAAGATAAGAACAATTTAATAACTGAAACAAAATAAAACTTAAAATAATAATGATAATAATAATAGTAATAAAATATGCAAATGAGTGATACACAGTGCCATTGCTCATCATGCGCAGACCAAGCCTGGCTCATTCCCAGATAACGATCCCAGAGGAGTGAGAATCCCGAACCAAAATCACAGTCCTGGAAGAGCGAGAGCCTGAGCAAAAAAACGTAGAAAGCAAGTAAGAAAGAACCCTCATTAATATACTGAACATGATGTTATATGATACGGAATATCCTACTGGCATATCAAAATATCAATTTAACTTATTAATTTAAGTATTCCCCACCCCCTTAGATCTTGCACTTGTAGACTAACAAAACACAGAGTCCTTCAGTTCCAGTGACAAAAATGAAAACATCAGTATGTTATCAACGTTTCTCTCATAACAAATCCCAGCTGAACCCAAAATGTAACACTGTTCTAACTTCTCAAAAGAAATCTAGTTATGTCTCAGCTGAAAACCAGGACAATAAGAAACACTGCATCTACACTTTAATGACTTCATGACTACCTCTCCTCAACTATAAAAAGGAACACAGAATAACTTGATTAAAAAGTGATGCCCGCACAGAAAACACCCACATTAAACCATACCTTCAAACTCTCATTGAGTCAGTGATGAAAGACAGACACCTTGCCTGAGACTGGAATGAGCTGCCATCTGGAAATATTCTTTGACTGTAGATAGACCCTAGAAAGTTCCTTAGACTGCATATATAACTTTAAATGGATACAACTTAGACTTTATGAGCAAAAATGTATTTTTTAGCATCAGCTCTTCCATTTCCAGCCTATTAGAAGGGCCCATGTCCTTAAATTAGATTAAATCATTGTAAAAATAGTTATGTAATTCATCAGACAAGTGACTTTTTCATCACAGACATAAAGGTATTTTAAGAAGATACTGAATCTTTTTCTTCCCTAGATAAATATTCCTAAAATTTAGTTATGTTTCCCTGCATGACTTAAATTGAGAACATTATAAAGCATCCAGAGATGTTATGTAAAGTATTAAAACAGAGCTGGGATTAAAGGGATGTCACTTGAGATAGAAGCTTTTTCCTAATAATTAAAAAACTATTGAAAACCTTGTGATAGATTATGAATGTTGTTATTTCATAGTAGTTTGGTCTTTGGGTGATTTTAGGGGCCTTGTATACAGCTGAATTATCTTGTCCAAAGAGAAGGAAAATCTATAGAAAAGTTATGATATTAATTTAGGAATATGTTGAATGGTTTAAGCAGGGCACATCTGATTTGTTGCACTGACAAGCACATGTTTGTGAAGCAGGAATGAAAACCAAACCAAAGGAAAATGACAACATGTCTCGTGGAGGGAACTCCCACCTCTCCTTTCTTCTCGTATTTCATGCTGCTTTTATCAATAAACTGAGTGTCTTCCCTGGTAAAGGTATCATGATATTATTCTTATTGAGTTCATGGTAATATCTACTCTAAATTTGATTTTATTGTGATATTCTTCAAAGCTGAAAAAGACTTGCTAGAATATAGATTTGTCATATTTTACAAGGAAATAGTCTCTGGGATTTTCAGAATCACTATCACATTATGCAAAGCAGAGGAACAATAGCTTGCAGGACTAAGGTATATACAGAGCTAAGTGAAACATAGGAATCATTGTCCAGGATTAGATTAATCTAACTGTTCAAATATCTTGACTCAGATTTTGGTCCAAACCAAGTGAATGATAGAAGCTTTTCCTGCATATTTATGTGTGTTCAATATGATAGTGATGACTAAACTTCAACCTTTATATCTGACCAAAAAAAAAAAAAAGTTTACATTCTGTTGACATGCAGTGTTAGAAAATATATTATATACATGGGTATCAAGAGTATTCTAGATGTTTCTTGTGTCTTGATAAGTAGATTACTGTGACAGTATCCCATACAAAGAAATTCACAACTCATTGTACATTGAATAAAAACTGTATTTGACCACTTCCAAATTTTGCAGCTTTCAGTTTCCTGGATATTTTCCTGTTACATTTGCTGAAGGAGGAACAATGAAGTACCATTGTCTGCCTTCTGTATAACATTCACAAGCATATTCTGTCACTCTGTCGTTGCTTATTTGTCATCTTTCTGAGCAAAATAAGGTATAGGTCATGTTTTTCAGTCTTCTCCCACCTGAATTCGTATCTGTTGCTGCATTTCTCTGTCCATTGAGTTCTGTATTATTTTTTTTTAATGTATTTTCCAGAGTAGAGATGCTGACTGCACTGAGCTCTTGTACTTGACACACTGGGAATTATGCTTATTCCCTCCACTTGAATGGAAAGGAGGGCAACATCCAGAGAAGTTCCACCTCCTCCTTGATAATCACTGTATCAAGATCACTTTGTTTCTCTTCATTATCGAAACACCCTCCTCTCTTTCTCAAGTACTTTTCCTTTTTTCCCAACATTTGGCATGGGCCTCAGAGACTTAGGTTGTGTATTAGTCAAACTTATTTTTTTTTTGTGTTGTAGTGATCTGCATTCATCAGATCATCATGTAAAACAACACTGATGATAAAAGACAAAGGGCAAAAAGAAGACATAATCACAATCCATCTTCGCCAACACGATTCAGAGCAACTAAATTTATAACTAAAAGCAGGAGATGTGATGTTGTACCGTAAGATGCTTGTAGGATATTGACATTTACTATCCATTGACAGGAGGGATGGGTTGAATAATTTGTCAAATCTAAATTTGGGAAAAAAAAAAAAATCTCTGGAGAACATGATAGAAATTACAGATTATTTTCCTTGTATTTTCACAGAGATCTGAACATGTCCTTTCAGTAGCAGGTAGATTTGGTTGCTATCTTCTGTTTTCTGCAACCTCCTTTGCAGGAACTGGATGACTTATTACATACCAACTTCTACTCCTTTCTGGTTTTGGTTTGGTTGGAGGAAAAAAAAAAAGTCTAGTCCAACTCAGCTTTCTCAAGATGAAGAGCACCAAATTACCCCCAATCTAAAGGAATAGAGGAGGAAAAATTACCTAATTTCTCGTAATCTTTATATTTTATAGCCTCCAAAGCTTAAAAAGAGGAGCTACTGCTTGATTTGTGGTCACAGATGTCCAAACCTTGTGTTTGTGAAATAAAAGACACTGAAAAATTGTGAAGATTCTATTTTTTTCTTTAGTTAACAGAGCTCTTTCATTGGTTAGGAAACAATATTCACATTTCATCAGGCACAGGGATCAAACATTGGCTTATAGATTCTTAATTTCCTCAGTGCTAAATGGAAGATTTATAAGCATTAATTTATTAATTTTGTGTCTGTGCTGTTCCCATTGTACAGGAAAGGAAAGGGAATGATGTGTCAGATACAATTCAAATCTGTAAGAGATATGGAACCCATTTGTATCTTGTTACACAATATACCCTCAGCAAGAGCCATATGTCCTTATATATTGCATCACTTCTTGTCTGCAGCTTCACTATTCCACTGTCTGAAGCGAAGTCTTTGAGGTACAGTCAAAGTACACACAAGACGTTGATACACATCAAGGAGGTGTGAAACAATTCATACTTGGATAAATTTCACAACTGCATGGCAAAAAAACTCTGCATTGCTTCTGGATTAACTGTGATTGATATTCTCCATTATAGTACTACTCCAGAGGTCAATGTCTCGATCAAAAAATCCCCAGAGATAAAAATAAACTCTGAGTAGAGTGGAGCACTAAGTTGTTTCAAGAATGTCTTCAACATGCCTGGCTACTTCTGCAGAGCACAAGTTCACCTTTCCAAGTGATTGACTTTCTAAACACAGGTTTCAGACTACTTTTTTGAGCAGTAGCCACTCAAAATCCTTCATTTAACATGCTTTTCCATTCTTGCTTCAAATTTATCACAGCTGGAGGTTTCTTCTGTGTGACAGGATACTGAGGCCATGAATCTACATATTTCAGGGATACTGAATTTGAGGTTCATAATTGCCACACCATGAGCCTCCTGGTTTTTACTGCTTCAGCTTATAAAAATCACTGTTTTTTTTGTAGATTTTATTAAGTATCTACAATAGTAAAATGTCCTTTTTTTTATTTCCTCCAAGAAAATAGTTATTTCCTCTCCTTGGTGTGAGCTGCTTTAGGAGTACTTAGCAAAAAAAGTTCAATGTAGGTTTTGATAAGATGATTATTAAAACAATTCAGTAACACCAATGCATTAAATTTATGTAATGTTGATCCTCAGTCTGCTGTATCTTTTATTTTTTTTTTCTCGGTTCAGAATAAAGTTGTTTTATGCATGTTAGAAATTCACCTTCAGAGATAACCACCTATGTATATTGAAAATATAGGAACATCTGTATACTTCATTAATTTCCAGCTATTGTCCCAGAACAACTTCTTTTTTTTAATTATTTTTTTATTTTTTAGTGAATATCTTGAAAGATACTTATAAGTTCTAATTTGTAAAATTTCCAGAACTGGTTATGCTATTATTTGGAAAAAATAATAATAATAACAATAAAAAAAAAAAAAAATCAGGCTTGCTGGTTAACTTGTCTAACTTCTAATAACAGATGAACTTCTTAGTGACTTCTCACTTATCAGGAAAAAGAAAAAAAAAATAATAAAAAAGCTCTGATATTACTCCACATTGAAAGAAAGAAAGTTATCTGAAAATAAATTACTGAGAGCTGAATAAGAGGATTTTTATGAGAAGTGAACATTTTTAGACTATTATTCTTTTATATTCAAAGGAATTTCCATTGCTTAGAGCATTTCAGACTATGTGGGAACTCTTTTGGGAACATACTTCTCAGCTCTGCTCCAGTAACGGAGCGTACAGTCTCTCTATCTAACCACCACTGTGACAGCTAGGTAGCTGACAAAATCAGTGAGAGCTGCTCTTCACAAAGAAGAGGAGATGTACACTTTGCTCTACAGTTGCTGAGATTCAAGATACTTTTCAGAAAGAATGTTGTAGATTCATGGACAATTTTGTCAAAAAAGTTGTTGTTCCAGTGATAAAATCTGTGACCTACTGTCCATCATGTGAGGACACTTGTGGGCACGTCATTATCAAATAAAAGCTCTATCTTCAGCCAAATACCAACCACCTTGGGTCCTCTAAGCACAGGTCCACATGGTGAGGTGCAGAGCTTTGAGGATGGGTATGGCAATATTGTTCTGTATCCCCCCATGCTTGTTGTCTTGCTGTCCTTATTGCTGTTTTTCAGATTGCCTGTACCACAGGATAGAAGCATCCACACTGTGTTTGGGAAGAGATGAACTTGGCATATCACAGAATCACAGAATTACCTCAACTGGAAAAGCCCTTTAAGATCATCCAGTCCAATCATGAACCCAACACTGACAAGTCCCCAACTAAACCATGTCCCTCAGCACTGTGTCTACACGACTCTTCAATCCCTCCAGGGATGGGGACTCCACCACTGCCCTGGGCAACCCCTTCCAATGCCTGAGAACCCTTTCAGCAAAGAAATTCTTCCTCACATCCAATCTAAATAGCTATACCGAACCCTCATACCGTTTTTCTTAACCACATGCATGAAAGTTGGAACTCAGTTAAAAGACCAGTTTCACCTCCTACAACCAGCATGGAAGCTGGGTTGAAGTAACTGCTGAATGTAAACTTAAAGTGTGGGAAAGGGAGAAAAAAATAGGTTTAAAAAAAGCCTGAAATTTGCCTTTACCTGTCACTATGAAAATCCTAAAATGCTGAAACAGAATATTGACATCCATGTCTGAATTCCCACATCTATGAAACTTAGGTGTTTCACTGAAAACTGAATACATATTTACTGTCTCTGTGGTTTGGGTTTTTTTTGTTGGTGGTGGTGGTGGGTTTTTTTGTTTATTTTTCAACATATTATACAATCAGGAATTGCTTTGACAAAGATGGGGATTTGATGTCTATCAGCAGAAGCTTCTGCCTTAACATTTAAACTAACCCACTCATTGGGACTAGAATATTACTGTGTATTCTCCAGGTTCTGCCAGCACATTGAGCAAATAGTTAAGTGGCAAAATATGTCCTATAATCCATTTCATAGGAAAGTTTTATGTTGGGTTTTTTTTAATTTTGTTTAGGTTTTTTATTTAAAAAAAAACAGCAGCTGCTGATGTTGTCTCTTTTAAACAAAAACACATAAAGAAGAGGAAAGAATACCATCAAATGACTTTCTGAACCCAAATTGAATATGGTTATTTTACAGAACTAAAAAAGTATTTCTTTTTCTAGTGCCCTCTCATGACAACCTTAAGCAGGTGAGTAATACATCATCAGAAGTCTGTGTTTTCAACAGCACATCTATTACAGCAGATTGCTTTGAAGGAGCAGTGTAGAAGACAGAGCCACAGTCATCAATTACAGCTGCGAGAAATGTGTCAAAGGATTCATGTCTGAGATTCTTCTCTAGCTTCGGAGTAGGAGTTGAAGAGCTCCACCAGTTCCAACTTCAGTGCCTTTTATATAGTAGGAAAATTTAGAATTTGCCAAAACTTTCTTCCTAACGTTGAGCAGTAATTATGCAATGATATGTATTTATAACTTTCCATATACCTGAACACAAATCTGAGATGTTGATTTTTAGTTATATCATTAAAATTTAGAGTCTTACTTTCCCTACAAAGCTTGATGCATTTTGTCATAATTCTTCACTTCCCTAAGGTTCCATTAAATTTGTAATGTCACTTATTTTGCGAAGCCTTGAGCAAGACAATGTTTTACTAGATCTGGCACTTAACCTGGGAATAAATGGGCATCTCTGGGGAGATGTGAGTATGTGAAGGGGGATTTGATATAAAGCCAATTGAAGGCAGTGGAATGACAACCTTCCCCTCTAAGTTTTAGATCATCTCTTTGATCTCTCCAGACCCTTTTGTGCCTTCCAGTCCAAGGACAGACAATTGGACTGTCCATGACAACGACAACAAGATGAGAATCAAGTCCTTGATGAGACAAAAATATTGTTTTCTGAAGTTGGATCTTCCACAGTCTCCTCTCACTGCAGTGAAAGTCTAACTATTTGTAAAGATGTGAATCTCTGTAATTAATGCAACCTACGTGATATTAGAGTGATTATCTCTCAAAACTAGTTGGGGTGAGTTAACATTGGTGGGCTGCAAGGCCACTACTGAGCCACTCTATGATTCCCCCTCCTGAATAGGAGAGTTGAATGGTGAAAAACAGAGACAACCACTAAAAAATCTTCCCTTCACCTCCTTTCTTCCCAGTCCCACCTTCACCCCTTCATTCCTGACTCCTTTCCTCCTGAAGGATGCAGGGGGTGGGGATAGGGGTTGCACAGAGTGACATCCAGTACATTAGTCTTTGGATCTAGAGAGTTGAGTCAAAGGTAGAAAATGCAACTTCCTAGGCCAGGTAACAGGCAAGGTAGCAGCACAGCAGCTGGAGTTTGGCAGCCACTGAAGGAGGTGATTGCATTCTCTTTCCTGGTGTATCAAAACAGTTCTTTACTGTCTTCCTTCATTACGTTGTTATGCAGGGTATCCAATTGCAAAGGTGCTGCTGAAAGGTATTTAATTTATTTCATTGTATTCACATCTAGGATAGAATTGCCCAACTAACCTGTTTGCTGCAGGTAAAAGACATTTTGGCTGAGCTGGAACGTGTTTAATGAGGAGCAGTCAGACTCGTTTCCTTCCAATTTTTTTATTTGTTTGATACTTGAGCTGAGAAACCTCACAGCACCAGATTTAGGTGCAGAATGTGCTGAAATCCCATGGTAAATCATTCAGTTTCGGCACATTCAGTTAGGCATTCCTTTGCCTCTTAAAGCATTACAGCTCTGCCTTTCAGGTCAGTACCTCTAAGTGACTGGAGACAATGTAAGATGAAAATCCTTAGCATACACAAAATTGGGATCTGTGACTGAATAAAGAGCTACTCAGAAGATCTTTATAACAAGACACATGATGAGTAAGATTTTACAGCTAGACAAAAGCTCAAAAAGCCTTCCATGTTCTTCCATCCTGAAGATGAGCCTTTCTCCCAACCTAAGCAACAGTGAGACAGATCACTGTCTGAAATAAAAGCCATGTTCTCAAGTTGTTTTAAATGGTGCAGTCTCAGAGAATCAGAAAGCCAGGAAATTCCACTTTTGCTTAACCAGCAAGACTGTCTACAGTGAGCTTCTAAGCTTAGCTGGAATGCATTTACAGAAAGATTTTAATTTTATTCTGAATAACCAAGGCATTTGTGCTTCAAACACTGTTCTCTTCCTGGAGCATGGTAAAGGAGTTTTCAAAGTCCTTAACTTATTGAAAAGATCACTGCTTCCTGTATGCACTGGAATGCTGATTGAGATGACCTTACATATCTGCAGCCCATCAGCCTTTTCTCCTTTCTCCTGGGAAGGAGACTTGTTTATGAAATTATGTTTTCAATAGCAGTAGCAGCCAGAATTCTGATTAGGCTAGCAGTTTGCCCCTTGGAAAATGAACAAGAATGACACAGGAGCCAAAGTTTTAATTGCACTGGCAATTTTCCCCATTCATAAAAGTTTAGGAGAAAAAAAATTAAGGACAGGGTCATATGCAGGTATGCTATGCATTTGCAGAGCTGTTGTGTGTTCTATTGTTTAACAAACTATTGAAATGTACTATTATTATTTTTTCATGTGCACTTGGGGTATTAAAACAGAAACCATTCCTGTGAATCAGCCACAGACTAACAACTCCCTTTCCAATGTACAGTTCATGAAGGTGACCATTGCTGTTCTTCAGTGTATTTCAGAAAAACAATTAAAACCCAATTTGTACATCATATTGTGCAACTCTGTCTTATTTCAGAAAGCTTTGTCACCTATGCCAAAAGCATTAAAAAAAAATGTGGGACAGAGAGAAAGAAAGTTATTGTCCTGTCTGCTATTCTGAAGGAAACTGAGAAAACTTATTCCCTCTGAAAGAAGAAAAAGTGTCAGAACAGATTTGGGCATCTTGAGCTCATGTGTCTGCTGATCTCATTGCTATCTGGCAGCCTTGCTGGATCTCCAATCCAACAGATTCATTCTGTGAAAAAGAGAAGCCAGTTTCTTCTGTGAGAGCTGGATGGCAGACCTACCTTGTGATGACCCATCCAGACTGTGTTAATGAGGGGCTGAAATGGGTTGTGAGGAGGCTTTGAACCTCTACATAGAGCTGTCCTCTGTGCCTGGGTGTTGGTAACACAAGAGAGGGGGTGGATCAAAGTCTGAGGATGGGCATAGGTTAACTGACAGTATTGACATCATCCAAGAGATGAAGGCAGAACTCTCAGAATGCATCAGGGATCTCCCTTGAAATTGCTGTGAATCAGTGAATTACTGCTGCAGCTGCTGTTATTAATAAAATATCAACAACCAAGTGTCATTAGATAAGGTCTGGAAACAGCAGTGTGTTATACCCTTACATGAAAACTCAAGTTATTTACAATATATTTAAGATTCCAACATGGGGTCTAATGCAATTAGTTGAAATAATTTTGAAAATAGCTAAGAACCCCCAGGATGTCTCAACAGGCTGAAAGAAATCTAAGTAGAGTTTAAAAGTCTCTATTAATGACCCTGTTATGATAGAATAAAATACAAGCTGTTGTTCCTTGCTAAGCAAATGAAACAAAAAGAGACATTACTTATCCCTGCTTTTAATTCTATGGTTAATTAATTCCTGATGGAAATTTTCTGATTTCTGTTACCATAAATACATTTTCATTCAGTAATTTGACTCACATCCTGAACAAAGTGCCAGCTTGCTTCAAATAACTCTGTGCTGGTTATAGATTTCTCTATAATTTAGTCAGAGCTGTTATATGTTCCACTCAGTGTGTTTTTTTCTATGTTTTGGAAAACAGGGGTTTGCTTTTTGCTTTATAAATTTGGGTAACTGAAAATTTAATAAAATTTCACATATTGAGGGGGGTTAATTAGAGAAAACAAGGGCTGTACACTAAGCACATTTGAGAGAAGTTTAATGGATCAACTTATAGGAAACACATGCTTAAGGTCATCTAACACATTAAAACACGTGCTGCATCTGGGTTTCTTAGTATCTTCCTAAGGTTTCTGTATTTAGTGTGAAGGTTTTTGGTTGTGGTTTTATTTTTTTCCTTCCTCAGATCTCTCTCAAGCTGAGATAATTTGTCTGGTTGATTGTCTGGTTGACTTTGGTTATTTAGATTTTCCTCTAGGAATATGATAACAATTTTCAGCAAGAAGGTTAGAGGAAAATGCACTATTATTTCAACATTAAAAAGAAAAGTTTGCTTCACTGTTAACAGGTTTTTCAATCTGTCTAGGGACTTGGAATTTAGCCAAAGACTTGTTGCAATTCCACTGAAAATTAATTACAGCTTCTTAGCTCTCCATGAGCAGAAGAGACCTGCCAGGTACTCTGATCCACTGAGCAGCTGGTAGGTTCCTACAATCCCTACATAAACATCAGTGAGGCTGCAGGTTCCCTTTCCATATAACTCCTACTAGAAAACCAGAAAGGACTATTTTTCCAGTGGCTTGTCCAATAATTTTGTGGTGCTCAGCTCTTGGAAGAAGGAGGACTAGACATGAATAGATTTGAGAAAAACAGAATCACAGAAGGATTGATTTTAAAAAGCAAGAAAAGGAAAACCAAAGGCTAGGAGAAAGGATAGAAGAGGTTAGATGTGTATAAGAGGGAGTAGAAATAGTTTAAGTACTGAGGCAGGAAAGTTCCTTATTATATGAGAAGATTTTCATACAGCACCCACCCAGCACTGAATGAGGGTGGGTTTGCATTCCTTTGCCATCAGCAGGAATGGAAGTCAGTTCCAAACCATGGACATAGAGATGTAGGTCTCTACCTGTGGTGGGATCCTACTTATGCTTTCTTATATTCTCTGTCATCAGATGACTTCACAATTTCTTCCACAAGATCCCTGCTCTCTTCAATGGGGAACAGAGGGATCAAGTTTGGGGATATATCAGGGACATGAATTAAAGGGTCTGTTGTTTGTGGGCTCCTCATAGTACAATTTACAGAATGTGGTATTTAACAGAGGTGGTGGAAAGAGGAAAGTATACAGGAAGAAAGGCACTGGCTTACATGTATGAGAAAATGGAAGTTATCCTGAAGAGCAGGATGGTTTTCCTGCCTTTGCTACTGAGTATGTCACTTGAATTGCATAGTCACTGCTGACTACATCTTAATTTTCTGAATGGAGAGTATAAGACATTTAAGGACAGATTTATTATTGATTGCACTCTCCAAACTACAACAGAAACTCATCTGAATTTGCTTTTCAGTATACCAGATTGCTAAATACTCTGGAAAACCAATGTATCAGCCTCTCAGCTCCAGTATGACAGAAGAGTGTTGTGTATTTACTATAACATTAATAATACCCTCCCCAATGATCTTCCACCCCATGCCCATAAATGATCTGGGCAAGTTAAGTCAGGGACAGCTCTGAGAAGATGCTGAGTGCACCACAGATATGGCCTTGGGGAAACACAGGATCTGTTCAGTGAGGAGGAACCAGGTAGGGTGAGTCTCTGACAATTCCTTGCCTACCAGAGTAACTCTCTAGAATGAGCGACCAGTCAAACATCTAGTTACAGAAAAAATTGTCTTTGCCAGCACAGAAGAGGATATAAAAAAGTTCCCAAATATCCCCCATATCCAAGTCACATATCCCACTCTGTCCTTCTCTTTCTTTGGCTCTGCACTGTTGAACTTGTCCTAGAACTCCCATTCCAAAGCCCTGTTCATTGTTCTGCTATTTTGACCTGAAGACGATGTCCCCTTGTCCAATTCGACTCAGGATAAAGTATCTCCCCATTTCAGTGTACCAGGAAACACCCTTAGGCCACAGATACATGTGTGTTGCAATCTTTTCTCAGTAACTACCTTCTCTGGAGCATTATATGTCTTTCAGCAGACATATATGTTTCCTGGGGATCTGCACACCTTCCAACAGTCAACTACCTTTCAGGGGGGCTTTATGTCTTCTAGCAGGGTATGTAGGACAGGTTTGGTGCTGAGATTGTGGTGCTGGGAATGGTGAGCACAACACTGAAAAGGAAGAGAAGATGCAGTGTCAAGCCACATCACCGTATTTTCATATTCAACATCATTCACCACTTCATTTTTTTTTCTTTTTTTTCTTCTCCCCCATCCCCCCCAACATTTGTGCTCACAAAGTCTACAGGAAGGCATGAAAACTTTTAAAATATAATCAGCTCACTGCTTCCTGAGAAGTTGTAGATTCTTCTCTTTTTCATTTCATTATGTCTCTATGGAGACCGCTGATTTGGGAGTTCCTGTCTCACACAGGGTAATGAACTGAACTTGCAATTTCAGCTGTCAGGTGAAACTTGGCTCTGACTCCCATTAAACCCTGGATCCAAAGACGGCTGTAGATACCCTAACTCCCCCTGCACCTGTTTTGCATTTTCCCATGAGGAGCTCCTCTCCAAGGTACAGATCCTATCTTCAATGAAGACAAGTCCCTCCAGTTTCACTGATTCTCCACATACAAACATCAGCAATGTTTAGATGAGCTTGTTCTCTGATTTATTTATTTATTTATTTTAGTTTGCTCTTTTTTATTCTCACACAGACAGTTCAACAGCTTTGGAGCCTGTCATCCCAGAACCTATGCCTAGTGAAGAGTTGATGGTTTAAGAGCTTGATGCCATGGATCTATTTTTACAAAATATCTCATATTAATCCTCCATTATTGTAGTAAAAAACCTTCATTTCAAAGCCATTAACCTGATGATCACGGAGAGAATATTCAGGGACAAACAAACATGCACAAACAAGCTGTTCCTGAAATGGCTCTCCAATTTACTATCCCAGATCTCCGATGGGGAACGTGTATCGACTGTATATATCCCAAGGTAAAAACGCTACAGAAATAATGCAAGTGCAGTTACATGGACACGTATTATGCTTTTCTAACCACATTTCCATTTGTGTGACAACATCCATGGTCTGCACTGGCTTTTTGTCACTTCCAAAATTACCTCGTGGACTATGTGCAAGTAGATATTTCAAAAGAATCATCAAAAGAACACTCTAAAGGAAGTTAAGGAGAACAGGCAAATTATTTTAGAGAGAATTATGTGTAATTCTATTGGTATTCAAACTAAGAAATGTTCAGAGTAGACCAATAAGATGATAAAATCTCAGGAAGAACTTGAGCAGAACAGAAGTTTTCAACCTGGAAAAAAAAGTGAGTGAAAGTAAAGATGGTATTAAGTCTTCAGATATGTGAATGGCATAAAAAAGTTGTGTAAAGCATGTGAGTGCAGACTGAAGACTGTTTTATCTCCTTGGTTCAGAGGAAAAGCAAGTACTCTGGAGCACTTATTACCCTCAGTTTCCCTGATCTGTGTTTGCAATATAGGCAGAATTAAGAGGTCCTGATACCTGACAGAGGTAGTAGTCAGTACCAAATGAAATTTCTCTACTTCTATAGACCACTATGTGAAGACACCAAAACTTTAAATGCTCCCTTCACTTTGAGATGGCCAGCTCCAAGTCAAGATGGACAGTGAGTGCTGCTAGCTGGATGGTGTGTCTCAGATAGAAGGTAGAATGTGGTCAGTCATACTGTCCTGGCAGAGCCTGGTTACGAGGTTATATCCCTCCTTCCATACCACTTTCTTAACACCATCTTGCTTAACATCCTGCTTCTGTACTAGAAATTATTGCACTTTCAGGCCTACTTGTGTGACTTCTCATGGTGTCAGTCTCTGACCAGTTAAGACCTATGCTAGAAAACCGAGCAATTAAAAATAATCGAGGTGCAGTGAACTAGAGTGAAGTTGATAACTACTTACCCAACTTCACTTGAAGAGTGGTAGCATCTGTGATCTTTGAGTAACTTGTCTGTATTTCGTGTCTTTAATGTATGCATGAGCATAGCTGAAAAACTTAGTTGAAAGCAATATCAGCACCAGAGGGAAGTGACCATCTGCTGTCTTTAGGGAGAAATCTGCCTTAACAAATATTATAGAAACTCTTTTTCCTTTTTCATGCATGTGCTGGACAATCTAAAAACCACAGAAACCAAATGTTAGTGAGTATGTATTCATGGCAGGTGAGAAATATACTGTATTACTTGGATGATAAATTAGTGTTTCAAAAACCTGACATATATATAATTGCACATACAGACAAAACAATCAGCTGCATATTAGTTCAGAGTGCTGTTGTAGACAGTCAAACTTGAAAAGCTACAGCAGTATATCCTCATGGATTTTTTAATGCACAATGAGACCTTTATAACTTTGCTCTTCCAAATACTCCAAACACTTGAAAGGTGCTCATGGATTGCAGCTGCCATCCACTGCAAGACTGTTTAAATTGATTTTCCCCTCCAAATCAAGTACCAACTTTATAACCTGGACCATACATACCAGGATGGTAAAGATGAAGTTAGGCATCCAAAAATCATACCTTGCAAGAAAATAGTGCTAGAATTTGTACTAAGGCATAATTTCTGAGCTCTTCTTGGGCCTGCAGTCTAAGAACAGGAATTTCAAGCAGCAACTATATCATGGTTCATCCCTACCTCCAAAGACTCATTCTATCAAAACCTACTCTTTCATCTTTTAAAATCAACGTCTGTCGCATGTAGATGACACAATGTGTAGTTTCTCTTGCCTTCATGACTGACTTGCAACCCAAGAGCCAAAGTCAAAATGTTGCAGAAAAAAAAAATATTAAGCAAAATAATTTGAAGGAAATGTGAGTCTCATTTTCTAATAAGGAGTCAGAGAAGGATCCACAAGAGCTTGAATACAAGTATAAGAACTTAGGAAAAAACTCAGTGTTACACTTACAGCCTTATCAATAACAGAGGACTTCTCTGAACTGCTTTTCTTTCCTGGAAGACCTTATTGTGACTTTTCAGTATACAAAGGGGGCTTGTAAGAAAGACAGAGGCAGACTTTTTACCAGGGCCTGTAGTGACAGGACAAGGGACAATGGTTTCAAAGTGAAAGAGGGTAGATTTAGATTGGAAATAAAGAAAAAAAAAAATTTTACAGTGAAGGTGTTGAGACACTGGAACAAGTTACCTAGAGAAGTTGTGGATGCCCCATTATTGGAAATAATCAAGGTCAAGTTGGACAGGGCTTTGAGTAACTTGATCAAGTGAAAGATGTCCTTGCCCATGTCAGAGGAGTTAGACTAGATGATCTTTGAAGGTCCTTTCTAACCCAAACTATTCTATGAAGCTAGGATTCTCCCAAAGAGACAAGAAATTTGCTAAAGAAAGGGTATCTAAGATATTGAGTAATAATTATGAAATGTCAGCTGGCTTTCTGTATCTAATATAGAGACAGTGTAGCTTTACATCAGGACCCAGTTCTGAGAATTTTTTTTCTGGTTGTTTTCAGGGTTTTCCAAATAGGATTGAGTTGGCACAGTTCCTGATCAGGTCAGAACCTTAGCAAATAGGAACCAGCAAAACCTCAACCCTTCTGTTCCAGAGAAGAGATGATCTATTTTTAGTGAATTTACTTGCTAATAATTGCTTAACTTTTTCTTGTTAGGCTATGACCAGAGAAAAAGAATACGTGTTATCTAACTTTTTATTCATTTAATGGACATATTTCTTAATTTCAATGAATGAAGAATTCAAGTTCCACAATATCTGAGAACTCCCCCATCCTATATTAAAGTATTGCAGCATTAGATATTTTGAACTGACTATTCCCTATAAGAGACTCTAATGATGGATCCTCAACAAATTCTTCATTTAATTGATCCTATTCTGAGGAGGAGGAATCATATATTGTGAGGCATTTAAAAAAAATATACTTCCAATATGTTGAAGCCTTAGTGCCTTTCCAAACTTTGAAATTAGTAGAACTGTGTGCAAAATAATGGCACTCGTATCTACTCTAAAAGCCTTTTCTCACCTAAAATTAGTCAATAATTGCAGAGCATCAGATAAAATCACTACCTGTTCTTACTGACACAGCTTCAAAACAAAGCCTTCAGAATTGCCAATTTGTGTTGATGAATCACAAGCAGAATCACTGGGACAGATTTGTAGCTGGTGGAAATTTCAGTCATGCTTAGCTGATTTACACCTACTGAAGTTCTCTTCTCCATACCACAGATGGCTTAGAAACTTTTCTGAACATGTCTGGTCTCTCTTCATTACTATTAACACCTTTCCATACTACAAAGTGGATGTCTGAACCGCAAAGTGGATCTCTGTGCTTTATTGTCCTTAATAGATGGTATTAGGTGACTTGTAATTGCTTGTTCCTGACAGTTTCCAGAGAATATATGAGGAACAGCCTCTCTGGGATCTCAAGAAGTGATATGCCGGTGTGTCATAATCATTGAAATGGTGCTTTTTCTTCTGCTTCTTTTGTTTTCTTTCTTCTGAGCCAACTTCCTCTACTCTGGGGACTTTCCCCATGAAGAGACAAGAATTTAATCTCTTATCACAAGACTTGATATGACTTGTGTTGGGTTTCAGCATGTATTTTCATCTGGGTTTGGACTCTGCAAAGATTCCTAGAAGGTGATTACAGTCAATGAGAATAGTTTAAGACTGTATGTTGCTATAAAATTGAAGAATTAGACACAACCCGGCATACAACTGTGCTCCATGGTGTGCAGACGTAAAATAAAAACTGAGGTATAGCCCAATATTCTATACAATTTACATATGAAGGATGGGACAAATTAACAACACAATGAACATGGTTCCAAAAAGTCTGATTTATGACTATGATCACCTTTAGAAATATCTCAAAGAGTCAAGCTGCAACTACTAATTAGAATCCCCCAGGAAATACAGCCATTTATTTGTTAGTTGTTAACCATAACTTGCTTAATGGTCACTACGTGGGGAGCTATTTTCCTGAAGAAAGGGAAATAGTGAAGAATTCAGGCTCGTGATACCCATATGTACTGGAACAATGTGTCCAAAAGCTGTTGTGTACACAAAGAGCTTTGTCTTCCTGAGGTAAACAGGTACTATTTTTAGCCTGGAATCTGTGGGGTGCATTGCTAAAGAAAACACGAAGTGAAGTCTGATTTCTTTTGTGTGGAGGCTATAAGAGGGACTTTGTAAAAGTTAAGATATGATTTTAGTATCATTCCTCCAGATTTCACCTCTGTCCTAGCTCAGCTGCAGCAGTGTATTGTGATTGTGTAATGTATTTTTAAATAGATGTATTGGGTTTGCGTGGCAAGGTTTTTGGTAGCAGTGGGGGAGGGGACATGGGGTGGCTTCTGTGAGAGAAGCTGCCAGAAGCTTCCCCCATGTCTGACCCGACACAGCCAATGCCAGCGGCTACAAGAAAGGACCCGCCGCTGGCCAAGGCCGAGCCAATCAGTAACGCCTCTGTGATAACATAATTAAGAAAAAAAAAAAAGGAAGGGAGAAAAAAAGCTGCACACTTTGCAGCTGGAGAGAGGAGTGAGAAGATGTAAGAGAAAACAACTTCGCAGACACCAAGGTCAGTGAAGAAGGAGGGGGAGGATGGGCTCTGGCGCCGGAGCAGAGATTCCCCCCCAACAAGTGGTGAAGACCATGGTGAAGCAGGCTGTCCCCCTGCAGCCCATGGAGGTCCATGGTGGTGCAGATGACCACCTGTAGCCCGTGGAGGACCCCACGCCGGAGCAGGTGGATGCCGAAGGAGGCTGTGACCCCGCGGGAAGCCCGCGCTGGAGCAGGTTCCTGTCAGGACCTGTAGCCTGTGGAGAGAGGAGCCCACGCTGGAGCAGGTTTGCTGGCAGGACTTGTGACCCCGTGGGGGACCCGCGCTGGAGCAGTCCCTTCCTGAAGGACTGCACCCCATGGAATGGACCCAGACTGGAGCAGCTCGTGAAGAGCTGTCAGTCATGGGAAGGACTCACGTTGGAGCAGTTGGTGGAGGACTGTCTCCCGTGAGAGGGACCCCACGCTGGCGCGGGGGAAGGAGACCTCCCCCTGAGGAGGAAGCAGCGGCAGAAACACCGTGTGATGAACTGACCCCAACCCCATTCCCTGTCCCCCTGTGCTGCTGGGGGGAGGAGGTGGAAAATCGGGAAAGAGATTAAGCCCGGGAAGAAGGGAGGGATGGGGGAGGTGTTTTAAGATTTGGTTTTACTTCTCATTCTCCTCTGATTTTGATTTGTAATAAAGTAAATTTGTTTTTTTTCCCCCAAGTCGAGTCTGTTTTGCCCGTGCCAGTAATTGGTGAGTGATCTCTCTCCGTCCTTATCTCCACCCACGAGCTTTTCGTTATAATTTCTCCCCCTGCCCATTTGAGGAGGGGGAGTGATAGAGTGGGCTTTGGTGGGCATCCGGTCTCTAGCCAGGGTCAACCCACCACAATAGACCAAAAAAACTGAGAAATAATTATGTCTCACTCTGTAGATCTTAATGATCTTTAGACCACTCTATTTTAACAGTGAATAATAGATGTTTATGAAAATTGTTATTATTGACATTTATAACACAAATGCCATCTTTTAATAAGCATTAAAAATCACTAAACTGTTTGTGGGTAGTCCTGCTGTCTTTCTTTTGTTTAATTTAGAATCTATGATTCAATCAGGCATGAATATTTTCTCATGTGTCATGTTCTTCTTCTGCTCTTATAAATTCCGTGTTCTTCCTCTGCTGCTCTTGCCCCCATTTAATAAGCTTGGAAATAGTTAGGTTGCCTAGAAAATTCAGTATCATTTCACACATTACTGTCTGTGGAGCTGAATGTATTTTTTTTGCTGAGGTTGTATCATTAACAGTAAAATATTTCACATTTCTCCCTGTATATATACAATCTAGATATGCTCACCAGCCCTCTGTAGAGTTATAAAAAGCCTCCGCTTACCCCTTGTGACCTTGTCACCACAAATTGCTTTTAGATTCGGTGCCATTTGAACAAACACAGCAATTCACTTTCATGTTCCTGCAAATGCTAAGGGAAAATAAAAAGAAAAAGAACAGTGTTACAGTATGAAGGATATGTCTGGGATCATTCTCACTTTGACACACACTTCTTGCATCCCTTTGAGGCTAAAGTTCAGGGAATTCATGCTACTAACATGCAATGGTTTCTGTTCAATCACACTTGCTTGGGAACATCTGTTCTACTTGGACTCAGATGATGAACTATGCTATATTTGGAGGAGGAGAATGTAGATGGATTTGCTCTTAAGTGAAGATATTTCGGTGAATTGTAAATGGATGGGCACTGGACTGAGTGGCTATAACATCAGACTACCCCACTAGTGGTTTAGCTTTACATCCAGCCATCTTCTTGGACATATTTGTAATGTACTATTAGGAAATTTGGTCCATGCCAAGGTACCAAATAAGCTCATATTCTCCTTTTCCAAAGGGTGATTAAGCTTGGGTTAAAGCAACCTTTTAGCAAGGACATAAGGATTTTTAGGGTTGACAGTAGAAATGTCTTGATGGCAAGCTGGTCCAGTGACCTCTCAAAGTCAATGCAACTGAAATTATTTTCTAATTCAGTATATTAAGAAAAAAATATTACCTTTATTGAAAAGCAATAGCTATTGGGCAAAGTGGACTTCTTGATCAGCCAGAGGTAGTAATCTCATAAATACCTGAAGCTGAAATTACCATTCAAGGAAATTTTTCTGTCCCTATTGCATTTCACAGACATCTGCATTAAGTGTATAGGCTCACCCTGATTTCACAGGGGTTCCATGAGCACTTAAGTAGGGACTGAGATACCAGCATCACTTTATACAACATCTTGGGTTGATCATTCTGGATTCTCTGCCTGTTCCTTGAATTTTCTTCTACACACGATATATTCACAGGCTTGTCTCTTGTAACTATAGGTTTTATGTAAACTCTCCTTTTACTCATCTACTATAATAATATTTCAGTATTCATCAAAATCATATTCCAAAAGTTTTGGGGTTTTTTTTTTGTTTAAAACACTGTTTTGTTTTGTTTTTTTTTACTAAGAACTCATTCTGGAATTGGAATTTCATAACCAATGATGTTAAGAGTTCTGACAGGTGCATAATGCCTAAGTTAGGGAGAGAGAAAAACTGACGTTTTGGGGTTTACATGCAAAGATGTAAAGACATGCAACTGTCATACATCCATGTTTTTAGATACAACTACCAGATACCTCATGTGTTTGTTTACAGTGCTGAAGTATATTGTTCCTTTGTAAACAAGGAATTACTGGTGTCAGAAAGTTTATTTTCTTTCACAAAAAAAAAGCTTAGATGAAAGTGAGGAAATAAAAGCTTGGAATTGCAAAAGAAAGGTGATTGCCACACTGTTTCTGTTACTGTATCTGGACAGAATACAAACCAGACCAGCAATATGGAAAGTGGATAGGGACATATATTCTGGCAGTGGAGTCTTATGTCAGTGGTGTGGCTTCCTTTCACAGCTCTGTTTTACATTGACTTGGATTTGTTTTTGGTTTTCCCTCTATTTTTAGGACTATCTCTTAATTGGTGGAAAAAGTTGTTCTGTAGAAGCCCTTAAATTGGCAGGGTTTGTTTAAGCTCCATGACTGACTTTAATTAATGCATTAATTAGTCTGCTGGAGAGGAATAACATAGTAGCAGAACTGCTTCTCTATGCTCATGCAGCCACACTGGTATATATGCATATTTCCTTGCTCTGTGCAGACACTGCAGACTGGAGCTGGCTCGAGGATCATCACTGTCCTTCACTGTCTGGTGGAGACAAAGCATTATTTCCTTATCTAGAAAAAAAACATTGTGATGTTTCTATTGCCTGTGTTTCTGGCTACATCAATTTCTTCTTATGTGTGATCAAAGAGACCCACATCAGGGAGTGATTCTTTTCCTATCACAACTCAAAATATTAATGATCTCCTCCTGTGATTATACCTTCCTGACCCAGGCTAAATTCCCAGTCTTTTGAGGTTCTGGCCCTTTAGCATTCAGGGGTTACCTAAAAGGATGAAGTTGAACACAGATTTTTTTCACTCAGAGGTACAGCTGCAGGTTCCCAAGCGATGCAATGCCAATGCAAATGCACTCAAGAGCATCTTCTGCCTCATGTCAATATTCTGTCTAGCCCCATATTCTTTGTTAGAGGGGCAATAGGATGTGATATCTAGGAAAAGTACATATGTCTTGCTAGTTTTTGTCATTCATTCCCTTTGTGTTCTCTGAGCATGATGTATTAGGGATGCTAGAGGGTTTGTCTGTGCCTAATCTTTTTAGTATCCATTTATGGACCAGCTGTCCATCAATTTGTTTAATTTCATTTTGAACTTCTGATCCTGTCTGCCTCTATTCTGTGGCAAACTATAGAATTTCACTACTAATTGTATAAAAAAAGAACTTTCTTCTACCTAGTTTACCTTGTTTTATTCAGTCATCACACTGTAGCATTGTGGGATTTGTTGCATTCAACTTCTCTGACATTTTAATGATTTTTTTAAAGTTGAATCATTTCCCTTCTCTGCCTTGTACATTCTAAACTGAAGGGTCTTGGGCTTTATTGTCTCTCTTTTTAAGGCATCTGTCTTTATAAAGGGTATAAGGCTTCTGTGTTCTGCTCACCTGAAGGAGCTAATGATTGATACATCCAAATAATAATACTAAGGAAAAATCAAATTTTAATGGCAGACAAGCAGTGAGCAATGAAATGCATGCACCATGCAAGCTGAGAAAGAGAATTAGCCATGATCTACAGGCAAGAGAGGAAAGATCAGGCTATGCAAAAGCAAGGTAAATCCCATCTTTTTTCTTCCTTTTCTTCCTTTCTTCCCTTCTTCTATTAATTACTCTCACTTCTTTCTCTCTAGGCTTACCAATAAATCTGAGTCCATTTCTTATTGTAGGAAAAAATATATTTTATTACATCTTGAGCTCATTAAATAGGTCAGAGAAAATAATTGATGATAAAAACTCTAACACTCCCCCCAGCCTGCAAAAAGGACAGTTAATTTGCCTCTATACAAAAGTACTTAACACCTGCAAATTGTTCTAGTTTAAATTCTGATACTGAAGAGAGAGAGTAACCTGGGAGCCCTTGATACTAGCTTAATTCATGTTATTTAACTAAAACCTGTTGACCTTTATTAACATTAACCTTTGACTTTATTAGCATAATTAATTGAAATATGAATGCATGGTTAAATCTCTATGGAATAATACTTTTAAAGAATAATTTGAAAGGGAGCTATTTAACCTTCTCTAGTAGGCCAAGGAAATGTCTAGATTAGGTTGCCCCCTAAGTGATCTCTGAATTGCCTAGGAGCAGGAAAATAATTAATGGCTGTTTGTGATGGCAAGGGAAAGAATGGCCACTGTGCTGGACCAGGTGACACACATCAAACCTCCTTTTCTGTGGATATCTTCATAAAACAATGTAAAGCACAGAGTCTCTGGTATCTCCCATCTGAGCTCTGAGAAGGAAAAAAAAAACCCAACAAAATCAGCAAGGGTTTATTAAGATAATTGCTTGTATTAAAAAAACAAAAACAAAAAACTCTGAAAGTTGTTATAATTATTGCAAAGAACTGGGAAGGTTTGCTAGAGAAGGATGTCTCTACAGGTGCCCTGTGCTTGTACTCACTTTCTAAATATCAGTAATTAACTGCACCTGGATATTAGATTGGGTGCATCCTCAGACCAGGATTCCTGGTATAAGTCCAGCATTAGGACAGTTTGTGATCCTTGAGTGTGCTAAGAGCATGTCAGGTGTAGGGGCTTGAGCAGAGAACAGGCTCTCCAGACTTCCACACCCATGTGGAAAGGACATTACTCTTTAATCTTGTCTCAGATGTGCATATGAAAAGTGTTCAAAATTATTGAGTCCAAGAAAAAGCATGAGGCAGTGTTCAGAGATGGTCCCTTGTTATTTAAGATTGAGGGGCCTGGTACAGCACTGCTGTAGCTCCTTTTTAGCCTGAACCTTCAGCTCCTCTTTTAATGGGAAAAAAAGAACTGTGTGTGGGAGGAGGGGAACTGAAAAGCTCCCTGGAATTTACCATCCACCACTGAGGTAAGCAGCCTCCTCACTCCTCTGTGGAGGATGAAGGGGTGGTATAAAGTCACATTACAAAGTTTCTGTCTGTAGTTGCTCTTTAGATGTCTGCCTTGCTTTTTGAACCATTTTATGGAGAGTTTATAGAGTGTTATTGCAAATATTTTTCTTTTCTCTCTGCCTGTAATCTCATTTCCCTTTACAGCCTTGAAAACTGTACACAGTTCCAGGAAAGAAAAATGTTAACCAATAACTTTTAGAAAATCGTAAAAAGTATGTATCCTCATCCTCCTCTCTGCATCTCTAAACAACCTTAAAACAAACCATGTAGCTATAGAAATGAAGAGTGCTGGATCTGCTTTTTTGTAATTCCTTTCAAGCTCTTTTCATCAGCACTTGTCCTTTTTCTTTTTCTTTTTGGGGACATAGGAGTGACCATGAAGAAGTGGATGACTGTTTTGTGACCAAGTCTTGTCTCTTTCAAAGTTTCCTTAGTTCCTGGCAAGGAAATAAAGAGGTTTTTTTCTATGTGGAGGTAAGCTAGTGGGGACTATTACTTGTCATTTCCAGAAGCCCCAGAGAGACACACAATAAGGAGACAGGAGAAATTAAAAATTAAGCAAACAGATACCCAAGCTGAAATGTCTTTTGTGATGTTGTTGTGAGACAGAAGTTTGTGGACAGAGGAAGGTTGACATCTTTACTTTCTCACATGCTAGCCTTCAACACATGCAAAGATGCAGGAGCAGGCTACCAGTTGCAGTACCCATACTGAGCCAGGGTATTCATGGAAAAGATGTTTCTGAGAGGGTAGTTTTTCAGCTGATTGAAATCTACATAAGTCCAGTGAAATCCAGACAGTCAGAGACTTAAGAGAATGTAGCCTTAAACTTCTCTAAGGAAAATATTCTAGCCGTGCAATGCTGAAATAAGCTGCTTTTGCTTTCTGGGGTAACTGCAGGTGTTTGGATGTATCATCATGTGATTGGGTACCCACTGGGCCTGCTTTAGTTTTCAGAGACAGCATATCCTGCAGGAGCAGAAAAAAAACAGAATTACGTGGGGGAGCAGAGACAGAGCCTTGTGTCTAGCAGATAATTTGGGGTCCCACATTTTGAGACTACAGAGAAGAAGAGAAAGGGAACGGGAAAGGTCAATTTAACTCTATATCTGTGTCCCTACTTTACAAGCAGGCTTTTAGAGAGGGAGAGGAGGGTGGAAGTGCTGTCTTATTCTCCTACAGTTCATAAGGTATATGTAGCTGAGCACAGACAGTATGCAGGACCTCTGTCAGCTCTTCTACCCTGTCAGGATTGTGAGGACAAAATTTCACTTTTAAAGATGTTGATTAAATTGTTAAAATTTCTCACCGGCTTAATATTCTTTTAATATCTTTCAGCTTCTGATGCAGTTCTTAACTCCTGAGCTTCAAGGAATATGTATTGTAGTTTCAAATGTAATGTTCAAATATCTGGAACACAGGATTTTCCATACCAGATCAGGCCATGAAGTCACACTAGTCCATAACTTGCCCCATGGCATGTGGGCATTATCTTATAGTTCAGAGAAGGCAGTAACCAGGCAGTCAGTCTAAATACTGAATTCTGTTCTTGCCTGAAAAGAGAATAAATTTGCCTCTAGGATCTGAAAGTTGAAAATTTCCATTCATATTTTGCTTGCTACTGCTTTTCATTTTTTATTATAATTAGTCTTCTTGGGTAAAAGTTTGACACTTCAGAGTGCAAAATTAAAAGCTTATTATACTGCACCTATATAGATATCTCTCAGATAACTTTCATACTGATGTTTCAGTAACCTCCTATTTGTCTGAATAGTTTATATGTTGGCTTCCATGCTCTAAATATTTTAAGTTGCCATAAATGGATAACAATGCATAGCAAGATATGAATGTATATAGGTGTGTAGATTCTCATCACAAAAACTCATACTGTTTTTCCCAATTTTACAGTCAGGATGGAGTGTCCTAGATAAAAAATACATCACTCTGCATAGAAGTAACACAAGAGTCTTTGGTCTTCCAGCCCTGGTCTTTGAAGAATGCAGACATCTACTTATAAGTTGTAGGGCTTGAAGAAAAGATAAGCATGCATTTAAGTACTTTGTCAAGTAAGTTGGGATACTGATTTGGTGTCTTGAGGCTTAACAAGAAGAATAATGAGCTCATATGAGATTAATACAGTATAGTGTTTATCAGCTGCTAGTTATTAGCCACAATTCTCTGTTTGAAAAGACTTGATCAATAAATAAAGAAAAATCACATCCATTTGCCTGTGGTAACACAGCATGGAAAGCAAGTGCTGCGAGTAGACAGCGTGAACTAGGTAGAATTTCCATTGCAAGGATGATCCAGAAAACTTTCTTATCTACATAAACCTTCATTGTGCAAGTCATTTATAATTTTGTTTGACCCAAATACAACATAGTTATGGGGGTTTAAAAAGTCAGCAGTTGTCAGCTTAGCTGCAGTAACTGGCCACATGAACATTCTTAGCATTCAGCAAATATGAAATAAAGCACATCACTCTCAGTGAGAGAGAATCAAGATACAGTGAATCATCACACGTGTTAAAAGGAACAAGGAGTGTGCTCAATCAGTTATCTAGTCTCAACTAAGATTCAGTAACTTGTTAAGCTGTAGTTCCTTATTGAAACATTATTATAGTTTAATTGAAGTATAATTGAAGTGAAGTATAATATTATAGTATAACTGAAGTGCTCCAAGATATATATATATGTATATATATATAAAGTGTGGATATAAGAAGAAACCTTTTTTCACAATAAAGACATTCAAGGAGAGGAACAAGTTGATCAAAGAGGTTGTGCAGTTTCCATTGGAGGTTTTTAAGATACGACTGCTCAAAGTCCTGAGCAACCTGGAATGATCTCATAGCTGACTGTGGTTTGAGCAGGACCTTAGACTGGAGATTTTCTATGACCCTTTTCAACCATTATCCTAGTGGTCCTACTGGTCCATAAGGCAGCCTCTTCCAATTCCTGAGAACCCTTTCAGGAAAGAAATTCCCCCTAATATCCAACATAAACTTCCCTTGGTGCATCTTGAGGCCATTTCCTCTTGTACTGTCACTTATTACTTGGTTGAACAAATGAGAGGGAAATGCTGGTCTCTGCTCTGATGTCCAGTGATAGAATGGTCTAAAGCTGCATCAGGGGAGGTTCAGATTGGATTTAAGGAGAAATTAATTTACTGAAAGGGTGGCCAAGCAGTGAACAAGCTCCCCAGGGAAGTGATCATGGTCCCAGGCCTATTGGTGTTCAAGAGTTGCTTGGACAATGCTCTCAGATACACGATTTAACTTTTAGGTTGTCCTGTGTGGTATCAGGAGTTGAACTCAGTCATCCTTGTTAGTCCCTTCCAATTCAAGATGTTCTATCATTCTGTGATTCTGTGGTTCTATAGTTTTGGCTTAAATTTTTAAATATTTAATCTTTAATTTCAAGTAACACTGTCTTATCTCTTCCTACTGACACAATAAAAAGTAATGGAGTGATTTTCTTTCACCCCATTTTTTTTGTTGACTTCCACATGTTCTCTTTGCAATTGCTCATCTTGCTGCTACTCAGCTGCTCCTCACTTTAAAACCTCTCAGGGTTCTTATCTTTTTTAGTTAGCTCTCCTCTCTGGGAGATCTTATGCTGAGATTGGATGCATAGAGCTGAACTTTGTGTTCCAGATGAGAATATAACACTGATTCAAAAAATGGTATTATCAAGTTCTTGGAGTATTTCTCCCTCTGCTTGCTTACAGAGGGGTTTCTTTTGTTGTCACTGCTGTTGGGTTTAATCTTTGTGTTGCACTGAGAAAGGTACTGATAGAAATGGTATGAATCTGCAAAGTTGCACTGAAGTCAGTAGAGGTATGAACAGAAACTCTTGGCCTTTAATGTTTTCATATGTAATTATGAAGTTTTCTGCATGCATATTTTGTTACTATATTTTTAATTCTCTTTGGGAAAAAAAAAATGCCTGATGGGTTTACATTAAAATGCAATGTTTAGCTTCTATCAATATCAGTCTTTGAAAAGCTTATTGATATTTGAAGCTACTGTCTTTCTTCTTTTTTTCTTTTTAATTGACCCAATTTAGAAAAGATAATTAAAAAATGGAAGTTTTTAGCTCTCTTCCTTGAGAAGAAAATTGTAATGCACAGGATAGTTATTCTGTCAAATATTATTGTCAGTTAAAGTTGCAACTGAGAAGTAGCTAGATACATTTTGGAAATTTATTCCCTGGTGTATCTGACCTTTGTTGTGATTTTTTTTAAATCACATGAAATAATTCTCGACTGTTTGGAACACCAATAGCCAGAGGTTGGCATTAATGATACATGATGGTGCAGCACTGTAAAGCATCTTGCTGTAGAAATGTGATAGAATTTCTGATTTGCCTGTATTTTGACAGGTTCTGCTCCAAATCCCCTCCCCCAAATGAGCTGGACATTACTCTGGGGGGTTTGAATCCAGCACTCATTTCCATTTCCAAAAGAGGCTTACACTATTCTTTTTTCCTTAAAAACTGTCCTGTGATATGAAGTTCCTTGAGCACTCTGTCTTCCCAAGATCTCCAAAAGCAAGAAAGCCTTATTCTGGTGAGTGGTTGTTTGAAAATGTCAGACTGGTTGTTTGAGAAAGCCCAGCAGTTCCTCAAAAAGCAATATTAATGGATTTATTCATTTACATTCTCCCAACCGTGCCAAAAATGCCAGTGTGTAGGTAGGAGATGGGATGCATTATTACATGAAGCTCATGGGACTCCTTTAGTGTGAAAATCGCAATACAAATATATTATTATCTGAAAATATATTGGAATAATCAGTCCCACACTCATCACCATGGTATCTGAACACCTCTGAGGTGATATAATTATGCAATAGATCTAAAAAAGGTAGTGTAATTATACCTCTGCTGCAATATTTCACACATAGAGAATATTTATAATGAATAGTCTTTTACTTACTTTTTGAAAGGATCTATTTTCTTCAATGAGAGACAGTGGGATAATTTATAGACAGGAAAGCTCTTCCAGTGGGGAAAGCATTAGACCTTAAATGAGAGGTTCAGTATTTGCATTTGAGCAATTGATTGACCTTGCACCTCAAGGCTCTTCAATAAGAAAGATAACAAGGCTTTCTTTTACTCTGATGTGTCTTCTTTAGTTGGATGCTCAACTTTCAGGGAAATGTTAATTTTGGGGACTCTTCTTACCCAAATTTAGCTTCTAAAATGTAATATTCTAGTCCAAGATAGTAATCCTGGCTCCTTCTGTAGACAATAGGAAGAAACTGAAACCACCAGAAAGAATCTCATACCATGAAGAGTGACAAATGAGACAACTGACCATGACTACAATCCCTTGAAAACACTTGGAACCTAAATAACCAATTTAGACTGATTCCTGGATGAATACAAACACTTCACTACCTTTGTCAATTTGGACTCTGGTGTATTAGGGCATAGATTTTATCTTCTGTACTGCATTTTCTTTTGCTGTATGTGAAACCCAAAAAAAGATAAAAATTCCACAGGGCCTGAAGACACAGTTTTACATAGTATATTTATTTTTATATATATAGATACACACACACATAAACTTATGTATATATATACATATACATAAATATCCATAGTATAGTCATTCTTGATAACAATGGTACTAAGCATACATGTAGTCTAGCATTGCAGTGCTGAGAGGAGCACAAAAAAACCTGCATCAAGAGTACCAGAAACAAAAAGAGTGTATCAATTCCCTAATACATAAATATGTGCTTGTTTCTGCTGCTTGCCTGAGAAATGTTTTCCAAACGGACAGAAAAATTCTTCAGTACATCCTTAAATCCTTGTTCAGAAAAGTATTTAATTTGGGATTATTTTATGCATATATTTTATTCTTGTTACCTTCAGGAAGACTGACAAACATGCAAAAGTTAAGTAAATGTCATCATGGTAAAATAATGCATCTATCAAAACTGAGAAAAATGAAACTGACTGTAATTGATCAGACTCCTCTCAAAGGTCAAATGCTGTCAAGCATTGGTATTTGGGGTTTTTGGTTGTTTCTTGAATTGACTTTCCTTTTTTGTAAGATGACTGTCAAAATATTTTTTGCAACATTTTGATTCACAAATTTAATTATAGTTCAAACACCTAAAATTTCCCTTTAACCAGTTCCTTCACACACACACACACACAAACTCCTAATTAAATTTTGTTTAGTTTTATGTCTAATTTGCAATTTCAGATTCTCACTTCCTCCATTAATTAGATAAAGAAAAAGCCATAGGGTTTTAATTACTCAAGATATGTGCAAACATATCTCCATTTTCAATTAAAGGTGAGATAGTATGTTTAAAGAGAAATGAACTAACACATTTTTTTTTTTCCCCTCTTTCTTGACAGGAAACATATTTCTTATGAGATGCTATCAGCAGGCCTGTTTGCACTTCTTAGGAATCTCTTGCATATGTCTTAAATTAAAAGAAACTCAATCATAGGAGGAAGAAATAAAGGTCTAAATCTTCAACAAGACCTGTGAATGATTGCAATATTTCTGACCTCCTTTAGCAGGATGCTTCCCAGTTAGTCATAGTCTAATTTCACTAGTGGATTTTTCTGGGGTAATCTGGCATTTGGCCTACATACCCTCCAGTGAAGAAAATACTGACATCAGTGAGTTCAAAGTCAGGTAGTCCATCTTCCTAATTTTATGAGCAAAATATGTATATGAATATGCATTAATTGCTCATAAAAGATTTTTCTAAAGGGAAGGAAAAGTCAATGGGATGATAAATACCAATGAGCAGAGAACAAATATACTGGTAAAGACCACAGGCAAAGTCCATAACTCACTGCTAATGACCAATACTAAAGAACTGAATGAGCTGAATGGGCATCCAACACACCCTTGTTAAGACACAGCTTCCTGAATCACCAAGACTTCAGCTGTACAGTCGCACTTCTCACTATTGGGTTATGAAGATGTGGTGAGCACTACATCATGGCAGTCTGACAAGTCATACAGTGACTTCTCTGAATTGTTTTACAGGTATGACAATGTCTCTGCCCTGTCTTTTTGTTCTTCTCCTACACCACATACCATACAAAGCCCTTCAAATCTGTTATTTATTCTTGTATTGGGTTTGCGTGGCAAGGTTTTGGTAGCAGTGGTGGGGGGGGTGGGAAGATATGGGGTGGCTTCTGTGAGAGAAGCTGCCAGAAGCTTCCCCCATGTCCGACCCGACACAGCCAATGCCAGCCGGCTACAAGAACGGACCTGCCGCTGGCCAAGGCCGAGCCAATCAGTAACGCCTCTGTGATAATAATAATTAAGAAAAAAAAAAAAAGGAAGAGAGGGAAAAAAGCTGCACACTTTGCAGCTGGAGAGAGGAGTGAGAAGATGTAAGAGAAAACAACTCCGCAGACACCAAGGTCAGTGAAGAAGGAGGGGAGGAGGTGCTCCAGGCGCCAGAGCAGAGATTCCCCTGCAGCCTGTGGTGAAGACCATGGTGAAGCAGGCTGTCCCCATGCAGTCCATGGAGGTCCATGGTGGAGCAGATGATCACCTGTAGCCCATGGAGGACCCCACACCGGAGCAGGTGGATGCCGAAGGAGGCTGTGACCCCGCGGGAAGCCCGCGCTGGAGCAGGTTCCTGTCAGGACCTGTAGCCCGTGGAGAGAGGAGCCCACGCCGGAGCAGGTTTGCTGGCAGGACTTGTGACCCCGTGGGGGACCCGCTCTGGAGCAGTCCCTTCCTGAAGGACTGCACCCCATGGAATGGACCCATGCTAAAGCAGTTCGTGAGGAACTGTCAGTCATGGGAAGAACTCACGTTGGAGCAGTTGGTGGAGGACTGTCTCCCGTGAGAGGGACCCCACGCTGATGCGGGGGAAGGAGACCTCCCCCTGAGGAGGAAGCAGCGGCAGAAACACCGTGTGGTGAACTGAGCCCAACCCCATTCCCTGTTCCGCTGTGCTGCTGGGGGGAGGAGGTGGAAAATCGGGAAAGAGATTAAGCCTGGGAAGAAGGGAGGGATGGGGGAGGTGTTTTAAGATTTGGTTTTACTTCTCATTCTCCTCTAATTTTGATTGGTAATAAAGTAAATTTGTTTTCTTTTTCCCCCAAGTCGAGTCTGTTTTGCCCGTGCCAGTAACTGGTGAGTGATCTCTCTCCGTCCTTATCTCCACTCACGAGCTTTTCGTTATATTTTTCTCCCCCTTCCCAGTTGATGAGGGGGAGTGATAGAGTGGGCTTTGGTGGGCATCCGGCCTCTAGCCAGGGTCAACCCACCACAATAACGTAGAAACCACATCTATGCCAAAGCAGTAAGAATCAATTAGAGATAAATAAACTACAATGCAAAGGAAAAAATCTGTCTGTGTTATGGATCAATTTAACTGCATATTATGGAATTGCAGATAAACCTGTGACATTAGATATATTTTCTTGCTTATAAATTATGTTAAGATAATATTAACTTTAATGGAGCAATCTCTCCAAAATGAAGTAGTCTCAAATCATCAACAATGAGCATGTCCCATCATTCCCACAGACAGATTTCCCTGTTCTGTTTTGTGTTTTGGTTTTGGTTGTTGGTTTTTGTTTGTTTGTTTGTTTGTTTTGTTGTTGTGTATTTTTTTTTCTATTGTTGTTAGGCCAGAGATCTTTTGAGACTATGAAATCCACCCTGGCTTTAGATTTGCAAAATCACATGCGTAAAGGGAAATCATCCATACTGTCATTTCAGCATATTGCAGCATTGGACTGGTAATCTGCTTAAAAATTAAATAGGTTAAAGCAGATGCAATAGACATAGTTATGAAACTTGTCATGGCTTTGAGTAATCAAATGATGACTTCTGTGTAAAATAACCATGTACTTAGGACTATGGATAGTACCCTTCTAAAATGGAATTTAACCTCAAAATTAATCTTGATTCTACTTTTTAGCTACAGGCAGTACAGTTACATAGGCAGTGCTCAAAAACCTTCTAATATTTGGAGCAGTCAGGACATACAAATTTACTTCCTTCTCCAAGTGATAGAGAAGCCAATGAGGAGAGGTGCTATGCTAGATCTTATTGACACCAACAAAGAGGGGCTGGTGGCAAATGTGAAACTCAAGGGAAGTCTTGGATGCAGTGACTGTGAAATGGTGTAGTTCAAGATCCTTAGTGCGGTGAGGAGGGTGCCCAGCAAGCTCACTACCCTGACATTAAGAGAAGCCCTGTGGAGAAGCACTTTGGGGCACTAGTGGATGAAAAGCTGGACACAAACCGGCAATGTGCATTTGCAGCCCAGAAGGCCAACTGTATCCTGGTCTGCATCAAAAGAAGCATGGCCTGGAGGTAAGGGGGGTGATTCTTCCCCTCTGCTCCCTTCTGGTGAGACCCCACCTGCAGTACTGCAACTATTTCTGGGGTCCTCAGCACAAGAAAGACATGGCCCTGTTGGAGTGGGTCCAGAGGAGGCCACAAAAATGATCAGAAGGATGGAACACCTCTGCTGTGAAGAAGGGCTGAGAAAATTGGGGTTGTTCAGCCTGGAGAAGAGAAGGCTCTGGGGTCTCCTTATAGCCTCCTTTCAATGCTTAAAAGGAGCCTATAAGAAAGATGAGAACAAAATTTTTAGCAGGGCCTTTAGTGATTAGACAAGGGGTGATGGTTTTAAACTAAAAGAGGAGATATTCAGACTAGATCTAAGAAAGAAATTTTTTACAATGATGGTGGTGAAACACTGGAACAGGTTGCTCAGAGAAGTTGTGGATGCCCCAACACTGGAAATTTTCAAGGTCAGGTTGGACTGGGCTCTGAGCAACCTGATCTGGTTGAAGATGTCCCTGCTTATTGCAGGGGGGTGGTTGGACTAGATGACCTTTAAAGGTCACTCTATGATTTCATGATTCAATCTTTCTATTATTCTATTATGATTCTATGATGACTAGTAACATTGTTCTTAGCTTTCTATTGTCCCTCCAGTCTAAAAGGATTTAGGATTTAGAGAGTCTTATGGATAAGACTGTTCTGGACACAAGGGCTCTGTGAATTTAACAGTGCTTGGACACAGACTCAATTACATGAAGTATACCACTGACACTCTTAAACTATCTGAATGGTCTTCGGTAACCTTTGAGTCTTGTCTACTTTAGAGTCTCACAAATAACAGCAAGACAGAGCTCAAGAATTAGCCCAGTCCAGAACTATGGGTTGTTTGGATGGGACCACCATGTTGAAGGCTTGGAAAGCTGAATAGTGTGCATACAGTAAGAATATTTCAGTGTATATTAGTGCTGGAGGACAGGCCCTGGAAAACCTTTAGATGAAATGCAAATAAGGGGATGACAAAGATCTTATTTTATCTACCTTAAACAGTTTCCTTGGATGGATATCCTCTCTGTTGAGGGCTGCTTGGCACTGTCAGCTCATAATAAAAGGAGCCTGGGTGGTTTGCTCAGACTTGCCACTTATCTTCAAGCGTAAGGATAAGGGAGGCACGTAATACCTCATGTAGGATTCCTTGGTTCATCTTGCATTAATCCTTTAGCCTTTGTGTTGTTCACTTTCCCCAGTTAAAGAAAAGGGATAATATCTGGCAGATTTTGCAAATATCTGACTTAAAAGAGTTGTGAAAGGAGGCTTTGTTATGACTGTCATTGCTGCTGTTTTTAACCTTTTGTTTTTTGTTTTTTTAAAAGCTTTTCTAAATCTAGTTCATTAGCACTGTACTCACTGATCCTAAAGACTATTTTTTTCAGTAGGGAGAGTATTTTGCCTAAATTTTCTTCAATGGTTCTGAAATCTGTATGTAGTCACCTAAAATATGTGGCCTGATTTTCAAAGGGCTAGACATTCACCTCTGCTGTTTAAATGAACTGCTGAATCCTCACTGCCATGGGAAATGAGAACATTTGTTTGGAAGGATTTACCTTAGCTTTTAAGTATCAATGAAACCAGGATTTCTGAAAGACATAAATAATTTTGTGTGCCTGTGTTAGTAAGGTGGGGAATTCAGACTGAGACATGACAAAGGATTTTGGTTTCCAAAAGGTACCACACAGTAGTCCTAAGAAAACAAAATCTTTTTAAGGTGTTCCAAGTTAGACATGCAAAATGAAAGGTCACATTTAAAAATCACTGAAGATACCCACAGGCAATTATAGGATACAGAATTCTCCAGTTTTAATTAGCAGAGAATGAATCATTTTGTAGAGTTAAAAAAAGAAAAAGAGGTGCAGGGTGGGAGTGGGGGGGGGAAATCAAAGTAGATTTTAGTAAAAGACAAATACTAGTTCAGGTTCAGGAAACATAATTATTTTAAATCAGAGCCAAAGTGAATAACAAGAACACCATAGAATCTAGTTTTCTATAAGGCTTTTCAAGCTTAATGCAATCAGAAGCCTTTTCATATATATATATAAACAAAGTAAATACATGAACTGCATGCTTAACTATCGTTGAATGTTGTAAGAAATATTTATGGACTTATTTGGCAGTTAACAACATGGCCTATAGCAATTAATATTTTTTATTTACAGAACTCAGTACTGATAATGGGCAACTAATAGGCATGCTTAATTGGCTTTTAACTATGGGTATCTTGTTATAGTTTTTTCCTCTTTGCCCAATGGCAGCGACATTCCTCAGGATTTCAATGTGAGTTTAACATGTTGCTGATTTTTAATTATATTTTTATTGCTTATGCAAATGCATGCTCATTTGCGTGGCAAGCCACAGGGTCAGTAGTGAGGACTTTTCTGGCACGTTTCTCTATTCTATGTTTGCACTCAGCAGCATTGTAGTGTTTTCCTGTTCATTTTTCCACACAGTGGAAGAATTGACCTCTTCTCCAAACCCCTACAGAAAGTACTCAAACAGCAGAAGAGTTCATGTCAGAAATGCAGACATCCTGACTGATGGATGGTGATGTAAGCTTTGATTGAATTGTCACAGTGAAAATTGTTCTCTTTGCTGGCAGCAGCCATAAAGTACAGTTGGCATCACCTTGAGTTACCAGTTTGGGTTTATGAACTGACCCCACTATTGCTGGAAGATGAAAAAACATAGGCCAGGCAGAGGTGGAATTTGCCATGAAGATTGTATACTTCTGTCCTCAGAGCTGAAGGAGCTGGCACTATTGTCTTATGGTCTATTTCTTTCTCCTCTTTCCCTGTTTTGTTGTAAATAAAAATCTCACTAGCAAGGACAAAACCAAAGCAAACAACTGTACAGAGTGCCAGTTTGGCCATAATTGCAAGAGCAATCCCCTTTTTTAGGCCAGTAGCCAGTGGAGGCTGAGATTTGTCTCCAGAGACTTTTGAAATAAATCAAAAGCTTGGGCATAAAGACAGAAGGGAGGGAGAATGAAAGCTTAACATGAAGTAGGACTTATATTTAAGCAGCTAAGTCAGGGATCTGCGTGGCCAAGAGAAGGTTCAGGTGAAACAGTCATCTTGTTCCAACAGATTCCACTCCCTGAAGCATGTAGTTTTTTTCCTGAGAACTGGATCGTCAAAAAGTCATCAGAAGAGTCCATCAACAATGGCTTTATTGGTCATAAATAATTGAAGAAAAAGATGGCTAGTTCTTATGTCAGTAGATGGCACTGTTTCTATGAACTACTGACATGCACACCCAGAAATGCAGCTGTATCTCTTTTCTATATTCTACACAGGGAGAAAACAAAATAAAACAAACAAACAAAAAATACCCAAACCACTCCCCCCTCAAAAAAAAAAAAAATCAATAGTAAAATAATATTTTTTAAGTTATGAAATTAGTACTTCAAAGTTTGAAAATTCCTGAATTAATTTAAGGTTTCTAATTATACTTTATCTTACCCTTGCAGTCTGTATGCAGTATGATATAGTCTTCACTCATATGCTCACGTTTTCCATTTCCAAAGGACCTCTACCTCAGTTAATGCAATGAATAGAGCTGATTTGCGGTCAAAGGCTTGATGTCCAAGTGGTGATCGGTGACAAGTAGCATTCCTTGGGTGTCGATATTGGGGTCGGTGTTGTTTAGCATCTTTGTCAGTGACATGGACAGTGGAACTGAGTGCACTCTCAGCAGGTTTGCTGACAACACCAAGCTGTGTGGTTCAATCAACATGATGGAGGGACGGGATGCCATCCAGAAGGTCCTTGACAGGCTTGAGCGGTGGGCCTGTGCAAAACTCATGAAGTTCAACAAGACCAAATGCAAGGTCCTGCACCTGGGTCAGGGCAACCCCAAACACAGCCGAAGAGGTTGGGTGGAGAATGGATTGAGTGCAGCCCTGAGGAGAAGGACTTGGGCTCCCCCAGCTGCCTCAGCCTTTCCTCATATGAAAGATGCTCCAGTCCTTTAATCATCTTAGTTGCCCTTCGATGGACACACTCCAGGAGTTCCATGTCTTTCCTGTACTGGGGAGCCCAGAACTGGGCACAATACTCCAGATGGAGTCTCACTAGGGCTGAGTAGAAGGGGAAGATCACCTCTCTCAACCTGCTGATCAGGCTTTTCCTAATACAACCCAGGATACCATCAACCTTCCTGGCCACAAGAGCACACTGCTGGCTCATATTTAACTTGTTGTCCACTAGGACTCCCAGGTCCTTCTCCGCAGGGCTACTTTCAGGGAGATCAGCCCCCAACCTGTACTGGTGCCTGGGGTTATTCCTCCCCAGGTGCAGGACTCTGCACTTTGCCTTGTTGAACCTCAGGAGCTTCCTCTCTGCCCATATCTCCACCCTTTCGAGATCCCTCTGAATGGCAGTGCAGCAGTCTGGTGTATCCAACACTTCTCCCAGTTTAGTATCGTCAGCAAAATTGCTGAGGAGACACTCTGTTCCTTCATCTAAGTCACTGATGAATAGGTTGAACACTGGACCCAGTCCTGACCCCTGGGGGACAGCACTAAATATAGACCTCCAACTTGATTCCACACCACCAATGACAAGCCTCTGAGCTCTGTCATTCAGTCAGTCCTCAATCCACTTCACTGTCCAGTCATCAAGTCCACACTTCTTGATTTTGCCAAGAGAATGTAATGGGAGATAGCATCAAAAAACTTGTTCAAGTCCAAATATACAACATCCACTGCCCTCCTCTCATCTATCAAGGCAGTATCCTGGGCTGCATCAAGAGAAGCATGACCACCAGGTCAAGGAAAGTGATTCTTCCCCTCTACTCTTGTGAGACCCCACTTGGAGTATTGCATTCAATTCTGGGGCCCCCAGCATCAGAAGGACATGGATCTACTGGAGCGAGTCCAGAGGAGGCCACGAGGACTGGAGCACCTCTCCTAGGAGGATAGGCTGAGAGAGTTGGGGTTGTTCAGCTTGGAGAAGAGAAAGCTCCAGGAAGACCTTCTAGTGGCCTCCCAGTACCTGAAGGCCACAGGAAGGCTGGGGAAGGACTTTTTTCAAGGGCATGTAGTGATAGAACAAGGGATAATGACTATCAACTGGAAGAAGGGACATTTAGAATAGATTTTAGGAAGAAATTCTTTATTGTGACAGTGGTAAGACACTGGAACATGTTGTCCAAAGAAGTTGCTCCCTTCCTGGAAGTGTTCAAGGCCAGGTTGGATGAGGCTTTGAGCAACCTCGTCTACTGCAAAGTGTCTCTGCCTGCAGCAGGGGTTTTGGAACTAGATGGTCTTTAAGGTCCTTTCCAACATATGATTCTGTGATTCTGTGATGATTTCAGGATAAGAGAACTGTATGGAATAAATAAGAATATTCTTTATGGAACTACAGGCTTAATTGTTCTTGTGTATTAAGTACAGAGGGATGCACTGCATTTCTGTCTGAGAAAGGATTCTGTGGATGTGCAATGAGTTGCAGCTCATGAAAAGTGAACTTGTTGCATCCAGGTTGAGCTGGATGGAGTGTGTTCATGCAATGGCTATTCACCTGTTTATCTGACCACACTGATGAACATTTGGAAAATGTCCAAATAACCTAACTCCTGAGTCACCTACTGGACAAAATTTCTGCAAAGGACAAAAATTAAGATATATTCAAGGAACATGTCTTGACTGAATGAGTAACAGTAACCTGACAAGTTTCATCTAAGCTGTCTATGGTATGGCTTATAGGGTTACCTTACTTACAGTCATTTAATGTGTTTTCAAAACATGATTTCCTAATTTGTTTTTTAAGTAAATTCATAAATGCAATCCATCAAACACATGGAATACCTGTCATGCACCTCCTTGGTCTGTTATCTGTTGACTGCAGGGATAATGGACAGTTACTTAATGTGTTTTTAAAATATTATTTCCTAGTTATTTTTTTTAAGAAAATTCATAAATGCAATTCATCAAACACAGGGAACACCTGTCATGCCAGTCCCTGGTCCATTATCCATTGACTGCAGGGATAATGCACCAGGCTCTGCCACTTGCACTAGCAAATGGACGGAGCTAATTGACAGCCATGAGGACGCAGCACACAAGCAAGGTGAGATAGTTTCACAGATCTGTCCAGAGATGAAGATATGGCATTGGACTCTTTGGAAACACTTCTCATCTGTGAAGAGGAACAAGTCTCAATGGTTGCAAGTTCTCCCACTTAATCCCATGAGTATCATTCTTCTTGGCCCTTACCTAATTTTTCACTCCCAAACTTTCTGTTCTTCAGTTTCAGTATTGCTTGCACAGGTTTCTTAGCTGAATCCTTCTTTTTTTCCCCACTAACTAGTCCTAACTCCTGTCTCAGTTCCTTGCCTCTCTCACATTTCCCTGCTAAATCAAATCCCCCATTTCTACACCAATGCCTAATCTGTCTCTGCTCATCCTGTTTTTTTTTTCTTCCCATTCATTTTTTTTTTCCAGTTTTTCATTCCCTCCTTCCCTAAGATCCCTCACCCTTCTGTTTAGCTGTCTCGATCCCTTCATCCTTTCCAAAACTGACTTCATTTCCAGTCTACCCCAGCAGCACCTATCCACCCAACTAACCATCTCCTTAATCATTAACCCCAGCCTGATATTCTCCTGTCCTCTTTGTGTTTCAGCAAATTCTCTATTTTAATCTCCTGTTGGGTGTATTCAGTTTCATTCTCCCCAGTCTATCTCCTCCTTGTTTCTATTATACCTAAATTACACAGATTCCTCCTTTCTGTGCCTTTTCCTTGTTATTTCATGGGAGTGTGGAAGGATGGATGTCAAGAGAAGATGAAAAGCATGGTCACTGATGTCCCTTGATACCAATGAGCCCTTGATACCAAGAGCCTTTCTCACCTGTAATAGGTGAGAAAGTGAAAGGAAGCTCTGCAGTGTCACCTTCAGATAAATCCAGACACTCTGTAGTGATTCTAGATGAGCCATCAAATCAGAAACAAGACAGGATATGTGAAGATTGTAGAGCTAAACTGACTGAGAAGAGGTTCTTCAGAGCATTCTAAACCAATAGTTATTTCTGTTCACATGGATCAAATAGCATAGTGTGATGATGCTCTACTGTTTCACTGAAACAGAGGTTTTTCTGGATATGCACAACTTTCTCAAAAATATAAGAAAAGTTGTATTAAAATTTTCAGGAATATTAAAGGTAGATATGTTGTAAAAGAAAAGTTTGACAAAGGAGACATTTAGACAAAGTTACTAGAAATCTAAAATACAACTTTAAAATTTCCTGTAGGAAATAGTAATTTCTTGTACGTTAGCAATCTTCACAATTTCTTATGAGAATTTGATGTGGAAAGGAGAATAGCAAAATCAGGGATGCTGTGAGGACAGATAGAAGGATGTTTTCATCCTGCTCTTCCCAGAAACAGTTTTAATTCAGCTTACTTTAAGGAGCAAAGTTACTTCAAACTCAACTTTTTAACCTCTAAGGTATCTCATTGGAAACCCCTCTTTGCTTTAACCTGCACAGTGAAAAGAAACGGGAAAGTAATGAGTCATCTGTCCTGCTGGTTTCCACCTCTGTGACATTAAATGCCTCTCAGGGACAACATTTTTTCTAAAGAATATATCTATCATTGGCCTCCTCTTTCTATTTTTTAGACTTGCTTTTAGGTGCTGGCAGGCCCCCAGGAGGTGTTTCTCTGTAGAGCCACAGATACTACTCTGGAGTGATCCTGACTGTTCTTTGCATTTCACAGCTGTGAGATCACCTTTGTAGCAGTCTGCTTGAAAGCTGTCACACCATTCTGCTGTTGGCCTTTGTCTGACTGATCTAATGAAATCATTATAAGAAAAAAAAAAAAAAAAAAGAAAAAAAAAGAAAAAAAAAAGACAAGAAAAAAGGTACTTAGCTGATAACTTTGAAACTGAATTCCTTTATTTGCCAAGAAAGCAGGAGCAGAACCATAGTGACACCTCATGGGTTTGCGTTATCTCTACTAAAAGAAGATGCTTTCAGACTCATTGAACCCCTGGGGACTCTGAATCTGAATTAGATTACATGTTCAGAAGCCACTACAGAAAACATTACACAGAAAGTATTATCCTGATGAAGTTTCCTAGAAACAGAACAGTTTTGACTGTAGCAGAGATTGGGCACAATCTGGGGAAATTATATTTGCCTGCTTTCACATAAGGCTCTCTCTCTGGCACGTCTCCTCCACTAAACTAAAGAGAAGGTGTTAGTGGTACCTAGCAAAACAATATGCAATTAACCTAAAAGCCAGTAATGATCTTTTTTTTATCTGAGGAAAAATACTGCATGCAAAAAAAAAAGAAAAAAGAAAAAGAATCTCTATTTTGTACATATGATGCACAAAATAATTGGGAAAATGTACATCCATAACATTTTAATTCAAACACTTCTTGAAAGTACTCTGGGGTTTAAATAAGTCCTCAAGGAGTAATGTAATAAAAACCAAACAAACAAATAAACAAACAAACAAAAACCTTTGGGATCATTGTGGCTGAGTATTACAGTGGCCTTTTTAATATTTTTTAATGACAGTCTGAAAGGATATATTCTCTAATTTCCTCCTTGCAAAGCACTTTGGAATCTATGGATTTATAGACTTATTGCAGAGGTGAGTATTACTGTTATCACTGTGGATTGCTACTAAAGAAGACATCGTGGAACTGATCTTTTTTTAATGATGTTGGACTCAATTACTCTTTATTCTAATATTTCTTCTTACTGTGTTTCTATTTCTGTTCGTTTTTTGAAAGAAGGTGGGGGTCTAGGGAAAGGGAGAGACATTTTCCCTGGTAAATCAATTAACTTTTCCAATCCAGCAAACTGTGAAAAAATACAATAACTCTCTTTAAATGTTCCATTAGGGCCCAGTAACAGCTCATTAGATTATACAAGGTATGTGTAATTGCCCAGAAAAGATGCACTACCTTCCTGCAATGCTTAATTTAATCTCCACTCTTTACATACAACTATAACCACGCACTAAACAAGATTCATGGCCTCATGCCCAATGGTATGTGTGTATGAGTGTGTGTTTTAAATATAAGAATGTGTTTAAAAGTCAAAACTGGCATGGCTTTATTTCCAGTTGCTTGCTTTAATCTTACAAAACAAGGCTGTAAAGGACAGAACATTTTCAAGCTGATTAGAAATCCCTCACTATACTTTGTCTGGTGTTTTCCAACCAGCTCTCCAGCCCTAAGTCTGATTATGTGAGGTCCTGAAAATACTAAGTTCTACTGATAAAAAATATATGGAGGCTACATCTATGAAAACAAGACATCTGTTGTATAAATAATTGTACTCTTAGATTTCTATGCAAGAGGTATTTTTTTTCTCTTAGTTGACATAGTCAAGATGTCGAAACTTGAAGGTTTCCCACAAAACCTTGGTTTTTCCTCTTTCTGGGTGCCTCCCCTTAACACTGAAACATTAAATTCTGAACATCCTTCCTCTCCCCTCCAACACAGAAACGAGATGCCCCATGACCAGCTCTGTCTCTGTTCACCTCTGCAGCCTTCATAGCTGAGAGCTTGAGCACACTGCAGTCCTTGCCACCAGGACAGGTCACATTTCCATGCTTGATGATAGAACACTTTCTAAAATCTGATTTCGTCTGAAAGGGATAGTAGGGATAAATTTATGGTTTTCCCATGTTAAGAACTCTTCCTTGATCTTCAGGTGAATTGGGAAAACAGTCAGTATTTTCTTTTTTTTATTTCATCTTTTCTGCAAATATTTCTGCCATGCATAGTATGGCAAAAAAAGATTGAATACTAAAGACTTCTAATGATTTTTCAAGAATGAGTACAACATGTAACAGAAGGAAAAATCTAATGGAAGCTTATTACTCTGGAGCTCCAACCTTGCTGTGAGGATCTAGAACATCCAAATTTTGCAGGTGTATATGGGAGACATTATCTGGCCTGGAGTTCAACCTGGACTGCTAACACAAACACTCATTGCATTATTAAAACCTTCTGTGTATTTGAAGAACAATTGATGTCTAAAATATGTATTCCATCAACAAAATGTGGTACTTTCATGGACAGATAAGGATCTTTGATATGTTAATATCACAAAACCTACCTAGTCCATTGTTCAGTGAGAGTCTTGTTCTAGAAATCTCACAGAAAATCCAGTTTTCCTGTAACTAATCAGATAAGAAAAAGAGAAACAGCTAAAGCTTAGGAACCTCTTCCTGCAAGAGACAGATGTTGAACTACTTTTTTTTTTTTTTTGTAAGTAAGCATATTTTACTAAAAAGAAAGACTCCCCCATCCATGTTTCTTTCATTATTTGCTGATAAATAAGATTTTTTTTTTTTTTTTTCATAAAATCTAATTGGCAAAATTTTGAAAGGCCAGAGCTCCAGGTCAGTGCAACAAAGTGATAGGGATACAACATTATGTTTCCAGGCCCAGTTCTCTGAAAATTGTCTCCTCTTCTGCTGTGTTTCTTTCCATGTTTTCCCTTTACTGATACAAGGCCATTTTTCTTTTTGTGCCAGACTGCACAGCACATCAATCCTTATTTGTAGCTCTCATGATTTCCAGACTATTGGTTTATAACAAACAAATAGAGGTTTCAAGTTCTCCCTGATGTAGAGTCTGTTGGACAGTCATTGATTTTACTGGGATTAAGAATGTTAAAATGGCACTGGGGCAGAAAATACAGTACTTTCTAAAGTGACATAGTAGGCATGTATCAGCCATACAAATGGGGAAGGGAAATTAAAAGAGGCCAGAGAGTATTATTTTGCTCTCTGCAAAAGCAATTGTGTAGAAGCTTAAAGCTTTCATACAATTTATCATGTGGTGATGGAGATACCATGAAATGTTTCTTCTAGATCACTGAGATTTGCTGAAACAATGCCAGGCACCTGGATGGTAAACACACTGTGGTTGTATTAAGGCAAAACAAAGTCCTGTTGCACCTGGAGTAAAAAACGAACATTTTCCCTAACTGTGAATATTTTCAGATACCTCTGACATTTTAATTTACAAACTCTACATTGAAAGGTGACACATAAGAAGAAGGCTGACTTATAGACCCTTATTAGTCTATCTAGGCACCTCAAAAATTTCACATAATTCAGTGAGTACAGATGTTTTGAATTCTCAAATCAAGCTGATAATACAGGAAAAGGGGCAACTATGTTGAAATAGACTCATAAAATGAAAAAAGCTGTTAAGTAGTCCCACAAAATGAGCTTCCTGGTTTCACAAAGCCTTTTTGTTTGAATCCAATAGAAGCATCTGGGTTTAGTGTTGTTTTAGAGTTAATAAGTCTTTAAGTAAATTTTGGAAGGAAAAATAATTTCAGAAGCAAATTACTGAAGAACTTCATTATAAAGTTCTTTCCTTCCTGCCTTCCTGTCTTCTCTTCCTTCTCCTCCCCCTCCTCCTCTTCCTTTTATTCTTCTTCTTAATTTCTCTTTCACTTTCTCTGTTTATCCTTTGCTCTTTCTCTTAACTATTACAAATTTGTAAGATCAAAACAGGAGTTTGCATCCAAACCGATATGCAACAAAAAAATGCTCTGGTATTACGTGGAAGATAATGTCCAAACTCACATGCAAAAACAAACAAAAAAAAGTTGTTAAAATTCACACACGAAAAAGCAGGGAGGCTCAGTTCTTCCTTTTTCCAGATTAATATTTTCCTGCTTTTCTCTTCAGCTTTTCTACATAAGACAATTGTAGCACTGAGACCAGTGAACTGTGGTGTAATTTTGGAAATCAGTCTTTACAAGTCTGTTGGGTTAAAGTCCCTAAGACCACAAGAGATAGGCGTTGGACACTTTTACATGGAAAATGTTTCTATAATTCTTTACTACAATACTTTTTGAGAGTAATTTGTGCCTAAGAAGTCATCAGAGTGGCACCCCACAAGGCTTTCAGAGAATTCCCACAAGTACTCTTGTAGTGGTCTGCTAGACAATCACTGCTCTCCTATGATGAAGCATCCATGAATACCTGTGCTGCAAAGTCAGAAACATAGAATGGTTTGGGTTGGACTAGGGACCTTTAAAAGCCACCTAGTCCAACCCCCCTGCAGTGAGCAGGGACATCTTCAACTAGATCAGAAAATGCAGTGTTATATGGAGACCTTACTTAGTAGGGGTTTGAAAATTCAAATAGCATATGCAGTTAGATATGGGAGAAGGTTGGTTTTTGGGGTTATGTTTGTTTGTTTGTTTCCAGAAGTGGTGGCTTTACATGGCTTATTAATAGAAATGTAGTATCCATAAAGTGTGTGGATCTGAGTTGGCAAGTTTCTGTCCCTTGCATTCTTGACCTGGAGATAGTGGAGTAAAACCAACTCTAATTTCTTTGAACAGTGGAGGTATAAATTGATTCAGGAAAACATCTCTCTTCCAGTTCACATTTAAGTATAATCATTAAAGCCATAAGAATCAGGCAAATGCCTAACTAGTAATTTCTTGAATGAATGCCATGACAAATAAGAGGATTGATTCATTGTTGTTTTTTTGTCTGTTTGTTTGTTTATCTTATAATTGATTACTTGATATAATAATATAAGTCTCTTTACTAAGGCATGGGTAAATATAGCGCTATTAGTACAAGCTGATCTAAATCCCCCATAACCTCTTTGAAAGGCCAAGGCCAAGTAGCTCTAGCTTACCAAAACCATTCTTAAGTTAACTCATGATCTTGTACAAATATAAATCTAGTATCCTGTAACAAATGTTAGTGGTGTTGCTTCACTCCAGCCCAAGACTCATCAGAAGTAATCAAGCACAACAATGGAGAGATTGTTCTCTGTAAGACAAGTGACAAGCAATCTCTGAACCAAACTTATATTTCCATGCTTGGTATAAAAACACAATGATGAAAAAATAATAAATATTGGGAGTATAGTGGTAGCAAATTGAACAACATTAGGAATTAAATGGTGGTGAGAAATGGAAACTGACATAACTGAAATGAAACTTTAAATACGGGTTTATTCACTGCAAGAGGTGTTTGGATCTAAATAACTTCTTTCATCTTATCTGACATCCTCTTCCCTCTGAAAATGTTTGAAAGTGCTATTTTCCAACTCCATGGAAGCATAAAAATGCAAAGATGTGCTTGTGCAGGAGAAAATCTCGCATCCGTGTTTGACTAAAGTCTTCAAGTCTTCTATAACATCTCAGTGTCTTTATTATTCACCAAGCTGTGAATAAGCCATTTCTTCTTTTTTTTTTTTTTTTTTTTTTTTTTTTCATTAACAGAAAACAAATCCTCAAACCTGCTGATAACTTGGAACATTATGTGACTTAGGATGAATGGACAGATTAACAAAGTACCTTATGGGAGCAGTTTTAACAATTACTAAAACTTGTAACTTTTTTTTTTCATCATAAACCCTATCATCTACTACTAATAATACTAATACATGCACTTATGGTAATAATAACCCAAATTTAATAACAAGGCAGCAATAGTAGTTTGCTCTGTGTATGTGTTCAAACCACTTTACATTATAAAGTCATGGATCATTTGAAAGTGCCTCAGGGAAAATAATGTGGTAAATGTTGTATAAGTATTATCTTGAAGTGTTGAGCCCATTTGCTATGAGCCAATGTCACTTTCAGCTCATATTCCAGCTTAACTGGTAAAAAATACAAGAACAAGGAATTTTAAGTGGGCCTTGCATTACCTTGACTGGTTGTGCATTTGCAATTCACATACATAATCAGGGAGCAGAAATACCACAAGTGACCCTTGTCTCATCAAAAATTCAGACATCACAATGTTGAATGTGAAACCCTTGCAGTATTACTCCCCAATGAGCTGAGTACCATATTACAAATCTTACTAAAGCACGTTATTCCCGATGTAGAATACCTTTGAGACATTTTAATCACCATTTGTGATGAGAAGAAACTAAAAAAAAAAATCTAAGTGGCAAATAGACCACTTAAACTGTGACTTCTTGATTTGTTTGGTGTAGGTAACCTGCTTCACAGGTTGGGAGCTCAGGTACAACAGGGAGAACAGCAGCATTTCCAGGACTGTACTTAGGTGACAACCCTAAAGGGAGATCCTCTAAGGACTCCCTGAGAAATTAAAAAAAATCTCCTTTTAGTATCCATTGAGAGCAGGGAGTTAAATCTCTAGGTAATTTCAAGAATGTAGCCCAGGCCTTCCAGTCCTTTGCTCAGGACATCAATTACAAGAACTAGATAATTAAGTCAGTCTAATTATTTCCATTGATGTCCTTGAGCTTGATTAAGATCTGAGTTATGACTTTGTATATTGTATGCTCAGTAGGGGAGCATTTAAACAATCAAGACTGGGCTAGGAGAGCCAATAGATTATATTGTGAGAGTGGAGGCTATTTTGCAGGGCTTGGGGAGTGGTCTTACAATCAGACTGAAATACTAAATCTACAGTCCAGTGACTACTGAATACTGTGCAAACTTCTCCAAAGAGACAGAGATTCAAAGGGAAGAAAGGATTTCTTGGCTGTTAACTGCCCTTCTGGAGTGGGTTGTATGGGTTTTAAGTCCATGAAGTAACAGAAGAAAGCAGAGAGGAGCCTGGAGAATTGCTCTAGCACAAAGCTGGTCTAGCAGGGTGGATTTTGCATTTAAAAATGAAGCAGCAAGAGACCTGGACCTTACTCTATCATGACTGTGCTCTGAGAAATTTCTGAGGTGCACAAGTCCTACTTTGGATCTGACCTTTTCCCTTCCAACTCATCTCCATGAGTACTTTCCCTTTCTCTCCTAAATTGAGAAGGGCAACTCTATTCCACTTTCTATTCCCTTTCATTTTGTTTTCACATTTCCACCTTGAGGATGACCACACTGAAAGAAACTTCATCAAAGGCATCAATTCACAATCTCATCTGATGTAAAACGATGCGTCTTTAGGGAATGTCTTAATGACCTCAAAGTCCATCAGACACAGAGTACGAGCTTGTCCTGTGGTGTAGAGGAGAGAATGAGGCAGTGAGGCTTTCTCATCATGTTGACATGGAGAGACTCAATTACCTAGCAGTTGTGGTTCAATGAACAATGTTTTTCTTAGAAATAGCAGTCAGCAAAACAGACAAAACTGAGTTGACCAGTTTAGGGCATGCTGTTACTATTTTTTAACTATTAAAATAGAAGGATAGAATGACACACATTTTGGGGTAAAGAACAGCACTGTGCACTGGTTGTTGCCACCACAAGACACCTGGGTCCAGTGACTGGGTGGTCAAAAAACTACTGTGAGGGAATTTACACTAATTAATCCAAGCAGTCTATAGCACAAGGTAGGGAGTGGGACCAAACATGGGATTGTGCTTGGCACTTCTACTGCACCAAACAGCCCTGGTCCATGCTGCTGGCTGCAGCTCAAAATCAGTGAATCTATGTTTCAGAAGAACCAAAATAAGACTATCAGTAGGGCACTCTGTTCATCTTGTTCCCTTTCTAGACAAACTATTTGAACAATAAATTATGTCGGGACTAAGGTATTGAGTGTATTTGCTCTCTCTTTGCAGTTTGGACCAAGTCCTCATTTTAGTTTCTTCTTGTGTATAGATTAGGGCACAGAGTATAAATCAAAATTTGTGAATGCACACACTCTTAATGTTCTGATTTCTGAAAGGTTGCAAAGATGGTATCTCTCCAGTCAATCCACATCTTACTTTTATATACCAATAAAGTTAAATGTATTTTTTGTTCTGTATTAACCTGAAGAGAATGCCTTGGAGTTAGCTTGGAGTTCCAAGACACTTCACCCATATCTGGGGTGAAATTCAGGCACCCAATTTAAAAGCCCTCAGTATCTGCTAGCAGATACAGAATGGAAACAGCAGAAGACCTGTGCTGCATTGAGTTAGCAAAAGGATGTCAAGTAGGATAAAATGAGACATTTCAAATGGCACCAGAAACCAGAGTTGAGGCACTCAATTTTTTTCCCTGGAGGAACAGAGCCACAGAATATAAATTTCTATCTACCTAGACAGAACTAGAAATTATACTGGTGTTTCCGGTAAAAAATGGGAATTATTTCTATGGCATTGTATTGTTCTGTGTGATCTGTGAGAGTCATGGAGAACATATGTTTAATGAATCCCACAACTTTGTCATTTAAGATATTCATTTGGAAGGTGGCTAAAGTGAGACACTGTGAAAAGGCTTAATTCCCTCAAAACCAAGTAACAACTGGAAGGGTGACCAGAGCTTGTTACCCTGTTTTCTTTCTCCACATAATCAAGTCTCCCCATCTTGGTACAATTAAATTTCCAGTATTTTATTTAATTAAAGCCATCTTGACACAGATACTGCCTTCAGAGCCTGGCATACCACCTTGTTGTGATATGTGATCTCAGCTCTGTTCGCTGACTTGCTGTGGGTTTGGATGTAACGTCAAAAGCTGGAGCCACTACATGATTATGGCCCTTTTTTTCATCAAGTAGGAACAATTCCACTAGGAAGTGAAATATTAATCTATTGTGTTAAGAGAAGCTACTAATGAAAACAAGGTTGTTGGGGAGCAGTGTGGTTATTGGAGAAGGTTCTCCCATAGGATTTTTTTGTAAGTTTGTTTGTTTACTGTTGCAGAAACCTTTTACGAGACAAAGTGAAAGCAGCTGGAAACGAAGAGCAGGAATCGAGTGAGCATTCTTGGAAATGCCACAACAACTTAGGATGACAAGGTCAGGCTATATGTGCTCCCTTTCTTCTGTTTGTGCTCATATCTAATCAGCTGAATCTAGGCAAGGGGAAAGAAAACATCTCTGAAACAAACATTCAATTTGTAAACTCCTCCATTTCCTCTCAACCGATGGGGAATGCTATCTGAACTGAAAGGGACATTTCCAGATGCCAGAATGCTTGTTGTCATTGCAAGACCTTAGTTTTTTTTGGCCCCATGTTAAGGGAAGAGAGATGAGGTAGAATGAATGGAAATATGCTGCAGATAAGGTACACCATGTGGGAACCCTCTAGGGACCCTTTCTTAGAGACAATATGGTAAAGCCTGCACCAGTTGTAACTCCTACTGCCTTGCATAATCCTGTCTGAACTCAGTGCCAGGTAAGGTATGGAGCAGATCATCTTGAATACCATCACATGGCATGTGCAGGACAACCAGGGGGTCAGGCTTGTTATCATGGGTTTATGAAAGACAGATCCTGCTTGACAACACTGATGTCCTATGACAAGGTGACCCACTAAGTGGATGAGGGAAAGGTTGTGGATGTTGTCTACCTAAGCTTTAGTAAAGCCTTTGACACCATTTCCCACAGTATTCTTCTGCAGAAACTGGCTGCTCATGGCCTGGAAGGGTGTTCTCTTCGCTGGGTGGAAAACTGGCTGGATGGTTGGGCCCAAAGAGTTGTGGCAAATAGAGTAAAATCCAGTTGGTGGCCGGTCACAAATGGTCTTCCCCAGGGCTTAGTGTTGGGGCCAGCTCTTTATCAGTGATCTGGACAAGGGGATTGAGTGCACTCTCAGTAAGCTTGCAGACGACACCAAGCTGGGTGGGTGTGTTGTTATGCTTGAGGGTAGGAAGGCTGTACAGAGGAATTTGGACAAGCTGGATCGATGGTATAGGTCAGAAGGGACCTATAAAATTATCTTATTCCAACCTCCCTACTATAAGCGGGGACACTTTCTACTAGACCAGGTTGCTCAGAGACTCATCCAACCTGGCCTTGTATTCCTCTGTAAATTTTAGATTACCAGATTATATAATTTCCTAAGAAATGCAGATCTACAGGGTTTTGTCCTTTCTGTCCTTACCTTAGAGACATAGAATTATTAGTTCTTTAGTTTAGGTTGGAAAAGTCCTCTGGAGGTGAACTAGGCTCACATCTTCTCAAAGTATGAGAAAGTTTGAAGTTACACTGTGTTGATCTGTGTTTAGATAGTCAATCTTTTAAAAATACCCCCAAGACAATCTGTGCCTCAAGAAGAAATAGGTGCAGATATTAACATCCTGATTATGAGTTCTTGTTGGCAGAGCTTTCCACCAATCACAGGGAAACCAGCAGGTTATGATGAGGAGGTCACTAGAGTTAGTCATGGAGAGAAAAGTTGTGGAATAACAATAGGGTTGTTCTAAAGGAGTTTCTTCCTCACAATTAATTATGACTTGACTTCTCATACACAAACACCTTAATGAAAGATGACAACATTGCACCTAAACCACTGGAGCAAGAGATAGGGCAGATGGTAAGTTTGGAAGCAAATAAGAAGAAGCTGAGCAGCAGAAAGTTGAGCTTCACAGTCTATTCCAAAGCATGAGAATGTGAGAAAGTTTGGTGCTGGAAAAAACGTCTCAGCTACTGTGTGGCTTAAATGATAAGATGATGATGAAAGAACACTAGTACAAGCAGGACTGGGATTAATCCCTTACTCAAGGGGTGAAACTAATGTGGTTTAATGAAGGCACTGATAGCACAGACTTGAACAGGTCAGCTTGAGCTCCCTTTATAGTCAATAAGAGACTAATCAACAGATTAAATGGAGTTTAGGACACTATTTGTGTCACCTTACAGAGACCTCTACACTTATTCAGTTGAAATCAAGCCTACTTACACATATTCGACCACCAAGATGAGTACTAAACAGCTTGACACCTCAGATACAGACACCTATGCTGTGAAGAAATAAAATATTTTTTATTAGATTAATAATGTTTTATTTACACTGTCAATAGACAGAGTATCAAGAAATGTTTTGATCTTTATTTAAGCTGTGCTTCCTTTCTGCATATGACAAAATTTCAAGGTCCATGCATTTTAAGAAAGATTTGCTAGTCTTCTGCCAGTCGTCCTTCCTTATCTAAGCCCTTTTTGAACAACTGCTGAAAACTTCCACCTTGTTCTTTGACCATATTTCACTGCATCTTAAAATGGTTTTTGGACTCCTTCACTGGTTTCATCTTAACCTCCTAAACTCTTTACAGTTCATCCTACTTCATTCTTCTCTCATTTTGACTCATGTCCTCTTCCTATCTTCTGTTTTGTGAGCTTAGATCTTGTTTTGTCAATGTTTCCCCTTTTTTCTTTTGCTCCTCCATCATTTTGAATGACTTCTTTTCTATTTGACTTCATGACAAAGTTTGTAGTCCTGAGCTCCTTGTCAGTCAAGAGTCCCATCTGGTTGATTTTCACTGTAATAATTTGCATATAGTGCCATGGACCAGGGCAACTAAATATGACATAGGAATTTCTGTTAGCCCTTCTAAATCATCATAAATATACTAGTTTTATTTATAGTTTTAACATCTTCATGGCACTGTTATCCAGATGATTCATGGGATAAACAGGGTGATATTTTGAGCTTTGTGACAGCTCTAAAGAAGCTGAAATCTAATTAGAAGGCGTTGAGTTATCAGCAACATAGGCTGATGCCAGCAGCATTAGGCAATAAAAAGATTATTTTGATTGACCTGATAGAGAAGAGAGGATCTGTTTTATATATATTAGAGGGATGTTACCAGCAAAGATAAGAAGGACTAAGAAGAGAGGCTTCCCTGAGGTCACCGTTCATTACAATTCAAAGGAAGAGACACACTCAACTCATGAGTCATGTTTAGTGGAGTGGAAAGGAATGGCATTTCCCATGCCATTTGTGTATTTTCAGCTCTCCTCCACCATACTTAAGTTTTCTGCTTGAATAAATCATTTTGGAAGTCCCAACAGCAGGAGAGTGATGAATGGGAAAGCAAAATTTGAGTGAAAATGAGCTAATCTCCCCAACACATTAGAATAATAATTCTTTGTCAGGCCTAACATTCAATGAAAAATGACTCTTGCTAACACATTAGTCTAGAGAGGAGGTTTTGGTAACACAGTAGTGGAAAGCTAAGACATTCATCTTTGAATCGAAGGAAAGAGAGAGGATTAGAGGATCACTTAGAAAATTCAGATGCAATGAAATACAGTTCATGGCAAGAGCTAACACAATAGCCCCAATCAAATATGATTTAGGCACAGTTAGAAGCAGTACTCTAATTACCGGCAATTGATTTGACTAAAGAGTTTCCTGCAAGTGTTACAGAGAGAAAAAAGGGATTTTTTTTTTTAATTTTCAATGACAACCATACTTTTCCAATGGTTTCTTGGTGCCAAGGAAGATAACTAATGGTTCAACCAGGAAGATATTAAGGAATAAATCAAAGACATTTTTCTATCAGTAAACCATCAGGCACAGAAATGCATTTCCTAGAAAGTGGCTTGGGCTTCTATGTGAGCAAGTATGTCCTCAAATGCCAAATCACTGTTACAAAGAAGAAAATAAATGGGGTACCCTGCCTGTTTTTAGCCACTGCAGAGCTCTTTTTTAAGGTAACACAGATTCATGAAACCAGGTTAGGTGTTGTGACAACTTCCCAGAGGCTAAGTGATTTGAGTGGGAAGTTTGTCATTGCTGACACAAAGTGCCCCAAGTTGTAGGAATTCCTCTAGGAAATATAAAATATCTGCAGGGAGACAGGCAAGGAGACTCGAGGTCTAATTGTCCCTTTGTGTATATAGTTTAAACTAACATGTCTTCCTCAATTTATGGGAGCCAGGCTGATGCTGCTGCATGTCCTCACTGTGGAGAAAACAGGGAGTCTTTCAGAAAAGGATCAGGTAACAGAAATGTGTGACTTTCATCTCCATCCCATACCACCTAAATACACTGCATATGCATTGTGGATGTCTAAAGGTAAATTATGCCCTCTGCAATCTTGAGTTTAGATGCATTCAAACTTCAGAACACTAAGAAACCAGTTGGAATAATTTATTTTTATCCCTAGACCTCGCAGTAGCTGAAGTAAATGATCTGAAATTACTTCAGGTAGAAGCAGTAATTTTGAATACTTATAGCATTAGTTGAAATAACTTGGTACTGAGCTTCTGCAATTAAGTGACCTGGGAGATCTGTGCATGTTTACCACTGAAGGGAAGAAGCACACGTGTGCTTTGAGGGACACCAAGTGCTCCATTCTGGCACTGTCTTGGATAGCAAAACCTTGTGGTCTCTTCACAATAGATAAGCATCAGTGGGACTTGAATGTAATAAAGTGGGTTAATGATGATGCAGTGAAGGAACAAAGATGCATAGTGCTCATTATTGGGAAACATTATTGACAAAGAGTAGGACAATTAAGAAAAATGGTGTTCCTGTGAAGGGAGCTATGAAAACACAATAGTACTTCTACATAGGTTTACAAAGGTGAGAGGATATGTTATGTGTACATCAGATCATGGTGCTAACAGGACAGGCTTCACGATGTGTCTCCCTGAACTCAGTTTTCATCATTATCTCAAGTTGTTTGAATTTTGATTATTTAATCCTTGGGAAAGGCACAAGGCATCACTCAACAACCTTCATTCCAGATTGACCAAGGTTTTTTGTTTTTTTTCACTGGAAATAGTAATAACCAATCTACATTCAAACAGTTGCTTTATTGAAGGTACCCTCCCAAATAACTCAACTGCCAGAAGCCACATACAAATAGCACCATTTCAAGACTTTTATTAATCTTAAATGTTTATTTTAAATAAGCAGGAAGATGGCTAAAAGAGGTGGGCACCTCTACTTTGAGTGTAGTATGAAGTAAAGATCAAGATAATTTCTAAATTGTTCTAATCTCATGCTTCAGTGCTTTAAAGGAGCCCTTTAGAGTCAATCTACTCTTTGACCATGGACTGAAATCTAATAACTTTGACAGTAAATGAGGTGTGAAATGCTATCAAAATCACCTTATTAATACTTTGTGTGGTACTAAACATTTTCATCTCTGTGGTAAGAGTCTGTAGAAAAAGCTGCAGATTATCAATTGATGTCTTTAGAAACCATAGAATCATGGAATGGTTTGGGTTGGAAGGGACATTAAAGATCATCCAGTTCCAACCCCCCTGCCATGAGCAGGGACATCTTCCACTGGACCAGGTTGCTCAGAGCCTCATCCAGCCTGGCCTTGAACACTTCCAGGGAGGGGGCATCTACAATTTCTCTGGGCAATCTGGACCAGTGTCTGACCACACTCACAATAAAGAATTTCTTCCTTGTATCTCATCTCAGTCTCCCCTCTTCCAGTTTAAAGCCACCACCCCTCTCTCTATCACTCCCTGCCCTTGTAAAAAGTCTCTCCCCAGCCTTCCTGTAGCCCCTTCAGGTACTGGAAGGTTACTATAAGTTCTCCCTGGAGAACTACTTCAATCAAGGAGTGTCTGAAAACTGAAGATTTTAATTAAAATCCTTCGATATTAAAATTATTTATTTTAATAAAAAATGAAATTATATTTTTTATTTTCTTTTCCAATGAACTGAAATATTGTCTTCTTTCTGAAGAACCAAAATAAAATAAAGTTGAAAATTTACTTCCTTTTCCTCTCTTCTCTTCATTTTATATTTCCCCTTCTTTTATACAGGTCATTAATACTTTATGCCTCTTTCTGAATTACTATTAGATCTTTGAATGTAAGGCACAATGTAAGCATGAAGTACTAGCTCATGTATATTACAATTATAGTATCAGAAATAACTCAATAAGCAGAGGGCATATCTGATAATGCCTCATATTATGTGAGAATAAGGAAAAAAAGTACAAGCTAAAAAAGCTTAGAGGTGACCCATAGGGAAAGTAATAACTTCTAACAAATCTGACATTTGTTCCCAGTAGAAAAATAATGAAGCAAAGAGAAAAATGAAAAGAAATTAAAGAAAAAGTTATGTCTTGTAAAATATTTAGAGAGACAAGTTTAATTTCTATTGAAGAAGATAGGAGCATTTAACAGGACAGGCATTTTACTCCTAGTCTTTGGTGTCTATTCAGATAACAACAGGAATTACAGAATGAACAGAAGCCATATTTCTCCCCTTTTGTCAGAAAAGGCAACACAAATTTTGCAACTGAACTTCAAATATAGATATGGGGTTTTTTTTTGTTTTTTCTCCTCTTTAGTTTGCCTTCATATCTGAAAAAATATAAATGACAGTTTTTGAAAAACACTGAACAATGCATTTCTTTTTCCATTAAACTTGATAAAATGTGTTTATTCTGAATTCCTACAACATGCAGAAGATTGAATTCCCTTGTGTAGCTCGTGTGTCTTAACTGTGTCCAAAGATTGTAAGGTGATGGACCAGCTGCTCCCAGAAAAGCTTATGAAACTGAGAACAAATTTTGCTGTTGGATGAAAAGAAAAACTCTTATTGGAAGTCTTCCAAGACTATACTAAAGATCATATACCCTGAGAAACTGGCATAACCCAGGTCCAAGAAGTGATGCACTGCACAAATAGAAAGGGACTATAGAGTCTTGGGGAAACAGCAAAAGCAAGTCTCCAATTTCTCTCAGTAATAAAATTCTGGAGATTGTTTTTAGTTTTTTTTTCCCTTACAAAGATCTCTGGGGAGTGTAAACAGATTCATTGCAGTGGTGCAAGAAGAATCAACCTGCTATGCAACACTTGTGAGACAGGGGCAAGAAAGAGGACAAATATCTTTATTTATCTTCCTCACTAAAGTCTTTCTACACTTCCCACTTACTCTGATTTTTTATGTCAATTTAGTGAGTGATTTAGTGTGCATGACATGGAGAATGAGGAGTACAGTAACTTCCATGAGCTTACCCAAATACCAATGACCTTTACACTCCAGCATCCATCCTGCTTTCCCTTCTGTTCAGTGAAAGCCTCGTCTAACTTCCAAAGGTATAGAGTAGGGTGAGCAGGAATGAGTGAAGGTCTGCAAAAACTCTCATAGAAGAAACAGCTAAGGAAACTTGTACTTTGCTATCAGGAAGAGATGATTGAAGGAGGAGGTGAAATAAGTCCTTATAGATACTAGCAGCATAGAGAAAGTTATTGCAAAGTACATATTCTCTGTAGAACACAATGGAATCACATAAAATGAGGAAGTAACAGGCAAAACATTTTTTTTTTCATACAGTGTAAACTTAAATTAAATTCCTCATTACAGGATACTATAAATGTTAAGACCTTTTGTAGATTCAAAAAGCAATGGATAGATCAATGGGGGAAAATTAATCATGTCTACTGCCTCAGAAGATACAACTGTCTTAAGAAGTCCAGAATTTGCAACTTACTAGAGGGTGAGAAGATATTCTTGGAATGCTTCTCCTGCTCTCATGTTTTCTCCTCAATATTCCCATTAGGCATGGTATCCAGTGCTGGACAGATCCATGTCCATCTGGTCCAACCATTCTTTTGTTCTTAATTGCTTACCCTTCTGTCAGGACATCTTTGATGCTCACATTGGGAATATCATTTCAGGCTTAATAGGAGCCAGCAGTCACTAGGTGCAAAACCATATTGATCTACTGCTTTTCTACGGCCAGTATGCTTCATTTTGCTTTTAAGTACACCCAAAAACTCATTGTTAAGCCAGGGTGGTCTCTTTTCCCTCAGTAGGGGATGAACTGTTCCTGTGCTTCCAGGAGGCTGTTCTGGAATAATTACCAGGACTCACAAGTTCCTTCCCTGAATGCTTCCCATGGAATCCCTTGCAGCTGAGCTCTGAGCATATTGAAGTTGACTCTTCCAACATCCAGGATCTTTGTCCTGTTACTGCTCTTCTTTGTGCTCACCAGGATGTTAAACAGTACAATGTTATGATCACAGTATCCAATGCTACCACTGGTACTTATCAAGTAGGAGTTATCTGTTTGTGAGCCATATATCTAGCACTGCACTGTTCCTAGTTGGCAGGACCAACATGTGAGCAGGAAGTATTACTCATTGCATTCCTGCAACACAATGGACAATTTGTGCACTGCTGTGTTGCTTTCCCAACAAATGTGCACGAAATTAAAGTCACTCGTGAGGAACAGGTTCTGTTGACAAGAGTTTTCCTTGAGCAGTAGAAGTAAAGTTATAAAGTTAAGATCTTGTCATTTTGATTGGGAGGTTGGGAACAGATATCTAACATAAGATATCCCTTGATGATGATCCATCTTATCTTAATCCAAAAGCATTTGATAGAGTTTTCATGTCTCCATAGCTTACCTCCATACACTGAATTTTTTCTTTTACGTAAAGTAAAACTCCTCTTCCTCTTCTTTCCCTCCTATCTTTCTGAAAGACCTCATAGCCATCCATTGTGGTCTTCCAGTCATGTGAGTTTTCCCACCAGGTTTCTTTGGTTCCTACAACAACATAACTCTCTAACTGGACAAGGGATTCCATTTCCTCCTGTTTGTTCTCAGACTGTGCACGTTGGTGTTAGGTGCATTTGAGGTGATTTGCCTTGGTTTTCTTTCCTTTGGTGAGGGTTAGGGAGTATTCCTTACCATTCTGGTATCTGTGCTCATCCACTCTGTTGCTTAGAAATATACACGTCACAGTTTTGGATACTACCCCGCTTAGGTTTGTTTGTTTAAAGCATGATTCAATAAATCAGCTAATCTGCTAGCAAAGATTCTCCTGCCTCTTCTATGTCATAGAATTAAGGCATGATTTGGGTTAGAAGGAACCTTTCAAGGTCACCTAGTCCAAACTCTCTGCCTTTGGTAGGGACATCTTGCACTAGATCAGGTTGCTCAAAGCCCCATCTGCCATAACTTTGACCACTTCCAGGGTTGGGACGTCCACATCTGGGCAACCTGTCTCACTATCCTTATAATAAAAATTTTCTTTTTTATGTCCCATCTAAATTTACCCTCTTTCAGTTTAAAACTGTTGCCCCTTGTCCTGTCACTATAGGTCTTGTTAAAAAGTCTCTCTCTGTATTTCTTATAAGACTCCTTTCTACAATGAAAGGCTGCAATTGAGTCTCTCCTAAGATAGGTGATCCCATCTCTCCACAACTGGCTGTATTCATCAAAGAACATCCCGTGATTGTAGAAATCAAAGCCATGAAAGAAGGGTATAAAGAGGTGGAGATTGGTCTCTTCTCCCATGTAACAAGTGACAGGACAGGAGAAAACAGCCTCAAATTGCACCAGGAGAGGTTTAGGTTGGATCTGAGGTAGAATTTCTTTGCTGAAAGGGTTCTCAGGCATTGGAAGGGGTTGCCCAGGGAAGTGGTGGACTCCCCATCCCTGGAGGGACTGAAAAGTTGCGTAGACACAGTGCTGAGGGACATGGGTTAGTCGGGGACTTGTCAGTGTTGGTTTAATAATTGAATTTGATGATCTTAAAGGTCTTTTCCAATCAATTCTGTCATAGCTCGCTTGACTTCTGTGAAAGCAAAAATTTAGCTCTGTGGACTGCTGCTGCATACTGCCTGGTCCCACTGACCCAGTGTGAGAAGATAGCTCAGGCTGCCTTGAGGAATAGAAGTGGCATAATAGGGTGAAATACCCTGTTAAGTTTTACAGTTATTATTGTTGTTATTATTATTATCATGGAGGAAGATATATTGAGCTAAGCATACTGTCATGATGATGTTGCTAATATTGCTCTCTGTTCCCACAGCAGCACAGAAGAAGATGTCTGTAACACTGCTGTGCAGACCAACTACTCATTTTATGGTCTGTATTTCAGTTCATGAAGCTGGCTCCCAACATTCATTCCTTTTTTTCATTCCTACTCGTATCACCTTGAAATGTAATTTCAGCATTTTTTCATCCCTATTATTAGTGCATTTTGAGATTGATTCAACTCATGCTTAGCTTTTGAGAAGCTGGCAAGTCTATTACATAAAGCCATGGTCGTACTAGGTAGAAAAGACCCGTTAGGTCAGGCTGCTGCTTTCCTATCACCTTCATGTTGCTCCCCAGAGCTTGTCCTTTTCTGTTTAAGTTTCCCAAGCGGTAATACTGCCACTGCTTCTCCAGTGAAGATGCTTTATAGTCTGTCAGATCCTACCAGTTGGGAACAATTCCCAAAATTTAGATGACACTTTCTCTGTTAAAAATTCATTCAGTTGTTCCAGGTTCCTATTTCTAATGCATGATTTTTATTTTAATTTTTTTTTGCAATATAGTCACAATAATTTGTGTCTGTCAGTGGTATATTCCCCTTTCAATTGAGTCCTTTTGAATGATTAATCCATTACACATATTGAGGTTGTGATCTTGCTAAACAGTTTAAGCTATTGCTTACATATGAGAACATGAGTAGTTGCCAGATCTGGAATGGTGGACACAGTTTCTTTCAAGACTGTGTTAAAACTTATTCTGAGTTAAAGACTATTAATTTGCTCTTTTCTCAAAAAGACAATCTCTATTGTTTTCTGATCACTTTTTCTTTCTTTTACTTTTCTCTAAGATCCCTTATTTTGGCTGGGTTTTTTTTGTTTGTTTTGTTTTTTGTGGGTTTCTTTTTTGTTTGTTTTTGTTTTGGTTTGGGTTTTTTGGTAGGCAGAGATCCCTACCTCTAACCAAAAAATGTTTCCTTTTCTTACAATCTGTTCAGAACTTCATAAAGTGGTCTTTTTCTGTGTTAGACCAAAATTACAATCTAAAAAATAAAATGAAAAATCATGTGATCTTATACTAATGATGGAAGTAACATCTACTAACACTATCTGACTATTGAATGACTTTCATTTTTGCTGCTGCCCCAGGTGCCTATAAAGTCCCACACGTGCCATTTGCCTTCCATTCTTAACCTTTTGAATTCCTTGATGGTGCATCTGTCCTGATGAAAACTGTATGTTCACCTCTTGTATATCCTTTGATCAACAAAATTTTACTGGTTGCTCTTCTATCTCTTCCTCACAAAGCAAAACAGATAATAAATAAAAAAGAAACAACAGAAATTTGCACACTATTCAATAAATGCATCCTCATAATCTGATACACTGGACACTTGCCAGCACGAATATATTTTTGACTACAAGGTGATAGTGAGACACTTTATTAAGCATGAAATATGACTGCTTATCATGTTTCTCTCATGCATGAACATATGCCTGGATAATCCTGCTTCTTTTAATAATTCAGACCTATCTCAAATAGATATTAAATCATCCAGACATGCATGACATGCTACCATTCATATTTGTGATGTGACGGTTGGTCTCTTTCTGAAGGTCTCCTCAAGACAACAATCATCCATTGCAGTGTTTTACTTTATTATGATCTTATTCTTGCTTTACCCATATACATTACTCTGAGTTTGTTTCAAAAAGGCATGCTGAAGAAAAGACATGCTACAACCTATTAGGTGACTGATCCCATTTTTCTACTATTACTGTGCTTTTGTAAATCTGTTCACCTTATCACAGTATGTGGTGAGGAGCTGTGATGGACTTTAGTTCCTGGCAAATGTAATTGCTCTGTCTTATTGGTTTCTCTAGAAAAGGCTGCATCTTCTCTTACGAGATTAACTTTTGAAACAGAGATGTCTATTGTTACAGGTTGAGAGTTATTAACTCCAGAGTCATTGCCACTGCTCCAGAGGAGGATGACCAAGATGGTGAAAGGTCTGAAGGACAAGACTTACAAGGAGTAGCTGAGGTCACTTGGTTTGTTCAGCCTGAAAAAGAGAAGGCTGAGGAGTGACCTCATTACAGTCTACAACTTCCTCAAGGAAAGCAGTGGAGGGGTGGTGCTGATCTCTTCTCTTTGGTGACCAGTAATAGGACACGTAGAATTGTCATGAAGCAGCATCTAGGGTAGTTAAGATTGGACATTAGTAAAAGGTTCTTCACTGAGAGGGTGGTTGGTCACTGAAACAGGGTCCCCAGAGAACTGGTTATGGCACCAAGCATGTCAGAGTTCAAGGAGCATCTCGATGATGTTTTCAGTCATATAGTTCAGTTTTAGGTAGTTCTGCGAGGAGCAGGGAGTTGAACTTGATGATCCTTATGAGTCCCTTCCAACTCCAGATATTCTAGGATTCTGTTATTGTGATCTACTCTGTACATAAGTACTATACTCACATTATTATATTTGTTTCTCTGTAATAATTAGATCTAGGCTACTGATGATTCTTGAATTAGACTGCTAGGTTTTAAATTATACTAACAATAAATTCTTGGTTTTACTTAGTTCTTCCTCTCTGCCCATAAACAAAATTTTGAATCAAACATCATTCAGCCTAACTAACTGTGGCTGCTCATAAATATTTGCATATCATGTAATAACTTCTAGGTGACATACAGATAGGTAGCCAACTTTGATTTGGGTTATAAAGTATCTTGGAGACAATGCCATAGAGCTCTTGCATCACTTGGTATTGAGCAAAATATTTGTGTACAGAGTAGAAGAGATGTTTGATGTCATCACAGTAGTCTATGTTCTTACATCACTGTTTTAGTTTGAATCAGGAGAGAGGTTTTGGGAAGGATCTCACAGTAATTCGCATGTGTCATATTTTGGTTTCTATCACAGAGCTCGGCAGACCACAAACTGAACTCCATTTAGAAGAACAGAAGAAGTTTGGGTTCATCCAAAGCAATCAAGCTCTAAATGGACATGCAGACCATATCACTGGGTTAGATCTAGTATTAAGCAAGAATGATTTGAGATTTGTCTAGTATGAATATAAGGTCTTTAAAAACAGCTGTTCTTCAGTGCAGATCCACTGCTGCTGGTCTGAATTATTTCTTAAAGTAGAAACAACCTGTATTTCTGAAGAAAACTTGTGAGCCAGGAATCAGAAGTTAGTGCTCTGAGTAGAGACAAGGAAGGTTTCTCAATAAGCCAAGCTGCAAAGTGACATGTGGGCCATCTTACATCAGAACTTTGAGGTTGTGCTGATACTGGAACCACTGGAGGAACCGTCTTTCAAAACCAGGGGTTCATATAAGCTTCTCCCTGTTCCCAGAGAGCTGAATATTTTCAAAGTAGCACAGTATAGTAGTCATGAAACTTGAGCTTGAAAAACACAAAACAACTAGGTTTCTGAGAACATTTTAAGTGTTTCCAAAACAATATCTGCACTGCAGCACTTTGAAGTTGAGTAGCATATTCCCCATGCAAACTTTTTCATGAAAATATTCTACTAAATACTCTCTCTTTGACCTCAGTCTTATCTGAAAACATTTTTAAGCTGGAGTTATTTGGAAGGGGAAAATATCACTGTTATGACTTCAGTGATCTAAATTACTGTTTTGCTATGGGGATAAAGAAAAGAGGAGCTATTTCTAAAGAGGCAATGGGAGTAAGATACAAAAATTGTTGCTTTGCGAGCAATACTCAATCATTTTCACCAAATGCTTAAAAAAAAAAAAAAGAAATTTCTTTGAAATGGAAAGGAAGAGAAATGAGAAGAAACTGCCACAATACTTAATTTAATTTTCAACATTGTAAAAAATAAAAGAACAATGAACAGGCAAAATTACGTTAATTCCATCAAATACAGTGGTAATAATCAGGCCACACAGATGTGGTCCTCAGAAAGCAGTACATATACATCTACCCTGAATATGCAATCGGACACAGCATCCTCATTTCCTGAGCTAAGGAGTGGCAGTGCTTATACACATTGAATGCCAAACAACATTAGAAAATGTGGTTATTTTGTATAACTTGGCTTGCAAAATACCTCAAAACTTCCTTTATCAAAGATGTTTTACAAACATGTCATAGTCTCTCTGCTCAGAATAAATGGTTAAGTAATAAATGTTTATATTTGCTATATTCATTTTGTAATGTGAAATATTAATGCTAGATTTTTATTTCATAGATAAAAACATTTGCTTACAAATATTTTCAGGCTTTATATTCCAGCAGCTTTTGAGTACATATGCAGAGTGGCCAAGAAATCTATTTCATACAGTTGTGTTTGCATTACATGTCAGTGAAATTCTCTTAATCCAGCTAAATTGTTTTATAAACAGGGAATGAGAGATTAAATTGTTGATATGGTAGAGCAAAGTAGGAGAAGATACTAAATATTTCATGCATTGGCAGGAGGACTTTGGTAGCATTCCTCTCATTGAACAAAGTAGCTGGCTCACCCCATATGTAACCTGGCAAGCAATTATTTCTGAAATATCTGTTGCAAAATTCTAATTAGCTGCTTAGCTCTTGGAAAGACCTATTAGTGAAGTTTAGGCTAGAAGTGTCCAGCTTTATTATCATATCTGGTAGAAAACCCTGTGCTCATGAAGATGATCAAGAAGTACTGAAATATACTTCTGCTACACTAGCTGGCCTGAGGGAAGAGATGAGCAGTGCAGGAAAACTTTAGACACCCAGCTGAAGTGGCCACACCACAGTGGGTACAGCCTGATGTTCCCCTTCTAGATCTAGTCTGGGACATCCCTGCTTTGGGAGCTGTGGGCATATGCCGGCGTGCAAACACAAGTGCAGGGAAGAGTCTAGCATTTAGAGCACTGTAAATGACCTCAGACTAAGTTTCTTTGAGCATCTAGAATGATACACCTTGTTTTTCATACTATGATAAGTACTGTGTGAAGGAAGACAGAAAAAAAAGAAGACAGGTGTTGAACCAATACTTGAAATTATATCAGAAAAAGCTGTTTGGGATATTGAGCCGTGGTTGCAGCTTCTGTCCCTGCCACAGACAAACCATGGGACTTTACACAAGTCATTGTGTTCTCTACAAGTCTTACTGCTGCAACTTTAAATGAGAGTATGGAAACTTCATTTCCTCACTATTTGTCTTCTTGCCCTCCACAAACCAGCAAGATTTTTATGATTCTGCTCTACAATGAGGAGATTAAGGTCTTTTATGGAGTTGTCTGTCTGTTGTGAACCGTAAATAATAAATATGCAATTCTGCTATATGAAAGAATAAACTTTATCTTCCATATTATATTGCTGTTTAAAAAGTCCTATGGCTATTTCAACTAGAAAAAGCAAGCATCAGTTTTCACCCAATACTGGGGCAGGGTCTTTTCTGCATGCTATAAAAAATGGCACATGTGACATCCTAGACCCACTTACATATCCCTATTGTTGAATGCCATGAGATGTGCATAGACACTCTGCAGAATGTTTTTCTACATTCTAGGTTAACTATGTGCAAAAAGGGCATAAATGCTCAGGTTTAGATAATGAGTATAGCTGCATTTCCAGCTTAATGGCAGTGTTCAACTTACTTTCATTCCCTGTACCAGCAGTACTTTTGTATCTAATTGTTGATGTGTTTCTGCTACTGAGCAACTGATGTCAAGTGACCCTTAAAAGAAGAACATTGCAGATGGGGAAGGTTTCAGTTTTTATGTATTTGTGCTCTCGCCAAGACCATCATAATGGACGGGATATTACAATTACAGAAATGTGAATTCACCCCCAGGATTTTCCAGCTGGAAGAGGTGACAAGAAGATGCACAGCTTTCACTTATGGGAGATAATTCTAGACCTGGATCCCTCTCCATCCTTCCCCAACAACACACATGGCACCAGCTGATGCTTCCCTTTACACTCCCTCCTCCCCACCTCTGTAATTTAAGGACTTAAAAATTTTAATTGAAAGTTACTATAAAACCTTTCAGTGTTCGAACCATCAATGAGCTTTTGTTAAGAGCTGGGTCTAGACAGAGGTGTTTGGAAACACAGAGTTGTGCTAGGCTGTAATTGTGCTGCACTCAAAACAGAGCACAGCAGGAAACCAAAGGAGCCATCCACTGTAGCTTTGTCCACATCGAGTTCACTGAAAAATTAAACATTTTCTATGCCTTACCTTGCAGCTCCCAGGTTTAGTTCCTTCACATATTTTTTATAGCAAATTCCCCAGAAATTTCCATGGTAACACTGAAAAATATCACATTGAATTCAGCAGCCACCTCTGCTTGACTTTGTTTTGAGCAGAGGCAGCATCACTTTACACTGGTGTTACCTGTCCCTGGAAAGCTGTGAATCAGTATAGGATGAGATGGGGATGGACTACTTTTCACACTGCACTTAGGAGGAACTGAGCTCTGCTCTTGGCTCTGTCACTGGTCTCTGAGATAATTGTGAGCAAATATGTTTGGGCACAGTAAAAATTATTTTATATAACATGTAATTTTACATTATATTTAATATAAAAATTATTTTTGAACTGCATAATTATAAAATAATAAAATATTCTAATATATTATTTCATATTAGTACTTAAGCACAGGTATCTAGAGCCATCTGGAGTACTCTAGGCTAGTGACTTCCAGCTCCAGTCCCAGTTCCAGTTCCAAATATACATGGAATTCTTATAGGACCTTTGTCATATCTGCCAAACCCATATTAATGTTTCAAGTACCTTGGGGCATCTCCAATCACACTGAATGCATCTATTTAGGCAATCGAGCTGAGCTCTGCTTCTCTTATTTTCCCTGCTATCTTTAACATGATCAGCATAATGCTGAGAACTACAAAATGCTGCTGCAATCCACAAAATAAGGAAAGGATAGTATAAATTTCTTCAGAAAAAATAGAAAAAGTTGTATGCATTGAGCTATCAAATCAAGCTTGTCTCTATCCATCTAAGATTAATTATTTTCATTTGTGTACTTGCTATTGTTGCATACAGGATTATTTTCCTTTAAAATGGGAACACTTAGCTGTCTCACCTTGTCCCTTCTACTCTAAATGAAAGCCTTCCCATCCCCTAAAACTTCAGAAAACAAAATTAATGCCACAACATCTGGGTTTTATAGGTAGCAGTGACAACATGCTCCACTCTTTCTTTCTAGTCAATTGCTGCCTGATAATGCAAAAACCCCCAGAGTGTCTACAGCAACTAGGCAGTTAGTCCAAATGTGAAGCAAAATGCACTCATGACAGAGCAAGCTCACCTGGATGACTATCCCTTTCCCAAGAAAGGATGCAATCAGACCAAAGAGAGCAGAATTTCTTTACAAAATAAATTCAAGACAGAGACAGAACCACAGCTGCCAGAATCAATGGAGTCCCAAATTCATATTTTGGTGTCTGCTAATACAGTCAAACACAGGAGTGTGTTTGTGTTTGTGTCACTTTTTGCACATATTGGAGAGAAGAAGGATCTACCTTTTCACATGTCTCAGATTTTCCATGAACAGTTACTCAGAGCTAAGGAAGTTTGAGGGTTTTTTGCCCAAAGAAAGCCATATCTAACAAAAATAAACACAGTTTTGTGCAAAGGGATCCATGTCAACCAGTTCTACCAAAATAAGATTAGATCTCATCAGAGAATTAAGGAAGATTTTCTTTTCAGGATGTCTTGGAGCTTCTGGAGCTCCCACGCATCCCACCAGGGAACTTCAAAACAAGAAATTCAAGAAACATCAGATTTAAATAGAGCTCTCAAGTCTTACAGAGGATTTTTCTTGGTCCTAAGGACTCTCTGAGTTTTGATATTCCTTGTCCTCAGAATTCCAGGAGATTTTCTAATTGTCCCTCAAATGTGGGATACTACCTATCACATAAGGAGATAAATTTTTGTTGCATTATTTTCATTGAAGTATTGGGCAGGATGAGAGATTTTTTTTTTTTTTCCTGAAAAGTAATGCAGATAAATCCATGAGCCAGCACTGTGCCCTTGTGGCCCATGAGCCAGCACTGTGCCCTTGTGGCCAGGAAGGCCAATGGCATCCTGGGGTGCATTAGAAGGGGTGTAGTCAGTAGGTCAAGAGAGGTTCTTCTTCCCCTTTACTCTGCCCTGGTGAGGCCACATCTGGAATATTGTGTCCAGTTCTGGGCCCCACAGTTCAAGAAGGACAGGGAGCTGCTTGAGAGAGTCCAGCGAAGAGCCACCAAAATGATTAAGGGAGTGGAACATCTCCCTTATGAGGAAAGGCTGAGGGAGCTGGGGCTCTTTAGCTTGGAGAAGAGGAGACTGAGGGGGGACCTGATTAATGTTTATAAATATTTGAATGGTGAGTGTCAGGAGGATGGGGCCAGGCTCTTTGCAGTGATGACCAATGATAGGACAAGGGGCAATGGGTGTAAGCTGGAACACAGGAGGTTCCGCTTAAATTTGAGGAAGAACTTCTTTACAGTAAGGGTGACAGAGCACTGGAACAGGCTGCCCAGGGAGGTTGTGGAGTCTCCTTCTCTGGAGACATTCAAGACCCGCCTGGACGCCTTCCTGTGCGAACTCATCTAGGTGTTCCTGCTCCGGCAGGGGGATTGGACTAGATGATCTTTCGAGGTCCCTTCCAATCCCTAATATTCTGTGATTCTGTGATTCTGTGATTCTGTGATAATTAGGATAATTTTTTCCACTTAAGAGTTTATATTATTTTGAAAACAGGGAGATGAAACCTTCTTGGAAAATGAAATGTGTCTTGTAAGACTGACATATCTTCTGAAAGCCACCCACCAACTGGGAATCAGCTGAAACGTGTTGGCAGTATGGATTCTAAATGCAGCTGTAGGAGTCATAAAGATGATGCAGGAGAAGGGATTTTAAATTACAAGTTCTCCTGTGATGTTCTGCAGCTTTAGATGGGGAGGAAGCATTGGGTATGAATGGGTGGGAACACACTAGTAAATTCACCCACATCTGTACAGCAGACAACTTTTCTGTATGATTCATTGCACATGTCTTACAACACCTCAGATCTTTACATCTGCATTAAGTCATTTACAAGTTGTCCAAGAACACATAACACTGTTATTCTCCTCGGTTTCACATTGCCCACATAATTAAGTTTTCCAATTAATTATTCCTTATTATGAGTTACATTCAAGAAGTACCTACACTTAGTGCCAAAACAAGGTTTCATCTTGTGATAGAGACTGTGTGCAGTTTCATGTAAGCAGTTGGGAAAACCAATTCTGATGTGGCGGTGATCTGGGATATTGCAGCTAAAGTACTGTGAAAGTAGATAGTCTAGAATGCAGTTCCTGGTGCTCATTTCTACTTTCCAATGAGGAATCTCTAGAAATAAAATGAGTCTCCAAAGGAAATATCCTTCCCTGGGTTAAGTAAGAACATTAGGACCACTAAGTGCTTCCTAATAATTCTTTTATGTGCCCTTTGAGCTTAAGCGTCTTATATTCTTCCAATTTTTTCCCATTCAGTCTGGATTTCTGAGTGGGTTTGCTCGGGATCTAGGGCCTTTCCACTGGACAGTATACCTACACAGTATACACTCTCCTAATTGTTTCTGTAACTGGTAGGTGCTTCTGTATATCCTGTTTCTGAGTCGTAAAACATAATTATTCTAAATATTATAAATTGTAGTTGAAAGTCATTATTGAAAAGGGTCCTAAAACAAGTTGTTTCCCACTGCAGAAGACTGGACTCAAATGATTCAGGATGCTCCCATGTGTCTTCTGTTCGTATCTGCTACATTTTTTTATTCAGTAGATTACTTCAAAGAGTTCCTTATGTGATTTCTATTAATATAAAAATAATAATAATAATAATTCCACCTCCAAAGAAGGGGGCTAATATGCAAATAGAAAGGAAAGAGGAAATCAGCAGGACTCTGCTTCAGAGACAAATCACCAGGACCAAATTCCATTACTGGGATCAATTCCCCTTTCAAAATTAGTATTTGGGCATTTTCAGTGATAGTCTGTCTCCAAATCTAACATCCAAGAGCTGTTTGTCCACTGTGATGGGGCTAGCATGAGCAGCTTATTAAAGCACTACTCTCAGCAGAGCTGGAACAGAACCCTTAAAACTCTTAACTTGCCTGAGGACTATGTGTGGCACCTCTCAGCAATCCTGAACTGAGAGAATAAATGTTGAAATATTAAATAAAGGCCAAGAAACAACAACAGCTCTTTCAGTATTTTTTTGCATAATGTCCCTTAAATTGTTTAATCTACAGAGTATCCAGAGTTTGGGCCCTAAAAATTACAGCTGGAAAAGAATAGTATTGAGAGGACTAATGGAAATTAAATGCTCATGGCATTCAGATAGTTCTGGACCTGCACAGACACTGCAGACCCACAGACTGTCTCTGGAGGAACCTCAAATTTGGCTGAAACATACTGCTTTTGCCAAACTTGGGACATCTCAGATGATCATGTTGTACTGAGTCTCTGGTAACAAAAGGACTATTGTCACTAAGCTCTTCCAGACAAGACTCTTCATAAAATGTTTGAAGTAAATCAGGTGAACCACAGTCTAAATATGCTTCTCCATTTGTTACAAAAACTATTTGAGCAACCAGTTCAGATGCAGACTTTCTGCTTATTAGACCTCTTTAACTGAGAAAAGGTATGTCCTGCTCCTCATGGTCTGGAAAACTGCAAAAGCTTTCCTGCTTTCTTAGTGATAATTCATAACTTAAGAGACTTTTAATTCCACTTTCAAATATGTAAAATGGCAATTTGGCAGCAGGTAATCTCCCAGGTCTTTTCATGTACCTAACTATTAGTCTTTCAGGGCTTAAGTCTTAATTAACAGAACAAAAATAATAGTCCTATACAGGCCTAGAAAGATGCTGTCAATATAATTTCAATAAAAATTGCAAGGTGATACAACACTACATAAATGGAAATGTCTAGTATGTTTTAGATCATCAGTAAAAAAACCCATTCATCAAAAATATTGGTATGATGTCCTGGAAAATTCAAGAATGCTAATAAAATTCTCTTTCCACCCTTTCTCTGAGTCTTTTTTAAAGACCATATGTGCTTTGCTTTGCCACTGCTGATCAGTGAACTAATTTATACCAGCCTGACAGTTCTACCATAGTGCCAGTCCATTTCTCATCCCAGATCCCAGATCCCTTAATCATTTTATGCAAACTGGGATTGCCCAGTGGAAATACTATATTGAATCAGGCCACCGTGATGGTACTTCTGCTTTGAATGTGCTATGTCTTGTAGGAAGTAAAGAGGGAGATTTGGGGGAGATTAAGGGAAAAGAAGAGTGAGGAAAAAAAAATAGTCACATTACATCTGATTGATTTTGAAATAATGCAAATGAAAATAAATTAAAAGGGATTTTCACTAGTAAAGGAGATAATGTGAAAGAGAGGTCATAAGCCATTTCATGAGTTTCTGTTCATTAGCACCATATTAATTTATTTTCTTTCTTTTACCTCTATGTTAGCTGTTTGCTACTCCATCAACTCTGCAGACTATAACAATAGATGATGGACATGTATCCCATTTAGTCATGAAACATCTATGCACATTAATGTTTTCAAGTCATATTGTAGCAAAGTAATAAACATCAGTAGATTTTACACATTTTCAGTCATTTTCCTCCCTTGTCAAGCATCAAATTAACATTGTAAAAGAGAAACAAAGCCCATGTAGTATCTAGACAGAGAAACAGAGAAGTAATGTCTAATCAGTCCTAGTGTGAGTGATTTAATTATTGCCTGTTCTACTAGTTCCAGATATTTGATGCTGTCAATCTTTTATTTTCCTTTCAGTTAACAAGCAACATCCTTACCTTTGGGGGTTTGTTTTGTTTTGTTTTGTTTTAACTGGTTCCAAGAACTTCGAACCCTTCTAATTCTCCCTCTCTCCCTCTCTCTCCCAAAAGGTGAAATTATTAATTTTATTTCTGGTTGAATGCTTCATGCATCATTTTTAGAACCTATTCCAGGTACAGTGCTCACTAGTGAATGAAAACCAATGCACATTGATAGTCAAAACAAATTTGTGAGTCATCACTGCCTAGTTACCTCGATATTAATATATAAATAGTGGTGATCACAGAATCACAGAATATTAGGGATTGGAAGGGACCTCGAAAGATCATCTAGTCCAATCCCCCTGCTGGAGCAGGAACACCTAGATGAGATCACACAGGAAGGCGTCCAGGCGGGTCTTGAATGTCTCCAGAGAAGGAGACTCCACAACCTCCCTGGGCAGCCTGTTCCAGTGCTCTGTCACCCTTACTGTAAAGAAGTTCTTTCTCAAATTTAAGCGGAACCTCCTGTGTAAATTTGAGAAAGAACTTCTTTACAGAGACTTAAGATTTGTGATGGAGACTTAAGATTTTGTGGCACAATTTGGTCAAAGTAATTTGGTAAATTCTGGCTGCTTACAGTTGCCTGGGAAGGCATTGCTCCTGTATCTTAATGAGGTTTTGGAAGATCAAAACTGAAACACAAAACTATCCTTCCTCATTCAGAAACAACATCTGAAACAACCTGCTGGCTTCTCCAGAATTTATGTAATACATACTGACTCAAGGCAATCAATTAACTACAGAGCCAGCTGGATTTTTTATTTTTCTACATGTATTGGTTCTTTAGTTGTCCATTTCTTTCCTGGAGTCATTTCTTCATTTTCCCCATTCTTTCCAAGGTCATCTGAGAGTTTTCTCAACTAATATAAATGAATTCACTTTGTATTCTTTATTCTCTCAAAAATAGACAGACCAAAACTACTATTTCCAGAAATCAACTTGTCCATTCCTTTATTCAGACTGAGAAGCAGCCTTGCTCAACAAATAGCTCCAATTTATGTCTATCATTCACAGTGTAAGGTAGTTGTCAGTTTGGGAGAATATGATATAATACAGCTCTGTCTGCTCTGTTTCCTGAGCTCCAAGGGTCTTTTTGTGGTGTTACTGACCTTGGCAGAGCTGAGAAGATTTATTTAGTGTTGCTATTTTCTTCACTGAAGTTTACATATTTTAACTGGCTCAGAAGATGTGTGTGTGTTTCAGACAATAAACGACTTCAGGCATTCTGGTTCTATCAGTCAGTGAGATATATCCTCCCCTGCTCTGAACACTACTGCATTTTATAGTGAAACAGTTGAAGATATTACATACTGGTTGTATTATTTGGCAGATGGGAATTGCTATGAGAAACTGGAAATGCATATAATTTAGTCTTTTTTTTTTTTTAATAAAAAATACTTTAGCATTTTGTAGGTATTTTGAAAGCCCTGCTTTCTACCCTGATAATATTGGGTCTATTCAGTGCACAAACAGATAACTAACTCTTAGAGTTAATATTCTGAAATTTACTTTATTAGTAGAGGTTTGTTTAGTTTGTAAAACTAAATACCTAAATACTTATTTTTTTTTAATGATTAAGTAAAATTAAAAATAAATACAGGAAAAGAAGGGGTTTTTTGATAATCTTGTATGGAATACTATCCCTTTGATGACAAATTACTGAATGCCAGAAGCAACTTGGAAATAGTACAACTAGCTCCAGGAAAATTCTTGCAACATTCAGCCAATACACATTGGCATCAGTCTATACCAATACAGTAACTCTAAGAATCTGAACATAAACAGACATGAACATACATTAAAAAAAAAGAGAAAAGAGAAAAGAAAAAAGAAAAAAGAAAAAAGAAAAAAGAAAAAAGAAAAAAGAAAAAAGAAAAAAGAAAAAAGAAAAAAGAGAAAAGAGAAAAGAAAAAAGAAAAAAGAGAAAAGAGAAAAAAAAGAAAAAAAAGAAAAAAAAGAAAAAAGAAAAAAGAAAAAGAAAAAGAAAAAAAAAAGTCATTACCTATATAAGTAAATGTAAAGTAACCACAATGTCTGTTTATCATTCCTGGAAAGAAATTTCTGAGTCTGAGAAAAATGTAACTTGGTTATCTGCAGATCTTGGGTATGTTTCCATAAAATCTGTTGTGTTCTCAGGTGTCAGATCAGTGCTGAAGTAAGTACTGAACACAGCAGATCTGTAATGACTTTGGGAAAGGATTTTTTGGTTGGAACAGGAATATGACTGAAATAACCTTTCTGAATGAAGAAGGTCTTATGTGTTTAAATTCCTTAGAGCTGTCTGGCAATTAGAACCTCCCAAGCTGTTTACAGACTATGACATGGACCAAAAAAAAAAATTAAAAAGATAATCAGGAAATGCATAAAGATGAACAGACCATTTTCTCTTTTTTCTTCAGGATTTTTCTCAGAGAACTGTTTGGGCTGCTCAGGTGTGAGCCATTAAATGACAAAATAAACACATGCATTTAGAGCATATTTTTTGCAGTGCAAGCATGATTTCAGGTTTGGCTGTGCCCTTAATTATCATGAGCTTATTCAAAATGGTTTGAAGCAAATATTTCCATGTTTCAGGACAGGTAGCATCAGTCACAGTTGAGTGGTCACATTCCTCATTTTTTTATCAGAATATTCACCTTCAGCTACTGCTATTTCTGAAGGGGAAAGGTGGCAAAGATATTGCAAGGAAAACAAACTGTTCTGACACTTCCTACCTCAAATGCAGTACTGGTCTTTTTGTAGCTGTGAATAGAGGTGAGGCAAGGTTGGTAGAAATAGGAAATATCTTCTGTGATACTCTTGAAAAAAAATCATAGGTGCTTTTGAGCCCCTTTCTTCAGATCTCATATAGAAGCAGCACCCTCAAGATAAAATCCAGCTTCAAAAGAGCAGTTCTGAATTCCACTTGATCTTTCTTTTCTTAGTGTCTCCGAGGCTTTCCTGTATAATTGTACAACATATGTCCCTCTGGAGAGGGACATAGCACTTAATAGTTTTTTTACCACAAAAACTTTGGGGTGAAGATATATTTTTCTCTTGAGAGCCAGGGAAAATGGCTTGATGTTTCAGTGTTTGGATCTTTCTCTTTGTCCTATCTTTAGTTTTCTCTATTTACTACAATTCTGAAAATGCATCTTTCTTCACTTTCTATTTCTGGTGTGTTGATATTTCCATCAGAGTTGAATCATCTCACAGACAAAAGAGAAGGAATGGGACTTTAGGGCACAAGTCTTCTGACTTATATGTCTGTTTTGGGATGAGATGAGTCACACTTGATGGGTCTTATTTTTCTGCATTTATTGTAGAGGGAGTGCAGAAGACTGCATCAGATGTAGGTGTTAAGGTGGAAAAAATTATGACTATCATACAAGGCTACATAGGAGACTACCCATCCTTTCATATTTGTGTGTACTGTATTTGTTCAGTGATCACTCTACAGGACTCAAGAAGTCACTCTGCTCAGGTTTCTCTTTCTGGAGTTAGGACAACAATAAGTTGTTTTGGGTTTTTTTCAGATTTTATTTTTTATTGTAGAACAAATGATAGATATTATTTATTGTCTACTTAAAATAAGTGTTCAGAAAGCTTGCTAATGGCAGGCACATGGGAAACCTCATTTAAAACATGTCATAATGTGTTCAGCTCCATATGTGGGACTACTAGTCTTTGGAGATACTTTATTCAGTAATCTCAGCAATGTTGTATGGATATTCCATGCCGTATTGTCAACAGGAACCATGATCATAGAATCACATAATCACAGAATGGTTTGGGTTGGAAGGGACATAGAAGATCATCTAGTTCCAACCCCCTTGCCATCAGCAGGGACACCTTCCACTAGACCAGGTTGCTCAAAGCCTCATCCATCCTGTCCGTGAACACTTCCAGGTAGGAGCATCCACAGCTTCTCTGGGCAGCCTGGGCCAGTGTCTCACCACCCTCACAGTAAAGAATTTCTTCCTAATATCTAATCTAAACCTACCCTCTTTTAGTTTAGAGCCATTTCCCCTTGTTCTATCATTAACTGCCCTTATAAAAAGTTCCTCCCCAGCTTTCTTGTATCTGAAGGAGTTAACAAGATGCCATCCAGATGCCATCAAGATGCCATCATCTTTTCTCTGTCCTTCTCATATCACAGGTGTTTCTCCATGACCAATGCCTCACTTGTTCCTTGTACACATTCTATTGCATTCAGAGGTTAGATGACCTCCTATGCAGTACAGTATATTAAATTTGCAGTTCAAAATAAATTATTATGACTGTAACTGTGGTTAAAAATCACACCAAGCTTCAGAGCCCTCCAGGCTGGGTGGCATTAGCAGGAACAAGATCACTATTGAGTAACTTGTGTATCTTTTACCTCCATTCCTAAGCCTTTAATTCATTAAGATCTTGTGATAATGATACTCCTCAGCTTTGTATCAGACTGTCTGTGAGTATTGGAGGAAATGTTTTATTAGGGCAACATTTGATGCTTAAAAACCTCTTTGAATCTCTCCTGGGGAAAAGACAGGGGAGTAGATGATAACATCTACTTGGTTGCATGTGGTCTACATTTTACCTGTTTCACACCCTCCCTTCTCCTCCCCACCCTGTATTGAAATAGCATCCTGCTAGGTAAAACCCACAAAATTTCATTCAGCAGTGCTTGTGATAGTCAGGAACCTGTAATTGGACTATAGTCTATTTTTAGAAAAAAAAAGAAAGTAACACCACCTAACCCCTCAACTCCAAATTTGTAAAGTTCAGGTAACAAAAAATATTCCCTTCTTCCTCAGGAATCTGTTCCTCTGACTACCTTACTTTCACTTTTAACTTCCCAAATATAAAATTAAAAAAAAAAAAAAATTGAATTTTGCTGGCTCTTACTCCCTACAGCCCAGTTTTGTAAAATAGCTCTCTACTCAGTAAAGAGCCCTGTGGCACTATTTCAGATGATATCTTCCTTAGATTCAGGTTTTGCTGTAAATCTTTTAGAACTGCACATAGCAATGACATACTTCATTCCAGATTTTAACAGCTCACAATCTTGATGTTATGCTTTAATTGAACTTAAATTATATTTAGTCAGAGCTTGAAATTTCTGATTAGCTCAGAAGCCATTGTTTTCATACATGAAGCTCTTGCTCTTTACTTTTTTCCTCTCACCCTTTTCCCCTTGAATTATTTAGCATTTAGAAAGCTGAGCTTTGCCATTTTTATTTCCATCCTCAGTTTTATTGCTATCTAAGTGATTTACAAATCAAGCTTTGCATCTAATGGCACTGTGTATTTCCATTTCCAGTGCTCTTCTTTACTGTCAGCTCTTGTTGGATTGGGCAAACCTCAGACACAAATAACTGAAATTAATGTCAAATTGCATCATCTGCAGCTTGAATTTCAATTATGAGATCTGAATAAAAATACATGTTTTCAGCAAACAGCAATAACGCTGTAAATCGCCTGGCCCCGGAGCGCACATTACTAGAAAGCATCCTACTCAAGACAAAGATGCAAGATCTCAAAATTTAAAGCAAATCAGCTTGGCATTTAGTTAAGGCAAATAAGTTGTGAGAATGAGCAGTCATTCAGGCCTTCAGCTTTTGTATCTCCTGCCCTATGGTAGGTCTGTGGATGTTTAGAGTCTGAAACTCAACCATTTTCATCCTGAATAATATGATTTAGTAGGGATTTATCTAGCCACCAAAGCTCTAGTGCATCCTAAATATGTGTAAATTTGCATGCAAGGCTTGTGGCTCAGCCCATCCCTAATTCTATAGTCAATGAAAGGCCCAGTAGAAGCCTGGGTATATGAAGATGCATTTCTCTAGTTGTTATTTGTGGTTCATCTGGTGATTAAAAGAAGCTAAACTTTGTTATAGTCAGTGGAAAGAATTAGGTGCTGTGAGAGCAGTTCCATTTTATCTTCTTGCAGCTGTCTCAACGAGTCAAAGAAATCACATTCTCACATGCCTTTTCCTCTCCATTGTCTTCAAAGGATGTTGAGGCACAAAGTTATATTTAGAGCCTACAAAGTGCAGTGTCCCGTCACTGCTGAAATTCATGTGGCTACAAAAGCTTCAGCCAACTGAATGACTTACATACCCCCTCCAAACAGAGATGTTGCAATACAGTTTTGCCTCTTTTACTTCCTGAAGAAAAAAACCAACCAAACAAACAAACAACTTTCCATTAAAGATTGCTTGGAACTTTTGGATATTCTATTGAGAAGAAAAAAGTCATCATCTTGCAAACCTGCTGCTCTGTAAGCACTGACCTCAAAGAAAGATGAAATAACTTTCTATTAGCATAAAATATAACTCTTTCTGAAACGCTACACACTAAACATAAAGACAACAGAAGGTGTCCAGTACTCACTTGAAAATCTAAGTCAGTTACATCAAAAATTTATTTGCGCAAACATCATCTAGAACCCGATGTCCAGGTTAAAAGGACAGCAACTTGGCGTACTGGAAAACTGTTTTCTTGTAATCTGGTGCACATTTTACTGTGACAATCAGCTCTAAACAGACACTGACTAGCTACCCAACACGTTATTTAGTCAGGTGGACTTTAAAAGTGTTATTGCTTTAAAACACAGAGAGATTGTAAAGAGATTTTTAATGGGGACTGGAATGGTGGTTTGTGTTAAAGTCTTAGTGATTAAATCTTTTCTTTATTGGCATAAGAGGAAAAATAAAGTCAGATTTCTATAATTATTCCTCTGAAAATGTATTTTAGACACAGGAAAGAGATAGCAAGTCAACTTTCTCTGTGTCTGTTGTTTCCCACCTTAGGATGTTGGCTTTTGGTTGACCATACACTCAGATATGAATTGAGGCCACGAAATCCATTTATATGCCCCATCAGATGCTTACACAATTTAATTGTTATTTGGGGCTGTAGGATTGGAAGGGACAAGCCAAGCCCAGTCTACCTCTCTCTGTAGGCACCACATCACATAGACCCTACCTTTTATGTGCTCTAACACTTCTGTGCACATTATGGGTTCCCAAATGCAAAATGTCTGCACCCCCAACTCCTTGCAGGGCATTAAAATTGCTATGAATGAAGTTCAGGAAGCTGCAGCTTTATTGCTAGGACTATGTGTCAGGAAACTGATTTTTTATTCATTTACTGTATCTGCCTAAGAGTAATGTGCCTAGTCTAAGTGAGTGAGCTAGGCTCTCTCTGAGGCTGCTGGACTGACAGATTCAACACCAGAAGGTGTTTCATCCTATTCTGAAACAGAGCTGAGATGTTTTTAATAAATATACTGGAAGTTTAGACAAGTGGCTCAGATTAAGTGTTCAGCTTTTAGATAGTAAAGTTAGGTGAAAGCAAATTCAGCCTCAATATGAGCCTGCAAAATTGCTGACAACCAAGATTAGGCATGTTAAAATCAAAACATGCAACTTTAGCAAAAAAAGGCTTTATTCTGGAAGTGTTCCTGCAGAAAAAAAACCTACAAGGTATAATCCTTTACAGAGGAAGGTAGAGGAATCAAAGCAATATGTAAGAGCTCTTTTCCATGTCCAAATAAAAACCAATGTGAAGGGCAAAACAAGCTATCTATATTTCTGCCAGGTTCTTTGGTTTATTGTGGGGCAAAAACTTCTGAAAGTCAGCAGAAAGGTCACCAGCAGAATGGAAATTTTATTAAAAATATTTAGACTGTTTTTTATCATCAAGTGTAAATGAAAACCAATTAAATAATGATGCTAAATGTAGGCAAAGGAAAGGCATTAACACTCCCAAAATGTAATCACCATTACTAAGCAAATATATTGTCCAGTTACTTGCATTTATAGGGGTTGAGGAGGAGGCAGAATATATAATTTTTGCCTTTTAAAGCCTTGCAAAACTTACTTCATACAACGTCAAAGATATAATAATAAAACAGAGGAGACAGTAAAGCAAAAAGTGGATAACAGGAAAAGGATGATGTTCAGCACCTCTAAATGCTGGTCTGAGAAAAGCAGGCTGCTTTTCTCCTTGGGAAGATGGGGTAAATTGATACTGTTCCATTGTGACTGTGAATACAGTGCCAGGCTGCTGTGGTAGTGTCTTGTATACATGGGGTCAGAGGTATGATTCCTTCATCATAGTCCTCCTGTGGAAGATTTGGCCTTTGATCTTGTTAAGTTCTGTTCTCCAACAAAATGCAATGAGAATCTTCAGCTCACAGGCCATGTCTCAGCAGTCAGTATATAGAATCATCATAGAATGGTTTGGGTTGGAAAGGACCTAAAAGATCATCCAGTTCCAACCCACCTGCCATGAACAGGGACACCTTCCACTAGACCAGATTTCTTGAAGCCTCATCCAACCTGGCCTTGAACACTTCTAGGGAGGAGCATCCACAGCTTCTCTGGGCAACCTGTTCCAGTGTCTCACCACCCTCACAGTAAATAATTTCTTCCTCAGATCTCATCTAAATCTACTCTTATGCAGTTTATAAACATCACCCTTCACTAGGCTGTGATACACATGCAGCAATTGTGTACCTTGGGTTGATCATCTGAGTATCCATCTTGTCTCCTGTACTTTGTGAAGCTGTATATATTAAACCTAGAGGTTCCTCTTCTCTCAGCATGATATCTGTGAGGCTGTCATAGCTCTGTGTCCCCAGATCCAGACAGCAGCAAAGTTGAAAGTGTATTCCCAATAAGTACATGCACACAAACACACACACAATACACTCAGGACCAGCCAGAGAGATGAACACAGGTGGACACAGAGCAGTATCACAGAATCACAGAACCACAGAATGTCAGGGATTGGAAGGGACCTCGAAAGATCATCTAGTCCAATCCCCCTGCCAGAGCAGGAACACCTAGATGAGTAGCTTTACCAGCATCCTATAAACATACACAGCACTCACATAAACATTATCAGCCCATGTGACTCCATGGTTTTTCTCCTCTCCAGTTTATCTGGATTGAAGTTGCTACAGGGATATACACACACAGTATAGATGTCTCCAGTAGCTGGGCTTAGTTTATGCAGCTGCTGGCCCTCAAGTCCCAGTCCCTCCCAGAGGCTTGTACCAGGATGTTCAAGCCCCTGAGGATGATTGCCCCAGTCCAGCAGCTGTCAGCAGACCTCCTATCCTAATCACAGGTAGCCTGGCTTGCAGCTGATCGTGATTATATACTACTCAGAATAACCTGTTCGTTAGCACCAGAGACAACATTTAAGAAGATAGGACGCCTTATGGTGATTGATTGAAGGGTTCAGCCTGACAAGTTGTTGTGAAAGACTGGAACGCACCTCATTCAAAAGAGTGAAACAGCAACATGTTTTATTAAGGTAAAAATACTGACTTTAGAGAGCTCAATAGATTTGATGGAATTTAACAAAATTTAACAGTGGTTTACCAAGGTTCAATAAGTGAGATGACAAGGTTCATAGTATTAATTATTGCATGGAAGAAGCATACAAAAGAAAATTGAATTAGAATTGAGTTAGAATGATTCATACAGAGATCGGAGATGCAAAAGAATACAGAAGACCCTCCCATTGAGTCACGAGGTTTAGAGTGGGCCACCTTGCTTTCTAAACTCCTGATGGAGCTTAGGTGCAGCAAGGTCCAATCTTAGTCTCAGATCACTACCATGCATCCACACTGTCTAGCAGAGAGAGCTCAAAGAAGGCTCACTTAGGCTTTCATATTTGTAAAGTGGTTGGCTCGTAGACAAATTACATTAAATGGGAAATGTATGCATGAGACTCCTTGTACCCACAGCTTTCTTTGCCTTTGATAAATGAGTCTTAAAAAAGCCATCTGCTGTCCATATGTCAGTCACATGATTGGTATTCCAAGCTCATATGCATTGATGACTCTACTCCTTTGTGGGTTTCCAGAAAAGAGATTGAAACTGGATGAGTTCATGGCCTGGCTACAGCTCAGGTCTTTACCTTCTTTGGAGCTTGTACCAAACTACAGCTACTTTGGTTAAGGGATCTAGTGCATCCATCACACAAGAATACTGACCAGCAGATTGTTTACCCTTTTACCCTCTATTTTTCCACTCTTTTTTCCTTCTTCATCCACCCTGATCTCTTCCTTCCCCTGTCTTTGGTCTTTCTGCTAAACATCCCATCAACAACTCTTGCACATTCCCTCAATCTCCTTAAAACCTCCTGTAATAACTTTTAAATGATCTTGAAATTCTTTCCCCCTCTGCATCCCATAATAAGTCCTAACCCCCTTCAGACAATAACCCCTCCAGTTTTCAGGGCATTCCTGATAAGGTGTTTCTTTGGCTGACTCATCCAGCAGGAACAGATTCACTGATTAGGTTACAAGGATTTGTTGCCCTCCCCGGGTCTTTGTGTTCAGAGAGATTAGCCCTTAATCACATAACCTAGCAAAGAGAACATGACATTTCTTTCAGATCTTTTTCTGTACTTTATTTTTTCTTTTCATTTGCCCTTTGTCTTGTCCTCCATTCCCTGCCTTGTCTGCCAAATAATAACCAAATGTCAGCAGTGTCTGCAACAGGGAGAAAGTTTCCATACTGGTTAGCCCATACAGGGAACTTTCCCCCTCTGCCATGGATCATTGCAACATCCAGTTGTGTCTCTTCAGCCCATCAAGTAATACCATTAACCCACATATACAGCAAGTTCTCATATTCTAGTGGGTCAGCTCATATTTCTCACAAGCAATATCAGAAATGAATCTTTAAAGGTTCACAGACTTGCTCAACTTATAATATTTGGTACAGAAAGTTGTTTTCCTACAATGTTCCTGCAGACCTGCAGGGAGGTGGAGGAGTTTTTTACACTTCAGTTGAGTGCACCTTAATGGTCCCAAATTAAATATATGCTTATTCAAGTGTAAAACCACACACATGTGCACCAATACATTCACTCAGATACTGCTTTACAACTATTCCACATAACTGTCCACATTTCTCTACAGAAATATTTATCAAACAATATTGTGATTTTTGGGTCAATTATTTAAATAGATTTTTTTTCAAGTTTGCAGAACTTAATTTTTTCTTTCCCTCCCCTTTAGTTCTATACAGGTTTCTTATTTACATGACTGTATTAACCTGTAGTGCTTTTTGCTCTCTGCAGTGGAAACAAATTGCTTTGTAGTCTACTAGTTTGGTCAATGCATTAGAAGCTGGACATTTAATGAGATTCAGATCAAAATCTAGTTTAAGGGCTTTGGAGCTTCATGACTCAGAGAGAGCAAGAAATAAATGTTATGTTGAAATAACATGATTTACTCTCAGAATCTTTAAAAACACAGAGTTATTTTTTTGTTGCACAGTCTTAACACCAAAGACCACTTTGCTGTGACTTGGGAAGCCAAGGAAATATATTATGGCTATGGAAGAATTTCTCACAACAGTAACTTTTTTAGCTGGGGACACAAATACTAATTAAAATGGCAAGTTGGAGAGAACTTTGTGAAATTCCAGAAGCTATTTTGTATGGATCAGTGAGATTATCTTGGACACTAAGCTTTGTCCTTATGAGCTGCTAGCGTATCAGCAAGGCAGCTTGACTAGCCAAGACCCCAATTGCACTTCCAACATTTCCTAAATTACAAGAAGGGTAAGGAAAATGTCAATCTCTACTTTGTTGTGCTTTGGTGCCTGGTCTGGCCTCCAGACTAGGATAATCCGTTCTACTCTATTAAAGGAAATGGAAAATCCATTCCATCTCTACTAATACGTTACATCTCTATTAAAAGAAATAGAAACTGGTTAAATGTTAAGATTTTTATCTGTGTCTGAAGCTGAGTTCGTAGACAAGCTTGCTGTTGGGGCCAGAGGAAACAAACTAGAATCTTTTCTCTTGCACAGTCTTTACTTTCTTCCCAGTGCTTATTACTGCATGCAAACACTTTAATTATTACATAATTTACTTAATGGCAGGAAGAATATGGAACATAGTACCCGTAGTGTTTCAAATCTTAAAAGCTTTGTTTAAACACATGGCTATCTTTTAGAACAAAATCATCCTCCAGGATATATATTATGCCTTGAGGAAAGGTGAAAGGCAATTTTTTTAAACTCAACTAGAAAATAAATTTAAAGACAGTACAACCCTATTCCTTCCTTGTTACCTATCACTTGCATCATAGGGGTCATGAAGGATACAGGTTGTATCTCCAGTCCAAAAGAGTCTTATCATGTCAGATTCCCTTTCAAATCCTTTAATATTTGTAGAGTTGTTTAATTTAGCTAAAAAGGCCTGTAAAATTACTTCAGGCCACAAGATTCTTCTACATAAGAAGAGGCTCTGTTTTATCCTCTGCAACCCACCCTTCATTCCCACTTGTCCTGTTCAGGATTCACCAAAATTTCTCATGTGTTCCTGCTGAACACTCACCCTAAATGGTAGTAGATCCAATTAGTGCCATTGTCTTCATTGTACAGGAACTCCACTGCTGCTGTTGGACTTTGCCTCTTATTCTTGTAGGAACTTTACTCAGAAATAGTATCTTCTTTTTTTTTTTCTTTTTTTTTTTTTTTTCCCTCTCATGTCATTAAATGTTGCATTATTTGCTGAACAGCATCCTCAGGGGCAATTAAAATACAAATGCTGAGTATTTCCATGCATCCCCTTTATTTTCCTGGAGACAGTAAAACACAGCTACAGCCCAAAGGCTACAGAGAATTCATTACTGTACTTGTTGTTATCCTCTAATGTAATCATAAATTAGTTGGAAGTCTTTCCTCCCAAGCTAAAGATCAAAAAGATCCTTTGGGGTTAAAGTTTTGTTACAGCAAGATGTCCCCAAAGATCCTCTTTTCAGAAACTCTCCAGACTTATAAATACTCGTACCTCACAGGTTCTCATTTTAAGTAAGTGTTGCATATTTCCCTTGGCAATGGTGAAAATTACTAATATTGAAGATTTCCTTTCTCACCTTATTTCTTAGTCTGTCCTTATTGATCAGAATTTGGAGAGCTCATCTTTTTCCTTCTATGCCAATTACTCACTGTGGACTTAGATACCACAGACATGCATAGACTGAATCTCAGAGTCTCTAGTAGAGAAAGGAACTCAATTCCCATCTGTGGTGTAACTATAAGACTCAATTCTCAAACATAACAACATCACTAGTAAGTTAGAGTATAGGTCTGTTTAGACATTTTTTTTCTGTTGCTGACAGTAATCAATAATAAGTATCCATAAAAATTGTGAGGACAGCAGAAACGTGTGGTGATACTTCCCAGAACAATCTCCCAATGGCCTACAATTTAGGGCATTAGCTGTTGATGATCCAGAACTGATCTTTTTGCATTTAATGAATTTATCAGCAGTGCTTTGGATCAATGCAGGTTTTTGATGTCAATGAATTTTTGTGGTAATTTCTGGAACACGTTTATGAATTTCTTATATTATTTTTGTATAATTATTTTTTTTTGCTTATTTTCCCAAATCATTACTGTACTTATTTAACTCTGTGTCTCAAACCTCACTTTGGAAATGAGCAAGTTTAAAACTATCATTTCAGTTGCATTATCTAATATATCTTCTGGGTAATTATGACACCCAAAAAATATCCTGAATAATTTTTAGGTACTTAAGAAACCTCGTTTTAGTGATAGAATACCTGTTTGCTAAAAATAGCAATCTATCATCTGAGTATATGAAGGTCATATTGAGGATTTTCAAAGGACTACTTATTTGTTGTGCTTCTGATTTTTTTTTTTTAATGTGTAATTTTAAGCAATTTAGGGAGGTCTGATTTTCAGAAAGAGTGTGAAATCCATCCATCTCTTCAATTTGAGTACCAACATTATTATCTTGCTGGTGTCTTTGATGAGACTAGCATAGCAAAAAGGCACTGAAAGAGTTTCTCGTGCTTCCCATTGACTGAGGAAGTGCAACCTTCAGTCATTCTGAAGAGTGTTTCTGTTCCAATTTAAGATTTTTGCCTAGAATTTCAGATAATATCTCTAACTGAAGATAATTTCTTATCCAAGAAAATGCCTTCAGGATTACAGTTTCAGACCAGGAAATAATAATGAGAATAATGTACTGAAAAAACAGAGATGAGTTTTCTGCAGCTACATCCACCATACAGAGAAACAACTTATTCTAGACTCTGATATTTGGGAATCAGTTAGGTTTGTTTAGTCACATAAGATTATATTACATACATTGCTTTTTTTCTCAGCTTCCAGTTGGAGAACAGAAGGTGAGTAGTATGCCTTGAACCTGGAAAAAATGGTTCCTGTGATGGTAAATAGGGACTATTTTTGTTGTTGTTGCTGATAGTGGTGGGGTTTTTCCTTTAAAATTGTGAGAAATACAATATATCTGGATCATCTTCTAGAGCAGCGATATATTTCTTTATTTTCCCTTTGCAGATTGAGACAATGATTCTGTGGGTAGCATGTACAGTTATGTCCCAGGTGCCTCTAGAAATGATTGTGTTCCATGACATCACACACCTTACCTATCTAACATGTACAAAAAGCAAGAGGGCAGAATATTTTTAATTCTAAATGAAAAAATCAGGCATATCTCTGTCATTTTTATTCTGCTCTTCACTACACTTTTGCTTAAATTAGGTGATTTTCTTATCATGTGATTATTCCCAGTTTACGTTTTGAACATGTCTTCTGGTTACTAAGGTGATTTAAGGAAAATGAATCTATCGATATTTTCTGACAAGTGAATCCCCAAAGTAATTAGTTCCATATTACTTTCAGTGTTTTCTTCTAAAAAAGAGGTGTTATCCAATTATTTTTGCACTCTGCATCTTTGCTGTCGCAATAAAGTGAGTTTTCTTTCATTTTTAAAAATTATTATTATTATGTAAGATCTCATTGCAATCATTTACTCTAGTATCATGTATTTAAATACTTTGGTTCCTCCTTCAAGCACAAGAAACATTACTTTCAAGGTGTCTTGAAACTGCTGATGATTTTGCTTTTAGTGCCCAAAGTTCAGATGTTTCCATGATACCAGAAAGAGACTATCATAAAACTTTCCATCTACTTTTCCTACATCAGCCCTTTCACCTTGAAACGATATTTAATGAAACATCAATATCTTTGGGGTAAACAAGGGATTCAATGTGTTTCAGAAACCTGGTAAGAAAAACATGGAGCTTCTAACTTTTTCCAGAATGATCTCCTCTACAGAGTATTTCAACCCATCAGCTGCTGAAAGTCTGAATCTATTATTTTTGTATATGGAAAATAAATGTTGTCAATAAGGCAAAACTACTTCTGAAGCCATTAGGAATGAGGTTTTTATCTGATAAATACAATTGGGTACTTCTAAGCTACAAAACCAGGTGCTTTTTTTTGCTGGTGGTTTTATATTGTGGGTTTGTTTTTTTTTCTTTCCCCAGAATTAAAGAGATCAACAGAAATAAACAGGCATATATGGAATGTGATGTATCTCACTAAAGGAGACTTCTAAAATAGATCAGATATGTTGTGACTGTTCCTATCCACTGGCTCCATAAAAGGAACTGAAGTTGACTGGTTCTGATGTAGACTCCTCCACTGCAGAATTTATTTCAACTAATTTTAGCAGGGTAATCCATTTTAAGATCAAGACATCTAAATACCTATGAGTGTATTAGGGGTCTACAGTACCATATAACAGTAAAGTTGAATGTGTAGGGTAAGGAAGAATCTTTTATTGGAAAATCAGAAAGGGAAAAGACAAGACTTTCTGCATGTTCCCTTTTTTAGCCTTGAAGCAGAAGCAGCAAACTTTGGGCTAAAGAATAAATAGCTGTGACAATTTAATTCTGTTAATCAATTAGACAATTCAAAAGAAAAAGGTGATTACTGAAAGCTGACAATGTACTGCCTGCAGAGGAAGACATAAAAGCAAACAAACAATCATGCCTGCCAATTTAGCCTGGAGGGAACACTCACATTCTCTTCTGACCTCAAATCTAAGTAGCAGTTGAACTTTGAGCACAGCAGCAAGTCACATCAACCAGTTGTTTTCAATTCCACACAGGATTTCACTGTCTAGTCTACCGTCTCTAGCCTGAAAGATGTGAGGATGTGCTTCCAGCAGCCATTCATCAATTTTTCTGTTCTACTGCAAGGATGCACAACATGCTGGAGGTGTGCAATTTTTTTTATTTTTTAAATTGTTTTTTTTTTAAAAAAATCCTTATCTGTTCAAAGTAGAGAGAATGAATAAGCCTTGTTGATCATCCAGCCTACCAACTCACTAACCTGGAGAGAGCAGGTTATAGAATAACACATTTTGGCTGCTGTTTACTAGATAATAGAAGCCATCACAGAAAGAGGAAATTCCGAGTGGCATTTTCCTGACAGCTACTCTCTGGCAAGCTGTCAGGTGCAAACTGTGTGGAGTGCTTCCCCAGGATGTGAGCAGACCCTACCGACAGTTCAACGAGCCATTCAAAGCACATTGCTCTGTGAAAGCCTGACCTGCAGGGCAACCTCCTATCGACTAGTCTGATGTGTACTAATTGTGTACCAAAAGTATTAAATTAGCAAAGCAATTGTCTTTCATTTGTTTTTTCTCCTTCTCTCTCTCTCTCTGTTTTCCAATTTGCTTGGATCATGCACTCAAGAGGAATTTTTAGACTAGGAAGCTTGTTAGCTAAAATATACTTCTCCATTCACTTGATTTCATCTGCCAAAAGCCCCAAGCAAAAGGGCAAGTAAGGACAGATAAAAGGATAATAATTAGAGCATATCGTGATTTTTTTAAAAAAATAATTTATGTCATAACAAATGTATTTTTATTGCTACTTATCTTTCATTTTGGAAATCAGAAAGGAATGATTCCATAAGTTCTGACCTTGAGCATGTGAAGATTGAAGATTCTTCTCCTTGGTGAATGGCTCCTTGAGATGTTAACAATTTTATTGTCAATTATTCTTCAGGCTGTTGTACCTCCAGTAGTGAGACAAGAGTTCCTGTGGATGCAGTGAAGTAGTCAAAGATTGGTGCCTCTCCCATCTTTTCAAGAATAAATCAGATCTTCACTGAAATCAGTGGAGATACACCAGTGTTACATCATGGTATATATGCAGCACAGTTTGCATATATCACATATAAGTTTGCATATATAGTGAAGTTTCCAATGACTTTCCTCATTTTGTTGTCTTTCTTAGTTGAACTACCAGATGAATATAGATCCTTCCTAATATAAATAAAGTGAAAAAAGGACATTAGATTTAAGGAAAGCAAATGAATAATCTTAAAAAGAAAAATCAAATAATGGAATTGCATGTGTGTGAATAGGCCTCCTCACACTCATTCATTCACAGTCTCTATACCTTTGAGTAAAAAATAGTAATGAAATGCTATATTTTTTTCCTTTAAGAAAAGTGTAAGAAGACAAATGAGGTAAAGTCTGAAGGAAAGAATAATTCTACTGATATTCCAGTTATTTTGCCTGTCTCAGATTTGATGAGACACTTGAAGTAAGCAGAGACTGGAATACTTGAAGCACAGAGACTTTCATTTCTGTAGAAAACAGCTGTGAAACACAGGCAGCTGTCTGAACTGGAAGAGCCTTGTTTAAAAAACTGGCATGCTGCTCCTTGTCTTCAATGAGGGGTTTTTCACCCATCCAGATATCTGATAGAAAGGCAGTGTAGCATTGTGAGAACAGTGCAAGGAGTTTCTAGTTTATATTGGTCAGAGTTCATGAATACAAATGTCAGAGGGGACAATCATGAGTAATGTTGTGTTTGAGCTGCTGCTCACAAAGAGGGAAAAATTGGTGGCAATATTGGCCACAACAGTGAACATGAGATGATTGAGCTGATGTAGTTGAAGACTGGGAAGTCAAGCAGAAGAGCCAGAGTGGACTTAGGAGACCAGACTACGATTTGATAGGGAACTCTTGTCAGAATTTCCTAAGAAACTTCAATAGGGGAAAAGGCAAGAAAGTTAGCTGATTTGCAAAGAAAACCGAGGAATAAATGTCCCATTATGCAGGAAGTTTGGGAATTTCAGCAGATGACCCTTATGGCTAAGAAAAGCATTTCTCAATGGCCTTAAAACCAAAGAGACAGTATGGAAATGAAAACAAGAATGGGGGTAAAGAAGTATCAAAGTAGAGTTTAGGACTTTAAGTAGAATATGAGAAAGGCAAAGGCTAGATGAAGTTTGTGAAGGAACCACCATTGGTGAACAATAGCTTAGAAACAGAGAAAGGATGCATTCAAATCCATGGGGCTGTTTGGGATAGACCCAAGAGTCCTGGAAATGTTGTCAATGTGTTTGTGAGATTATTGTCTGTGATTTGTGGAAAATTGCTATAACTGGAAGAAGTTCTTTACCACTGGAAAAAAGTTCACATTATATCCATCTTTAAGGAAATGAAGATGAAGGAATCATGGAACTGGAAGCTGGTCTGTCTTACCTTCATCACTGGAAATGTGATAAAACAAATACTTTTTGAAAGCACGTCTAAGCACATGAAGGAAAAAATAGTAACCAGGAGCAGTGAAAAAAGTATTTACCAAAGACAGATCGTTGAATACCCCAGTTCCCTCAACCACTCCTCATAATGTTCTCTACACCCTTCACCAGCTTCACTGCTCTTTTTCAGACATGCTCCAGCACCTCAACATCTTGTAGTGAGGGGCCTAAAACTGAATCCAGCACTCGAGGTGCCGCCTCACCAGTGCCAAGTATGAATAAGAGATGCTTTTTTTGCTTTTCAGGTGTTGCTGGTGTTAGTGACAGCACAAAAAGCAGGAAGATATCCAGAGAATATAGTCTTCATTGTCATGCTGCTGTAGAAACACTATATTGATAACTGCATGGCTTAAGAGCTAAGAAAAATAGATATCTAAACATTTCAGGCAGATAAAAGTATATATCCATCTTTTATTCTGCTTCTGCTGCAGTAAATTGTCCTGTAGCAGAAGAACAGTGTAAAGCTGAAAATCCAAGCCACATCTCAGGACATAGCGGATTTAGTCAAGTTTCTCTTTTATCTGCATAAAAAAAAGATTGTCATTGTACCTGGAATTCTGGTTGCTGTTTCAGCAATTATTTGGTTCAATGAATGCTTGTTAGGTAGACATTAGGAAAAAAACTTTCAACCAGCAAAGGTGGTTACTCACTGCACTGTGCATGCTTTTGTGAGCATGAAATCTCCTTCTGCCCTCACTGTAGGTTTTAAGAATGGGATAGTCAATCATATGTCAAGAATGATTTAGATAAAGTTTGACCCTAACTTAGGTCAGAAATATGGAAGAGATAGTCTTTTGAGTTCTCCTCCAGAGAGATGCATCTATGAATCTAAATTTCTACTATTGGATTTTTATGATTTTCTATGAATATTAAACTGCTTTCTAGGTCCAAGGCATATTGAGATAAAAAATGACATTCCTGGAGGGTCATTCAGTCCATCCTAAACAGAGGTAAGCATTTTATTAAAGGAAGTGGGTGAGGGTGAATAGATCTGAAGAAGACGCTCCAGAAAATTGATATCTCAGTTCATCTTCTGAGTAAGAAGCCATGAAGATGGATTGAATAATTGGGATAACTTATTTGTTTTGCCATCACAAGTGTTTTGACATACTGGAGATAAAAAAGATGCCTTGTAACTAAGAAACTTTTCCCAAAGCAATGAATTTTCAGACAACAGTGAAGATGGAAGCACTGCAAAGAAAAATCAGTTTAGCATTTTCAAAACTATGAAATAGTAGGTTTATGAAATTAAAATTACATATTAACTTGGATTTGTCAGAAATGAATGTTTTATACCACAAGTCTTAACAATTTTCCTAGTCATTGATTGTAGATATCCATAGTAATTTTACATTTGAGATAGCTGTTCACCCAGGAATTCTTCTTTTTACTTTTTTTTAATCTCTTAAATAATTTAGGTGAAAAAAAGAAAAAAAAAAGTGTTACACACACATGTCACAGCATAAAGGTTTTTTTTGTTTTGGTTTGTTGGGTTTTTTTTCAGTTAAAAAGAAAATCACATTTTGACACCATAAAAGAGAGGTCATACGTCAGACTGGGGAATGTACAGCTAATACCTTGATTGCATCCAGGACTCACATCAAATGTTTTTAAAATTTCTGTAAAGATTTCTACTGTCTTCAGCAATGGAAATGGAAGATTTGTGTTTTAAAAAGCATAGTATTCTCAGAAGATTCTCCTTCCAGACTAAAGTCTGTGTAAAAGTAATTAATGTAAAAGTAATTTTCAAATAAGCCAGCCCGTGGTGACATGGCTAGGTTTTGCCATCTCTTGCACAGCAACTGAGGACAGCTGCCACTTACCAGTAATGCCAGTCAACAAAGGGAATATCTTCAGTGGGCTCAACAGTGATTTCTGAAAGAGAAGGGCAGAGAAATACTTACCATGATAGTAGTAAAGCATTTGCATTTGCCATGACACTGCAAAGCTTAAATACAGTGTCACACTGTTAGTAATGTAATATACCAACAGTATTGAATTAATTTAATATCTACTGCAGGTATGCAAATCTTTGGTTAAATGAAATTTGATCAGTATTTATGCATTACAGTAGTGGAATCCAGATTTTTGTACTGTTTCTTGTGACCTTGTGCTGTTCTTTGAAGCTGTTATCTCCATTTCTTGCTTTCTTCCTCAGTCCTGTACCTCCATCAGTTACTTTTTACATACTTCTGGATTCTACTGGGAAATAATGGTTTCCACCTCACAAGAGACTTTTTCACATCTGCAATAGATAGCCAACCCTAATTTTGTATTTTGACCCACCTGCTGAAATCTCCAAACTGCTTCATCACTAAATTGGGCTAGATACAACTACCAGTCGTTGTTACAAGAGCAGTCCTCCTTGGTTTTGATCTTTGCAACTCTCAAGGAAGGTTGTTTGGGGTGCACAACACTGATCTGAATAGCAGTGTCTCTCATTGGTCATGTAAAGAGAGTTGCAACTTGTGACACATTGCAAAAGTCTTGTAAAAATCTTTGCCTACAAATCCAGCTACTGCCTATTCAGGTGCCATACAGGTGGATTATGTGGTGCTGTGCCCAAGTAATCATAAAATCATAGAAAGGTTAGTGTTGGAAGGGATCATAGAGATCATCTTGTTCCAATCCCCTGCCATGAGCAGGGACACCTTCCACTAGACCAGGTTCAAAGTGTTCAAAGTGTTTGGAAGTGTTCAAAGCCTCATCCAACCCGGTCTTGAACACTTCCAGGGAGGGGGCATCCACAACTTCTCTGGGCAACCTATTCCAGTGTCTGACCACCCTCACAGGAAATAATTTATTCCTAATATCTTATCTAAATCTACTCTCTTGCAGTTTAAAACCATTCCTCCTTCTCCTGTCATCCCACTCCCTGATAAAGAGTCCCTCTCCGTCTGTCCTGTAGGCCTGCTTTAAGTACTGGAAGGCTGCTATGAGATGTCCTCGGAGCCTTTTCTTCTCTTGGTTAAATAAACCCAACTCTCTCAGCCTGTCCTCACAAGGGAGGTGCTCCAGCCCCAGAATTACTCACTTTGAAGGGTAACCTTTTTTTTTCTGCAATGGATGAAACTAAACTACATGTTTGCAATAACTTGTTGCATTTCAAAAATCTATGAATAATTTTTTAATGAATGCTGACTCTAAAAGATTAATATTTTTCACCAGCTGTAGCTATTTCATTTTCAATATTTAGTCTATGAGAAACTGTGTCAGACTCTCCCTGTAGTCAGAGCAGTCATACAGGTACATCCAGAACCCGAATATTTAATTCTCCAAAAAGCTCCTAACAAAGATATGGTGAGGAGCTGGACTATAAAACAAGGCAAAAATAATTTAGAGGAATCTCAGCTTTGTCCTCAGTTCCACTTAGGCTGTGTCTACTGAGAACCAGGTGAAACTAGGAGAAGCTGGATGTGAATATTTGCAGATAGAAATGTTCCACCTGTGTGTTAACTTCCGACTCCTCATGCTCTGGGACTTGTAAACACACTGGAAATAAATTCCCGTCTTAGTCAGTAATCCCTGGCATTATTTTCCTTGTATTATCTTGTCTGTAGTATAAAACTCAATCCTCGATTTTTGCTCCCCACTTTGATAATATCATTAATGCTAATTGTGAATTTGGCTGTGATTGCATATTGCTTAGTTTGATGCTAATGAATTTGAATAGCAATTTGTACTGTATTGAATTAGCATCATATCTCAGAGACCATGGAGAATTGAACCCTAAAGCTTTCATCATCCCTTTCTTCTCTTTTTACCAGCCAGGGCTTGTAGCTTTTCTGTTATTTAAAAATCATTTAACAATCTTCTTACTACCCAGCTAAGATGAGATCATCAACATTGACAAGAGCACTGTAATATCTTATTACAAGCTAAATATAGACTCCTTGTCTAAAAATCAGAATAAGTTAAGTTTAATGCTATTCTTCGGTGTGTGTTCATGTATTAATTATTATGCATATTTGTAATCATTATACTGAATTAATTTATGTTGCCAAAAATGCATGCTTATCCACAGAAGTCTAACTGTTGCACAGTATCAAAGAAGCATGTTCATTAAGGTCACAGTTCTGAAGACAATTAGCCTCTTGCTTTTTAGATCATATATGGAACTTAAACACATCCCTTGTCCTCTGGGATGACTTAAGCAAAAACAAAATTAAATGCAGATAACATAAGAGCAAAATCTGTGTAAAGACATTATCCAGTGAGGGAATGGGATTTTTATGCACATACCAATATTAACAAAAGTTATGTGCTTGGGTTGTAATTTTTAGAAGTACATGGAAAATAAATAAGTAATTTGGGAAATTAAAGATTTTGATCTCTTTTTTGAAACTTCACAAGCTTAATGAGGACAAAATGTCAGTTACTGAATCCAACGGCATTTAAGACACTTAGGTGAAGAAGAAAACTGTCAAAGATGAGAATATGCAGAAATTATATTGAAGTTCAGATATAATTTTCAAAAACACACTACTTTTCAATATACTCTGCCAATTGTTGGCAACAGAAAACCCAAGCAACAACAGCTTTCAGGATCCTAAGGAAGTGGAGTTAATCATTTACAAACACATTCATAAGATCATAAGTGCTTTAATTGTCAGAAGATCTTATGCTTGAGGCATAGTAACAAACTGTAGTTATATTTAAATTTTACAGATGAAAAATAAACTTGGATTGCAAATTAAAAACAATAAAAAATAGATTTGTATTTTTTTTTCTTTCATGTCTGAATTAATAAAGTAATGTATTTCACAATTACCTAAAATATTTTCTATAAAACAAATCACAATATTTTACTATCTTACTATGTAATATTTTAAAGAGTAATCAAATGAAAATATCTTAAATGATGCTTCACAACTTTTCAAAACAATGAGTAAGATAAAGCAACCAAACAATATTGCATTTTCAACTGCAACTGTTTATAAAGTTAAACTCAAACATTCAGATCACTTCTTTCTTGCTAAAACTTTCCAAAAAGTCCCAATAAATTCACTTTTTTCCCCAGAAAAAAACTTACTGAGGGAGTTAAAGCTATTGTTGGATTATGGATATGTCTGTGCGAGTATGTAGGTTTGTACGTGATTTCCTCTACTAATTTTAAAATAAGGAAACCTATGAGTGTTTGGTAGATTTATGTTCATTTATTTTTAAAACTGAGATTTATTCCAGAATCAGTTTATTGTAACTAGTGGCAATGTTAAAGTTTTTAATCTTTTCTACTTGGATGCAACTCACCTGCTTAATTTGCCTAACGTGATATTCTCCCTGATAGTCATTCTGCATTTCTCCACTATGACTCCCCTACCTGACTCTTTGCTTTATGACCTTGAACTGTTCTAAACAATCCTCTGACAAGCTCATCAGTGATTCATGATTGTTCCAACAGAAGCAGAAACAATAGCTGAATTAAGAGGCTGAGTTAAATAAGTAATTTATGCACTATTTTTTCAAGCTTGAATAATAGTTTCAGGTTTTAAAAATGCATGCATGAATTTGAGAATATATATATATTTTTTTTCTGAATCTTTCAATGAATTTCTAAATTAAATAGTATAGTTCAATATGACAAAATCATCTGTGATGTTACTGTACCAATTTTAAATTACTTCTGTGTAGAATTAATTTAACTCATTGAACTAAAAATTCAAAGGATGAAACCTGAATTGTACCATCTGAGAATCTTAACTACATACTCCTACCAGTTCAAATGTCCTCATAAAAAAATTGAAATAACATTTGGCTATTTTAATCACATTGCTACAAATATTTGATTCAGCTGCTATACACCTGAAAACTGAGTGGGACTACTTCAGGGAAGGGAACAGAGTTCAGAGAACAGAGTGTCAGGATGGTACATCCAAAAGCCAGAGAGGAATGGACTCCTCAGAGGTCTGATATCAAGATGTCAGAGAGGAGTCTGGAAGCATCATTTAAGGGCTCGGTAACCAAAACCATTAAAAATTTGAGTGATATGTGTGGCTTGGAGACTAGAAACACCTACAGAAAAAATGAATTTGTGATACAGCAACTTTCTGGTAAGAGATGGGAGGTGAGAAATGGTATGGTCCCTTCAAACCCTTCAAGCCTAACATGTTGTATGGAGATATCCTGAGTTCCCTCTTCTTATTTACCCCAATTATACCATGCTCTGTGGTGCAGGATTTGTTTCCCAGGCACTGAAGGCACCCAAGAGAGCAAAGAGGGTGCAAGAAAGTGGGGCAATGTGTGTCCAAGTCCAGCCCTAATATGGAACCACAGCATGGTTGAGACATGCATCCACAGAAAACAAAGAGGGTTCCTGAATCACAGAGCTCAGTGATGGTTTTGTATGATGGACAGTATAATCCATTACTGCTCTGATGACCCTTGCTCTTTCCCTTTCCTAATTATACTGTGGGTTGAGTCTGAGAGATGTCTCAAATCTTCACTATAGACATGTCTGAGTCTTGCATATTAAGTTTCCCAATATGACGTCTGTTACCTACTTAAATGCCTTTCAAGGATTAGGATCCTATTTTAGTTTGCTTGTATCTCTGTTCTGTCTTAGTAAAAATGGGTAACGGTATTGTCCTACCTCACAGGATTGTCATGAAGATTACTAAATTGAAGTGTGTGAGGACATATTTAATATATCATAGATGTGTTCAGAGCGTGGGTTAATACAGATCTGAGGCAATTAACCTGAAGTGCAGAGAACATCTGCTTGGCCCTGATCTTCAGTAGGCTTTTTGCCACAGTTCCTCAAGTCAGACTGCAATATGGTGATAAATATAATCACTGAAGATGTTAGACAGCAAACAGCTATTAGTAATAGAAAGTTAATATGTGACATCAGTGAAAATAGTTCTAAAATCCACTCTGCAAAAAAAGATTACCAAAAAGGGTTTAGAAAACCGTAATTCAGCTTCCTGGGAGTGTGAAACTCATTAAACATGTTGAAGAGGAGATTAGCAAGTAACTTGATTAAGGTCTCTAAGTATCATCTCTTCTTCACTGGTAGGAGAAAAGATTACTGAGAGATGATGGCTTGGTATTCTGCAGAACACAAGATCCAATGAAATAGTCAAATGCAAGAGCTGTTATTTGAAACAAGGAAAATTTGGATTATAAATAAAAACTGAATATTCAACAGGGAAAATAATTAACCACATGTAGAGATGCAATTGACTCACCTTTACATTAAGACAAGAGCTCAGTAATGCATGCCCCTGGGAACAGAAAGGACTAAATATGAATATTATGGCTTGTGTTGTACAACAAAACAACTCAGAAAAAAATGATCTTCTCCAACTCAAAAACATGTATTACCTATCAACCTATAATTTGAAGTATTCTCACACTATATTTAGCAACACCATGAACCAGCTGTGGAATAATTACACCAGCATGACCATTTGTTATCAGCTGTAACTATGCAGAAACCTTACTCAGAATTGAGGTGCCTTTCTGCTAGGCAAGCACCAACCCCATGGCAAAGCTCCTGCCATCAAGTAACATACCTTTTGAGTAACATCTTTAATCCTAAATGACATCTTTCTGCTGCAGATCTCCTGCATGTAATATCAGAAAGTTCTCTGATGCATTTCAGATCAGAATACGAAATTAATCTTAGCTGAATTTGCATCTGCAGGCATATTTCAACAATTTGACTGTATATGCCTTTTGTCAAATACATTTGTCATAAAATGGTATTTTCCACAAACATTCCAGAATAAACAAAATATTTTGTTTACAGAAATAGCCTTGGGTTTAAAGTGGAAAAAAAAAAAATAATACCCTGATACTTTCTGTTTTGAAAATATTTTTTAAAAAGAATATTTTAAAAGTATTGTATTTTTCTATAAAAAACAGTATTTATAAAACCAATAAGTGCCAGAGAATCCCTGTTTACTGTGCTTTGAAGTTATAAAGTAAACAATTATTTAGAAATTCAAATTATGAATAATTATTTCTTCTTCACTCAACTCTTATTTACAAATATAATATTAAATCTGTCCGAGAACAGACAAAACCCCCAAGTTCTTCTATATAATGAAAAGAATAATAAGCATTATCAAAAGATATAAGATATTTTAAAAAGATATTTAAAGAAATGCAAAATAAGAGAATGGAAAATGTCTGTGGAAATAGATCTTCTTTCAGAACTGATGATAAAATTTCATCAGGGTCTAGGTAGCCTAAAACAATAAACTGTGTCAATACCAAGGAAGTGGTGTGGGCATCTGTTGTCAGGTTCCCAGGGTGCCAGAAGCAGACACTGTGGCTAGTCTTTGATGCAAAGTTTAAACTCATGCTTATGCATTTTGGCTGAGATATCTTAAAGCCTCTTTCACATATTTCATATCTTAAAGCCTCTGTGTTATGTTTATAACACAGAGGAGAATCCTGTCTTTGCATTCATTTATCAGATGCCTGTACCTGTATCATATGCCAATGATCCAAATGTCATTGTGTACATAAGATGAAAGAAAAACACTACTTCTTTCAAATAAAATTAGATGTATTCTCTACTCTTTTTACCCCTGACTAACGTGATCAGACGTGAAAGCACCATGTATTGTTGATTAACAAACAACAGCTAACAGCAATTTTTCATATGTGTATGACAATGTTAAAATGGTTCCTTAGGAACATGGAGTTCCCATACATCAGTGTGTGGCTAAGTCACATATCACTACTAAAATGGATGTGGAGTGTTGTCTCTGCTCAATAGGTGTCCCAGATTTTAGATGTTCCTTCATGTTTTGTAGACTGTACTATAATAGTAAAGCACTTAACAACAACAACAACAAAAAATCACTTTCAAATGGACTTCAAGGTATTCACTATCAAAAAGCAGTTCATAGATCAGCTTAAAAATATTACTGTGAAGAATTATTTTACATTTTTCCTAAATTGAGAGGTCACAGACAGACAAGCACAACAAAAGTGCCTGCAAGTAATGAGTGGCTTCCTCAGTGTGCATTTGAGCCTTTAAAATTATTCAAACATACCAAGAAAATTTCAAAAGAAGCTCTATAGAATCAGAAATTTTGATTTGCAAAGGGCTTTAGGAAAAGTCTTACAAAAAGGACTATTAGAAAAATATTCTAAGTGTTTGTTATCACAGAAATATTGAAGTTGGAAGGGAGATCTGGAGATCATCTGTTCCAATGCCTCTGCTTAAAGCAGGGTCAGCTACAATAGGTTGCCTTGGACCATGTTCAATTGGGTTTTGAATATCTCTGAGGATGGAGACTCCATGGCCTCTCTGTAAAATTCATCACTTCCCAAAGTTGGTCAGTAGAAGTAGTTTAGGATTCCTGATCTCCCTTGCTTGTAACAGAAGCTATGAGAATTAGATGGAGATTACTAAAAGTGATCTAAAGACAACACTGAACTCCTCTGTGGAAGTCAAGAAGTCACAGAGGACATTAATAGGTACAAGGAGTGGGATACGAAGTGATACCTTAATGCAAATCAGTAGTGTAGCTTCCTTGAGACAGAGTTTTTGACTGGTAAAATCAAGTTGAAGACAAAAACTGTTTGAAAAGAGAGGGCTGGATTGAACCAGTGGGAATGATTAAAGGACTGCAAAAGCACTGCACACAAGCGAGGGAAAAAAATAAAATGTCATGATAAAAAAGACTGAATGCAGTAGAAATACAGGAAAAGAATTAATGGCTTAGAGAAGGCATATGTGAAGTTCTGTTCTCTTCATCTCAGACTGAAAAAAGGCAGTGGAGTGAAATAAGAATAACAGTCTGCGCTTTTTTTCTCAGATGCTCCTAGAAGTTAAGTCCATTCAATCTCTGCTTCTACTGTGGAGCTCTTTGCTACAATAACTCCTTAAGAACAGCAAGTTACCAGGATTAGACATGCAACTGCAATTTTTAAACTAAAAACCTTGAGCTAATTAATGGCACTGATTCTTAGTTGTTGTAGCCATAAAGCTCAGGAGATTACATTTTTTCTAATGGGTTGGTATTTTACAACACTAGATTCACTCTGTTTGGTACTGTCATGTTGCTGAAGAGACCAAGTTTTGTTCTTTGTTAATGAAATTCTCTCAACAATAAATTTAATATTAACTCACAAGAGATATCCCACCATGCTTTTTATAGTGCTGCACCAGTATGAGTTGTTATCTTATTCTGAGCTGTGCTACTGTTGCTCAGAAAGAGTTTGGGACACCTTTGTCCAAAAAAATATACAGTATGAAATAAAATAACATCATGATGAGTTTAACTGTTTATTATTTTCTCTTCAACAATAGCTGGAGCAGTGTGGTGAAGTTACTCAATATTTTTCAAAGTATCTCTTCCTTACCTCCATTTCATCTTGCTGTTTTCTCCCCTCTTTAGCTGTCTCTCCTCTCATTTTACTGCAGGTTGGCCATTGGATTTTTCTAACTTTGTGTGTCAGTGCCATAGGCAATTCATACAGTGCAATAAAAAATAACTCTTTCTGCAATTAAAAGTAACCACTGCTTGCTATGAGTCAAATGCAAATGTATCCCAGATATCCGAGGGGAAGGGCACGAACCAGAGGGAAATTGAATTCCTGGCTCGTTTCCCTTTGTTCTGCATGTTAGAGTGCCAATGGGTCCCGGTTGGTAGAACATGCTGTAGAACAGAGCTGAATTCAACCACTACATTTCCTCATCCAAAATCAATGAGGATAATTAGTAGATGAAAGATCTGCTGGAAATGGGTAATTTTCTATGTCAGCAGGTAGATGAGGAATCAATGAGGTAGTCACGTTTCTCTCATTTCAACAAATTTGTTTCCATTAGAGGATGTAACTCAGCTTGCCTAATGCAAAAAAATGTTTGTTTGTTTAGGATGCTTGTGTTTATCTCCTAGGGAAAAATACACAGTATAAAATATCTGGAACCAATAGGACAGATTCCTGGATGCAAATGTTAATTATTCCATTTATAACAGACCAAGGATCTGACCCAAGATGCACTTAGTCTCAGGCATATCCATCTGTCTTGAAATTAGATACAATACAGACTGTGCAAACTGGGAAATGTCCTTATTTATTAAGCAGGATCTTAATCCAGATTGGATCTGCAACAGACTCATTCTGAATTCATGACGTGGTATCTAACAGAAGAATCTCCCCATTTATGTTCCAAAAATTGAATATTCATTAATTCTCTTCCCTGGAAGAGAAGAGAAATGGAAAACTGAAATGGAATGGCCACAGGATGGAGAAATAAATGGTTTGTCTGGGCTGTGGAAGAATCTTATCAGCAGCAAGTCTGGAAGACTTTAGCTCAATGAACATATGTGTCAAAGTGATGACCTACATCAGTGACAGAAAGAGTAGGAGTAAAGGACCTGGAGATCTCTGTGCAGAATGAACAGGGATTCAATGCCTACAAGTGAGACAAGGTGAAATTCAAGGGTGTGACATTTACTGGGTGTAAACCCAAACCACCACACTGGGTAAACAAGGATATTATCCTTCTCTTTCCTGCTCAACCTGGCCCAGTCATGGCCTGCAGGAGAACTACCATTTGCGACTGGTTTATCCCTTCCTCTCTTCCTTCCCCTTCCCTTCCCAATCCTCTCAATTTCCTATCACACATTTACATAGGCACTTTAACATACATGGATCCAACCACTCTGTGTTTCCAACTATGAAACTATGGTTGGAAAACATACCTACTGAACTAAATTTGAGTAGTTTTTCTTCCCTTTTGTTCATAGAACTCCATTTGAAGGATAAAAATTACTAGCTAACAGTAAGAGAAGAGATCTCTTCCTGTATCACTGCTTTAAATACAGAAGTTTAGTTTCATTGACTATAGAACACTCAACCTTTTAGGGTGATTATAATTAAAACAATGGAAGATGCTTTGTTTTCACAGTTAATCTTTCTCTTTGTGAATAGATTTCTTGGCTCTTTAACCCCTGTCTTTTCCCCAAGGCAGCATGTAAACACTTTAATATATGTATGTGTTTATTAAAATGTTACTAAAATAAGATTTCTAAAAGATCAATTTTCCAGTTCTCCCACAAGCTTTTAAAAAGGTCACAGTAAAAATAAATTAACATTATTTATTTATTTTTGCCCTGTCTTATTGTTGCTGCCAAGAGAGCAAGGAGCTTAATTGCAATTGTCATCATTATGAGCAGGAAAATTAAACATGCATATGTAATGTATTTAAATTTACATAAATTGATTATCAAAAGAAATGGGAAGTCTGAGTGAGCACATCTCCTTTGTTCAAAGCCCTGCCCTTCTCTTTTTCAGCAAGGACTTTGCAAATAATTATGAACCACTATTTATAACAACTCTGGGTGCACAATTCAGTCTCCCTCTCTTTTCTGTGGCTTGAAGATAGAGGATATTTCCTTGTCAACTCAACACTTTCCCTCAGTTAAAAAAAGTGGGAGCAGCTGGCTGTGATCCTCTCCAGGCTGATAGTGACCTTTGTGCAAAAACCTCAACTCATCCCTTCTCTTCCCTTCCCTTCTCTTCCCTTCCCTTCTCTTCTCTTCCCTTCTCTTCTCTTCCCTTCTCTTCTCTTCTCTTCTCTTCTCTTCTCTTCTCTTCTCTTCTCTTCTCTTCTCTTCTCTTCTCTTCTCTTCTCTTCTCTTCTCTTCTCTTCTCTTCTCTTCTCTTCTCTTCTCTTCTCTTCTCTTCTCTTCTCTTCTCTTCTCTTCTCTTCTCTTCTCTTCTCTTCTCTTCCCTTCCCTTCCCTTCCCTTCCCTTCCCTTCCCTTCCCTTCCCTTCCCTTCCCTTCCCTTCCCTTCCCTTCCCTTCCCTTCTCTTCTCTTCTCTTCTCTTCTCTTCTCTTCTCTTCTCTTCTCTTCTCTTCTCTTCTCTTCTCTTCTCTTCTCTTCTCTTCTCTTCTCTTCTCATTTCTGCACTAAGATAACTATCATCCAGGAAAAGCAAGTGACCCCAGACCATTTGCTTAACATGGGAACATCCTCATTTGTCTTTCTAAAATCAAATGGGATCTGCAGAAGGGGACAAGAGAGAAGAAAGAAAAACTCTGCAAAATGATTTTTTAATTGGATTTTTTTGTTTTGGGGTTTGTTTTTTTTTTTTTTAGTGGTGACAAGCACACAGCACAGCTTGATATGGTTTTATCATGATGCAGAAGAGGAAATGGTCAAGGGCAAAGAGATAGTACTTATTTAGTGAAACTGGACATGGTCAAGGAAATGGCAAAAGATTGCAGAGCCTTGCAAAGCCAGGTGATCAGTTAATTCAGGGCTACCAACTTAACAGCAGCATACATTAGAAAGAGTTATTTATGTACTTGTGGTGGTATTGGAATAAGTTTATCAGTAGATGAAGTAATCCAACAGAATTACTATCCCCGTATAGCACTGGTAAAAGAATCAATGAAATGATAGCATATAAAAAGAACAGAACAGGCAAAATTACCTAAAAACATCACAGTGTGGTTTGGTATTTTCTTCCCCTGGAACTTCTGGGGTTGTATTTTAATTTTTGATCACTTTCTTTTTTTAAAAAAGGCTCCGCTAAATAAAATACATCACAAACATATGACAGATTTGGAAACAGAAAATGAAAAATAGGGATGCTTTATCCTAGTGGGTGGATGAATCACAAAACCAGAAACTTTATCAGTTTAGCAGCAGCAAATCTGTCCTGAAATACTAGCTACAAACACCTCTCCAGAGCAGTTTTCCATATAACTGCTAACTGAAGAGCTCCTGTCTCTCTGATTAAGGCATCTAACACTGGGCAGCAGTTGAGATAGATGCTGGGCTCAAATTGTCATTGGATCCACTGGGGCAGCTACTAGATCCTTATGTCCAAAAGAGTTATTTTACATTACAGAAATGGTAATGATTATTGAAACAAATTTATTGCCTTTTAATCAAGATGTAATCTGTTTTGCATAGGGGTCTTTTTTAATCTTTTTATAAGAAAAATAATTGAGAACCTAAGAAGTGATTTCTCAACTCTAGATTAAACACTTATTCAAGATATTTCATTTAATTTTGGTCATGCAGGTTTTTTTTTTTCTTTTTCCTCTGCTGGGATTTACCCTTTGACTGGGAAAATGAGCTATGCTTTGTGCTTAAAAATTGATAAATTTTGTCTGAGTGGGAGACAGTCTGCACTTTTGATGAATTTTATGAGTCCCCAAGTGGCTCTGACAAGGTGCTTTTAATGCAGGAAACTAAGCTAGCCCAAACTGAGCTTTTGACATTAACTGCATTGGAGACTAATGGCTAGAAAAGTGGTTTCTGTAAAATTAAATTTTAATTGGAAAATTCAGTGAATTAGATCAACCTTAGTGTTTCTACTCAAGGTGGATCAAGGAATAAGGGTTATTTAGGTAGTCTTCTCAGCCTTGACAACTCAATGCTGCAATGTGTAGGTTTGGGGACCAGAAACTGGCTGCAAAGAAAAACTAAAATCCACCAAATTTTGCTTTATTTCACACTCCAAGCTCAGAGAAATGTAATATGGAAATAAGAAAAAATGAGAGAAAAATAATTTGAATTATCAAATTCTTTATTTTCTAACAGCTCCAGTATTTAGTGCACTGCCTTGTTGGCAATAAAAACATACAGCTGCAGATGTAGATGCAGAGCAGAAAGGAAATCCTGTTCTAATAATTGAATGAAGCCTACTTAGGTTTGCTTGTCTGCTTACAGCAGCTATCACCCTTCACAAACACAGACACATTCATCTCCTTTTTCCTACCATCAGTTCAGGTTGTCAAAACTTTCTTTTATGCTGTGGTACTTGGCACTTTCTTTGCAAACATAACCACTCAGCTGCTTTCTATTTCCCACCCTTTATTCCTTCCCCTTCCACATTTATGTCAAGAACTCAAAAATCTGTCACTGGAGCTGTCAGTCACTATTCTGTAAAAAAAACCCAAACCTGTTCACATATTTGTATGAGTTACTAGTTAACAAGGACAAAAAACTGTAAGAGAAAACCCTACAGTAACAGCAATGTTTCATCAGGAACAATTTGGACACCATCTGAGTTCTGCATAGAGTGTCCAAGCTGTGTTGAGCACTGTCTCCCTGTGAGGGAGATATCTGGAGGTCTGGCAGATGCCTCTGTGTGTGTCAATATGTGATCACTGAGAAAAGGTTCTCCCAAGATAATATTGATGCTGCCCAGGAGGGCCAAAAACATTCAGTGATGGGTTTGTGCAGGTTGTCAGATAGCATTTCTGTGGCAATACAGTGTTTTTCTGTAGCTCTAAATATATATATATATATATATTTATTTTTATTTTTTTAAAAAAAAGGACACATAGCAAATACCTGAGGGACTTGCTGCATTTTCAGCCTCAGATCTGATATTCAGATGGGGTTTGCTTTAGCAGCCTTTTGTCTATATCTGCAGGCACAAATCAACATTCCTTTTAGAAGAGAAACAATTGCTTCAGTGACTGCCAGAATTTGTTGCTGTTATTTTGGGTTTAGCAAGCAACAGTGACAAGAGTCACATAGTGAACTGAGGGGAGATTTCTCTGATTTCTAATTCCTTCTTGGCTAAATCAGAGAAAAAGAAGGGAAAAAGGGAAGGGAAGGGAAGGGAAGGGAAGGGAAGGGAAGGGAAGGGAAGGGAAGGGAAGGGAAGGGAAGGGAAGGGAAGGGAAGGGAAGGGAAGGGAAGGGAAGGGAAGGGAAGGGAAGGGAAGGGAAGGGAAGGGAAGGGAAGGGAAGGGAAGGGAAGGGAAGGGAAGGGAAGGGAAGGGAAGGGAAGGGAAGGGAAGGGAAGGGAAGCAATCCTTGTCCCAGACAGCAGCTTTCATTTTTAATAATATCCTCTCAGGCTGTGATTACCATCAAACTTTGGATAGGAGTTTTTGAATTATTCAGGGCAATTTGTACTGTAATCATATGCTTGTTAATACAGCTGCTTGTGACTTTAATTCAAAAGAGTTTTTCTTCTTTGCCCTGGAGCTGCTACCATCAAGGTTAGAGATAGTCTCTATGAAACAATCTATCTCTCAGCAGTGTGCAGAAAACAGTAAGATGATCTGTAACTTGCTGTTCAGCAAAAGATCACTAGAGACCATGTAACAAGAAATGGACAATGTCAAGAGGCTCTACTCTCCTCTTCAGCAAAGTTGGGGTATCATCCTCACAAAATCCATAGGACATGAGAAGGAAGCATCATAGAGATTTCCAATCCTGGGGAAAAGGGCATTTTTTTTATGATCAGAGGCCTTTAATGCTATTCACCTGACGATTGATAAAATACAGGGCCTTACATCAACCTCTTAGCCATTCAGTTTACCTCATATTTCACCAAGCTTACAAAGCCCTGCATGATATTTTGCAAATTTAAATTGTGTAAGCCATACAGGGAGCAAGCCTCTCACTGAAATGTCAGCACACTGAAACTGCAGTTTTAACAGGTAGCTTTCCAGCAGCAGCTTTCACACATCAGTTGTGCCTCACAGCAGTAAGGGACAGTGAGGAAAATAATAATAATAATAATAATAATAATAATAATAATAATAATAATAATAATAATAATAATAATAATAATAATAATAATAAATCTGTGTCTGTTTGAGATAAAGGTCAATTGGTAGGTGGGACTGAGTGATGTCTCCTAATCAAGTTTGATTCCCAGGCACTGCATTTGTTATTACTGTTATTATTTAACAATTTTTGTTACAATAGTTAAAGGTTCTACTTGAGACTAGGGACATATGTTTTCTGGGGATCACAGAATCAAGAATGGTAGGACTTGGAAGGGACTTCTGGAGATCATCCAGTCCAAACCCTCTGCCAAAGCAGGTTCACCTAGAGCAAGTTGCACGGGATTGAATTCGGGTGGGTTTTTAATATGTCCAATGGTACAAAACTGATGGTACAAACTCTTACCAAATCAGTTCTGATCTAAAGAATTTGCAGTCTAAGGAGATTGAGATAGAAGCAGAAGCAGAAAAGGTGAAGTTATATCTCCCATGCCACTGCATGACTCCAAGGTAAGAATGATACAGCTAATGGGATTTTTCGTTTGATGAACAAAATGGGAAAAAAACCCCAAAACCCTACCCAAACAACCCTCCACACTCCCCCCATGAACTCAAATCAAGCTAAATTATTTTGGGTCCATTTGTTCTTATTCAACTCATATATTTCATGATGAAACAAACTAACACAATGAAAACTAATAAAAGTGTTTGCAGAAAAACAAAACATACCATCATATTGTTTAGGCTCTTTAAGGTTTTAGGGTTTGGTTTGTTTTTTTTTTTCAAAACTAAATTGGTGTTCACTTCAAACCAGAAAAATCCTTTCATAATGATTTTTTTTTTTTCCTGAAAAACTCATTTCGTTTAGATTTTCAGTGTATTTTTCAAGCACCCTGTCTAATGTCACCCCCATAATTTCCACATGTTACAAGCCATATGTCTTGTATAATTCCAATTTTTTTTTTTAGTACTTTGTGACATCTTTGGAACTCTGATGGTCTTTGAAAAAAATTGCCATAGAAAACCTTTTTAATGCTTGGCATATATATTTGATGTCCAAGAAGTCCCAAACAGAGCCTTACCTTTATAAAACTTCCACAGCAATAATAACAAAGAAAGAAATCTGCTATTGTTTCAGGAGAGCAAAATCAGACTGTGTGTTTGAGTTTTATAATGATCATAAATGTACAAATAGATAGAAGAGGGTTGAGCTGGCTCAGACTTGTAGTCTCTAAATACATTAGAAACATTGTAAGGCATTGTTCTTCATTTGAAGACACTCTGAGCTATTAAATTAACTGGTTTGTTTTCCTGACATCAACAGATGCTCCTGGGTTATATTAAATATTGAATACTTTCTCATAGGTGCATTCACTGTGGTTGGTTTTAAAGGCAGTTTGCTAGCACGGGCAGAATATGGAGGCCACCCACAGAGGAAGTAATAGAGGTACAGAGGGTCTACCAGACTAGGGTTTTTTTCTGTCTTTTTAGAATCTGATGATATGTGTTTTTTCTTTCCCTTCATCTTTTGCATGCTGTCTATTTGATGACTCTTTTTGTCCAATGGTACTACAAAAAAACGGCAATAAATGAACGAATAAATAAACAAACAAGCTTTCAGCCTTCCTAGTATATAATTTATGGAGCCTGCACAACAGAGGGTCAAACCTCAAACCAGTGTAATAATGGACAAAAATGCATTTATTGTCACTGAGAAACTAAGGCTTCTTTTTTTAATATTATTTCCCTTGGAAAAAAGAAGCAGACAAATAAACAAAACCAAAACCACTCTCTTACCTCCCCCTCAAAAAAACTAAAAACCAAAAAACAAAACAAAACAAAAACCAACCAAAAAACCACCTTTGAAGATGCAATAGTTCTCCAGAAAACAAAGGGGAAGAAGAAACAAAAAGTTGCTGTATTGTACCTCGCAAAAGAAAAGTCGAGGGAAGATCCTCTCTCTGAGTGTATTAGTTATTTACAGGGTGAGACACTGGAAGAGGTAATGAGATTCCTCTTAAAATACTTGGTATGTGGGAGCTTCCCACATTTGTAAACTTTTTTTTTTAATTTGTTGGGTCTGTTCCCTGAGTAAGGAGTAGCCAAATCTTATGTAGGTAGCTAGCAAAACCTACAAAGAAGCAGTAGTGAGGCAATGACTGCTTGTAGAAATTTTAGAGGGCGTTAGCCCTTCCTTCAGAAACTCATCCAATATCCAGAACAAGTGCCAATTCAGTCTGGTGAGGATCATAGAATCATAGAATCACAGAATGGTTTGGGTTGGAAGGGACCTTAAAGATCATCCAGTTCCAACCCCTCTGCCATAAGCAGGGACACTTTCCACTAGACCAGGTTGCTCAAAGCCTCATCCAACCTGGCCTCAAACACTTCCAGGGAGGAGCAGCCACAGCTTCTCTGGGCAGCCTGTTCCATTGTCTCATCACTCTCACAGTAAAGAATTTCTTCCTAATAACATCCTTCCTAATAGGATGAACCAGGTCTTAGGGTGTTACAGCTTCCTTCACAGTTGTGCTGTGAACCATCCATCATTTTCTGACCCTTAGACTGACAGAGGAACCTGGGTGTTGCTTTACACTGGTCGTTTGCCACCCATCCCTAAGTAGCTGGGTGCCAACTAAGCTAAGAAGAAATAGATATGGGTCTAGGGAAATCTGTGCTCTTTCTGTGCAAGTTCCTTGCCTTTTCTTCTGTGCTATGAGTAGCTACAACAGAATTTTGAAGAGAGCTCTAAGTCTTACAGCACCTCATTAAAAACTCAGGACAGGTGGAAAAATCTAACCCTTCTATACAAGCAATGAGACTTATAACTATAAGAGTAAATTACACTGAAAGTGAGAGGCTGCATTGTTTAGCATATTGCCCAGAGAAAAATTTCATCCCATGGTTGCTTTTCGAAGACTCTTGTCAAAGACTGGTTCTCAAGGTTTTGCCAAAGCCTCTGAGGAAACCCCCTAATTTGAAGATGAGATCTCATTTGCTGTGTTTGTTCTTTAGTCATCAGGAGGACGTGGCTATGCTTTGTCTAGACTTGCAGCTGCCCCATTCATCCCTGTCCCTTTATTCTATCTGTTGACAGTAGAGTTGTATCAGTAACTGATATTTTAGTTCACTGACAAATCCTTTTTTTTTTTCCATTGTTTTAAGGACAGCTTGCAACACTTTTTTTTCTCCAATAGCGCAACCCTCAAACAAATAATCTTTTCAATCAAATTAAATATTTAGTTTTCAGTAGCATGTTTCTCATTCTTTCTGTTTCTTCTTACTGTTACATTTAGGCAAACTTTGGGAAGAAAACTCACTGGAAAATAGAAATTTGTTTTTGTTTTTTTTTTTCCTCTGGTAATAATGAAACAAAATGTTTCAACTTCTCCAGATTTCCAATGTTTTTAATTTTTTTCTGTTCCAGTGAAATAATGTGATCAGGAATAAAATGAACAGGCTTTCAGCAGTGCAGAAAATAGAAATAATATCTTCAAAAAAAGGTCCAGCTCCATAGAAGTATTCAGTAACTGATGTATATTTATAAATCTGATTGTTATTAACTCCCATTAATTTTAATGGCTTATACATTCAGATAGGAATAGTCAGCTTAAATGTGTTTGAAAGTCTCTGTCTTTGAACTTTGGCCCATGGGTCAGAAATAGTCTTGTCTTATTTCGGGGAAGGATTGTCTGCTACTCTCCCCAGCAGAACAAGGTCATTCAGGTTCTTTTTTCTGCTTTCCAAATAGAGATGTGTAACGAGGATCTTTCTTGGAAGGGCAGCTAAGAGAAATGCACGCAGACTGCAAAACATGTTTTATTCATAGCACTCCCCAATGAGTAAGTTCCATTATCTTGTATTTCAGCTGCCTTTTAAGCCATTCCTACAGGCAGCAGAGTGAATTGCATTTTCCCCTGCTCAACCTCTCCATTACCTCAAAAGCAAAAAGAGAGAAGAAGGAGTGCATGGGCTTTACCATCAGGACTTTTTGACTCAAGTATTTCTCCTGACGAGGCTTGTCTGTCTAGATAGGATATAAAGTACCATCTGTGATAGGAGAACCTGATGTAACTGCAGTGTCAGATCTTGGTGTCTATTCTTATACATTTACAGTGGTTTAATATCAGTTTTGTAGTTCAAGGGTCTTGCTGTTCAGTAATTTCTTCTCCTATTGTTAGCAAATCACGAGTCATCATGACCTGTACTGCTACATTATTCTTGTCATTCAGAACTCTCTGAAGGCTGAAGAATGCCTCTTGCTACTTGAAAGTGATTGAGTGATTGAGCATGGGAACTACAGAGTGTTTCCTCACTAGGATGTAAGCTAATTTGTGAACTCAGGTTACAGGTTGTTCTGGGTACTGGAATAAATGGTGCTGGAAGGACTGTGCAGCAGCCAAAGGTTCAATTCCCCAGGTCACTTATGGCTTGTCAGATTTCCCAGATCTGATGCAGGAGACTTGTCACCATAGTTTGTGACTGAAAGTGCATTTTTCCCAAAGTGATCAAAGATATTAATTCCAAGTGAAGTGAACTTTGACAGAGTAAGATGTTTGGGCATCCTGTCACATTAGGGCTTTCTCAGGTCAGGTTACTGGAGGTCTACTAGAGGAAGTCTAAAACCTGAAATTCAAGGTCTCACTTTATGAGATGGAGTGATTTGTTCTGGAGTGTTTTTTGTAAGAAAAAGACCAAGGACTTGAATCTAGTTATTACACCAAGCAGGAGATATATATATATATATATATATATATATATATATATATATATATATATATATATATAAAATGTTTGGGTTTTTTCCCAGGTGCAACTTTGATTTTGTTTTTCAGTGAAAAGAAACAGGGAGAGATTTAGCATTCACAAATGAGGCTGGAAAGTGGGATCACTGTCTTCTGACCAGCTCTGTGCCCATTCTTTGAAGGCAGTTCAAATCCTACAGTTTGGAGATGTAGGTGCTCAAAACAACCTCCCTGGATTCTCTGCCTCGCTCCTGTGCTATTCTTTTTGTCCTTTGTAACAACTGGATGCAAGCTGCAACTTTTGTTAGAAAACATGTCATTAACAATTAGACATAAACACATCTGATTGATTAAATATTCACAGTTGATTCTTCATTCTCTCTTTCAGTCAAAGACACAGCAGAAGAAATTTTGGAATCCCAGATAACTATTCAGTTATATCTTCAAGTCTTTTATTTTGTTTTCACGAGTAGCAGAATCTCTATATGCATAAAAGCTTCATAACTCAATGTCAAGGTTGACCTCCATGCATGCAAAGAACTTAACATTTCAGTCAGGCTTACTGATGGATAGTTTTTCTTCTGTTTTGTCACATGCACATCTTTACTTATATCTGATACTCAAATAGTTGATCTATTCTTCCACAAATGTATAAACTATGGTGGAATCCCAAGTGTAGTAACCTGGACAGAGCAAAACATTTTCTTCCTGGGAGAGTGAACCTACAATGCTGCATAAAGTTATCTGAACTTGAGAGACACTTCTATACACTAAAATATATTATATTCTTTATCTTTCCATCTTGCACATTTTCTTCTCCCATGTCATGGTTTAACCCAGGGGACAGCCGAGTCCCACACAGCCACTAGCTCACTCCCATCTAGTGGGATGGAGGAGAGAATCAGGAGAGTAAAAGTGAGGAAACTCATAGGTTGAGATAAAACCAGTTTAATAGGCAAAACAAAAGCTGTGCATGCAAATACAGAATTCATTCACTACTTCTCATGAGCAGGCATGTACAGCCATTTCCAGGAAAGCAGGGCTCCATCATGCATAACGCTTACTTGGGAAGACAAATATCATCACTATGAATATCCCCCCTTTCCTTCTTCTTCCTCCAACTTTATATGCTGAGCATGATGTTGTATGGAATATCCCTTTGGTCCCTTGAGATCAGCTGTCCCAGCTGTGTCCCCACTTCTTGTGCATGCCCAGCCTACTTGCTGGCTGGGCAGTATGAAGAGCAGAAGAGGTCTTGATGTTGTGTAAGTACTGCTCAGCAATAACAAAAAACATCCCTGTGTTATCAGTACTGCTTTCATCACAAATCTAAAACATATCCCCATACAAGCTACTAGGAAAAAATTTAACTGTACTGCAGCCAAAACCAATACATCCCATCATGCCCAGATTCGTCCAATAATTACTTCCTAATAAACACATTAGAGAAGGTTATTTGTCTGCATAAAACATTGATGGCAAAAGCAGTTGCATTTCCCAGGATGGTGATTTCCCAGCAAAACCAGGTTAAATTTTAAGAATTGAGTGTAATTAATGCAACCAAATATTAATCTGATCAGAGCATAAAGGGTATTTGGGGACTTTAGTAGCTGAAAAATAAGGGTTTGAGTACTTTGAGGGAGTTTTGTGCATGTCATAAACTTGCCACACAAAAAAAGCCAAGGGATTGAAGACACAAAGGGGAAGAAAAGAACGAAGCATTGACACTTTCAGTGACAATAATTAATGTGATTCTTTCCCAATCCATGGCACTTGAACTCCTGAAGGCTGAACCTACTTCCTATAGAAGCAAGGCACAACAGAAGAAAGCACAGCCTAAAAGCCAGTGGCAGTAATGGAAAATTAAAACCTGAAGACCTCAGGGTCAGAGAATAGGTCCTCTGTAAATAACTCAAGCCAAGGAAATGCCAAATGTAACTTAGATGGATTTTATTGCTCTTTCCAGTGCACTTCCTCTTGCTGAAGTTTTTTTTTTTTTTTTCCCAGAAGCCTTGGATTTCTGTCTTCCTTCTCTGCTTTAGGGCAAGGAAGGGCAAAATAGTTTCCACTGTGGGTATTTAGCGGAACATGGTAACCATAGAGATGTTTAACATCTGTATCTTACAGCAGCAAAAGTATGAGTTGTGCAGGATTCAAAATTAACAGTTGGAGTTTTCTGTAAGCACTAGGGCTGTTTCCAACATCTGTGCATTCTTTAACATCTGGCAATTTAACACCCCCCCCCTTTTAAAAAAAAACAAAACAAAACCAAACAGAGTATTTCCAAAAGTATGTGGAAAAACTGAAGTACTTCTTTCTATAAAAGATCTAATTTGGGCACCATTCAGGACAGCCTGTAAGCACCTGTGAATATTCAGCTGGTACTGCTAGATAATGCATTTGAAAAGTTCATCTTCACACCCACAAAAGACCACAGAGGAACAACTGGAGATAGATGACCCCAAACAATACCTCATCAGCCATCAGCTCATTAAAAGACAATCTTCTCACACACAGAGCAGTCAAGAGGAAAAAAGGCAGTAGGGGAAAACCCAGTGACCAGGTCAGAAATGTAAGCCCCTGCTTGAGGACCCTCTTTTGCTGTCCCAAGACAGTCATAGCCCCATGGGCCTACGGGGCACCCACCCAATTGGTCAATGAGAGAGGGTCACCTGACAGACTAAGAGGGGTCAATGCCTTAGGGGTATGGGAAATGTTATGGGAATCAGAAAAAGAGCATTTTTGTGTTCCACAAGGCTTATTATGGGATGTTTAAGGGAGAAAAAGAATAGGTCTAGGTGGTTTGGGAAGGAAACAGAAATGGAAAATAGAGGAATAAGGGGATTGAAAGGTGTCTATTACTGCAGGATTCACACTCCGTGTGTGTGTTTTTGTTGTGTACATGAGATTCTGTACCAGCAACTGATGTGAGACTATGGCCTCAAAAATTCATCTGTCCAGGTGCCAGTAAATGGGGAAGCTGAGATCCAAGGGGATTGGATCCATACTCTATATATGCATATATGTTTAGATATATATTGGCTGGACCTGGGGGCATGCCTCACCTGTTTTGAGCTACTGGATTTGCCAGCCCCCTAAAAAGTACTTAGGAGGACTTCCAAATTTCTAAAAGATTATGTACTCCACACTAGTGATCTGCCTCAAATTATTCAGTGCTTTTTGACAGTCATATCTTCAATCTATTATTATCTGTCTTAAAAGAGAAAGCCCAAACTGACTCAGTATTTAAGGTAAGTTTGTCATATACTCTGGACAGAAGTTTTAGTCAGGTTTGCCTTCCCTTAGAGTAATTTTGTTCAGCTCACATTTCTCTATCTTAGTGATGGGACTGATGAGATTGTCATGTCATATAGTTGCAAAGCTCCACTGAAGACAAGTATTGAAGGCTTTTCTCCACTTCAAAATGCTCCACAATGTTTCTTATCTTGCCACACAAAGAAACTACACTGGTTTGTTCTTGACAAATCCATCTCCTTTTCATCCTGTGTGCTTAGGCATTGTCTACGTAATGTTGTTCTTTTGGATTTTTGCTAGGATTTAATATTTTTATTTTTTTCCACTTTACAAAGAGAGACTGTGCTTATTTCTTTTCCAGCTCCTCTTTCTTCCACAAGGTCTTGAAGATCTGAGATAACATCAGCCAATGAAATAAATTACCTAGGATGAAGTTTCACACAGTTGATTTGAAAAAAGTTTAACTTATTTGACTATTCTTTAATGTTCTTTTCCTTTTAAAAACCAAGAGTTTGGTTTCTCATATTGTAACTTATTGGACTAGTCACTGCTCACAGTGACTTTTTTCTGAAAACTAATAGCACATAAGAAGGCAATGCTCTAAATTTTCTAATTGCTGACAATTTTTCCATGTCATGGTGATTTGAGCACTGAGCACTTCCCTTATTCTTGTGCACTCACAGAAGGTTTCCTTTTTCCCCATGATGTCTTTTGGTTAATAAACTCATTTTATCTCTAGGTCTTTCACATTTTATTCACTCTATACTCAAGTTATAAGAAATCAGATTGCCAGAGTGGTCTCACAATACTTTTCTCTAACATTATGTTTTACAAATCTTCTCACAAAGGTAGATTGTGTCTTTGCTACTCTTTCTGCTGTGCCTAGTAATGTGTCCATATGCTCTTGACTGGGCCTCTTTAAGGGGCATCTTATTACTTATAATTATTAGGTTATTCATCCAGGAATGGAACAACAGAATTAGTTGTAGAAATCTTCTTTTACTGATACTTTCTATTCCTATCCTAGAAATTGAATATCAGGATCCAAAGAGTGATAATATCTTTTTGGTTTTGATATTTTGCCTGAAAAACAGTTAGAGCTCCTTTCAAAGAGTGACACATTTCAAGAGTATTAAATTTGCTCAATGATGCTATCATCCTTGTGGACCACATAAGAGGTATGAACCCATCACCAGACAGGAACATGCAAATATCTCCTTTGCCTGTGTTTATGCTGGAATTAATTAAATTCATGGAGTGGCTTGATGGAAAGGAAAGTCTTTTCAGAGCTGAGTTGATAGGAACATGGGATGTGATTTGTCTAGTCACCTCCCTGAAGAATGAATCTCACTGAGGGGTGAATTCATTATCAAACATCATCAGCAGAATATAGATGCTTTTATTGTCTGAGAGATTTGATGCTCAAAACTCCAACATCTTGAATCATGACTTGACCCTCCAAGTTCTACTAGCCTCTACCTTTACCTTCAGTTACAGGGAAGGAAAACTGGTACCTGAGGGCTTACAATTTGAAAAGATCTTCCCAGGATAGTATGGTACTTGGGATGCTGTTCCTTTTAGTATTCATAATTTGCACAGCAATTAGAACTATAAAATCCTAGGTCAAGGCCAGCAATTTGAGATGTTATAATGATAAAATAATAACAGTAAAGCCAGCTGTCAGACAATTTGTAAGCTAAGCTTGATAAGACACAACTAACAATGAGATTTAAAAATGTGTAGGACATAAAACCAGTCAGATTTGGTCTGACCAAATAACCAACTAATGTGGATACTTAGAAGATGGCAAGTATGCTGTGATATTTCCTCAAAAATATCTCCCAAAATCCAGCAATTTGAAGCTCGTGGCCTTCCTGAACAAGAGGTCATAACTTTGTGTTTATTAGTCCTTGGTGAATTATGATTATTACAATCATTTGAGATATTATTGTCCTACATTATTGTAGTATTATTAATAATAAATGTTCATTCTTCCTTACCCAGCAAAAGAGGTTCTGTAAAAATACACAAATGACTATGTATTATGAAAAATAATGTCTATATAATCATTTCCATCTTATTTTGTTTCTTAGCAGGACTTGGATTAAGTCCATCATTCTATAGAGAATGGTATTCAGAAAGAGAGAGTGATATGCTTCCAGCTGATCTTTTTAGTGTTTTCCTCAGAGCTCAGCACAGTAATATACAATTCAGATTTTGTGATACTATTGTGCTAATAAATCATGGCCTACATCCCTTTCACTCCATCAGGGACTCTTGCAAAAACCAATCACAAAAATAGATCAGAAAGCCACCTTTATATTTTTTCCCCAGCAATCATCTGACAAAGGAGAACATTTCAGATTGATTCGAAATTGTTCTTAGAAACTGTATTTTGTTTGAGGAGAACCTGATGCATTTTCACATAAAATTGATTCTCTCCCTAAGAAAAATGAAGTCAATCGTCATTCATGCAAAAAGTGTTGACTATTTTTAGCTCTGACATAAATGCCTCAACTTATCTGGGGAGGGAAAGGACTTTCACTTCCTCAGTTGTTGTTGCACTCGGTCTGGAGAACCTAGACCTTCATGTCCTTCCCCAGAACTCACTGCAAGATTGGAAGGGATAATATATCTCCGATCACACAATATATCATAGAGGTACAGTGTGAATAGTAAGTGCAATGAGCACAGCAAAAGAATTAGTTTGATTTTAACAGAACTACCTACTATCAAATAGGTCTAATTGCCCAAGTAAAACTCTCCTGAACCCCACTAGCAATTGTGAATGTAGAATATCCCATAGCTGATTTATCTTCAATACTGTCACACAATTCCAGCTCATCCTGTCATATTTACCTTCCTGGCTTGGGCTTTCTTTTTTTCATCTCATATTCACTAGTTTATAGGAAAGAAGGGCTGTTTTTTAGTCTGATGTTTTGTTCTAGTACTGATCTCTGGATGTTTTCTGGTTTTAAAATATGTTTGAGACACTGTACTCAATAAGCTGATCCCAGAGGAATGTCATTCCTGATGCAGTTTTGAACAGCTGTAACACTTCACAACAAGTCAGGCTGAGAGCGTGGCATTCATGCTTTACTGTCACACAGACTTTTGTTTCTTCTGCTTATTTTTTCCCCTGTCCCCTCAGCTCATGGCCAAATTATTTGTTGTCATTTTCAGCAGTGAGCAGACAAGTAAAAGAGGACTGGATGCAGAAAACTGAAGAAAAGCAAGAAGGGAAGGAATTTAAACAGGACCCAGCGATGTGCAATAAGTGAGCATTAGACAAGAGTCAACCAAGAGGGAGCACTAATCTTCTGAGATTGCATCTTGACATCTTAGACAAGGGGATGTCATTCCTCATTCACAGAAAGGGTTGAATGTGCCCATCACTTAAATTTGAGAAAGAACTTCTTTACAGTGAGAGTAACAGAGCACTGTAACAGGCTGCCCAGGGAGGTTGTGGAGTCTCCTTCTCTGGAGACATTCAAGACCCGCCTGGACGCCTTCCTGTGTGAACTCATCTAGGTGTTCCTGCTCCGGCAGGGGGATTGGACTAGATGATCTTTCAAGGTCCCTTCCAATCCCTAATATTCTGTGCTTCTGTGATTCTGTGATGCTTTTGAGCCTTAAAATCAGTATGAAAAGGAATTAGAAGATGGAAGGAGTGTGTGTTTACTTCCACCATCTCACCAGCTTAGCACTATTCATTTTCTTGGGAATGTCCTCTTTCCCATATGCTGCTTCTTCTTTGCTCTGACATGGTAGGCTGGAGAGGAAAGGAATTCAGTCTACTTAGAGAGCTGCCTGATTTAGGGCTTGGATTAATTGCTTCTCTGACAGACACTTCTCATCCTTCACCCAACTCACTGGTCAAACAATTGTCCTGAGACCTGCTCAGCCAGGTGAGGGTGAAGACACTGCTCAGCCTCTCACAGTCATCAGCTCATGTGGGCTATGAGAGACCTCACTGCTAAAGTGAAGTTGTGTGGTGGGTGGCTAAGAGCCTTTACAAGATGTCTATGTCCCCTCTGTGAGGAGAGGCAAGGGCTGCTCCATACTGGACACAGTTGGTTCCAGTCAGTCCCAGCTGACGCAAACGGACCCACCACAGGACACTACTGAGCTCCTCAGCCACGCTGGTGGTATCTCTAGGAAAACATGTTTTAAGAAAGGGCAAAACCACTGCATGGTAGTATGAGGAATGAGGAAAAAAAAGAGTATGAGAAAGAACTCCTCAAACACCAAGGCCAGAGGAGGAGGAGAAGGAGCTTCTGGAGTGGAGCAGCAGGCTTAACCCACCTTAGCCAGGGCCAGCTGTCAGCTGCATACTTAGCTGTTGACTTACTCCAGATACTCAACATATGGAGAAGGAAAATAAGATAACAAAGCTCTTGGGGCGAGATAAAGGCAGGGAAATAACTTACCAGTTATCATGACAGACAAAACAGACTAGACTTGGGGAAAATAAATTTAATTTATTGCCAGTTCAAAGAGCAACAAAGATAAAAACTGAATCACCCTCCTCTCACCCTTTGTGTTCACACAATTCACAGGTCTTGAAATGAGAGCAGCCACAGTGGTCTGTGACTGATATTTCACTAGGAGAACACTGAATTAGGAAAGGCCAGAACCTGAATTTCACTCCCTACATCTGAATAGTTTCTAGTGTTTATCCAGTATTAACTTCATTAACTATCAAGGGAAGCTGAAGTCCAAAGGAAGACTTTATGAAGCAAAATATGCTAATGACTCAGCTGCAGATTCTTCTGTCCTCAGACTACTGAAAGGAAAATATATTCGAGTCTAGATATGCTTTAAATTGATTTGTATTGCAAATTTTACTTCATATTTCTAAAACTTGTTTCACCACATTGCTTGTGTGAGTATAGGCCATGACTGAATTAAACCAGTATAGCTTTTGGATGCAAGCCTACTTTAAGCTACCCACGTTCCTACCGTTAAGCCAGCAAATGCAAACTACCACATGTTGTAAAGTCAAAACTAGGAACTTTCAAGAAAAAGACCATGAAGGAACAAGTGATTTCTGGATCATAACAAGTATGGGAGTGGTAGTCAGTGAAAGAGGAATAACAGGTGCTGAACTCTGTCCTGTGGATCACCATTGACTGCAGTAAATATCTTAAGAATTAGGCAGGATTTCCATTGTCACAGATTTGTCTGGGTGTTAAGATGTAGATTCCATGACTAACAGAACTGTGTGGTGGCAGCATCTTCCAAAAAAAAAACCCAAAACAAACCTTACCCATACTGGTGGTGGTGTGCATTTACCAGACCATGGTACATTTGCTCCACTGGTTGAAAGCACAGTGGTTTCATAGTTGCATCCTCTTCTCAGAGCTCTTTGTCACTCCATCACACTCTTAAAGTATTTAATTAAGTGTTGACATTATCATAGGTATGGGCTTTTGAAGGAGGGAAAATTCACTCTTAGTTGGAGCTGCAACTTGGGTTGACCTCCTCTCCTCGCTTCTCAGGCAATTCATACACTCTCCACTACCTACACTTCATGAGAACACCCAGTTAATTATTCATGGAGAGATGAAGCCTTAAAACTCCATTGATTTCTTGTGTCTGGCTCTTGATTGCATCTGGTAAATTCATTCCTGTTGGATGACATTAAGTATTTTGAATAATTAATATGGTAATTTATCCCAGGCTGAGAAGTAAATGTTACCTTCTGCTGGGAGGAGTGTTGAGTGGGGAATACTCTTTGGGGCACTTTTCCCAGTTCCTTTAATGTCAACATGGTACTTAACGTAAGTGGCTGTCTGACAGCTACTGCTTCTATGGGACTCCAGTGCAAGCACAAGTGGAAGAACAAGTATTATATGCACAAGAATTCATTCTTTCAGTATGCTTTTAATTGACTGACAATCCAAATGACTAAATGACATCAAATATGGGGGGAAAAAAAAAAAAAAATCTCTGACCAATCATGGTCTTCTCAAATGAACACAAATCTTTCTTGTGAGTTCTTCAGGAGTAGAACTCAACCCCAGGATCCAAAATCTGCCAAGATCACTATTTTACAGTACACTCTTGGAAATTGAATTCATTTTGGATTTAACAGACCTAATAATGACCTCTGGACCTTCCTGTCTAACCCAGAGGAAAGTAATCCCTTCCCTAGCAGATGCCAACATTGGGATATATTTGTCTTTGCTCAGTATTTCAATTATAATGCAACTAATAGTCATAAACACTCATTACTTATGTAATTAATTTCTTTTCTAGATTGGTTTTTATATCCTTCAGGTACTCATATTGTAATCCCCAGACCCTGAAGTCATCAGTAAATGAAACTGTTACACAAACCAAACACCTTAAATCAAAATAACTCTTTGATTTGCTTTTAACATGAAGACTCTTTTGCCTTGTGATGTCATGCCAATATTAAGCATTGAGACACTGGAATGAAAGTTGTAATGGCAAAGAGGAACTGCTAAATCACTTTTCATTAGAAAGATACATTAAAGAATCAGGATACCTCCTAAACAACAGACTGAAATAACCAGTGGTGGTTGTATATGGACAAAGCTTAACTCTTCAAAGTGTTTTCCATTGTTTCCTGATTTCTCTTTGTGGGTATGGCTTCTGCTAGAGGTTTGTTGGGTTTTGTTTGTTTGTTTTTTCTATGCTGATTTAATCTTCACTTATTTTTACTGGCACTCAAGTCTGTTTCTGATCTGTTTTCTTCAGGACTGTGTATAGTTTCTGAGGGCAGAAATAAGAACTGAAGAGACCATTTATCCTTGCAAAACTATAAAGATAGAGGTTATTTAAACTTCCCTACTTATTGGATATGTTCTTCCAGATAGGGTTTGAGTCATATTACTACACAGTTTAGACAGCAATATTTCATGAACAACTATAAAGATTTGATGTCTGCTAGTGCCTACAAAGTAGTTTCAGCCCCATAACTTGGCTTCAGTACAGCTAGATCTAGAATATAAGCTTCAGCTAAATGGTTGTTTTGTTGACCTTGAGCTAGCTACCTAGTGCCCAAAAACAATGCACTTGTGGATTAGATGTAATAGTTCTACCTCTTGATTCTTTTGTCCTTGATGGATTGTTCAAATCTTGCTATCTTTCAGCTCATGCAAACCTCCATTCTGTCACTACTCTCATAATCTCCAGGAGTAGAGAGGTTCAATCAGTGACAAAAACACATAACAGGTGTAGGCAGACCTGAAGGCATCTGTGTCTCCAGATATCTTCCAGCATGGTTTCTTTGCTACAGGATGCCCATTTCTTTCCTGGGATGCCTGTTTTTAGTTTCAGAGAAGGATTCTATTGTATAAACAATTGAGCTGTGAGGACACAGTCATTTATTAGCTAAAATGTCCTGGGGCTCCGATTAGAAGATAAAAATTCTGGAAGAAAATTATTTGGCTGTTTGCCCACAATTCAAAGCATTTAATATCTAGTGCTACCTTAAATAATTCATTAGTGCTTGATATGCCTAATATATCTGTTGAGAGTGCCAATAAATGAGCTTAAATGGGATTCCTGCTGATTTTTTGTACTTTTGTTGGTTTAAACCTTGATAAATATGTTTTACCAGACATTAAAATAGCTTCAGGGAAAAAATGCCTTTTAGTCAGTGAAATGAGTGAGAGGCATTTTCCTCTTTCTATAACAGCAAAGATAGTCTTTCCTCTTTAACCTATGTGTTTCTTGGAATTACAGCTGGTGAATTTGTATGAGGAACTGATCCTTAAGGACCAAGCTGTGAGGAACAGTTTAATGGCTTCAAAATTCATATTAAAAGACAGCTTTCAGTAGTATATGACTCTGTGTGTGCATATTTGTTGCTGTGCTGCTAAGAAGCTAAATAAAATATGTCTTAAATTATAAGAAAAACTTAGAAAAAACACATTTAAAATAAATATAAATAAATACCTGCCTACCTTTAATTAGAGAGCATCTGTCCCACTCAGTATTAGGTTATATGTAAACGAATATCCAAACATTGACCATATTTCTTGCAAATATTTCAGCCTGTAGTTTGTAGCTGTCCAGAAGGAGCATAATAGCTTTGTAGATGATGAGAGTGTGAAATGTTTCCTGTCTCTTAACCTATGCCCCTCCTCAATGTCCTTAGAGATTTCCTAATATGCAACATGATTCCTGAAAAGGAAATTTATTAGCCCAGCATCTTGTTTCTGATTTCCCATATGTTTCTTTCCATTAAATCTGACTCCAGAAGGAAAGAGAAGACATCCTTGGACAGGTTCACTAGAAAGACTAAACAGCAGAGTGTACAGGATAATGAAGAATAATATATATTGGAAAGGTTTTCTGATCCCAACGCCCACTGAAAACAGGGCTAAATGACACAGTCTGCCCACCTCCTCCTATAGCTCCTTCACTTGGCAACTCAACACCTAAGCTGGAGGGCACCTCTCACATGTGAAGACATAACCATACCTTACCTCAGACTGAGGCACTAGGCACTCACACCCTGCAGTGTGAGACTTGATCCACTGTCATCTGTCCAGAGCTTCACCTGAAGCCAAAGAGGAGCTTTTCAGGAGGAGGAGACTGGAGCATTTGTTCCATCTAGTGCCAGAGACCATGCTTGTGTAAACTCCTTCCATCTCATACTGTCTTAATAAGCAATTCAAGACCTACTGCAGCACCTACTGCCAAAATCCCTGTTGGCTAATCTGAGAACTCTGTTTCTACTCAACAGTTATGTATGTGCTTCCTAGTAGAACCCAGATAAGGGCCCTGATACTATCTAATGAGGATTTATCTCAAGTTAAAAGGTTGGGCACTCCTTAATCAAAAAACAGCCAAGCAGGAAGCATCTAGCATGATTCAGTAACAACATCCCACTCTATAAACAACTGCTCTCTAAATTGTAATTTAACTTTATCTGACAGAAGCAAACAATTGCTGTGTTACCTGTTGAAGTTCTTAGCTGATCTTGTTCACCATACTCTGTCTTATAAGATGCAGAACACAATCTATAAGAGCAGCTTCTGTGCCATAAACTATTGAGACAAGTTGAAGTGTAAATGTCAAGGTAAGTATGCCCTTGGTGTGTTTTCACATTATGTATTTTGAGGTTGACTCTGTACCTACCAAATATGTGCAACACTTAATCTCCCAAAGTGGACTCAATATAATCACCCATACACAAGTACCTCATGCTGTCTGAGATGCATTAAGGTATCAGAAACAGTAGCACAATACTGACATTCAATAAAACAGGACTGAAAGATACCTGGACACTTCTGAAGAATGAGGAACCAGGTAGAAAACCTACAATTTGGTGTCTTATTATGGCACTGAATATCACTCCATTCAAAATTGCAGTGTTGCAGTGTTGCTCCTTATTGCTTTCCTTACTGGCAAGTGCAGGAGAGAGATTATAACCTACAGAAATTTGACTGTTAGAAACTCTGCTATAGGTTGTTCTGGGAAAGAAAAGTGAAGTTACATTGTGAAAACACTGATTTTACAGACATTCTGTCATAATTTTGCCACATAGCTCCATCATGCTTTAGTTCATAACTGAATTATAAATATTTAGTATTTGTGACAATTTAGGAGATCTGTCTGCATATATTTAAATGAGTGTAATATATACAAGAATGCTCTGTATCATAAAAATCTGGATATCTTCATAATACATTCTTGAGTACTATATATATTTATGTGTATATAAATATTTATACTTATATTTCCTGGCCATAATCTGTGAGTTGCAAGAGACAGTTGTTGAGTTTTGATAATTCCACAATCAAGCAAGAATATGCTATGCTGCTGATACACCTGAAGTATAAGAAAAACACTTTAGGCGAGTTTCTTACAGGTATATTTAAAGTGGAACTATTGATGAGAAGGTAACAAAAAACCTTGAATGTTGGAAGGTGTCACCATGTGAAGAAAACTTTTATTGAATATACTTTATTCCCTAATGTGATTATAGTCTAAACAGAGAAGTCAAAAAGTGAGACATGCTGTGACTAGACAACACCTCTTTTTGTTGGAGCCTGTCCCATTTGTTGGAGCCTGACTGCAGTATTTCCAGTAAAAATTGCCAAGAACAAAGGTTGGATAAAAGAGATAATTTCATCCCCATTTTGCAAATAATAAAACTGAGGATATGAGAAACTGAGTAATTTATACATAACAACATTGAAAATCTAAGATGGGAATGAACTAAGATCTCTTTAATTCCCATTTGCTATTTCAGTGGCTAAAATAGTAATAAATAAATAAATAATAAATTTTTGAGGAAGTCATTTTGTTGAAAATTTTTTATCTTTGAGACTAACAAAATTATTTTGCTTTTAAATGATATTAAGAATATGATTGAAATCTCAATAGTATTCATTTCAGTATATTAAAAGTAACTTTACAAGAATATTTTAAAAGATATAATTTCTTTGACTAGTATTTAACTATGTAGCAGTTTCATGTCTTGTAAAAAATAATTTTACTCAAAAATATGTGTTTGCCAGTAGCATTTAAATTAAATATAAACCAATATTTATGATCCTTTCCAAATAAAATGATATCTTCAGTTCTTTTGCTACTATGCTGGAATAAACAGGCTAATTTATACCTCTTCATAAAGCAATTTTTTAGCAAAATGCTGATCATAACTTTATATTTGCAGAAGCTCAACTGTTTATCTGCTTCGCCCACAAACACCATACGGGGCATATGTAGGACACATTGAGTGTCTGGAATTAGCAGAGTCATTTGTGAACTGCATATAAATGTATCATTTGCACATAATTCTCTGTGATAATAGCCAAATTAGAGAAGGTGATAGCACCATCATTTTTTTTTTTCTCAAATTGATGTTTATGGAAATGATTACTTTATCCAGTTCCTGTACTTCTCAGAGCAGAAACGAAATCAGAACCAAGCAGTCTTAATCTAATCTTATTTGTATTAGAAATGGAAATTCAGTGTATATTACAGTTATGGGAAGTTTATTCTTTCAAGAACTAGAAGGGGTATTTTACTCACACCCACTCTAGTTTAAAACCCTGATTAAACACTTTCTTAACCTTATGGATGTCAGTGGATCTAAGTGGTTGCTGAACTGTTATCGCATAAGCTCTTCCTTAACCTCAAATGCATTGATGTCCCTTTGGTGCATGCTAAAATATGATCACATCTTTGCTTTACAACACTGGAGTCAAATGCAATGAGAACCTGGCCTAAGGAGACCAGAAAGATTCAGTGCAGGGAAATGAGTAGGATAAAAGCTTGACATGCCAGTTCAAAGAACATCTGTTACTGCATTTCAAAAATTAAGCAATTTTAAAGGCAGTGAAACCCTTTGTCAGCTTCTTGCTTAGTTCATAATTGATCTGTAAAGGCTTTTTCAAAGGGCCATCAGAGGACAGAGACAAATGGGTTCAGAATTTTTATGGTGCTCTGGGTCTTCTTGTTGAAATTCAGCTGAACTTTTTTTTTAGAAATAGAAACAACAGCAGTTCGGGGTTGGCATTTTTTCAAATTAACATGAAAATATGGCAGCAGCTATATCACTCCCTCTTCATCCCACATCTTAGGTCATGACAAAAGGGTTCAAAAGTACTCTAAAGCATCAGAAGCAGTATTCAACAGCTCCTCAGTTTCTTGAGGAACCAGGTGTAAGAGAGGAGCAAGTGTAGGCTGTGATTATTGTCTGCAATTTTCATGCCACTTTTACTTTCTGGCAGCAGCTCAGTTGCTTGTGGGAGTGAACGAGTGTCAATAGTTGCAAAAATCAATTAAAATTACTTCTCTTCCCGAGTCTTGAAGAAACAGAGCTGTTATTGAGAATAATGCTGCACAGACACAGATGAACCAAAGAGGTTTGTGCTTCCAAAATTTTGAGAAGCATTGGCATAGCGTTAATCACTGTCATTTGCTAGCAGAAACAATCATCTGAGTGCAATCACTTCTTGATTGCTAAAGACACTTTCCTTTGCCTAGAGTACTAAGGTTCATTTTTTTTTTCATCAGAAATATCTGTTGCAGCTGCCACTGAGAACCACAACTGACAGCAGAAGCAGACAGATATTTGTGATATTTTGGTGTTTCTGTTTACAAACATAAGACCAGAAAGTCAGCAAAAAATGTCTTTATTTCAGAATACAGTCACATATATATATATAAATATTTCACATTTGTAGATAGCCATATCTATGAACATTTCTTCTCTGCTAAGACCTATATTACCATCAGGAGACTACCTACCACTCACAAAAGACCTGTCTTCATCTTACCCAAAGAATGCACCATTATAGTTTCCAACTTTTCACCAGATGTCTATAGTAGAGATAGGACTGCAAATTAGATAAGCATCCTCCAAAATGAGACTTCTTTCTGCTCTTTTTCACTCAGCTGGGACTGCTAAAGCAATTCTGCACTGTGGGCAAGTAATGTCTTCATGGGATGTTTTATCATGAATTTTTGCTAGGCAACTATTAATCTTAAATCATACTTTTATCAAGTGTTTATTCTTTTATTCCCTTCAGGCTTTGTGATATCAATATCATGCCTGTCACAAAAAATGACAAACAGCATCTTCTCCATGGGTGAAAATAAAGACGCTTGAGCGGAAGTGACTTAGTAGGAATTCAAAGAGATAACAATTGATCTAGGAATAAGAGTTAAAATGTCCAACAAAAAGATATTATAATGCCAACTCGATGTAGATATCTCTGTGGCAAAGAAGAGCAGAGTAAATAAGTTATGTTGCCCTGAGAGGCTGCAGACACCCCATCTCTGTAAACACTCAAGGTCAGGTTGGACAGGGCTTTGAGCAACTTGATCTACTTGAAGATGTCCCTGCTCATTGCAGGGGGGTTGGACTAAATGACCTTTAAAGGTCCCTTTCAACCCAACTATTCTATGATTCTATGATTCCATGATTCTATAAACATGGTCAAACAGCTGCATAAGGATGAGCTATTTTAGAATTACTGCTCCACACCCAGACAATACCCATCAGCTGCACATGATAACTCATCAAGTGTGTGCTTCGGTGTATGCCAATGTGGAATAAAACTCTTGGTCTCCTGAACACTCCACTGGTTTATTTTAGACTTTAAAGGACTAGAGAAACACATATGAAATTATTGCATTGCTCAGATACCTGCATCTCAGCTGTAGGAAGTTATCACTAGCACCTGAGAGTCAATAAATTACAACTGAGGGATTGATTTCTTCCAGCCCTTACCAGTATTTTCATCTCCATTATAAGAATTAACTTCCTACAGAGACGGTAAATACAAGAAAACAAAGCTTGAGCTAGCTGTCAATGAATCCCCCAAATTACCAACAAAATTAGGTCTCCTTCTGTCCTGTTTATTTGAGATGGGAAGCCAATAACTGAGGTAATAAGTGGAATGAGTTTGTTCCTCACATGAGATTAGTCAAACAGGAGTGTGATTTAGGAAGGTTTACTTTCCTCACCAGAAGTTTAACCTGGTGCATAATGTGGAAAATACATCATCTACTGAGAAAGAGATTATATTTGTCTGTTGCTGTATCAGTTAAAGAAAACAAAACAAAACAAAACACCACCACAACATAATGCATAGAACTATCTCTCAAATTAAAAAAGTGAAAGGGATCATAGCACAGAATCTGAGAATTAATTAGTTTTTGCACTTTCCCTCCCATTTGAATTCTAACTGAGGAAATTACTTCTGAAAAATGAATGAAAGTAAAAAGAAAAATAAATAAACAAACAATTCCACAGAAAACTTTGGTTTAAATTCAGTATGCAATAAGTGGAAGATGGATGGCATTCCTGATCACATCCATTATATTTTCATTATGATGATAACATATGAAGCTATGACAGTTCTGAACTGAAGTTCCTACATTAATCAAATACTGTCTTCATTGTTTCTCTGGCACTTTTTCATTAAAACAGTTGCAGTTGAGCTATAGTCCTGTAAGTTATTCCTAAACTGGCTCCTTTTCAAGTACAAATGTTACCTATCCCTGAAATATCTGTGTATTTCCAGGCATCTGTAGATTTTAAAGCACAGTAAGGGGGAGTTAAAAATAATTATACCTATGTTTTAAGAGAAAGACTGTGACAGAGGATGATACCTACTGTGTCTGACAGTCATTGTGTGTTGCTTACTGTAATTTCTCTAATGTATGTATAAGTACTCTCTTACCATTTTTTCATGTACTTTTATAAATTCATCCTCACAAAAGAACAGGTTTTACAGAAGAACTGGTGAACTGTTTTACTAGAGGGGAACCAAGGCATAGAAGAAACAGCTTGCACAAGAAACAAGACAAGAAATCCATCTTTGATTGAATCTAACTCTTTGCAGATATCAAAATATTCCTTCAAAAATAGGGAAACATCTAACAAAGCATTCCAGGAACATCCTAGGTCAAATAATATTTTAATCTTGATTTACATTACTGAACAACTCTCAGTTTTTACACCAATATTTTTCAATTCAAATTTGCTATACCTAAGGACATCTGCACTGGTTCAGGACAGCACTCTATCTCCTAGAGTTATCTATATTCAGATTTGGAAATTGGTGGACAGACAGGGCAGACTAAGAACAGAGCAAGCATATTGTGCAATATTAGACTAATTCAGTTTTGAGGAGACCTCTGGAAGTCTCTGGTTTAAAATTCTATACAAAGGAGGCCCAGCTTCTGACATAGACCAGGTTTTCCATCCAAGAATGGAGGTTATACAGCACCTCAGGTAAACCTCTCCTAGTGCTTTACTCTAACTTCTTTATCCTCATATCTGATAGGAATATTTCTTGCTGTGCAGTATGTATGTTGCCTCTTGTCCTTTCACTGTTGACATCTGAGAAGAATTTGGTTCTGTCATTGTTTGAGGGGCTGAGTGAGTGGCTGTGCAGTGCTTAGCTGCCACACCAGCATCAACCTACTATTATTGCACAAAAGTACACATGGTGATACAAGGCCTAAGCATCCTCTTAGATCCCACAGACCATTCTTAGTAACAATAATGGTCAGCATGTTTCCTCAGGGTTTGTTGAAAATAGACAGTAATTTCTCAGTGGACTTCTTAGATGCCTCTCTTAAAACTTCCTAATAAAATTTTTTAGGATCTGTCTGTGTTTGCAGTAGCCACTGAGCATCCACTCCAGCCACTTCTGGAGTAGAATGAGGAGTCCTTTGTCATTCTTAACTCCTATCTACATTATTTAGTTACTTTACAGATCTATAATTATTTTTTCCATCAATTCCATCATTTTCTTTGATAAAGAATCAATTATCAGCGCTTAAATTTATTTTTTTAGTATATGTAAGAATGTCTCACACTTAACCCATATTGTTCTAATCAAATGTTTCCTCACATATTTTGTCTCCCTTACCATTTTGCTGTTTTCTAGCTTATGAATTACATTAGTTTCTATAATTCTTTCTTCCTTTCATTTATTTTATATACATATTTCTATGTCTATCTACTAATTTTAATCCTTCTATAGCTTACTTTCATATTCTTGTCACCATAGACTGACTAATAATCAGTGTGGCCTTTCTTGAACTGTAATTTCCTGAGCATCTAGTAAAATGCACATATAGTTTTTAATTTTTCATTTTATCTGTGTATTGCTTTTTATATTTCTAAAGCAGATTGAAGCAAAGTAGACAGTGATTGCTTCCTTCTGTCCAATAGGTCATACCATAGGTCTAGAATAAATGCAAGTACATTGACCTTCAATAACACATTTTTCCTTTTTCTATGTATTAAAATAGTTTTGTGACAACCAGCTCTCTCTTTGTCTTTGGTTGAAATATTTCTGAAAAATCCCACTTGACACCTGAACATGGGGCTGTTCCTGGGACACAAAATAAAATTGGACATTGCTCTGCCTTTCAATAGAGTAAATAGTGAAATCAATATCCTAGTGACTTTGCAGGCAGACTTCTGTTTATAGCTCCCAATATTAGATATTGCAGGTGTTCAGTGGAACGTTTATATTTTCAGCTCAGTTTTATCAAGAGCATTACTTGTGCCTGTGATGCAAGAGCTCATAAATACGGGAGACAGAAAAAAAACCTGTGATCTTTCCTTCAGGTTTTGATTTTTTTTCTGCACCTTGATATGACACTATAATATGAAAAAAAAACCAAAAAACAAACCTAACAAAAAAAAAACCCAAACCAATAAAGTTATTTATTGTTTCTAAAGGAGTTATACTACTACCAGCATCACCACTCCCCTGAGTGAGTTCACTTGCATTTAATGTAATTAAATTATAAAAGCTATTTTGTCAGGCTTGTCATTTAACATACTATTATAATTGTTGCTCATTACAAGAACCAGTGGCTGCTTCCATTTGATGACACATGAATTAAAAGAATTGCAGAAAATGCTTCTCTGATCCTTTGGAAGCACCACAAAAACATCACCTCGTCCATACATCTATTACTGTGGTTTTACATATAACTATATTTTAAATTTCATTACAGTACATTCCTCTAAGAAGAAAGACTAATTAGGCATGAGTTTGCTTAGGCCATCATTTTATTTATTTGGGTCTTATTAAAGATTTTTATTCCCAGATGTGTCAAAGTGGTTGCTCATTGAGCTGACAGACATAGCAACTTTTATTCTGATACTGATTGGGATGTTATTTACATAGATCTAACTTTTGAGGATGCAGTTTGGTAAGAAATCTGGGTATGTTGGACATGGTCTTTTATTCTATATAGAAAGCTGCATGTGGGTGTAAATCTGCAGTGATTTATTAGGTTAGGTGCAGCAGCATCCAACAACATTGTCACTGTTCTTAGCACAGGTTTGTTCACCAAATACCTATAAAGCAAATCTCTAAGAGCATAAAGACATGGACATCTCTGGTGCAGATTATTTAAACAATTCACATGGAAGCCAAGTGCTTAACAAGACAAAAACACAGCTATAACCTTATACAGAGCTGCATCACTGAAAGCAGTTACAGAAAAGAGTTTCAGATCCAGGAGCTCTTCAACACTTTTTTTATTTTTTATTTTTATTTGAGGAGTAGTATTATCATACATATGAAATTTACAGTGCAACAATACAATTTTGTGAAGAGAAAGAAGAGATTTCATTTAATTTTCCAAATAATAAAATCAATGATTTAAAGGCTGCTGTGTCTTATCTTATTTTAAACATTGAATTCCTCATCTCAGTGCCTCCAGAGACCATGGAAAAATGTATTTGTGAAGGAAAACAGATATATTGGAGAAGTAACAATATCCCATGGACAACCAATAAACCAAAAAGTAATCATTGATAAAAATATTTTTTTGTCACAGCATGAATTTGAGAAGATCTCTGAGTTTGATTTTGACATATACATTATATAAGAAAAAAATAATGTTGCTCAGAAACACAGCAAATGAGATATTGAAGTAGAACATCCCCTCCTTTACCCCCCTAAACTGCCTTGTAGCTCATACCTAGAGGGCTAAAAAAAAAACCTCTATTACAATATTGATTGCACTTTGTTATTCTGCTTTAGTGATTAAATACAGCAGCCACACCATCAAGACATTAAGTCCTGATTAATCATTCTCAGAACCCTGGGAATAATATACATTTATTTAAAATGTAGGTAGATATACCAGTTCAGGATTTATTCTTAGGTCAACTGGAAGTTGTTCTCTGACTTTCCTTGGGCTACAATTTCTTTGGCTTAAATTTCTCCCAGTTCTTTACAGTTCTTATAACTGACAGCAAATAACCAGCCTTGGGACCAAAATCTGCAATTTGGGAATTGTGAAGGTATTTAATGCCAAGGTCCTGTGCTGGTGTGGTGGGTTAACCCTGTATAGCTGCCAGCTGCCCACCCAGCTGCTCACTCACTCTGAGGTCCAGTCAGCTATGGTCACAGGAAGCCTGTTTCTGAAAGAACTCTTGCAAACATCCTATAACACAAAAGGGAAAATATCTGACTGATTTACATAGAAATTCCTCATCGGTGTAGGATTAAACTATAACAAGGAGGAAGAAATATATGTCTCTGTCTAAGGACAGTTACAGAAGAACAGAGAGCCACAGTTTACATTCCTACCTTTGAGCAAAGTTTTTGCCTGGGGGGATCGTCTTGGTTTTGGATGAAATGAGCACAATTCAAACTGTAAAAGATGAAGTAAGCCAGGAGGAAATTTTGAGCAGATTCTCTAGATGAGTGAAGTTGTAACAAACCCAGAGCCACTAAGGACTTCTTGGCTGTCATTATTCCATACAGCCTAGCATTTTGGTAAGGATGCATGCAATGCTCTGTCTGGCAGAGTTCATATTTTCTTCTCCCTTGCTCTTTTGTTATGTGTTTTTTAAAGAATAAATAAATAACTTGTGAGTTATTCTAGGCTTGCTATTGGAAAGGTGATAAGTGCACCTGCTTAAATTTTAAAGTTTAAGTTCAAGATTTCCAAGGCTGTTTTTGTACAACATAAGGGACACTTCCACATCACAAAAGAGCTGTGCCTCTTCAGTTTATTCTTTAAAGACAGACATATCTGTACAGGCAGATGGATGTGTTCAACAGTTCATGCTAGTATCTGCACTTGGTTAGCTATATACCCTACATCCTGCAATAATCTGTTCCAGTGAAAAGTGAGTAAAATATTGCAACATGAAAAGTAGAAATGAGATCTTGGATATCATATCTTCCTCTTCACAGTATAAGTGAGTTTTCTGTGCTTATGCTGCCTGTTGTGAATATCTTGAATTTGTATTGCTTCAGTGCTGAGCCAAGTCTCATGCTGCACAGGCAGTCCAAATACATCCTGTGGTTAGAAATGCTTCCTGTCACACATTTTATTCTGAAAATCTTTGATATCATCACCATAGAAGTGTCTACATAGTTGCATTATTTGCTTGGTAGAAGAAAATGTTGTGTTGTATTCTTGAAAATATATACAAGAGCTATAGGAGACCGAGTTATTTAATTCCTATAGTTCTGACATGTATTGTTAAAGGTGTGGCATACCTAGCTTCCCATTTTACATGCTGCCTTCTTCTGATATGATTTTAGGAGTCTACAAACACCTCTATGCCATGGGGAAGCCTCAACAGCTAGTCCAAAAAGATGAATATCTGTGGGCAGGAAGGTGTGGAGAGATTTGTGCTGCAATTCCAAATTCCTATTACCTGCATTAATGGAAGAATTATCTGTATATTAGGTAGGAGAAATGGAAATAATTAATTTCTTTGCCTTTTAGTCCTTAAATTAATTGTATTCAGAGCCTCAAACAGGTAGAGATTATCAGACCCTGAACAGGTTTAATTTCAAATAAATTAAGAAGAAACAAATCTTTTTTTAAGCATCTGATAAAAAAGTATCTGTTAATTATACATTTAAATGAAATAATAATAGAAAAAAATAATATCCCTGTGAACAGCAGATGATTTTACCATGTTGGATGTCATTAAAATAAATGATAGGAACATTTCTGCAAACAGATAAACATTAATTAAATCTTTATTCCAATATGGGTCTGCAGAAAAACATATTACATGCCTGATACGTTAAAAAGCATTTTTCCTCTCAATAAATACCATATTAAATACTAATTTTATTTTCTTCAGAGTGTAACTAACTTAGAAAAATAATCTCCTGAATGTAGATCATTTCTTCATTAACCTCTGGAGAAAATTATCCTATCCTTGGGGATGAGTAATCTGTATTCCTTCTGTTCTTCTGTAACTAGATTGTGTTTGCAAATACAATTGCATTAATAGGACTCCCACTTTCTCAGAGTTTTAGATAACTTTAAATACAGCATTTTGGCAGTGCTTTTATGATGAATGTATCTATTGCTACAGGCACTCCTAAACCAATTTTTCAGAGCTATCTACTTATAGTTAATCAGTAAAAAAATTGTTCACTATGTCCTGGGAGAGTTTAATGCATAATGACTGCCATTTTCTTTTCAAATTAGGTAAATACCTGTGCAAAGCAAGTTAGATCTGCAGCTAGCCATTTCTGCAAGCAATGATTTCCTTTGCTTACACAATAATCATTCTGTGTGTAAATCAGAGGCCGTTTTACACTTATGTTGCATGTGCAACTGCATGAGTCCTTATAATAATATATGGAATAAAACCATATTATCCTGGAGTATTTTAATCCACCAGGCAAAGCATGGATCATCACATTGCTGCTTCTTCCACTTGTACTCTGGATGTTTTTGTCCAAAAGGATCACATGATATGTCAAACAATTGACAACAGCAGTAAAACACCCTGGAAAATGGAAATGAATGTGTAAAAATTGTTTCTTGAGGTAGCAATGGTGTCTGATGGAACATTTGGTGTGACAAGAACCACCAGAAAGAAGAAAATTTTTAAAATGGAAAAAGAGGAGCTTAGAGCCATGAGTTTTTACTGTGAGCTTGTGGCCTGTGTTTTAAGAGGTCCCGTTTTCTTTTTCCTTTGTAGGCAAGGAGCTACAAGGTGACCAAAGCAGAGCAAGGGGAAAGAGAATATATAAAATTACATGTAATAAATTTAGGGACCATCTCCAGTAGGGTCAATTTTAATTTCTTTCAGTGACATTTGTCAAAGGAAAGAAAAGGAAGTCAAGACAGACTGAGACCTTTATTATCTCATTTCTCTTACGGTTGACAGGTTAAGCTTATAAACAAAAACATGCAACCTCTTCGCATTTAATGGCAAAACACTGCATCCTATATCTGGGGATACTCTTGATTTATCCAGATTCTTCTTTAATCTTTGTGGTGATTTGACCCACAGGTAGACCATGCAGTCCTGTGTTTAGTTCCCCCACGCAGTGAGATGGAAAGGGAATCACAACAAAGGGGCACAGATTAGGATGAAGGACAGGGAGGGCTCACTCACCAGTTATGGTCACGGGCAAAACAGACTCAACTTGGGGAAGAAAAATCAGCTTAATTTATTGTCATTTATCTGAGCAGCTCAGTGAGACATAACCATATCTTAAGATACCTTCTTCTCTGGCTCAAATCACTTTGCTCTCTACCTTCTTCCCAGTGACAGGGAATTGGGGTTCAGTCAGTTCACCATTGTCACACTTCCCGGCATGAAAGTCCAGGAACAAAGTGTTTCAAAATAAGCTTCCCATGGAGTCACAGACCTCTTTGAGCTCAGTTTCCAGCTTCAGCATGGGGACACCCACAGGCTGCAGATGGGCCTCTGGCTCAATGCACCTCCTCACGCCCACTCTGGCATTAAGCAACTCTGGGGTCTCAATTCAGTCACACTTGCCCTTGGGCTCAGCTTTCTGCTCCAGCGTGGAATCCTCCATGGCCCACATGTTGGTATCTGCTCCACCATTGAACTTCCATGGGCTGCAGGGACCTCCTTTGCCTTCTCCTACGCCATGCAGTTGAACTGGGTGTCTGAGGTTCTCTGTCCTCCCCTCCTCCTCCTTCCTCCTGGCAACAAAGCTTTCTCTTTGTTTAGGCCAATGGTTGTCTTTTGTTCAGGCCAATGGTCTCTCCTCCAGGTTCTCTCCACCTTCTTCTTTCCAAGACAGTCCTTCCCCTCACAAATATGGATTACCAGAGGTGTTTCTCTATCATTAATTGTCTCAGCCTGGGCTGGGGGAACACACCTTGGAACCAGAGTAGCTTTTGTGAAGCTTCCCACAAGGTGGCCCCTTCCCCCACTACCAAAAATGCTCCCCCCAACACAAACCCAACACAACCTTGAATGAAAGGAGCATATTTATAGGTTCAGTATACAAAACTACAACTTCTTTCAAGAACTTGCTGTCATTGAGATCTCAATGAGCTGCACTGCTAAGCAGCTTCAGCACAAAACTTTGATCTTCCCTTTCTCCCTGTCATTTTTAGCAAAATGTGTCTAACTGACTAGGTAGGGTGCCAGGAACACACCCCTTCATTTCCAGTATCCTAATCAAGTTTTAAAAATGGGGAATATGCACTTTCTTTGTAACTACTACAAAATGGCTGTGCAGCTGGCTATAACGATCTTGAGGAATTTAGTGGAAAATTTAAGTAGTAACTGTTGCTACTTATATTATATATTCAGTATTTTCACTAGGAATGTAGAAGATGGTATAGGAAAAGTACTTCAGGCATTAGAAAGAAAGAGATAATTAAAAGCTTTAAAAGGATAAGATTAAAATTCAAAATGATCTCGAGAAATTAACATGTGAGGCTGAGACTGATAGACTGAGTCTCTTACAGCAGAACAAAAAGCCATTTTTCTGTAGAAAATGCAATCCAATGCAGAAGTTTGACATTGAAGGAATCTGGAAAAGCAGTGCAACAGGAGGGAAAGAGCTGGCATATGATGTAGCACTGAGGTATTAGTGTGACTTCTATTTGTGTGAAAGCATAGAAAAAGTTGGTTGCATTAGTCAAACATCACATGTGGAACACAACAAAGAAGTAACTGGAAGTTTGAAGCTGAATGGGAGATGAGGACTCTTTATCAAAGAGGGATTATGGAGGTGCAGATTTTCCCAATTAGCCCCATGTATTTCCACCAGTGCCAGATGGACGAGGGAGTTCATGGCTATTGGGACATCAAACTGTCTTTTTTCCCTTCTGAAATTCCTGTCTGCAGCCCATGCAAAATCTCTTTACAGCTATTTTTTCCTTTTACCATTTTTTTGCCCCAACCTGAGGAATAGAAAGCTGAAATAATCTATCTCAAAAGATGTGCATATTCTATTATGTGGTTTATTCTTCACCACCAACATGTCCCCAAGTATTCTGATAAGGCTTCTGACTGATTTATTATGCTCTCTCTAGTCTAAAACATCTAAGAGTTTTTACCCAAGGCTTAAAAGATATAAATAGAGATCAGGTGGAGAATGTGGGTGTACCCATATTGTTCATCACAAGGTCAAGTAGCTACAACAGTGTATGTGTCAACACACCAGCAGTAGAATAAGGGCTCATCTATACCCTCTTGTAAGGGCTTAACCTACATAAATCTATGGACCTGAATGGAATCCACCCAAGACTGGGTGTTGAGAGCAGTGGTTGGCATCATATGTGCCAGTCTGTAATCTTTGAAAAGTCATGAAGATCAAGGGATATCTCTCATGCCTGGAAGAGGTAAAAGTCATACTCATCTACAAGAAAGACCCAAAAGATGCCCCAGAAAACTACAGACTCATTAGTCTTACTTCAGTCCCTGGGAAAGTAATGGTATGAGTCTTCCTAGAAACTGTTACACACCATGTGAAGCTTGTAATTAGGAAAAAAACAAACAACAATTGATCCTGAGCTGTATACTGTTCAATATCTGCATACTGATCTGGATAATGGGATTGAAAACATCCTCACCAAGTCTGCTGATGACACTAAACTGGGCAGTGAGATGCACATGTCAGAAGCGAGAGACATCTTATAGAGGGACCTGTGCAGGTTTGAAGAGTGGGCTTGCTAGTCTTTACAAAGTTTAACAAGGACAAGTACAAAGTCCTGCACTTGGGATAACATAACCAAACAGGCTAAGATTGTGTGTCTGGGAAGCAGCCTTCCTGAAAGGGATCTGGGGGTCTTGGTGGAAAACAAAGTGAACAGGAGACAGAGGTGTGGCACTGCAGCAACAAAGGCAAATCAGATCCTGGGCTGCATCTGCAGGGGTGTTGCTCTCAGAAACAGAGATGTGATCACCCTACTCTCCTCAGTCCTTCTCAGGTCACATGTGTCTGGTTCTGGTGCCCACAATGTAAAAAATATGTGGACAGACTGGAAGGGTTGAAAGGGAGGCCACAAAGATGATCAAAGGCTGGAGTATTGGCCCTGTGAAGAAAGACTGAAGGAGTTGGGTCTCTTCATTCTGGAGAAGTCTCAGGGAGACCTCATCACGATATTCCAGTACTTAAAATGCAGCTACAAAGAGAAGAAAGCCTCTCTCTTCCCAAGGAGTCACATGAAGACAAAGGGCAATGGGTATAAGTTGGACGAAGAGAGGTTTTATCTTGACATAAGGGATAAATTTTTTATAGTGAGAATCAGTCGTTGAAACAACCTCTCCAGGGATGTGTTAGAGTCTCCATCACTGGAAGTTTTCAAGATGCCATTGGACAGGATGCTAGATGACCTCATCTAGGCCTCCTTTCCTATTGAAAAGTTAGTCCAGATGGTCTTTCAAGGTCCCTTCCGACCTAGGCTGTTCTATGAATATATGAATTAATATCTGTTCCACACTATTTTTCCTTTCACCCACTCCACATCCAGAGTGAGATCTGGGAGCAGGATGGCCCATATGTTTTGTGAGAATTTTTTTTTTCTCCTCAGTGTGCCTGTTTCTGTACATTTCTGTTAGAGAAGACAGGTTGTGAGTGTATGTGTCACATGCAAATTAAATTTGCTTTGACCCCCTATACATCAAGCTATCTGTCTTACAACTAAGTTCCCATCCTGCTGTTGTCACTTTTTCTCCTAATATCCATAGCAACAACATTGTCTTGTCAATCAAATATTTCACAAGTTTTGAGGCTTGAAAGGACTATTAAAACATCTTTTCTGGCTTTGTGAAGAGTACAAGCACGATAAATTTGTTCTGTTTCTCCTGTGGTGGAATTACAACATGAATTTGTGAAACATGCCTTCCAGAAAAAAACCACTTGTATATGGCCTGTAAAGCTTAGGAGGATGGAGCATTCACCAAGGCCATCGGTAGTTTTAGTCTATGCTAATTGTTTTCATATATTTAAGAATTCGTGTCTTGTTTCTAATTTGAATTTATATGTTTTTTGCTTCTGGGCTCTGTTTCTTGTTATGTCTTTCTCCACTAAATTAAAGATCTCTTTACTACCTGGTATTTCTCCCTATGGAGATATTTAAACTGTAATAGAGTCACCTCTTGATTGTCCTTTTTTAAGATAAACAGCTTGAGTTCTTTATGCCTGATTAAATAAGTCTTTCAGCACGCAAAAAATCTAACTGAAAAGCAAAAAAAATCTCCCTCTATCTTCCTCAAACACACAAAAAAATAAATTTACATAGCTACCCAAAAGGGAGTACTTATAAGAAAATACAATAAGCTATACAACAGTAACTGGTTAAACTCCAGATACAGAAGATATCCCAGTATGGGTGGTTCTTTAGAAGGTAGCTGAGAGGAGAGATATGAAATAAAGATGAAAATTTTGGATATAGTTTTCTGATAATTAAAGAGAAGTTGAATAGCCTCTATTCAGAGAAAATTATGTAGTCATTGCCTAAAGAGTTGGTATAGAAAGGCCCAAGCATCCCTTACAGGCAAGTAGTTACCATAAACAGAATGAAGCATGCTGTGCAAAACTAGCGAGACTTTAGCAATGAGGGCTTGAATGTAACATTAAAAGAAATATCATAACTGAAAAATCATTGTGGGATTAGAAGTAATTGTCAATGAAGGTTGTGGAATTGTAATCAAAGGACTTATTCCAGCCTTATTATGAGATTTCAAGACAATACAGTGTGTTAGAAAACTAAAGGGAATGATAGGAAAACATGTAAGTTCCCTTTTGAAGCTAGAAATCTATGCTATTTTAGGGCATATCAAGCAAATTTCCTTCATTTGGATATAAATAGAGTGATGATGTAGTAACATTTAATGAGTGTCAGGAAGCCACATTAGAAGTCAGCGTTCCCAATGATCTGAAAGAACTTTTTTTTTTTTTTTTTTAAATTAAAACCGAGCAAATCAGCATAAAATGGAGAATTATGTTTGGGGGAAACTGCAGTCCCATGTTCCCATTGTAGACTGAGCATACTGAGTTGAATCAGAAAACATATCTGATTGATAGTGTCAGAGTAGTGGCAGATCAGCAACTCCTTTACCACTGGGCAATGCACCACTGTTAGTCATAAACCAGTGGAAGTCAGTCAGCTAGTGGAGATCACCAAGGAAATGGTCATGAATGATAAGGAAAGGGATATTACTGGTTGGAAATCCTGCTTTCTTGTGAACAGAGGAAATGCACCTTTTGCTCTGAGTATGAGATTCTCAGGGTTTCCATCCACCTTGCAAGTCTTATCAACTAGGTCACTAACTCAAAGACTTATCACTTAGTCTCTGTCTATCCTGTACATATCGCTGGCCAATCTGATTTGTGATCCAGCAGGTATCCAGTGCAGGATGCTCCCAACAGAGGAAGAGAGGGACAGTTGAGAAAGTAATGTAATGGGTCATCTCTGGGTGTCAAGGCTAGAACAGCGTAGACAGTTGAGATTAAAGTGATTGGGATGTGAAATTCTGTGTGCACTGTTTTAAGAACATTTCTTTCTTTTTTTATCCTTTGGTATTATGTTAAAGGATTAAATGGTAATTGTATTTCCTTTGAATCAGGGCTTTGTTCAGTCTCTTACCATCTATGATTACAATATGGGTAACTCTGGATGAATCACAGTGCATAAAAAAACCTACTAGAAATACAAAACCAGAGACATTTATCTAGTCACTTAAAATGGAGCACAGCTTCCTGAATGTCTGATTGATGTTTTACAAAACTGAAGTCACCTGTGATCATTGCTCAGCAAGGATAAGCAGTGAGCAATCAGTACAGGTGAGATCCATCAGGAACGAAATTATAGGATGTAGGAAACGAATGCTGGATGTTCTTACAGCTTGTCCAAGGATGCATCATCCTACATCATGCTATTTTAATCCATTTGAGATTATAATCTAGTTGAGATTGGCTTCAGAAAATGGGAAATTCATGTGTCCATCCAAACTATGGATGCTTCTGAAAGGAATTGTCTTTTTTTAAAAAAAAAGAAGAAAAACAACAAAAAAGAAGCATTATTATTGTGGTACATATCCCTTTCAGCAGGGAATCACAGCATAATGGTCTCCCATAGAGCAGGCTTGGGCACTATGGGAGATGATAGGTCATCTATCAGATTCTTGGATCAAGACAAGACACTGCAGGGGTGAAAATTGTTTTCCTTTACAGTGGAGAAATTTTTATTTGAACAACTTAGGGTCAAATACTTATCTGGCTACGAATATCTTAGTTACCAAGAATGGAGCAATTTATTTTGTTGTTACAGCCAGGAGATCCTGCAATTTACAGAGGCTTTTTTTTTTTTTTTTTTTAAATATATATGAACCAACACGAGTCTCAATTGACTGTGATTCAACTCAATTGATTGTGGTACATCTAAAGAAATTGCTGTGGTTTTAATTGTAGAGTGCAGAGTGGTATCTACGTTTTTTTTTCTTCCCCAGGCCATGGGGACCCACTGTAAAGCTGTTACAAAAAAGAGTTACATGAGATATGAAAAAAAAACCCCAAACCAACATATTTCCATACTGCCCACCAGCAACAAGTGTTAATTTGTTTGTTTTGGGTTTTTTTTCCCACTCACTGAGAAAGAAGAGGAAGACAGAGAGAAGTAATCAGGAAGCAATCACTTCACAACTGAAAACAATTCACAGTTTTATATGTGAATTTTAAACACCAGTGAAGGAGAGTAAGATGCTGCAAGGTGAACTGCTGAAGTTTTGGTGAGGGCTATGTTTGATCTTACAGATTTTGGCACAGCAGCAGTAAACTCCAGCAGAGTGAGACAGAAACCACAAAAGGTTCCTTGTGTCTTCAGATGTGCTGACTTGATGTGAGGTCTCACATGGGAATGGATGGATGCCTACAGCAACTCATCAAGTGGTAACTATGCAGGTGGGGTCTGAACTGTTCCCTGGAGACTGCTTAGGGGGGGTAAAACTACAAATAGGGTTTAGTATCCAAGTCACATATTGTATTTTAATAGAGAGATTTAGGCAATTTTGCTAATTTGTTTTTTTTTTTCCCTTTTTAACAGAAGATGGAGAATATCACATACTACACAAATAATTGCTTTTAATATTAGATATAGCAACCAATTCAGATATAAATGCATTGGACATGCAATGAGGAACTGATTGTCTGAAGGGAAGATGATCAGTGTTTGCTGAAAATGAGGCTCTTCGGGGTGCTCTTGGTCTTTTTCTCACACAGGTGAAATATTGCATAGAGGAAATATGCAAAAAATAAAACAACAACAAGAATTTTTCAAGAATATGGGGAAGTGCAAAGAAGATTTAAGTTTTGCTTAAAATATCACATTCTTGTGTAAATAACAAATAGGTCATTTGCAATACCATGTGTCATTTTCAAAGACCTGGGAGCAAAATGAACAGTTGAAGACCTCTATAACTATTTTCTGTGTCAAAACTGAATTAATCATTAATTCATCATCACTGTCTATATCTAGTCAAACCTCTTCAGACACACTTCACTCTGAAGGACATTGCCACAGAAGTCTTGGTGGGATGTTGTTTTAAAGACTGCTAAGGATTTCTTCTTTCTTTATACCTGTGACTGAAAAATATTCACTAATTCTTCTCCATTTGTTGCTTCATTTTAAAATCTTGCATCTAAATCAAATTTATAACAGAAGAGGAAAGGAAAAGTATTTTTATTAATAACCTTTTTTGCTTTTGTTGCAAAACCATAGTGTTTAGGGAGCCCTTTCAGAAGAACTAGAAAGAGCCTAATCTAAAATCAACATCACTTCTAATCTCACCAATGCTTTTATTTGAGGTGAAATAACTTGCCTGAAAACAGGAGAAATCAAACAGTTTTAAAATCCCAGAAAATGGATGGTTTCTGATGCTCCATACAGATAGCAGGTTTTACCTCTGTGGCTTGTACACCTCAGCTATTAAAACCAAAATAAATGATCCTGTTCATAGCTTGTCATGTCTTTATGCTTGACTGGACTTGTTCCATGTTCTACAGTCCTGAAATTTGTCACATTTGTCGAAAAACTCGTTTTCCTACTTAGAATCATAGAATAGTTTGGTTGGAGGAGAGCCTTGAGATCATCAAGTCCAGCCATACCTGTCCACTACTAAACCATATCTCTCAGCACCCCATCTACCCATCTTTTAAATACCTCCAGGGATGGTGACTCAACCACCTCCTTAAAAATACTGTGGATGCATTTGTGTTGGGGTTGTTAAATAAGGGCAATCTGAGGAAATCTAAACTCCCTGAAACAAATTAGAACTTTTTGTTGTTGTTGTTATTTTTAGGTAATTAATGGATCTCAGTTGTCTGCAGCAGTAGTTATAGCAATTAGTTCAGCTTAGCTCAAGTCTCTAATTTTATACATCAATAAATGTTAGATCAGGGCATGATCACTATAAAGCATAGTCATTGTTTACAGCATATTCATCATCATAAGTGCTTGATTATAAACAGAATATCTTCCCATTGAGATTTGCTTAAAAATATCCATCAATAATCCTTAGAAATGCTGGGAAATACTTGGGGGGAGAAAAAGCAGAACTGAAAAACAAAATGTCAGTCTAAGACATTCATCTTTCTCTACTGCTTAAGTACCTACATGAACTAGAAACCCTATGGTGCTTGTAAAAGCTGTGTGAGAAAATATTTTGTCCCAAAGAAGCTGCTGTTTGGAAAAGCAAGGGTACAAAGTGGGGTTAAATGTGAGAGATGTGTGGAGATTGGAGAGAGACTGAGAGAAACAAAAGTTGCACAAGACAGGAACGAAAATCAAGTGTTCACCTACGAACCATTGTGGGACGGGATAATTTGGTCTCCAGTCTTAAAGAAGAGCTGTGAGGGAGGAGGAAATCTGAGGAAACTGTCACTTTGCCTTCCTAATGGAAGATCTTATGTTGCCTGTGTCTTCCACTCTGACAAGATACTGAGTCTACCAGTCCTCTCTATGAACAAGCAGTGAGGTTAAATCTACTAAAGCATGTGAGAAGTCCATATGGAAGGTAATGAAACACCTTTTTATAGATTCTGTAATGAGGCTTGCTCTTGTCTCCCCGATAGTGGTAGCACTAACAGAGCATACCCAGGGTAGAACCTTGTACTATGTCCATCACTCAGTAGGACTACTGCCACAGACTACACTGGTAGGATTTATTTACTTTTGGTTACACTACCTGGATTAAAAATAAATTTAAAAGTGTATAGGAAGGATTCAGAGATTTGTTTTTATGGGGTAAGAAGAATATCCAGTGCTTAAGGAGACAGCTGTTAACAATTAATAAGACTTAGAGTACCTTTCTTTTACTGGCTATGATAGCAGACCTGGGACAGCACAAAATGGTTCTGACTAGCACAGTTCTACTGTTGCACATTGAAGATAGCAGTTCAGCTTTGATTTACAATTTTTGATTGCACCTAAAAATTGCCCTAACAAATAATGTGAGGCACATTTGATGATAATCAGACATCTGTCTACCTTTAAGTTCATTAGATTTAGGCACCCAAGCATGTTGGATGTTTTGATAGGTACCTACTCCATATAGCTGTATTTGGAAAGTTACTGATTATCAGGAGAGACACTGAAAAAGAGGAAACAGAAAACACTTATTAACACATGGTTTCCTCTTTCTCCTCCCCAAATGAAGAAAAAAGTGTGAAACCGACATTTTTGTTAATATATTATGGCAGGTGGATTAGGCAAAGAGTTAATTAAAATCTGAGAGTTAATTAATGAAATCTACTGCACATTAAAGAGCATTACTCCATCTGAAAAGAGTAATTAGAGAATAGTTTCTGGTGTGTTTTATTCTCCTGGGTGTTTTACTGACACGCCACATAAGTCATTCAATATTAAGCAAATAATCCACTGATTTCCGTATTTACTCTGATTATTATGTAATTGTGGCAAGTTAAGCTGTAGTGGGGAGATTCTGCTTTCCAACAGATTTCCTCCCAAACACCTATTAATCTGTCTCTTTATCTGTCTCCTTATACCCCTTAATTAAGTCATTTGTGATAATAATAATCTCCAAAACACATTTTAACTGGTTGTTCTGGTTGTTTTCACCTAACAAACTTTTTTTTTTTTTTTTTTTTTTTTTTTTTCCCCCACATCACCTCAGCTAATAGAGCATTGGCTCAAGAAATCTGTCTTATTGTCCTGCTGGCACTGTTGCATTGTGTGGCCATGGGTAAAGTCAGCTCCTATCAATTCCCAAATGGTTGTCAATTGAGAAAACTTTTGTGATAAGAACTGTCTGATGCCTGGGGTGTCAACCAGGAGCCACAACAACCACTTATAGGGTTAACTCTGAGCAAATGGTTAGTACTCAGTGAATAATGTCTGTTGCCATTTTCTAAGGAGCAGGTCCTTGGAAATTTCCAGCCTTGAATGAGCATTGATTGCAAATACTACTGCTGACAAATGCAGAGTGAGTTGACATTTCTCTCTGGTTGCACTAACTCACCCTACATTTTGTCAGGGAAGCCTTTGAGAAAGCAGTTTGTGTTTGCCTTCACATACTGGCATAACAAATGTGCAAGTGGGGACCCACAGCTCACTTTTAGATTTATTAGGTTTTGCTTGATAGTTATTTGTGCTGCCTGTATTCATAACTGCCCTGGAAGAATATTGTTTGCTTCAGTTTAACTTGACACTTCATGTCTTGCCATCACCATCTGAGACCACTGTTCCTCTTTCCCTCTATGGACCTCTTCATGAGCTTGTGTTTCACAAATACATTTTTCTACATCTCTCCACCTCCTTACCCCATCCAGACTCTACAAATTCCCTCTTCTCAGCCTTGCTCTCTCCTTCACCTCCGGCCTTTTCAAGCTGTTACCTTTCTAAATCTGTACAGTGCTTCCAAACTCGCCAGATGTTTCCCATCGAGCAGCACTCCAGGTCAGAGGTTGGTGACTGCAGGACTCTGAAGTTGCTTGTTTCACATTTAGCTTCAGTAGCTAGTATGAGGGTTTCTGCTAAGAATGAGGTAGGTGTTTCCTTCAAGTCTCTTTTTTTTATCTAAATATACTTTGAGAAATTAAATTAAGAATCAACAGAGACCAGACCTGTGTGATAGCTTAAACTGATGCCTGAAGAAAAGAAAATAAATGGTTTTTAGCCCTCTTTGCTAATGTAGCAAACTCCAGAACAGTCTTTGCTCCCTTTTAGTGCAAATGTGAGCTTACTGTCAGCTGGTATGATTCTTTTGTGGTTTTCCAAGGATTCTTTAGACATAAAGATTTTTTACATCCACGAGATGTTCCCCCATGCAGCCCTCACACAACCCAGAAATCCACTGTAAATAATTTCACAAGTTTTCCTGTGTGCTGCACATATACTGATGGTGAACCTTTTTACACATATGGTAAGAAGTTGAATAACTAATGTCATTATGATTCACCTCTTATTTAAAAAATCATGATGCAGCTCATGGAAACATAGTGGAAACAATTCCCAGATATATCAAACGTTGATTTTGTTTGTCTCACAATTTCTGTTCTGGCAAACTTGGTCTGTTCCTCAGAATTGAGTTTCTATTTTTCCAAAGGGAGCTGTGATTCTACCTACTATTTTTGTTCTACTTCAGAAAGCTGAAGGTTTGATTTATTTCACAAAAGAGAAGATCTAATAAAACATTCCAGAAAGGCAGAAGCAGTAATATTTACTGACTAGTAAACATTTGCAGTTCTCATTGTAGATGATGGCTCCACTGAACTAGAATCCTTCTTTAGTCCCTCACTCCCTGCTTACCTTCTCCTTGGATACACCTGATAATAATTCTATATTAAAATCTCAGGCACTGAGAAGAATTATTAAAAGAAATAAGAACTCTGGAGTTAACAAAATATAATATGTTAGAAATACTTAATAATCCATAAACTATATTCAGACAGCAGGACAAGAACTCTTAACAAATGCATTAAGCAGAGACACCATAGCACAGACAGTTGGTTCATAGAATCATAGAATGGTTTGGACTGGATGGGATCTTCAAAGATCATATAGTCCAAGCCCTTACCCCCCAAGAAAGGGATGTCTTTCACTAGATCAAATTGCCCAGAGCCCCATCCAACCTGGTGTTGGCCACTTCCAGGGATGGGGCATCCACAGCTTCTCTGGGCAACCTGTTTCTGTGTCTCAACACCCTCATTGTAAAAAAATTCTCACTTATGTCCAATCTAAATCTTTCTTCTTTTAGTCTAAAACTACTACCCCTTGTCCCTTCACTAGAGGCTTTGGTAAAAAGCCTGTATATCTTTCTTATAAATGCCCTTTATATATTGAAAGGTCAGTAATATTCTCGCCTATCTCATATTTGCATGTGTCTGACTCTTAAGTATCCTTATGCCTGATTCTAAGCTTAAGTGATAGCAATCACATGCTCAGGTGAATCTATGTGAAGAAACATTCAACAATGCTAATACTCAGAGAATGTCCTTTTGTTTGGGACTTCACTTGATGCAAACCATTTTCTTCCTTCTGTGATCCCTGCTCAGATTTTCTCTCTCCATTCATTTCCTGAGCATGCAGAAGGTACACAAAGACACAAACAAAGCCGTGATCAGTCTGAATGAACTGTACCTTGACAGTAGCCAAAAGCAAATATTTCAGAAAAAAATGTGGAAAAGGGAAACCAAAGAATGTAAAGAATGGTGTGATCCCCACAGTGTCATCCTCCCACCATCCATTCACCTGTTCCTTAAGAGCTGTCTAATCTGTAACCCATCTAAGTTAAGTAAAAAGATTTTGTGTTAAAAAATAACACAAGCTCTCTGGGGCAGGAATCCAAATTTCATTCAACCCATGCGGGCCAAGTCCTTATTTGTCAAAGAAATTATATTTAATAATTAAAAATGGACCTCTGCTTCCCGATAACACTTCATTTTTTTTTTTTTTTCTTTTTAACCTTTCCACCCCTCAGCATGTCAATTTCTGCCTGATCCAAAGCACCTTGTAAGTCATCACCTGCTCAGAGTCCATCTCTTAAAGAAAGTCCCAATGTTTTATTGCAATATAATGTTTACCTTCCAAATGTACCTGCTTTTCTACTTTCTTCACTTTTCTTCTTTTTTTTTTTTTAACTCATAGATGGCTCAAAGCATGAATTAGTTACAATCTTCTCGTCTTTCACATCTTTACTTATCAAAAGGAGGCACAGCTCTTCCCAAGTGCAATGGTTTGTAAACAGGCACAATTAGACTTCTGTTCTGCTCCAAGCCTAGGACAGAGCAGAGAGAGAGAGACTGAGAGAGAGATGTGCTGTGTTACAAATGGGACTTACTAAATTACTCACGTCAAGACTCTATAAAAGCCTTATCAAACAAAGTCAGTGAGGGGAAAGAAAGAGTCCTAATTATCAGCCAGCACCAGTAAATCATAAAGAGCAGTCAAATGTATTTTTAAGTCAGATAACTAAGCCATGGTCTAGTAGCAGGGGGATTCCTGCTTGTATATTCAAGACTATTTTAACCCAAGTTTAAAGAAAAAAAGCTGTGTCATATGTAAATTATCTTTATTATTTTGTCCTCTGGTAAAGAAAAAAAAAAAAAAAAAAAAAACACAGCAAAATTGTTTGAGTGCTTTGTAAGAAAAAGACAAACAGATCACAAAGGGTAGCCTGCCATCTTGATTGTCTGACAATGTTTAATTGAGCAGTTCTGGCAAACATATTGGGAGAATTAGAGAAAACATTTTCTTCTGTGTGGTTCTTTCATCTAAGACAACATTTCTGATGCAGGAGACTTAAAAAAAAATAACCAAACAAAAAACAGAAACCAGTTTGCACAGCAGTCAATGTATCAAGGCAAATCTGCTCCTAAATCACTTACTCATTTGAAAATATCCCCAATTGAGCATCATCAGCTGTACAACGCTATGTGTGAATGTAGCTATTTTCACTGCACCCTTTCATTTTGGATTGTGAGTCCTGCTCATGGGGAACTGGGACATCAGGAGATGACAGAAGACAGGAAAAAGAAATAAAAGTCCAGGGAAGAGAGATTGGACAGGGCTGGTAGGGTGTATCACTTCTCATCAGTTTCCCAAAGCTATTGATTTCCTTTGCTTTGATATGCAAGAATACATCCAACCTACATCCAGCCCATCTGAACACACAGAGTAAAGCTGTTGTGTTCATGATAATAGCACATAAAGAGCAACTGTGCTCTAAGTCCAATGTATCTTGTCAACATTGGTCTCTTTTCTCAAGTATTTCTGCTCTCTTGCCCAAGAGATTATGCTACTGTCATGTAATTCTATGAAAGATCACAGAATCACAGAATCACAAAATGGTTGGAGTTGGAAAGGAGTTCAGGAGATCATCCAGTCCAACCCCACTGCAAAAGCAGGTTCCCCACAGCAGGTTACCCAGGAAAGCATCCAGGTGGGTTTTGAACATCTCCAGAGATGGAGACTCCACACCCTCTCTGGGCAGCCTGTCCCAGTGCTCTGGCACCCTCACAGTAAGGAAATTTTTCCTTAAGTTTATATGGAACTTCTGGTGTTCCAGTTTTTGCCCTTTGATCTATTCACTGAATACTCTGTAGATTTGCACCCTAGAGTGTTGTAACAAATACCTGGATAGAAACCTGTATCTCCATTCTTTTATTTAAAACACCTTTTATTTAAAACACCTTTTCTTTTTTCTCTTTCTTTTTCCCCCCTCTGAGTTTCTACACTTTCTGAGACACCAAGCTCAAGCTCTTCATACCTATCCATCTGAACTCATCCCAGGGTAAAAAACATCAAGTGAGAATACTGATGAAACTCTTGAGAGCTGTACATTTGCAATACAAGCCTGTTGAAAACACAGTTTAAAAGCAGCACTCAGAGCCTGAATGTGTGCTGCTTTCAACATTGGTTTTCAAAATAGTCAAAGAACATTTAGCAAGTGGCTTTTCTAAATCAAAAACAAATATTGGCAGGAGGCATACAAATGACTAAATATTGGTTAGCAAATCTCTAGAGCTGTGTTAAGTTAGCAGTTTAGCATCAAATGATGTTTATTTTTCCCTTCTATAGGGTATACTTGTGCATAGCTGAGAATATTTAGAAGTGTGTTCACATTGTTATATGTGGAATAAAACAAACCAGAACTCCATTATAGTTGTGACACAGAGAGTCATATTAATGAATTCTAAAAGGGTACAGAAGATGGAAGGAAACCTGTGATATGAATAAGAATACAAATACTATTCTGTTTTCACAGTAACCACACCAGATCTCTAGACATGCTGAAAATGAGAAGCAGTCATAAAGATGATTTTAACATCTGCTTTGTATGAAATGGAGTTTTAATGATATACCTTGTAACCTCAAGAAAACTGTGTAAAATGAAGGTGGCTGGAGTTTTCTATGACTAGGGTGGGGAATTACTTTGGTAGAAGAAGTCTTCAACCTTCATTACACATGGATAACTAACTATCATAAGGTTAATTTTAGATTTTTATCACTGATAACTAAATTTAACTCTCAACTATGCTGACTTTACGGTGTCACTATGCAAACAAAACCAAAAAAAAAAAAATAAATTAAAAATTAAGCCTATTCTAGCTATGGACTTATTATTGAGTCCACTTCTCACCAGAGACAACTTTCTCCAGCTAAAGTTCTCTCGTATTGTGTTAAGGAGCTCTGTGGAAAATTAAAAGTAGAATTCTAATTTTATCCACTCCCTGTCACTGATTTATTGCCAGCTTTATGGGAAAACACTTACCTGCATGAAAGACTAGGGGTAGATACACAGATAACTTTGTAATCTGCCAGTGCAAAACTTCTCTGTCATTTCAAGTGGACCTTAGACAAGAACATGCAGAAGCAGCTCCTAGCATGACAGACTGTCCAGCCTGTAAAGTGAGGTCTTCTACATGTAGCATTAAAATTTTTCATTGCTTTGAGATCAATGAGTGAGTCTTGTCAACACTGAAAAATGCCAAGATGGAGAACCCACATCTACTGTTCAACCATGCTCACAATAATTCTATTTTTAAGTTTAAACATAAACTTGTGCATTTCCATTTGTGCTCACAGTCCTGGAAGAAGAAAAAAAAATGGTCTCAAGTTGTCTCAGGGGAGGTTTAGATTGGATATTAGGAAAAAATTATTCGCTGAAAGGGCTATCAAGCCCTTGAACAAGGTGCCCAGGGAAGTGGTTGAGTCACCATCTGTGGAGGTATTTAAAAGACCTGTAGATGTGGCACTTTGGGACTTAGTGGTAGACTTGACAGTGTTAGGTTAATGGTTGCACTTGATGATCTTAAGGGTCTTTACCAACCTAAATGATTCCATAATTCTTGTCCTGTCACTTCAAATAAAAATTAAGAATGACTTTCCAGATTTGCTTCCCAGAATAGCTCTGATTGTATGCAAAATATGAGAAATATTCTGTATTGAAAATTGCAATGAATTTCTGTCAGTCTGGACTACCACATTGATGAAGATCCTTTTACTGGACTTTTCCTCTACTTTCTGAGATTTTTCTGGTTTTCTTCTTTTTTTTTTTTTTTTTTTCTTCAAGTGCAGATCATGAAGGGAAAGGTCAAGCTTGGTTCTCATCTCTGTCTTTCTTTCCTCAAGGTAAATGTCTGAATATTTCCTGAGTTTAGAAGAACTAAATAGTCTTAAATATAAAGGATCTTACTTCTGTCAAGATAATTTTGACTACAGATAAAAGTTGTTTAACTGACAAGACAAATGTTGTAGACAAAGACAGGGAGAGTTCAATGCAAAGAGGAGGTCATAACAACAAGAGAGTCTTGCTGAAGTGCTGTGGGTTACAGGGATTGGTTTCAGAGAATTTTATTTTTTATCTGAATTCACTTTAATTGGCACTCCTGGATTTAGCTTTGCCTTCCAATCCCACAAGCAAGACTGTAGTTGTGTCTACACCTCTAGTGAGATTTGTGCTTCATATCCAAGATCAAAACCACAAGATTTGTTTCCAGATTTTGCATAATTAAATGATTTTCATGATGCAAGAACTTCTGGTATTAATAGTCTGTATCTTCCTCTGTTCTTCTCCTTCCTCCCCACTTCTATCTCCTTATCAAGCTGCTGAGGAGCCTACATGACAGTCTTCTAAAGGTGTGGCTGATGAAAGATACATCTGTAACACACATTTTCAAGGAGGAAAAGAGAAGAGAGTGGGAAGAGACACAAAGAAACCCCCCTAACTGAGCTGCCAAACATGGGTTCAAATGCTGTGAAATTACTATTTAATCATGTTTAATCATTATTTTTATTATAAGGATAGCTATGGTGAGGAAAGGAGAGAAGAACAAGGGAAATTTTTAAGTATTTTCACTCTCTAGACTTTAATTCAAGAAGAGGAGGTAGGGAGCAGAAGTTTAACTCATTATCAGGGAAATATAATATTGCCCATTGACACAAGGGTTTCCCTAAATCTCCTGGAAAAAAGTTATATGGAAGAAATTGTAGTTTGCAGCACTGTTGCAGAGCACACACTAAACTTTCATGGCATAGGGCTATGTACAAGCAGTTTCATTCACTGGTCATTTGGAAAAATGCTCACAAAGAAGCCAAAAAAATATAAAACAATCAAGAAACTCTTACAACATGACAAGGGTTACTTGCCTGATTATGCTTCATATACAGCCAGAAAAGGAGAAACTCTTGCTGAAGCCTTAAATCTTGTCTGTTTTTAGCACTTTTTCAAGAGGCACATTTCTGTTTTAACTGATTTTAACTGCTGCCCCCACATTCCCAGAGGGTGAGATCTCACATGTTGGGTTCAGGTTTTAAGCAATCTGGAAACCCAAGTGTTAAGCTCTTTTTAAAGCTCAAGAATGAGTAGAAGTACCTGTGTAGCCATCATCCCAGAGAAAATCCTTATGCTGGAAATGATCACTATCACTGCTCCAGCTAAGACACAAAAGTTTTGTAACAGAGTGCAGCAAGCTCTGTTGCCAGCTTTGGTGGGAACTTATCTCCTACTCTTTGTGCATACTCACTGCATCTTCCCAGGGGGATTCAGAATTAAAAAAATTCACCACTAAGATGAACTATTTTGCACTACATGATAACACAATATCTATGAGATGGAGCCACCAGCTAAATAAAGGCATCCAAACCTCCATTACAAAGTGTAAATAACAATTCAAAGCTGCAACAAACAAAAGAGCTACATCTGGGAAAACAGTATTCAAAGTGCTAGCATAAAAATAATGAACCCAGGGAAAGCAAAATTAGAAGCTAAAGGAAAACCAGAGGGAAATATAGCAAGGAACTATAAAAGAGATGGGAGATCACAGTTAAAATAAAGTAGACAGCAACTTAAAAACAGTTTAAAGCTCCTAGAATGTTGTAGAAAAAAAACATAATGATGTTAGGAAAAAAAAAAAAGTCATAACACAAAGTAGGAGCTGTGGGCATAAAATTAACTTATTAAAAGTAATTATATGCTTACACTCTACATAGAAAGAAAGCCCACTTCACAAGTGATAACATATACTTAGAAAATTATCCCCATACTACCTCTGATGAAGTCATGGACTGAAAACTGCATTCTGCAAGTAAGTGGGATAATGAAGTTGCAAAGCATGGTTTGAAACTCCTCCTTCCCTCCTATAAAGTTGTCCTAGACCACATGGCCCATCCCACTACATGGTGGCTAGCAGAATTTTCAGCATTTAGTAATGATTAATTAGTTTTGGTAAAAATAGGTTAGAGCAAGTTTGAGTAGTGTATGCTGTGGTGGATACAACACTCATCTGGGATGAGGGATTCCTAGTATCTAGTCTGAAACAGTGTTGTACATTAACATGTAAATGGTCATCGTCATAATTATCGTGCACTTTACCTCCAGCATTATTGTCATTATTTCTTCCTCTGGTGAAAAAAGTCAAAACAGTCTACACTCCAGTTTTGACAAAAACATTGCCAGTGCTGTGACAGTTCTCCTGGTAGGGCTGAGTAACACACATGAACAGCAGAGAGATGAAGAATTGAAAACACACATCTATGATGTGCTTTTCCTTTTCTGTCCTCTTTCCTGCAGATGTTCCTTTTTGTGTCCTGTGTTTGTAACTGCATGCACCTTTATCCAGGAGAGTTCAGATATCTCCCACTGGATTTGCTCTTTGCAGAGCTGAGAAACACCATTTCCAAGCTGTATGAAAACTTCTTTGGCAAGATGCTTCTTCTTAAGGGAGAGATCTGGAAACTTTTTCTATCCACCTAGTACTTGTAAAGACTTAAGTACTAAATATTAAATACTTAGTCCTTAGAAATGTAAGACTCCTGATTGAAGCACTGGTCTAATATCTCTGAAAGACAGCAACTCAAGTGCTGAATTCAAATTTCAAGAGAGCCAGAGACTCTCCTGTGTGTTGTCAAGGTAGTTTCATGTACCTTTCTGGGTTGAGGAGCAGATGCCTTTACATTTACTGCACTTTTGGAAAGCCCCATTCAAAGTGAGATGACATAAATTGATTTTGTAAGTAAGTTATTTGACATGCAATAACAAGGATGTTGCTGTAAACAGTACAGAAGAAATTTGTGAAGCTGTCTATGTCGTTTGGGCATTTTTCTACTAAGAGTGCTTCAGGGTCACAGAATGAATGGACTGGAGAATATATAATTTATGTCATGGATTAGTGATGGCCTTCCTTGTCACAAACAATAACCTAAATAAACTTTATCATCATAGTCTTCCATGCTCATAATCTTATTAGAGACCATTGAGAGTCAACAACCAAAACTGAAATGGCTGAGGAACTGCTAGAGAAGTTGACCACATGGAAAATCTAATCTGTTAAAAATTGACAGGTGCTATTGACAAGAAAGAGACAGAAACCTGAGGAACATACCAAAGTCAAATTCAACATATTCAAATTAATTTTTAACAGTGATCACTCCATGATAGCTTCTATGACCATGACTCACTGACTCAGGAGTCATGTTGCTTTAAATGCTGTCTGTGTCTTCCTTGCTTTTGTCACTTTGGCAACAATTTAAATTAGATTAAGCATGGATTAATATACAAGAAGTCCAGGAAATCATTAGGTACAAAATGTTTCTGGTGTACAGGATTAATTTTAAGAGCAGCAGTGTATGTGCCAATATAATTAACAAAGTAGTGCCATAGTGCCAGTTAGTACTTTCCTCGAGTGAGAATTTTCTGCTGCTGCATTTCAGTATGGAAAAACTAATTTACTGCATGTCTGCAACAAGCAACAATAAAGCTCATGCTTGTTTACAAATAAATCTTCTAAGGAAATGAAATGCTTGGGAAATTGCAGGTAATGCTTTTCCATTGTTGAGTGCACATTGAGGGCCATGATTTAGAGCTGACCATGGCCTTGCAAAAATAGCATTTATAGAGTGGAGCAGGAGTTAATCAGCTAGAACAATAACTGAGGCACCATCTCTGCAGCAGGGCTTGAGGTAGCAAGACATTGTTAGAAAATATTGAATTATCATTGCTCCATGCTAGTAATAGATGGTGGTCCATGACAAGGTTCAAGAGGTAATGCTGGAAATACTGAGCAAGACATGATTTTATAAACTTCTGGGATTCTGTGTATTTCTCATGTAGGTAAACAGCAGTTTTACTTGGCAAAAAAATCCTCCCTAAAATAAGAGCAAAGCCTTTCAAATGTAGAAGATTGTAGACAACTTACTTTCAGCAAAGCTTTAAGGACCTTCTCTTCTCAATATAGAAGCCAAACTGCCCCCTGTAGTACATGACAAAGTTCTACAAAAGCACTCCTGCTGAGTAAGGAGATGTCAAGAGTCAGTCAGAAATGAGGACTCTGGAGAAAGTAACTGACACAGGAGTGAGGGTTGGCATTTGTGGGGCTTGGGGACTGACAATCTTAAGTCCTGTATGGCAAACACACTCTATTCTTTTGAAAATTAGCTCCTTTTTAAGGAGAGCAGGCTGTGATGCTGCTTCTTATTCCTTTGCTACAGACACTTTCTTTATATTATATTCAGCAGCTAATTAAAAAAAGAAAGATAGAAAGGAAGGAAGGAAGGAAGGAAGGAAGGAAGGAAGGAAGGAAGGAAGGAAGGAAGGAAGAAAGAAAGAAAGAAAGGCTTCTTGAACATGGTCTAGGATGTAGCGTTCCCCTCTAGAAGAGATGTGACCATTTATGGAGCAAAGTCACACTTTGTTCGGAGTTTTTGTCCCTGTCTCTCTCATACAAACACATTTTTATTTCTTTGCTGCACAATGAAGAATTTTTTTTTTCAAGTGTGAATTAGCAAATGCTCTTGGATCAAAATCTTATTGTTCCCTGAGTGCTCCAACTTTTAGACTACCTTATAAGAAGTAGGTTTTTTTTTCTTCCCTTTATGGATTAAGTGGATGAGAACCACTAATGTACTTTACAAAATGTCTCATCCTGTTGTTACCTGTTAAACGTGTTTTGAAAATGCACAAATTAAAAACTTAAGTGGAAGAAAACCTTCCTGGGATGCAATTTTGCCCAGATGTTCAAACTGGAGTATGTACATCTGAGAAAATCCTAGGAAATCAACCTTAATTCCTTCTATGACCATCCTAAAAAATGCAACCAAAAAAATCCTAAGTTCACAGAGAAGTTACATTTTCTTGATAAAATCTTTCACCTAAAAATAAAATTAACAGCCTAACCATTTTGCCCTTTCATCTTTCCTCTGTGATTGGTTTCACATGATCCCATCCTCAAGACTTTGCAGAAGCTGCTTTTTCTACCCTCTGTTACTTTTTGCATTTCACATAGCCAGTTACTCCCCAGTTTAATATCCATTCTCATGGATTTTGTTGCCATGTTACTTATTTTTTTATCCTGGTGGCAATGCCAATACCTCAGTACTCTGATGGATTTATGGAACAAGCTGCACGTAGCAAGTTTTCCCTGGTAATTAGTGGGTCAAGCTCTTTTCCATGCCCTGAATTTCTGTAAGTCTTTGTTATTAATCCACAAGATGGTTTGAGCTACCATAAGCTTAAAAATAACAGGCCGGTGTTCTAGGACATTTGAATATTTCTGGTCCAATAGTTTTCTCTTGATTCTCAGAGGCTATTTCAACTTTAGAAAAGCAATGCTTAAAGTAAAGGGGTTTTAAAATTTTATTTATTTATTTATTTTAAAATTAAAACCTAAAGGGAAACATTTGTTTCCAGCTGATGCAGGCTTGCTGAACTGTAATTAAAGTGGATAGTGAAATAGTGAATTTTTACTGGATCTTAAGTTAGCTTAACCAAGGTTAAGGTCAGGTCCCTATCTTCACAGAATCTGACCATCTCAAAATTTTAAATGTCTTTGTTCTCACAGCAGCCATCTGAAGTAGAACAGCATTTTTATCCCTGTTTGGCCATTAGGAATAAACTTTCTTGCATATAAAGGCAACACAGAAATCATAAAGAGAAGGAGACCTGCGTAATATAACATGGACACACATGGAGCCATCAGGATGTTGATGCTCAAGTGAGAAATCAGACTTTTGTGTTAAAAGCATATAAAAGTGTAAAAAAAGATAAGTGCTCTAAGCCAAATTCTCAGAGTTGACCTTCTGAGACTGGAGCTGCTAGTAATAAACACTGAAAATAGGGAGAAGTACACTAAAATTCTGCTCTTATCTGGACTGTTTTGCTCCAAAATATATAAAGCATAGCTCAAATGTCCTTCTTGAAAGGCACTTTCTTTAAATAAATTAATACATATATACACTTATGTCTTTAAAAATCCTATGGTGCCATATTTGTTCACCTGATTGACATGATTCACATGATTGATATGATTTTAATACGTGCACTCAATTTGGAAAACACAAATAATTCTGTTATTACGAAGTTCATGTCTCACCTCCCAACTTCCTTTTGACAATACAAAGTAAAAGTGTGTCCAGCCTTTTTGGAACAAAGACAAAAAAATTACCTTCCCTGGAAAAAGAAGGAAAAAATCATCAGGGCAAATGGAGAAAAAGGAAAAGGTATTAAACAGGAGAGGAACTGTTTGGATAAAGACTTTCACCAAGCTATGCTGAACCAGATGGGCAGAAGTGGCTTAATCATTCATAAAATTGATTTAAATTCCAAAATGTCCTTAATTTATCAATTTTGAAAAATAAACTTCCTTCCCACAAAGCTTGAAAGCCATCTGTCTTCCAATGAAACTTCTATTATTTCCTATATATGTTATTCTATGGAAAAATATTGTTAACATTTAACTGTTAGTGTTACTGTGTTCTTTTATGGAAAATGCTAGTGTCTGCTTTGCATTCTTATATATCCATACCTTTAAGTCAAGTCAAGCCCTGAGAAGACCTAATTTCTGAACTCACATTACATTATATTGTATTGGAGAATGTTTCCAGGCACTGGAATTCAATATTCATATGATTATTAGATTACTAAATTATTAGAACAATCCTTGACAGACTTTTGGGTCTGGCCAGATAACACTCCCCCAATAAATCCTCATGGTAGTAGACAGGAGAGCATGGGGCCAGGCCCTACTCCAGACAGACAGTATGACTATACCATTCTGAAGGGTAATAAAATGTAATTGTCTCTGCCCAGGTGACTTTGGCTTGAATACCAGACAACAATCTCAGAATAAGCCCATTTAATTTACTAGAATAAATGAATGTAAACTGAAAATAGGCCTATCTTAAATTTTCAATGAACTTGGCTCTATTTTCATAACATTCAGGTATAAGTGGTCCAAAATCCTAAATTTCATAGGCTGTCTTCATGCCTAGAAATGATAGAAAAAGTACTGTGCTGACCAAAGGTACAGTGGGGTAAATTAAGTCAATTAATTACAGATTCTAGTTACAGAAATCCTGTCTTCGGGTGGACAGAGAAGATCTTGTATGGGAAAGTCCCTGCAAGGAGGAATAAACCCTTTCACTGCTGTCTACTGTTAAAAACACTGCACATGCTGAATGTCTTCAGCTGATGCCCCTCAAAGCTCCACTACCTCCTGCTGTTCAGTTACTGGCCCAAAATGGATAAGGTTGTTGTTTGTTCTGCTCTTGGAAGAAGGGTTAGGATAGTGTTGAATCAGAGCACCTGATTTCACTGCAGGAACAGTTATACCAGGCCCACAAGCACTGCTGTCTTCATTTGGATGTTTTTACAGATCCAAAGAGCAAAATCAAATGTTCCACAGAACTACAGTTCCTAACTCAATCATTTTCTTCACCTTTATAACACAGAGAGAAACAAAGGGTGTAATTATGGTAGGAGGACCCGCTCACAAGCTGCCGGAAAACTTAAATTATAGTAGAACTAATTGTTTTAACTTCCTTTCTCTTGAATAGGAGAAGATCTATCAAGCAGTTATTGACTGCACCTATGACACTAAGGTACAAGCTCCCAGGAGAGTTCCCAGGTGCTTAGGCTAACTGATCTAGAAGGGAACATAACCATGTTACTAAACCTTTTCATCTTACAAAACAAGGTGGCCACATGTAAGCCACCCATAATATCTGCTTCATTATATACTTCAAATCATGTTTGGGAAAGTCATACCTGTTCTAATCCAAAAATATTCCAGGAACTGTTTTAACAATACCATAATGCAGATATAGAGATCCAGTGCTTGAGAACACAACGTAGTGTTGCTTAATGTAACCCTACAGACATAATCATTTTAGCTGGAGCCAAGTAAAGTGTCTGTTTTACAACCTTTCCTCCTCATGCTGTGTTTGGACAGATAAAAACAAAGTTTTTCCTAACGTGGATGAGGCAAACACAACTGCAGTGCTCTCAGTAACATTGTACTGAAGTTTTTAAATTATTAAAATACCTAAAGCAACCCTTTTAGACTAACAGATCTATATTTTGATACTCAGGAATGCAATAAATATGATATTTTTTTTCCCTAACATATACATATCTCTTCAGGGTCATCCTGTACAGTGGTCATTTGCTTACTTGGTAGTACAGGCAGAGGATATTTGAGGATGAGAACAGTATTTTAATCAGAATAATGTTCCTGCCCATTGTGATTCTGGTCTTATATAGACATAATTGGTTTGGGTAAAGAGAGTAGCACCTGTTTGTCATGAGTGGGACAACTTAAAGTAACTTAAAGAATCATAAGCAAATATATCAGGAAAAAGTTATTTTAATATGAATTTGTAAAAAGCATGGATTAACAGAGTTTGATGGCAAAATTCACCGCATGGAAGAAACATAAAAAGGGAAAATCAAATTAGAATTGAGTTTGAATGATTTCCACATGGATCAAGGGAAATTATTTACACAGGGATCTGGGAAAAATAAGTCAGAATTGGGTTGGTGATTTATACAGGGATTAGGGAAAGAAGATAAGGGAGACCCTCCCATTGAGTCACGAGGTTCACAGTGGACCCCCTTGCTGTCTTAACTCCTTCTTAGAGAGGAGTCTAGGTGCAATTGTATCCACTCTTAGTCCCAGACTTGGTCAACAGTTTATGTCTAAAGGAATTAATGCAGGGATCTCAGTGCAGTGCTTTAACCTGTGATTTATGTGTTTGTTTGATTTTGGGGTAGCAGTAATTTAAGGTTGAATTAGCAACAATTTAAGTTCCATTAACATTATTGTAGAAAATCATGAGAATGGATTATATGATTTTCTAACAAACTTAAATCATTGATAATCAATGCTTGATTGAACAAGTTTTCTTAAATTAAAATACACACACAGAGATATAGATATTAATCTAGATATGTATACAATGTATATATAAAGGTACATCTGTTAAAATTTAATCTCAATTTCAGTGCAATATTCACTTAAAATGACTCAGCATTTCTCAGCCTGTAAGGGTTGAGCCTCAAGGAGTGCAGGGTTTCAGCCCAGATCTCATTCACCTTCAGCAATGATCCTCTGAATTTTACAAATTTGGGAATTTATGAGCTCTGAGAAGCATTTGCCTCAATGGGAGATGCTGTTTGCAGCCCACCAGTCCAGGACAGCTCATAGGGCCTCTCTATGAACTGGTACTTATAGGATTGTGAGATGATTCACTTTGGTCATACAGTTCTCTGTTTTAGCCACAACATATATTAAGTGATTCTGGTATGTCAGCAACTGTACAGTTTCAATACTTTCTAGATTATACAGTTCTGGTACCTACCAGACCAGGCTAAAATCCAGGCAGCAGGCAGGAATTTCAAGTATGGTCAAGGACTGCCTGATTGTCTCAACTCACTACACCTGTAATCAAAATAACACAATGTTGGCTTATCCAGAGATTGCAAAGTGGCCCGAAGGGTGTTGCACCACCACACAGTTATTACCAGAAAAATTAATGTAAGGGATTCCTTGCAGTTATATAAATTATTTACAATTCTTAATTACTCTTATTACAACCATTATTTCTTGTTATAGTACCAGAGGTATACACAGCACACACAAAAATTAGATTTTAAGCCATTTCTAAGATGTTGATGATGTAAACCATTATACTGTCTTCTGGGATACTAGTCAGGTTTATTCTTTATTTCCTCATTATATTGCTGAAAAACCTGACACAACTTCTCTCCTTAGGAAAGTTGCCATGAAGCAAGAGAATTAAGGGGTCCATAGGAATTAAGAATAGACTTTAGCATACACTTGGAATCAATAGTGCTCTGAAAATTCATCCAAGGAAATAATTTAATGCTCTGCACTTATTACTGTTGAAGGAATTGTGCACTGAGTGTTGCTTAAGCACACCTCTAATTTTCAAACGATAAAATTCTCAATACTCGAGTCATGCTCAACCTGTATGAGGAGTGATGACCTGTGAAATCAGTTCTCAGGTGCAGTACACCTCAAATGGACAAGCTCACAGCACTGTTTCTGCTTGCAATGGATGAATTCTGCCTTTGGCATTTGTGGTCTGACAGATAATTTCTGGGGGAATGTAGGAGTTCCTTCAAAAGGAGCTCATGAAATATCTCTGCTCCTTCCTGCTGTTTTTCAGGTAGTTTATCCCATGGCATGAACCCTTTGAAGGCACCTTACTGCTTGCAAACTCCACTTCTTAATTTATCTTCAGTACTTCCTAAATCGATAGTAATGAGCTTAAGAAGTTGTCAGGGACAGAAACAAGCAAACTCTGTGTTTCTGTATCAGTGCCAAGATGAAATGGTGACGTGCATGTTAAGAAAAAAAAATCTAGGTAGATATATAGAGGGAATTGAATACATAATTTAACAGAAAACATTCTTGGGGAAAAAAAAAAAAAAAAAAGCCCTGAGACTGAATGCTCATTATTTCTAGTTCATTAAAAAGTAATTGTTACATTTTACTCTTCTTAGTGCTTGATTTTGAAGCACTTTACAAGCATTAGCAAATTAACTTTACCAGAATCCCAGGCAGAAAGTTAAGGCTTATTATCTGCACTATGTGCATGGAGAAAGAGACTGTAGGTTCTTTCTTGGAACTCTTTCTTTTGCAAACAACCCCATATATATCCATGGAAATAATTATATATAGAATTATATAGGTTGGAAAAGACCCTTAAGATCATCGAGTCAATCTATAAAACTAACACTGGCAAGTCCACCACTAAACTATGTCCCTAAGCACCACATCTACATATCTTTTAAGTACGTCCAGGGGTGGTCACTCAACCACCTCCCTGGGCAGCCTGTTCCAATGCTCAATAACCCTTTCAGTGAAAAAATTTTTCCTACTATCCAATCTAAACCTCCCCTGGTGCAACTTGAGGCCATTTCCTCTTGTTCTGTCACTTGTTAGCTGGGAGAAGAGTCCAAGACCCACCTCTCTACACCCTTCTTTTAGGGAGTTGTAGAGAGCGAGGTCTCCCCACAGCCTCCTCTTCTCCAGGCTAAACAACCCCAGTTCCCTCAGCTGCTCCTCATCAGACTTGTGCTCCAGATCCTACCCTAGCTTCATTGTCCTTCTCTGGACACTCTCTAGTGCCTCTATGTCCTTCTTGTAGCAAGGGGCCCAAAACTGAACACAGTGTTAAAGGTGTGGCCTCAGCAGTGCCAAGTGCAGGGGAACGATCACTTCCCTAGTCCTGCTGGTCACACTATTTCTGATATCATTGAGTTGAAATATAGTTATCTTTGTTACTAATCAAATTACCTCTTTTGTAATCTCCCATTACTGGGAAGATAGTTTTGGCAATAGGTTTTAAAGTAAAAAAGAACTGAATCAGATAAGGCTTTTTAAACCCTTATTTCTCCTTGTCTGCAGATTCAGCTATTCTTCATTTATATTTGAAGATCATTCTCTAAGTCATGAGAATTAAAAACATCTTTTAGTTCTTATTTTAATTCCATAGAAGTAGAATTTACATGTGATTTTTTTTTATTTTTTTCTGAAAAAAATTGACACTGACTCACTGTATATATATGTGTAAAATAATCTAGAGCTATCAGCCACCATTGCCAGAAGTTGCAGAATAATTAAATATTTTTCCTTGGAAATTTTTCAGGCTTTTCCAACAAGACACTGAAAACTTACAAAAAAACCCAAATTGATATGTGACAGTGAAAACTTACATTTTACTGAAATTTCATTTTTCTTTCAAAGTTAAGACATAAAATACCTAACTAGCTCTGTAGAGAAAATAATTCAGTCTTGGCACAAGTATGGGTTGTGCACACTTCACTGAGCAGCAATGAGACCTTGTGTAGTAGTCACACTGCAAAGGCCAGAGTCTTATTCACACTTGTAATGTTGTTCTTTTAAATGAAGAATCAAACTTGTGCATGTTGAAGCAAAGTTAATCTGAAAAGAATTAATTCTTACTTCTATACTGCAGCTCAGAACAGCAGGGGAGAATTTTACTCATCCTCAACATCCCTTAGGTATTAAAAGTAAATAAGAAATAAATAAGATGCCCTATGAGGAGAACCTGAACAAAGATTTTTTTTTTTTTTTTTTTACAATAGTTATTATTAACCAAACAAGTCTGCATTTGGAGAAGATACTATCTACAAATAATGAAAGATCTCCTTTTGTACTCAATTTCTAGATACCTCATGATTAAATGAAGGTTGTTCATGAAATAATATTAAAAAAATGCTGACACTGTAAATCAGCCAGAACCAATCTTCTGCTTTCCCAAGCATTACTGTAAGAAAATTAATTCTCTGCACCCGGGAACAAGCCCTCTATCTCAAAGCAAATTGATAAACTGTGTTTCAGCTTGTGTGTAATTAGGAATAATAGTTCCCATTCTTTTGACTGAGTGGCAGAAGAAGAACTGATGAGTTACCATTGTCTGTGGGCAAGATATGTGCCTCATATTATCAATGGCTTGTACTTTTTTTGCTATAAGAACTCTAATAAAGCAAAGCAGCATCTTTTTGTCTGTCCTTTTAGAGGACACTTGACCTTCATCAACCTTTGCATTTACCTTGGTGGTGAGGAAAAGGAGAGTGCTGTGCTGGTTACATCATAGGAGAGGCCTTCTGTCTTAGACATCAAGACATGGTTAGAAAGCATGACCCCACAGGCACCAAGGTGTTGGTACTTCCTTCCCTCTGTATGCCATGCAACCCCCATGCAAGGACATGTTGGATGGGCAAGTTAGAGCATCTGCTGGTCTGTAACCTTCTTGCTATGCTCCTGGGGAGGAGAAAGAATATGGCACTATGATGACAATACATAAAACCTGGCTGACCTGAAATGGAAAAGTGAGTGCTGTGTTCAGTGATGGTGATCTCAGAAATTCATACTGATTTCTGGCACTTACATGCATGAATATTGAGGTAGATGCTGAGGGATCAAGTTTACTTGTATCTCCTCTTCAATGTTATTCACACCACAGTGTTTGTAGCCCGTATGATTTGGGACACTGACCAAAGGAATGTGGCTGATTCTTCAGGTGAACTTTAATGAGCTTCTGTGGCATGTGAGTGCTTCATCCTTTTCATCTGAAAATTTAGGAAAAGTAATCAAATTTTGGCCAACATAGAATCATAGAATCATAGAATGGTTTAGGCTGGAAGGGACCGTAAAGATCATCCAGTTCCAACCCCCCTGCCATCAGCAGGGACACCTTCCACTAGACCAGGTTGCTCAAAGCCTCATCCAGCCTGGCCTTGAACACTTCCAGGGAGGGGGCATCCACAAGTTCCTTGGACAACCTGTCCCAGACATTTTTTTTTTTTTTTTTTTACAAACTCAGGCTGCTTCTTCAGAAGGCTGTTTGAGCAATCAAAAGTAGAGGGCTTTCATTATTCTAAAAATGAAAGTTTAACATCTGAGGAATATATGGTAACAAAATCTACAAGACACTCCTTTAAATATAAATAAGATTGAGACTGTAAATCTTCACTAAACCACTCATTTAGCTAGTAAATTCCAGCATGAGCACAGGGACTTTGGGCTGGGTCTTTATGTTTGAGTTTCTTTGTAATATGGTAGAATACATCTATGGGACTCCTTAAATCCACAAAAGCCTTGTATGTAGCAATGGAATTGCTGTAAAACTTCAAGGCGCATTTCCTACTGCATTTTGCCACTGTTTTTCAACCCATTTCAGTTTGTGGATTCCTCTATGTTTACTACTAGATCTTGTATCTTTTTAAAGATGTCTTAAATATAGATTGTCACATGGTAAAATATGAACTGAAACTCAAAATATCTTATGCTTTTTAAAAGTTGTCCCCACTAGACATCTTTAGATGTGGACTCTTAGAGGTCATCAAAGGTTGTAAAAAATGCTTGCAAATCACTCTTATTGAGTAAATTTTTGTTGAAAACAATTGGAGATTCTTGTTTTTATTTTTGTCTTTATAAGTGACTGAAAAAAAAATATAATCTTCTTACTAAAGACTGATTATTCTTATAGTAAAGTTTAAAAAAAGTTTTTTAAAAATAACTTTTCAAATAAATTTGTATGTGCACTGATAGTACAAGATCCCTGTAGCTTAGGAGACTCACCAAGATACAGGCTATGCTTCAGAAGTGATTGTTCCACTGTACTCAGCATGGGTGTAGCCTCACCTCAAGTACTGGGTGCAATTTTGGGCTCCATACTATAAGAAGGATATAAAAATGTTAGAATGTGTTCAAAGGAAGATAAGAAAGATGATGAAAGGACTAAACATCATGACTTATGAGGACTGGCAAAGGATACTAGGTTTTTTCAGCTTAGTGAAGTCTGAGAAATGGACACATTGCTATGTACAACTCCCTCATGAGGGGAAAATGAGGCAGAGGTGTTGATGTCTTCAGTGATAGGATGTGAGGGAATGGCTTAAAGCTGCACCAGGGGAAGTTCAGATTGGCTATTAGGAAAATGGTCTTCATTGAGAGGGTGATCAAGCACTGGAGCAAGCTTCACAGGGAAGTCGTCACGACCTCAAGCCTGTCAGCATTCAAGAATCGTTTGGAAAATGTACTTAGATATGTGAGTTAACTTTTAGGTTGCCTTGTGTGGTGTCAGGAGTTGAACTCCATGATCGTTGTGGATCCCTTCCAATTCAGGATATTCTATGAATAATTCTATGAGATCTTTATCCTCAGTGGTTATATGTGTTTCTGTAGTGACACTGCAATTCTAGCATATCCTTTGAAACATTTGGCCTTCTGTAGCTCAGTTTATCAGTTGAACTGAACTCTCCTGCAAATCAGGATATCAGTAGACCTGCAAAACAGTTTCTTACCAAAGCCTTCTGTTCACTCGTGAAAATACTGTAGGATCACAGCTGTAGTTCTGCCCAATACTGGCATCAAAATAAGCAAAGCCAACAACAGATTGGAGCTGAGAGATAACTGAGAACAGTTTTTTAAATACATCTGTGCTGTAATTTGTCTCACTTTCCATTTGAAGTCAAATCAGCCCTGTCTCTGACCTTAACATCTCCATCTGGGGATTCAAATCATAGACCAGATGACATGATTGCATAGAGCTAAGGCTCTAACTGCTTGAACAGAAAATGTAACAGGAATGAGATCTGAGTTTTATATACAACATCCCTCAAAACACAGTAGCTGAGGTGAATAATCTAACTAGACTGTCAGACCTCTGGGAGACAAAAACTTCCAAAAAAGAGAACTAAGATTTGGGATGTGACTTTCACTTATAGTCTAAGCAGCAAAGATATTCAGTTGTTGGATGAAATAAAATTCCTGAGATTTATTGTTTCAAGTTGAAGAAGTTTACCACAGGGATTTCTTAGTGTTGCAAGTACTCTGATGAAATAATCAAAGTTATACAGAAGAGTTGGGCTTGATTAAGAAGTGAAAAAATCATAAAGAATAATGTATAAGTTAGGATTGTTAGCTTGGAACTAGAGAACTGTAAAGACCTTAACAAGAAGGGATTGTGAAGTCCTAGGCCTGCCTTAAGCATTAACTCAGTATTAGAGTTAAAAAACAATGTAACTTTGTTGTAGTGTTGTGGAGATTTAAATTTATTACTCTAATGTTCATAGAAGCTTGAAAACTGTTTCACTGATGGCTGGGATGTGGTGAAGAGCATGTTGAGCAAAGTCCTGGCGACAAGGTTATTTTGGGGGTCTTTATTTTTGGATTGGTGGTCTGTGGTGGTCGCAAAAGCAACCCTTTGACTCATTTCAAGGCTTAATGGACATGCATGGTGAGGTGGAGCTTTATGACAATGATTTCTGAGAAGTGTTTTGAATATGCATGATAATTTTGAGAAATATAATTATTATGTATGATTTTGTATAATATAAACTTCGTGCTCTATCAGGTATGCACAATAGGTGGAGCAATGCCTCGTGCATCCAGCACTGCAATAAAGAAGTGACTGCTTCTTAACACTGCATTGGTGTTAAGGAATTTATTCTCAGTTTCGGTGACATTAGGCTGTGATAAATAAATGCCCATTAGGTTTCTCCTGGTGTCTAGGAGAGATTGACTGATGTTGTATAGCACAATGGAAAACTGGCTAATCAATACTGTGCTATTTTTCAGTTTAACTATATTAATTGTGCATAGTGTTTTCATTTGTGTCTGAAAGAGAAATAAACAGGTGTGAACATCGATTCTTGCTAAAGAACAACACTATGAAAGAACATTATTTAAGCACGTCTCGGTTCCTTGCTATTGTTCTGGAAAGTCAGCATTATTTAGATGCCTCTTCTGCTCATTACCCATGAAAATGAAGACTGGCTAGCCATGACATCCATCATGTTTTGATAACATGACTGTACTTTCGTGTATCCATGATGACTATTTGAGTGATTGGGTCAGTTAGCAGGGTAGAAAATTAGACCATACCTCAGTGGGTAGGCATAGGTTCTTGGCTGTAGGCACAGAAAAACAGCTCACACCTTCCAATCCATGGAAAATGATCACAGTAACTTAAAAGTGATTGTCTCCTTGCCCTCAGAAGACAGCATGATATAGTGGTTAGAGCAACACCTGCTGATAGACTCCTTCCAACCCTTTCTTAGTGCTTGTTGAGAAGTGTGCATCAAGTCATTATTTGCAAAAAACCTCCCCTCCTCCTTGCCCCCCAATCCATTATGTACAAGTCAGAGACAAAAGAAAAGTTGTGACTTTTGTCACAAGTCAGTGACAAAAGTCACAACTCATGCCTCAAGTCAGAGAAAACTCCTGAAAATAAACTTTTGACCAGTGAGATTTTACCAGTCATATCTCATGCTTTCAGTGAGAGATTTGTGCACCTGAACCCCCCATCAACCACCGATACAACATGAATTTTTGCATCACTATAGCCTCTCTGACAGTTACTGCATCACAAGACAGCTTCAGCTTACTACCATCTCCCAATGCACCAGATGGATCCCTGTCATTATCCCCAGTGTGGCACTGCCTTACTATCAGTCAAAGATACACAATAGATTCATTATATTATCGCTTTTAGGATGTGAACTAATGAGATGTCTTGAAAATGTCATCTAAACTTCTTCATATTTCCATTTTGGTGCCTTGAGGGAATATTATGTGTCTCCAAAGCTATTTATGCAAGGAGGATTCATAATGTCTGAGGAAAGACGCCTGATAATAAATAATAGTAATAATAATAAATTACAAACTAATAACAAATAGTGATAAAAATAAATTATGCTTAATAAGGTAGATGTTTTTTCTAATGTGTGTTGCCATTATTCCTCTGATTCCATTTGGAGGCAAAGATGCAAGACAGGGATCACTTTTTTTGCAAAAGGGAACCTTACTGCATTAAAAACAGTGGTGACAATCCCTGATTTAGGAGTACGTCAAAGGCTCTCTACTTCAAACCTTTAGTCACCCATGTATTTTCTTACACTAGAAAAATTAAAACAAATTCAGTTTGTGGATCTATTGACTTCATGTAAATATCCTGGAGGTAAAAGGAGAAGTAGTAGAAAATGTCATGCTGGACAGCAGTAAGAAATAGTAATGATCTCAACATGCCAATGGCCAGAACAGAGAAGGCAAATGAAAAACGGATGAAAAGCTATACCAGGAAAAGGGGAGGCTGAGGCACAGCATGATGAAATTGCTTTTTTTCCAACAAGCAGACCATAATATTGAGCTGCAGCTCAGTGTTTATGTACAAGTTTTCCTGTGGAACTTGCAGTCTTCTGCCCAAGCCTTGGTCATAGCTATGTTATCACAGCACAGGACATAGAAAGCCACAGACTACACTGGAGGCATCAAGGACCCAAACCAACTTGATGCAAATAAGTCTCCTGACAGGCTTCTCAGGAAGAGTTTTCAGGCTCCCTGAGGCACCAAGCAACTTTTACAGAAAGGAAAATCCTGAAATATTTACATACATTATAAATTCACATATATTCTGCCAGCCTTCCCTTCTCTGCCATTAACACAGAGTCACACCATATGCAGCTCTCCACCTTTGATAAAGTTATCATTTATGCAACACCTTGCTGTAGGACCAAACGTTGCTGTAAGACCCCAGAATGTTTTGGGTGGGTTGGGAAGATTCAATATATTCCTATCCCTGCCAGAAACTGTAAGTCCTATTATTTAAAGTCTCTTGTGACTGGCAGTATTCAGACTGACAGAAGAGCTAATTAGTCTAAGGTATCTTGGGAGCCTTTCTGCTGAATTCAGAAGGCCTTGGGATCAATCAACTGGGCTTTGTGCTGCCAGGAAGAAGAGACACTTGCCCTGGGCTGCTGTGTTGGACTATTTCAGTATTGTGTCTGAGTCATAGCATTAAATTTCCTCCCCTGTTCAATGACATACCGGTTCATTTGACAGTCATTTCTCGTTGTTATTCTGCATCAAATGCTTTGGCAGACTTTTCTGAGGAGACAGGTGTCCAAAATACATATTTTAAAATCAAGCTCCATGAAATCCTCAAATATTAATAGTTGACTCCCACCTGAAAAAATAAGCTCTCATTTCCTGGTGCCTCTCAAACTATATAGCTAAAACCAGCACTCCTCCCACTCTTTCTCAGATGACAGTTTCAAGCCACATTAATTAATTAATTTCCTGAGTATTCTAGGGGAGAAACAGGTCATAGATTATATTGTTCCTAAATTAAAAATGCGTAAACTGAGACGTAATGATATCAAATTAACTGCTTAGCAAGGTCAAGATTAAAAAACTGACTGCTAGGCTACCTTCTTTTCATAGGAAAGAGGTAAAATTCAGGTCTGCAAGTAAATCTGACCAAATAATGAAAAACTTCAGACTTTATTCAGGATTGGATGGAGGCCCACATTACCTGTATCATGGCTAGAACTTGTGTGAAACAGATATGACAAATAAGTTGGAAAGGCCTTTTGACGGTGTGCTGGTTGTGGCTGGGATAGAGTTAATTTTCTTCACAGTAGCTGGCAGGGTGCTGTATATTGGATTTGTGCTGAAAACAGTGTTGATAATGCAGAAATGCTTTTGTTAGTGCTGAGCAGAGCTTACTCACTGTCAAGGCTTTTTCTCCTTCTCACACCAACTCATCAGTGGGTGGGTCAGGAGTGCACAAGGAGCTGGGAGGGGACTGCTCACTGTAGATGACCAAAGGGATATTCCATACCATATGGCATCATGCTCAGCAATGCAACCTGGGGGAAGAAGAAGGAATGGGAGATGTTCAGCGATGGCATTTGTCTTCCCAAGTATCTGTTACGCATGATGGAGCCCTGCTTTCTTGGAGATGGCTGAACACCTGCCTGCCGATGGGAAGCAGTGAATGAATTCCTTATTTTGCTTTTATTGCTTGCACAACTTTTGCTTTACCTATTAGTTGTCTTTATCTCAACCCATGAGTTTTCTCACTGTTATCCTGCTGATTCTCTCCTCCATCCCACTGGTTGGGAGTGAGCAAGTGGCTGTGCGGTGCTCAGTTGCCGGCTGGAGTTAAATGAAAGATTTTTTTTATCCTTAGAAGGAGAATATAAGGACTTAATTGTCCCAGGCAAAGTACAAAATCAATCACTAGAGAAATTGTCATCAAAACTGAAAAGAGGAGATTGTAGTAACCAGAGAAAAAAATGTGAAAAGCCAGGAAGAGATCCTAGGAATCTTTAATCTTCCTCGGAGCACAAAGGAGTGCCTGGAGCATATAACCTTTCATTTTAAAATTAACATAATAGTAATCTTCTGTAGTGGTAATTAAATTGCTATTCCTACACTGGCATCATCTGCAAGAAAGTAGTGTTGGAGTCAAGGGTAAGAGTAATTGTCTGATAGTGATACTTGCCTTAATCACAATGGTTAAATCCAAATGCTGTGACCGGTGACTTTATGTTGCAGCATGCCCAGAGAGCCTTTTGTCCTGATCAAATATGTCAAGACACAGGTCTGCTCATCTCTTACCCATGCATGTGATGGTTCTAGACCACCTAAAGTAAGGTTTAGGAGACATGGGATGGTGTGCCTGCATCTGACCCAGATATAATTGGGCTACAGGCAAAACACAGACTCAAGAGCCTGGAATCACTACTAACCCAGTTCTGATATTTAGTAGGGATCTGTGTGTTGCCTCTTACCTGTTACATTTAAAGGCTGAGATGTTCTGAGATACCCAGCCACCTTCTCACTAGTCAGCCTTTTGTTCATCCTTTCCTTTTTATCTTTTTCTGAAAGAAGCAAGAGGAATTATTTTTAAAGGATAACCATCAATGAGTAAAAGACCAAAAGGGCATGAACACCAAAATACAAGAAGATCAAAGAATAGAAAAGTGTCAGACATGTAACCTTTATTGTGTTAATCCAGCAAACCCTCCTTTTCCACCACTGCTATTGTCTTCTTGAGATGTGTAGGCTTAGGGTGAGATATATTTCTGTATTTTCTAGTCTTGTCACAAAGTCTAATGATTGACCAAAGAAAAAGGAAAGAGATTTTCCCAGTTTTAGTCTCCAGACACATTTGGACAGTTCAGTGTGAACTGCTTCATAGAGTCACCTTGCAGAGTTGTTCTTGCAGCTCCTCTTAATCTAATGCCACAGTCCCATTGCTGAGGTGTCTGATCCCTCATAATCGAGGATTGTTTTATATATTAATATAATACAATTTACATTTTATAGAAAGTGAGTAATTGGCCAGAGATAAATCATAGATAAATCACTCAGATACAAATGGAAAATTGAAACTCTTTATTGCACACTTTGCAAAGGCAACCTCCACTTCCCTTTAAAGACAAGTTAAAACCAAAAATTACTCAAAGTTACTCTAAGAGTGTACTACTGACTATCTAAATAATTACATCATCTGCACTACTGCAATGCATGAAGTATGTACCCTAAGCTGGTGAAAACTACTGAGACTCTGGGAAAATGGAGGTCTGAACAACTAAGAGTCATTGCTGGATTTGGGAAAAGAAAATGCTTTACCAGAATGTGCAGTTGCAGCTCTTTTGCATAAAGTATGAAGTTTAGATGCCTTAGTGATGGATCAGCTTAACACATTCTAAACAGAAGAAAAAGGGTTTGCCCTCCAAATCATCCAGTCTTCTGAATGAGACAAGATACGAAGCATGGGTATATAGCACTGGATTTATCCAGAATCTGGACTGCAGGAAAAAGGGAAGATGAGAAAAATCTGCAGCGGTAGAACTCCATTAGATGTGCTAAAAACACATGTCCTTTTGCAGCTTTTCTATTCAGCTCTCATCAGAAAAGTTTGCCTCTGGGTGGTTGTTAAAATTCAAAGGAACTCATAGTGTTTTGCATGAAGGTGACAGGTTTTAAGCCATCAGACGCATAACTCTCACTTAACTTTTGTGATAAGATCCTAGCAAATAAGAATTTATGGTAATTTTGGAAGGGAATAGTGAGCCATGTTTCTGGCTATTTTGAGCTATGGTTCTGGCTATTTAAAATAAAATCCTTCCAAGCATGAAAGTTATAATAGAAAAAGAATACAAACAGTCTGGTTTCAAATGTTAGGCATCAAAGGTAGGAGGTGCCTTTACCATTGTAACTCAAAAATGGGATAGGAATAAAATCTTTAAGGTATAACAAGGAACAATAATCACACTGTAATTAAGCACTGTATCAGCAGGTGGGCATAGTCCCCTCTAAAATATCTATTTTCTGGATGAAACTATTGCTTTTTTGTTAGATCTCTCAAGCTCCGGGTCAAATCCAGCCATGGCTAAAGAATATTGTAGATGTCCTGGTCACTGTCTGAAGGCCAAGCCAGTAGATAAAAAGTAGTGAGGACTCCTGAGAAGTTGGTTTTGGTCATTGTCAGTACAAGCAGGATTGATATGGATGCACTTTCATAAAGTAAATCTAAGAGCTGCCCGATGATCATTCACCATCTTTGAGATGAACATCAGCTGTTTTAAAGCTAGATACCTGCTTAGGTACAAAGTCATTGTCTAGACTGCAATAAAAAGGAATAAGCATCTCCTAAGGACTTTACAACGTTACTTTTCTTGGACAAATATCTTAGGATCAATGAATCACCTTTTCCCCTTTAATGTACAGGATATAGTGCTTGGTTTCAGACGTGACTCTTTACTTTTGGATGACTAACATTAACTGAATTAACCTTCAGTCCTATGTTCAATTTTGGGCCCCTCACTCCAAGAAGGACATTGAGGTGCTGGAGCATGTCCAGAGAAGGGCAACGGAGCTGGGGAGGGGTCTGGAGCACAAGTGTGATGAGGAGCAGCTGAGGGAACTGGGGTTGTTGAGCCTGGAGAAAAGAAGGCTGAGGGGAGACCTTATTGCTCTTTACAGCTACCTGAAAGGAGGGTGGAGAGAGGTGGGGGTGGGTCTGTTCAAACAGGTAAGAAGTGATAGGGCGAGAGGAAATGGCCTCAAGTTGTGCCAAGAGCAATTGAGATCAGATGTGAGGAAGAATTTCTTTGCTGAAAGGGTTCTGAGGCATTGGAAGGGGTTGCCCAGGGCAGTGGAGGAGTCCCCATCCCTGGAGGGACTGAAGAGTCATGTAGACATCGTGCTTAGGGTCATGGTATAATATAGGACTTGTGAGTGTGAGGTTAATGATTGGACTTCATTTTATAGGTGTTTTCCAATTTAGGCAATTCTATTCTGTGAAATCAATTCTAGATATGAGTGGATTTGGGTTCAATTCTAGCCTTTGCCATATAATTCTGTCATTTCCCAATAAAACTGCTTATTCTTTCAGGCCCTCTGATTTAGGAGAGGGATATTTTGACTTGTCTATTTATCTTCCAAGGTCTCTGAAGCAATATCTGTTTCTTTTTTGGTCATTTAAGAAAAACCTTTCTAAATAACATCAGTGTGGTTCCCTTTGGAAGTCTGTGTCTTATCATGGGCACTAGGCAGGTGCATTAACCTTCAAACATTTGTAAATATCCTTAAAACACTGTAACCAGATGGAAGACATTTTTTTCTCTAGCCTCCCATTTCTAGGTATTGCCTTAAAAGACATTCTTGGCATCTTTTCCCTTCGTCATTTCCACAGCCATGAAAAAATCTGAAGGAGAAGAAAAATACAGCATTTGTAGGCTAAAATAAATTAGCGTGAAAAGTGTTTGCTTCAGGTTTCTTAATGTTCATTCCTCTAGTGTAAAGATTTATGATTTAAATAAAATAAAATATTTTTAAAAAAAAGGAAAAACCCTGAAGTTGCACTTTTATAGATTTGCATATTGTTTTTTTGGGGGAAGATTCACATCAGGCAACAAAGACTGAATAAATCATTAGGTACAGACAGAAGAATGCTTTAAAAGAAATGATTTGCAACAGATATACTGTAAAACATTACCCACGGCAAATGTTGGATCAGCATTATATATAGAGCTGCCACTTATGAATTTTATGGGCTTCTTGGGAGGTTGCTTACGAATAGTAGTATGGTCTCTCCAGCACAGGGCTACGAATCAGGAGATCTGGATTCTATTTTCAGCTAAGTCAATGCCCTTACAATGTCAGCTAAATAAATTACTTGATTTCTCTGTTTGCCCTTGCAAAAATAAAGGTGAGCTCTTCATTCACGTGGATTTTGAATTTTATTTAGGCATACACTTTGTGATCTTTGGGTGGAAGTTGCTACACAAACGCACAATGTAGTTTGTAGTAAGGATTTTGAATTATTGATAAGTCACAGGAATTTGGAAACACTTTAGGATTGTGTATATTATATGGTAAGATTCAGTCCATTTTTACTGGGTATAAAGTGACAATTATTTGTGGGGGAACAGTCTATCAGAGCATATAAAAGCCCATGGGCTGGTCTGGAAGCAGATTGTATAGGTAACATATATTGCTTGGGTTAATCTTTTATCTTAATAAGCAATAAGGAAAAAAGTAACAAGAAACTTACTCCAGGTGGACATTTTTCTTCCCCTTCCTACTTGTTTTTATTTTGAATGGGTGCTTTGGAGAAAAAAAAAATAAATAAATAAATCTGAGGGCATTTCAGTCCTCAACTTCCCATAATTTCTGATCCACCTAGACTGGAGTGATGGAGGAACCTATATCATATATATATATATACTGATGCTCTGGGGGAGTTCTCTCAGGAAGTCTAAGTAAATTGGGCACGGGTTTTATAAGGTTGGTTTTATTTTGGTGGCAGATATTTCTGAGAGGTCTGTAACAGCACTAAGAGATTGGAATCTCTTTTCACCTTGGGAGCACATTTTTATTTGAAATCTTTCACTACTTAGGTATGTGAGTTAGCTCAGATATTTCCTTTAGCTTGAAAATTGAGTTTAGCTCAGAAATCTGCTTCTGCCTCTGGCCAAGAACCATTATTAGATTATTTTCTTAATGAGAGGATTTTTAAACAGGTAATTTTATTTTACAAATGTGAGACTGTTTTGCTCTTTAATTAACCTTTAACTTTATTGTCCATAGCTCCTAGTCAAAGATTATAGAATGAAAGAACGTTCTAGCCAATGTTTAACTGCTTTGTACATTTAATAGTTTATACAGTTTACATGCTATGTTTTCCTAACTCTAGTGAATCATGGTTGTAAGATAGAAAGGCAAATGTCTTCTGCTGTTGTACCTATCAGCAGCACTTTCTCCCTGAAGGGTTTATTAGCTCTATCTCACTGCCTTGTAAACAGTGACATACATTGAGAGATGACTCACAGTAACAGCACAGAGAATAGGCAGAGCAATCCTGTTTGGGTTGCAAAATACCACAAAGACTTACTTTTCAAGGCTGAAAGCTGCCCGGTCTCTATGTCTTGAAGAAGGAAGATGGCACACTTCAGGGACATTTTCTGACTGCCTCTGTGGGTTGTCTGAGGTTATGTAGCCATGGTGCCAAGGAAATGGGTAGAAATGGGTGGTCCAAATGCACCATCTCCCCATTTGAGGAGACCAAAATCTACTCTCCTAACAATGGTAAGCAATTTGCAGAATTGGGTGGGTGGTCACCAGCAAGGTGGAGGACAGAGCTGGGTTTCTTTTTTGGAGCTAGAATAGCACTGTGTTTTGGTTTCAACGCAGGATTTGTTATGAGAAAAACGTTGATAACGATGTTTTCATTTTACACTGGAAATTGAAGGACACTGTGGTTTTGCTAGTCTATAAGTGCAAAATCTAGAGGGGGTGATGAATATTTAAATTAATAAGCTAAATTGGCATTTGGATATGATAATAAGATATTCCATATCATATCACATCAAGTTCAGTTTATTTAATTAGGTTCTCTCTTTTTTGAGGGTCCACTCTCTCTCTCTTTCTAGCTCTCGCTTAGGCTCTCGCTGTTCCAGGACTATTGTTTTGGTTCTGGGATTGTCATTCCTCTGGGATCATTATCCATGAATGGGTCAGGCCTGTTCAGCACCTGATGAACAATTGCACTGTGTATCACTCATTTACATATTTTATTGCTATTATTATTATTGTTGTTGTTGTTATTTTAAGTTTTGTTTTTATTATTAAATTGTTCTTATCTCACCCTACGAGTTTCCTTACTCTTGCCCCCCAGTTGTCTCCCTTATCCTCTGGACAGGGAGGGGAGAGAGCAAATGTCTCTGGTTTCTAGCAAAGTGCTAGCCCATTGAAACCACCAAAAGATCAAAGACAAGCCCAGTATTTCTGGACTTTTCTTCATAAAATATGTCTCAATGTTTCTTTAAACTAAAATACCTAGGTACACATGAGATATTCATGCATTAAGATGGTTCCAATGCAATTATATTAAGTCAGGAGAGGCTTCTGTAGGAGAAGTTTGAGCATTTCCCTACTGTCAACTGTATGTCTGTGTGCTGCCATCACAATGAACAAGTCTCCTGTAACTCCATGTGTCCAAGTACTAAAGCATGGCCTTGTCCTTATGTTCTTATGTAGGTCAAATCTTTGCCTTGCTGTCATTGACAACTTCTCTTTAAGTCAAAGATGAATGGTCTCTTTGTGACCAATGTTATTACAATGAATTTTGTGAGAAATTATAATAATGGAGCACTTAAAAGTAAAGAGCTAGCACTTGAGCTAGCTAGCTATTAATTATAAATGTCAATCTCTATCAGGAATTCTTTTTTATGTAAAAGTGATCTGAGTGCTATGTTAGTGTTAATTAGAGAGAAGAGAAGGTGAAGTGTTATCTGATGATGGGCATTCATTACAAGGTCTGCTGACCCCTTGTGCTTATTCCTGGAGGTGCACTGGTAGAGCCCCCTGGTATTAGCAAATACATTCAAGATCTGGATGTTTTGGGTTTGTCCCAAGTAACTGTAAGGATGACACTCACAGAAGCTTCTTGCTTCCATAGGAGTGTCTATAAAAGTGTTTAGTTGCAGCATAGAAAAAAAAAAAAATATATATTTCTGAAATAATAAGATCCATATTTTAAGAAAATATTGAACAAATAGGCATTTATTGAAAAGCCTGAGAAGAGAAACAACTAAAGATAGTGATCAAGGTTTTAAGAAGTTTTGACAGGGTGTCTGTCAGCCAGGAAGTAGGCAGATTATTTAAACACATTCAAGCTAACCCTCCATTGACAATCTATTGTCAGAGAGGCTGACAGTAGTGTTGAAGGTCACAGATGACAATAGTAATTTTGCTGCTAAATTTCCAGTTTATGGAGTCCCTGACCACTCTTTCTCTGATATGCTTATCAAGAGAGCTCAATTAGTGCTACAGAGACTATGGGCAAAGCTACTGCAGAAATTCACAGTTCTTCCCAGACCACTCCTGGGAAGGCTGATGTTCTGTCCTGCAGGCCTGAAGGAAGGGTGATGTGCTACAAAGCTTCTTACCAATACCTTTACAACCTGGTGGAGAATGGCACTGTTGTGGTCAGCTCCTATATTCATTCCTAAGGTAGGTCAGATTGATTCAGATGGAATAAGAAGGCTAACTTTACAAAACTAATTTCCTCTTTTGAATAGAAATAAAATGCATTAACTTTTTGTTATTTAGTTTTCTTCTCTTCTTTACAGATTGAATCAGCTATTCTTAGTAACCACAAGAATATAAACATTTGCCTTAAAAAATGTTGTCTACATCCAGAATCTTGAAGATTGGGATATAACCTTTCCCAGTTTCTGAATTTTTGTAAGTATCTCTTTAATTTTCTCATGCATGAGAATGAGCCTCATTTCTTTGCTGACTGCTGCCCTTATGCCTCTTTTTCTGCCATTAGTGAACTAAATGTTTGGAGAATGTAATTGTAAAAATCATTCCTTAATGTAAAAGGCTCTAGAGACAAATGTCAGATTTTATTTCCACTACAGCCGATAATGGTACTTGATAGAACCATTTATAATTTCTTAAGAGGGAGAAATAATTATCTTTAACTGATTTATTCATATGAAGCCATTTACTCTTTCCCTGAATGCAGTGGATCAAACTGAGTAATGTTTCCTAATTGACTATTGATATGTGGGGGGCAATTCTAAGTATGCCCACCAACATCCTCTTTTATAACCAGGGATCATCAGAACAGGCCTGAGACCTTCGATAAACCAGCTGGAGACCTGCTGATATCTACTCTCATTCCCCAACCTCTTAAAATAAAGTAATTCTGCACAAAGGAGCTATAAAACATACAGAGGAGTTGAAGGCAGTTCTCTCTCCCATCCTACTGGGATATGTTCTGCTTTGGAGGATTGAGGGTTTTCAAACCCCCTGGGTGCTGACCTCTTGATTGCTGGTTCACCCTTACTAATAAAACCAGTGCCATGAGTGTCCTGACTGAGAAGACCTTTGCAAGGCAAAATAACCCAATGGTTACACATCTGAAAGGAATGAAGAAGTACACTTTGACATCTTTGCTTTACAAATAGGCACAAAGCATGGCAGGGAGGCTTTAAAAATAACTTTCCTCTAAGGCAAAGGAAGATGAATGCTGGAGATGAAATTTTGACCCTGCTGAAGTCAATGGAAATTTTCTGACTGATTTCATTTGGGCCAAGGCTTCATACAAAGCTCTGATCCATTTTTATGGGCTTACAATACTTGCACAAAAATGGAGAGGGCCTTTGAAATTGTATTCAGTGCTCCAAGGGGGCTGGGAAATCACTAGGACTAGAAATCAGGGAAAATGTCATGACAGTGTCAATTAATTCAGTATTGGCAGAATAGTTAAGGGAAGTTTCCAAACCACCTATGCTAATTCTTGCTGTAGTTTGTCATTCTAAACAATAAAAAACACTCTGTGGAGGATTGCATATGTGTTTACATCCCTATAATTTTATACTGCCTTTTTTTTTTTTAATGCAGAGTTTTCCTTCTATGTTTTACCAAGAAGTAGACTAATAAAGCTAGTAGAGATGTTTCTTCATCCCAAACTGCTTATAAAACATTCAACTGCCCACAAAAAATGTAAATATTGTGGATTTCTTGGAACAGTGCACTCCACAGTAAGACAGTGCCATTGCCTCCTGAAAAGGATAATCAGAGTAAATGTCAAAACTAAATATTTTGTTAAGGTAAGGCAGATACTCCTGACAATAGTTAACAGTTTGACTTGAATGGGTGTATGCTGATTTATACCATCTGATGGTATTACTATTGTAATATATCCTTGTCTTTATAAATGTTAAAATACTTTTATTGCTTGTTTTACTGTTTTGCTTCATGTGCATAACTGCCATGGATGTAACACACAATTCTTTTCACCTGAGAAGCTATTCTCATACATCCCTGTACTTCATATATACTCATTTCTTCAAATGGCTCTTTTCCCTCTGTTTTATGGGAAAATATTGCCCTTCTCTGACTTTCTGTATAGCCCACTGATTCTTTCTCTTTAAACTAAGTGATCCTCAGGCACCAGCACAATATTTAACTTTAATGAAAGTTGGGCAACAAATTCCCATAAGGATCTTTGAAAATTCATCTTTTAGCATCATAATTGTTTTCTACTCTTCATTGTCCCCTAGTTCTTTTGTTTAAAATTCTTCCTGGAGTCCACCACTAGATAATTTCTCTGTGTGTTCCTAGCAAATGCACACAACTACTCGCATTTTGTTTCACCAGATACTATTCTTAGCTTTCCTCCAAGAGGTTGTAAATCTGGAAGGAAAAAAAAAATAATAATAAAAAAACCCCACTGGTTATCATAATTTTTGATGTTTTGAAATATGATGGAAGTTTTTTTGAAAAGGCAGGAATCAAGTCAGAGGAAGAGAAAAAGGAAATTGAATTGGCACAGAGAATTCAATTAAAAATTAAAGTTTTATTAATACAGGAATCTCCTTGTGCACACAAATCTATATTGCTATACTTATCTTCTCTGCCAAACCTTCTTGATTTAATAACCCACTCTTCAGACTTTAACTCACATGTGCTCTGCATACATTCCTGAGGAAGGGATTATGCATTTTATTAATGATGTTGTGTCAGACAAGGCTGGATACTTGCACATTTTCCATGCCTGGCTTCCACTTGCAAGATTGCAATTATTTTTAGCAACTAATTACATACCCTATACCCCTGGCAGTGGAAGATTACAGCTGTAGTTTCCACAATATCACTGAATCTTTTGTAAGCAAATTTCAGCCTGGTCATTAGTACACTTCTGATTAAGTTTGCAGGCTATGGTTTGGATGGAGAGGTTCTTCCACCTGAAATCCAGCTAGCACCCGAATGTATGATGGGCATCATAAAATTATATAATTATTTATTCCTTTCATGTATCCTAACTACCATGATTTGAACCTGTAGAAACAGTAGACATGGTAGTTGGGGAAATGGTATAGGAGACACATCCTCTCAGAAACACTTGAGCTCAAGTCTATGCCTGGCAACCTGCTTCTTGAGTGACTTTGGCCAGTTTGCTTGATTTAGTTCTTGCCTTGCTGTTTTACAGATAAGGAGTTCATATTTCCCTGGTGCAGAGGATTGTTGGGATGTTTGAGGTTTTTTTAGCATGAATAAGAATTCAGATACTACAGCCATGAGCATGTAATATTTGCTAGTGGAATGATGTGAAATGATGATCAGGGGACTGGAACACCTCTCCTATGAGGACAGGCTGAGACAGTTGGGGCTGTTCAGCCTAGAAAAGAGAAGGGTCTGGGGAGACCTTCTAGTGGCCTTCCAGTACCTGAAGGGGCTACAGGAAGGATGAGGAGGCAGTCTTTGTCAGGGAGTGTAGTGATAGGACAAGAGATAAAGGTTTTAAACTGAAAGAGGGTAGATTTAGATGTGATATGAGGAAGAAATTATTTCCTGTGAGGGCAGTGACACCCTGGAACTGGTTGCCCAGAGAAATTGTGGCTGCTCCTCCCTGGAAGTGTTCAACACCAGGTTGGATGAGACTTTGAGCAACCTGGTCTAGTGGAAGGTGTCCCTGCTGATGGCAGGGGGGTTGGAACTGGATGAGCTTTAAGATCCCTTCCAACCCAAACTGCTCTATGATTCTATAATCTGTGATCTATGAGGTCTCATCTCTCAAATGGAAGAGTGTTTTGATGTTTCAGCTTTTTTATTCACATTGCTGATCTGGGCAGTAGTAGGAATATTGTAAGGTTTAAAGGGAGCTTGTACAGGAAAAGATAAGATCCAGACCCATGCTGCCTTTTCAGTTTCTACTTATCTAGAAAATATGACTAGATTGAATCTAACTTTTTAGGGTTGCACTTAGGAACTGCTTGCAAATATCTTTAGACTGCAAACGTGGAGGGTAGAAGTAAGACAATGCAGAACAGGGTAATACAGTGAGATTAATCTTATTGTAAATATAAAGTGGATATCAGGAAAGGATGTACAAGTTCCACACTGAAGTTTGTAAATGTTCTTTTTACCCATGGTGGTGGAAGAGCTATAATTTACTTTGAAAAGTAAAACACTACAAATATGATTTTTTAATAACCCCACAAAAATTATCTCTAGGTGTTGCTTTTCAAGACTATTTACTATTAGTAACTGGAAGCTGAGTGCAACTCAATGTGAGTTCTGTGGCTTAGAGAAATCGCTATTTGTTTATAAAAAAGATGAAATTATAAATAGTAAGCCTATAGTCATTGAAACACTTGACCTTTCTGATAGTTTCCCGAGATAAAACAATAATTTGGATTAGCAAGTGCAAAAAAGAATTATTTTGTAAGTAATTTCTGGAGAAAGGGGAAATGTTTATTAAATACTTAAGACTTTAGGGTACTATACATCTGCTAAACTATGCACAGTTGACCATTTCCTAAATTAACTCAGTAGAAACTTTTCTGGGTTCCTGGTAAGAACATAAACAACAGAAAAAAAAATACTCTGAAATTAATGAACAGACTATATCTTGTTGTTGTGAAATATAAATTCAAGTCAAGTTTTTTAGTTCTGAAGGTAAATGGAATTGAAAAGAAATTACACCATGTTTTTTGTTTGAAGAAAGAAAAAAAATAGTTATAGATATTTTTGTTGATGAAATTTGAGAGCAAGGAATGGAGAAAGACAAAAGTTATCATAGTTAGAAAATGTGGTTTCAAGTCTTTGAGTCTCATGAATTTCATGACATGGTACTTCTGCTGAAAGCTGAAAAAAATGCATATTTCTTAGTGGATATTTTTGGGAACTTATAAAATCCAAATGAGTTCCTAGACAACTGGCAGAAGGAAACCTGAATATTTCTCTTTAAAAGTCAGAGAGAAGAGAAATCCCAAGGAACTCTAGACTAGGCAGCTTAGCCTCGGTTCCTGGAACAATACAGGAACAAATAATCAATCAAACTATCTGTAAGCACTTAGAAGATAACAAAAGGGTGAGTTGCAGCCAAAATACATTTGTCAAGACAAAATTGTGCCAAACCCTCTAAAATCTTACTGTGACAGTGTAAAAGCCCTGCAGATATGGAAAAGCATTTGATGCCATCTGTATTAGATTTAGGAAGGCATTTAACAGTGTTTTTCATGGTATCCTTTTTTGGGAATATTATCTAAATAGAACTACTGTGATGTAGGTGTATAACTGGTTGAAATTCCATGTTTGCAGTGTGATTTTCAATAGATCACTGTCATAGGAATCCCCTACTGAACTGTCAGGGACTTACCACTCTTCAGTGTATAGTGATATGGAATATAAAGTAGAAGACATGCTTATCTGATTTGCAGATGACACTATACCGGGTGGGGCTGCTGAGAAGACTTGATGGAAGACATAATTAACATGAATTTGACAAAATAATCTCGACAAACTGGAGTGAAAGCCTCAAAAAATTATATTGCAATTCAGTAAGGAAAAATGTAGATTTTTATCCTTAAGTGTGAATAACCATGTTTTTAGGTACAGATGAGAAATGGCAGACAAGAGAGTCATTCTGTAGCAAAGGATCTAGACTGTTATTGGTTCACAAGCTGAATATGAGTTTAGTTACACAGTCAAAACAAAAGACAAACACTATCCAGAAATATTTAAAGGAAAACAATATATATTTTAAGATATGTGAAAAAATCCTTCCATTTTGGCCACAACTGGCAGGAAGAAGGAGGTTTCTTGTAGGGGAGACTTTGATATTAAATCATTTAGATACTATGCATAGACGTCTTCATATTCTCTTAGTTTCTGTTTCTGTTCTATTTAAAAGACAACAAGACCACACAGTTCAGGGAGCATGGAGAGCACATCATGTCAGTCTGAAGTAGACCCTTACTCTCTGATGGTCTAGGCTCCTTCAGCCACCTGAGCTAGATCTCCAGTGACTGTAACGGTAGGTTGTGGTTGCATCTAGCCATCATAGTTTGATGTCAAACTGAATCTCATGTTGTGTGAAAGTCTAGAAAAAAAAAAAACAGCAAGGAAGAATAATATAACCTAGAAAATATGGCATACAAGGCTACTAAAACAATGGGTCTTGTTTATCTGGAGTATGGCTTTTAGTCTTCAGAACAACCAAGAGCTGTATTAATATCAGCTGTGGATAGGAAAAGGTAGCTCAAGCAGTGCAAGGGAGATTTAAACATTAGTTACAGTTCAATGACACTTGTAAAGCATTTGGCACTCTTCATATCATTGGGAAAATTGGGGCCTCCACCCCTTTTACAGAAGGGTGTGAGTCTTCCGTGGCTTTTGTGATATCTGTCAGTTCACATGGATACCTTGGACACCTCAGAGTATCTCAAACAGTTCTAAACACCTTTACTTCAGTAACTGAGTTGGCATTCCCAGGCATTTAAGTTTTAGCAAGCCCTAAAGAAAAAAATAAAGTCTTGTGGGGAAGGTGAAGGTGCGTGAAAGAAGATTTGACAGAGGTGACATGGATTTCATGGCTGGATGTTCCTAGAGAAGTGGTTAGTCAGACATTCAGTTATAAAAAGATGCAGCTGGGCTTATGCTGCCTTGTGGCAGAAAGAAGGACTAGTAGACACTTGAGGTTTTTTCCAGCCTTGCTCTCTGTGCTGTTGTGTATAGTATTGAAGATGTATGTTGCTTCTTGTGTTGTTTTGGAAATGAGCTGCAGAACGTCTGAATGCTCACTTACCAGCTCAAATGTAGGGTAAGCTGACTGACTGCAAAATCTGTGCACTGCCATTCCTACTTGTTCTTTTTTTTTTCTCTTTTCTCCTCAGTAGTATCTCATTGTGCTAGTCTTTATTTGGGTTGTCTGAGTATGTGTGAACTCTTTTTTTAAAAGGCAGTGAATTGTTAAGAGGAAATACGTACATTTTGTCTGTCATCTGCATACTTCCTTACATATTTGCCTATTACTTGCCAGCTCTGTGTCTCCTATTCTGTCTGTCTACATGTCTGTATATAGCTCTCTCATCTTCTGGGTCCACCTAACTTAGTCTGTTTATCATTGAAAGACTGAGAGGGCTGGGTCTGTTTAGCCTGGAGAAAAGACTGAGAGGGACCTTATCAATGTTTATCAATATCTAAAGGGCGGGTGTCAAGAGGATGGGGCCAGACTCTTTTCAGTGGTGCCCAGCAGCAGGACAAGGGGCAATGGGCACAAGCTGGAACACAGGAGGTTCCATTTAAACATGAGGAAAAATTTATTTACTGCGAGGGTGCCAGAGCCCTGGGACAGGCTGCCCAGAGAGGCTGTGGAGATTCCACCTCTGGAGATGTTCAAAATCCACCTGGATGCTTTCCTGTGCAACTTGCTCTGTGTGAACCTGTTTGGGCAGGGAGTTTGGACTAAATGATCTCCAGAGGTCCCTTCCAACCCCCACCATTTTGTGATTCTGTGATTTCCTGCAGTGATCATCCTTTATTCTTCCCTTCTATCCAAATTGTTTAGAAAATCATCTCCATTGTGACGTCACCCCTTTTACTAAAAATAAATTGTCAGTGCTGAAGCCTAAGCAAGATGTGGACACCTGCTCCATTTCAGGCATTTTTTTCACTCCTTTGACATACTTTCTTTATAAGGAATGATATGAAAACCCAAACTGTCTTCTATATTTGTTTATAACTTCATCTTTCATGACAGCTGACATGATCTATAATTGACTCCAGTCACATGGAAACATGACAGTTACTCCCCTAAACAATTAAAAGCCTTTGGTTTGTGCAATAGTTGCAACTTACAGATGCCTAATGAGGCAGTTTCTTTCATGTGATTGAAGAGTTCTGGAGATTTCTGGGTTCAAAAAAACATTATAACAACTTTTCACTAGAGCTCTAATTATAAAGCAGGTTGAAAGCATGCCAAAAATACAATCTTTTAAAGCCTTCTTTCTCATTTACATTCTTATCTGACATTTTTGAAGACACTGATACTGCATTAGAAAAGGAAATATAAACATTAAAAAATGTGAACAAAATAAAAATATGAGATAAACACTATGCAAAAAACATACCAGTGCCTCTGTTAGATCAGTGGAATGACTATTGAGTCACCAAACCTTCTTCTGACACCCATGTCAAAGGAATATATGTAGCAGTGTCCTCCAGTCTGACAACCCAACTCACTTTCTTCACTAAAGAGAGAAGGTGTGACTACAGTGACAAGAACAACTCTACAAAAACAAGCCAAGATCCACATGACATAAGTAGTCATAACTATTCAAAGCAAGAAAAGATCATACCTGCCCATTTAAAGATCCAATAGATTTGTGACCGACCTCCTCTGTCCTCTTAATGTGGCAATCCAGATCATTTGGAAGCAGATCAGGTCCACTTAAAACTGTAAACCTGACATATGCCTGAATTAACTGGCAAAAAAGATTGGAAACCACAAAATATTAATCAACTGTGAGCCAATTTCTGCATCTCCTGTGCCTCCCTCAGCATTTGGCCCAAGGAGCTTAACTGCTGGAATAATAAAATTAATTATTACTTAGGAATTTCAGTGTAATACTCCAATCTTAATGTTTGAACAAAAAGTCTTTAGTGCTTTGAATGCATATTTAAAGCAGTAAAGCATAAATTTTTAAAGTAATATCCACAGCAAATGACAAATGTGTCTTGTTGTTGTAATAACTTCAGATCTCTAAATTAAGGATTGTAGTTTGAAGTAATAATAATATTTCATATATAGAGGGGCCTTTCATCTATAAGGAAATAACATCCACTTTCATGGCACAGGCATATACACACAGGTGTAATTGTGACTGCAGAGTTTGATTCAGTGGTCATTCAAGTAAATTGAGGTTATTGGTGCTTCTGCAATGCTGACAATTTAGAGTCCTCAGCTGGTAAACTGTGCTAGGAACTGCATAAATGAATGAAAAGAAGAAATAATCTGCAAGCAAGCCACAGAAGGAAAAGGAAAGAAGAAAACTATCCTCTTCTAACATACAGATAACAGAGGCATCAAATTATTTGATGACAATCTGGAGTCATAGATGTAAATAAGGAATTTTTCCTGGTCCCAAACTATTCTTTCTTGTTTTTATGTTGGAATACCTGGCAGAGTAAATAATATCAAAGTTCTGTCTGATGTCCTCTTTCTTGTGTCAGACTAAGCTATATTTGGAGACTTCATCAGTTTTTTTCTGTCTTATTCAGCATTTCTACACAAGGTAACTTGCAGCTTAGAGTAAAGGAACTTGATTTCCTATGCTGCCATGGTCCTTGGCTATATAACTGCCATGGGAATTTTTCCATGTCAATAATTGCCTGTTGGTTTACCATTCTAAACAAAATACACAGCGTCTAATCAAAACAATTTTCTCTTTCTATAGCTTCCTTTGGAGAAACTTTAAGAAAAATCTGATAATCAGTGTCACAGAATCACAGAATCACAGAATCACAGAATCACAGAATCACAGAATCACAGAATCACAGAATCACAGAATCACAGAATCACAGAATCACAGAATCACAGAATCACAGAATGATGGGGGTTGGAAGAGACCTCTGGAGATCATTTAGTCCAAACTCCCTGCCAAAGCAGGTTCACCCAGAGCAAGTTGCACAGAACTGCATCCAAGTGGGTTTTTAATATCTCCAGAGAAGGAAACTCCACAACCTCTCTGGGCAGCCTGTCCCAGTGCTCTGACACCCTCAGTCAGTTAGTTTTTTCCTCATGTTTAATTCAAACATCATTTGCTCCAGCTTGTGCCCTTTGCCCTTTGTCCTATCACTGGCCACCAGTGAAACAATGTCAAACAGACTCTGCAGGATATTCTTCTTTAATGCTACTTATACTTAACTTTTAGTCATCCATAAACTCACTTACCTTCCCTGATCTTCTGTGGTATCAAGCCAGCACTGATGAAGAGGTATTGATTCTCATGTTAAAAAATACCATGGACTGCAGAAAGATTATTGAAGGAGCATGATTCAAGATCTCCAACATATTAAAAATATATAAAGCTGTTAATTCTATCCCATTGATTTACCAATGCAAGAATTAGATATTTTTAAAAGGAATATTTATATGGCAGATTTTCATCAGGGGCACTTTCACACACTAGTCCATAGTATGACAAGTTAAACAGTGATTAAAGTCTTAAAGTCTTTAAAGCAATTTTGCTGCGTGTTTAGAGAAACTTTGCTGCTGAAGGTCTTATTGCAATGGACTGGAGGTAAAATTATTTGAATGCAGAGCATACAAATACCCAAGCAGTTCCCACACTCTGATGAAGTGTGAGAAAAGGAGGCCTGGTTGCTCAAGAAATCATCCTAAAGACACTCCAAAAGCTCAACTGACGGAGTATAACTACATAAACAAATTTTGCCCTCTTAGCTCCATATAGGCCATGGTAGAGTTTGAGATGAAGAAGGACACAGAAGAGCTCTTTAGTGACCTATGCACCCTCAAATTTGAGCCAAACACACACACAGCAGTGGTGTTATGTTTGTATCATCAAACAAAAGACTCATAACGATGAATTCACCTTACCTAACTCCAGATGTTTACAATGGGTGTCTGCATCAGAGTTTGTTCTCCAGGCTTTTATTATAGTCAATGAAGAGCTGACTGACAGAATTTATATTGACCTAAGTGTAGGTGCTTACTTAAGGAGATGAATCACATCCTGAAGTCATTGACTACACAAACAAGCTCTCTATTATCTATTATTTATCCCTAGGAACCCAAGGTGTACTCTGTAGAGTACATATGTACTCTGTAGATACTAACTCCTGAAAATCCTAATTTAGTATATTTTACAGCCTGGCCTGGTTTAACCCCAGCTGGAAACTAAGCACTACACAGCTACTCACTCACTCCTCCCTCCCCACAGTGGGATGGAGAGAAGGATACAAAAAAAAAGTAAAACTTGTGTGTCGAGATAAGAACAGTTGAATAATTGAAATAAAATAAAATAAAAATACAACTACTACTACTACTACTTGTAATAATTATAATGATAATATATATAAAAAATAAATAATATATACATAAATAATAATTGTATTGAAAGGAAGATAACAAAAAGAGAGATAACTAAAACCCAAGGAAGCTAAGTGATGCACAATGCAATTGATCATCATGCACTCACTGATGCCCAGCCAGTCTGTGAGCAGCAGTTGATCCCCTTAACTCCCCCCAGTGTATATATTGAGCATGACATCATATGGTATGGAATATCTTTTTGGCCAATTTGGATTATCTGTCCTGGACATACTCCCAGCTTCTTGTGCATCTCCTTGCTGGCAGAACATTGGAAGCTGAAAAGTCCTCAACTTAGGATAAGCATGGCTTAGCAACAACTAAACCATCAATGTTATTCACATTATTCTCACACTAAATCCAAAACACACTGTATCAGCTACTAGGAAGATAATGAAGTCTCTCCTACCTGAAACCAGGACACAGCATACTGATTTCTCATTAAAATTCTTTCTTCCACTCTTAACTGTTATAAGACCCATCCAGGTTTCAGATACTAGCTCACAGCTATTCCATGCCCAAGATGTTAATGGGTAATTATTACTCAGTAGATATAGTAAAGATTGGTCTGTAATATATGTGTTGGAGAAGTCAGTGTAGTTGCATCCATTTATGCCTGTACCAAGCAAAGTATCTCAATTTCCAACATTATAATTCATCATATGCATCTTGTGGCCAGTGCAGACATCAGTCCTTGACTGATGAGTTAGAGAATCAATAAAGGGATCTGATTTTATGTTGTCCTGCAGTTTACCAAGTCCGGTTAAAACTTCATGCAACTGTAATTGCATAAAATACCTTGAGGGTAGTGGGTAACTTGAGCACAAGTGGCACATCAAATCCACATATATTTGCTCCATAGTACAAATTTACACCAGTTACAACAGAGCTTTTGCACCTCAGGGTGATTTAGATATTATTTATAACCACAAAACTATTTTTTTCATCTTCATCTCCATTTGAAATTAACTTCATATTAATTTGCCAAATGGATGCCTACAATCATTAATATGTAGCTTGTACACATGATATTATAATGTGTTTCTGAGGAATGTAATAAGTTAAATGGGAGTAGTGGAGTCTACTAGTTCCATTTCGGTCCATTAACTGTTCTGCAAAAGTTTTGCCTCCCCACTTGCCCCCTCTCCAAAAAGGAAATATTAACATGCCTTTATCTTCACTTGGCCCATTTTTGTCCAGTGGTCTTCTGTCAAATCTACTGAAACCTTCTATTGGCTTTTCTCTGAACTAAAGAAGTGCATACATTATTTGTTTCTGACAGTAACTGATGATGAGGACATGTGACTTTACTCACTCTAGTAAAATGAATGTGAGGATTTAATGGGTTTATGAATTGTATTGTGCAATGAAGTACAAGTGAATACAATACCTTTATTACACAGCAGGTGGGATATTAAGTCCTGGAAAAGACAGTGCTGCATCTGAAAAGAATTTAAAAAAATAAATAAATTGAAAGAACATTAAGTAGCATCTAAGCTAGAAACAATAGTTGGCTCACATCCCAGAATCTCTATTAAAGTCTTTGCATGAGCTTTCAAGTCTACAATAGGCTTCAGTTGTTAAGAGCCATGATAACAAAGTAAAAAATGAGTGAGTAAACTTCTGCATGAAGCAAAGAATGAAGAAAGGAAAGTGATGGGTTGCTGTGGATAGTGAGAAAATAGTTGAAATTCTGATGAAAGCATGAAATACAAAAGATTCGAGCCCCATCATTGGTCACTGACTAAGTTAACAATGTCTGCATATCAGAACAACATAACATGAGGTGGTAAGAAAACCAAGAGTTGGTCAGAACACGATCTACCTTGCTCAGTGTCCTGTCTTCAACAGAACCAGCTTCCTAGAGGAAGAAGGTAAAACAAAATATTTACCAAATGAACATTCTGTGTATAATTTCACAGAAGTGTCTTCAGCAATTTAGCTCAAGACACTGCATTCTTTAATTTCAGTTCAATATTTAGATGTTGAAGTGTAAGTAACCATATGTGAGCATGTTCTCCATGATAATCAGGGAAGATATACTCAGTATTATAAGCATAGACTAGAAAGAGTTTAGCTGGAAGGGACAGTCACTAGCTCTTTTAGGACCTGTGAGTACACATACCAACTCTCTTCTGAGTGTCATGGGAACTTTGATACCTCATGCACATGTAGACACCTATAAGCAAAGGTCTAAATTTAGATGTCTTCACCTACAGCTCACTTCTTCCATTAGTAGTTAATGCCTGTGGACCCTGTCTACCTATATAGTCATTAACTGGAAATAGGGTTTGTGTTCTGATAAAAAGAAAAGTTGAATTTTGGTGATGCTTGGGCCTCTCTGAATGACCACTGACTGCTTCCTTGAGTTCAGAGGTCTAGGCTCATCCTAGGAACTATATCTGTAGTCTGAAAATAACCTTCTGTACATGTTTTTGATTAGCAGGTAGTAAGCAGAAAGCAGTTGCTTATTGCTTTTTCATAAGAACTCAGTACTCAGAGGAACACTCCATAGGATTGGGCATCTCCTTAGGAGTGTTAGAACATAATTTGTCATCAGATGTCACTCTTTTTGCAAGCTTCTCCCAGAAAACTTCCAGAACCCCTGGTCAGGAGGGTACTGGAGGAGTAATCACTGCTTCAAAGCAAGACAGCTTTCAGTCTGTGATACACAAGTCATGCCACTGAATCTGGGCCATGTGAATATTTACTGTCTAGTCTAAACTAAACGTTGTGTTCCCTCACTGCACAATGGAAAGGGAGAAGTGTCTGCAGCATGAGATTCATCTCTGTGTTGGAGACCTATTTTAGGATAGGATATAGGAAGCAGAAGCTCACACATACTTTGCTTTTAACAGCTCAGCCTGTTTATCCTAGGACTATCATTATGGTCTCTGCTTTATTACATTAACTCAGCAAAAGCATACACATGTGTCAAGTGCTTCAGTGAATAGACTTAAGCACATGATTAACTTTAAGAGTGTGCTTAAGTACTTCGCTAAATCAGGGCTTCTATGTTTTCCTCTCTCAGTACATCTGGTCAATTTGCATATATTTACCATATAAAGAAGTTCATATTCAGAGCAAAATGAAACTATTTCTATCCTTGCACATTCAGTGGTACTGCTGCTGAAGCTAACTTAAGCAATTCCCTTTCAGTCCCTCTTCCCTGTCTCACAAGTTTTCAGCTGGTTGTTCCAACTGCAAGCGTGCTGGAAAAGCTCCATGGGCAGCCATTTGGTGAACTGGATTAAGGTAATATTTAAACTGAAGAATAAGTATAATTTTGGTGAGTTGTTTTATTCTGGATTGGTTTATGATATGCTATGCGACTTGGGTGGCACAAACTGTTGATAAAACAGATACAGGAATATGTGATCGGATTTAGAAGGTGCTTAAACTGGTATCACCCAAAGTAATGTACATGAAACTCCATTGCTTTACAATGTTTTGTGCTATGACAGATGATTAAGGGGCTGGAGCATCTTTCTTAAGATGATAGACTGAGAGAGCTGGGACTGTTTAGCCTGGAGAAGAGAAGACTGAGAGGGGACCTTGTCAATGTTTATCAATATCTAAATGGTGGGTGTCAACAGGATGGGGCCAGACTCTTTTCAGTGGTGCCCAGCGATAGGACAAGGAGCAATGGGCACAAGCTGGAACACAGGAGGTTCTGCATAACATGAGGAAAAAATTCTTTACTGTGAAGGTGCCAGAGCCCTGGGACAGGCTGCCCAGAGAGGCTGTGGAGTCTCCATCTCTGGAGATATTAAAAACCCACCTGGATGAAGTCCTGTGCAACTTGCTCTGGGTGAATCTGCTTCGGCAGGGGCATTGGATTAAATGATCTCCAGAGGTCCCTTTCAACTCCTATCATTCCATGATTCTGTGGTTCAGAAGACCTTTCAGTGCACATTCCTTCCAGAACAAGATTTTCTGTATTTAAAAAAAAAAAAAAAAAAAAAAAAAAAAGGTTTTTCAAAGAAAATAGCAAAATTCTATAGGTTCATTTTCAGCCAACTCTCTAAACTGAAGATACTATTCTACAAAGACAGGATGTCTTTCAATTATTTTAATTGTTTAAATTTACATACCATGTGAATGAAGGATGAAAAAAGTCCTGTTTAAAGCAAAATTTACTCTAAAGACGTATTTTTATTTTTCCTATGTTGAGTGAAGCAGTTTTCCCATAATGACAATTTTGTTGTGTCATCAAAGACAGAAGAGCAAAAAATTAGTATTCTTAAAGGTTATTTTCTATCTCAGGTCACATGTGACATAGATGAGAAAATTCACCACTGTAGAAAAAAAGGAGCATTTGGAAGCAGTACAACTATTCCTCTGCAGTATCCTAGGTCAATTGGATCAACAAAATATTATTGGACTGGGACAGTTCATGAGAGCTTGGTAGGTTTGAAGACCTGGCCCTCTCTGTTATCTCTATAGGAGTAGGAGGACAATATGTAGCTCTGACTAGTCTCAGTTCCTTGAACTATAGTGTTGCCCACCCATAGACTGCCTTGAAAAGAGAATCTAGTGGGCAAATGTCCTCTGTTTTTCATAAAAACACTTATCCTTGTGGAGTTTCTTTGCTGTCAAAAAGAGAATTGATAAGATAAGATTAGATATGAAGATGATGAGAAAAATATTGTTCAGTTCTAGTAATTAGTTTATGGTCTAATAGCCTGTTACTGCTTAAGGTTTTACTTTCCTACAAATTAAAAACCAAGAACTGCTTCACTAGTGACACATGAACTTACTTTAGAGCCTCACGTAGGTGAGACCTCGAACTCAAAATATTTGCATGGAGCAGCTAATACTGTTAATAATTTAATTCTGGAATATATTTATAAGGACCTTATTAGATCTAATTCTTTTGAGGATCTGTGCTGTTGACTAGGAACTGTGTTTCTTCATTTACTATATATTGTCATATACTATACAATTGACTGACTTTCTGACTTATTTTCTGATGTTGGAAAAGACATTTAGGCCAAACACCTCAAACCTGAGGTTTTTTTTTTTTTTTTTTAACCTGAATTTGAGTTTCAACCATCTAAAGGAAGCATTCTGTCTCTCAGAAGTTCTGAGTGACTCTATCTCCCCTCCAAAAATGCCATAACTTTTAGTAACTGGCAAAGATAAGAGGGCTTTGTACATGATTAATGGATTACAACAAGTAAAACCTGGCAATATTCCTAACTACTTTTAATTGCTCTCAGATGAATGGGATGAAGATATTTTTAGCAGTTATTTTTAATCGATGTTTTTTATAGATCAGTTCTGTACATTATAATACAGTCCAAAGAGTCTCGTCTGCACTTTTAGTTTTTTTGTACCAAATACTGTAGAAAGACTAACACAAAATTCCTACACTCATAGATCAGAGCCTAAGGAGAAATTATGCCTGAAAAAGGAGGCAGATTGATTAAACAATACATTCTTTCTGTGTGGTTTCCAAGTAAGATGATAAGTAGATAATGGCCAAAGTAGTTTAAGCCTTAATTACTGTGTACAAACACATTTTACACAGAGCCTACCAAAGAAAATCTTGAAAGGATTTCTTCCTCTTTTCTTTGCATAACACTTTTATAGCTTATGATGCAGAAAAAGTGGAATTGATTTGAACAGAAACAGTTTGGCTTCTTTATCTGATAATGTGGTCCAGTGGATAGGTTGTTGTCACAATACTAATATTTATGAACCATTACCTACAATGAGGCGAGACAACCTAGGTTTCTTCCTACTTTTTAGGTATAAAGAATTGTCTTGGTTTATCAGTTACTATGGTATGGTACTTATGGGCAACCATTGTCCACACTTGAAAACTTGGGGAAAATAAATTACAAAGCTGGATAATATCTTTATTATTTTATCTTATGATATGATTAAGCTCATAGTACTGTTGACTAAATCTCCATGGATTTTTCATATTTGTTTGCACACCATGCAGAATTTGTCCCCTTTGCTGATTTAATTACTGCTTGTTGTATTTATTCTTACATTATTATGAGATAATGGAAGAATGAAGAATAATGTCAATTAGTTTCAAAGAGAATGGAGTTAATCTACATGGATAATGAAAAAGGTGATTGAAAGATATATTGTTCAGGAAAACAATTAGCACAGGCACCTTAACCCCTAAATGGGTTATCTTTTGTAAATCCTTGAGTGATAGTAAACAAACTGAGTTAACATATCATTATTTAGTTCAGCTCAATTAGAGTCCAAAGTAATTACTAAGAATATGCTTTACATGAACCAACATGTAATGCAAGCTGATATTAACTTCCAACACTGCATCTCACCATGAGCCATGAAAAAATCAGAAGGACACTAACATAATGAGAGTAGTGCTGAGCCTGTGTGAAGCAGCTGAGTGACAACTGATAAGTTTTCATTCCTCTTATAAAGTAGTGTCCCTCTGAGTTTCTCTGAAACTTCCAGATGGTGGTAAAGTCATGAAGAACACTACAGCATGAGCTACTGTGTGCAGTAATGGTGCCTTTTCTGTGGCAGTAACACCAAACTGTAGATCTGCTCTTATTTGAGATTCCTCTCTGAAACATCATTTCTTTCAGTCTTGCTGTTCTGCACAAGCAATCTAGGAGGATAGCATTCACGAATACCTCTCCACTGAGTTAGAGCAGCTGAGGTTCTGCAAGGTGACCCTGAGCTTCTAGAAGTTACAATGACAGGGCACTTCTCAGTATGTCAACTGCACTAAGCAATGTCTTTGGATTTTTTCAGAGGTGATCTCTCATTTGCTTTGAGTTACCCAGAGTCAATTTTGTCCCTTTGAAAAATTGGATCCATTCTTTGTCTCAGGAAGAGACAAAACAAAAAGACATTTAAAATCATACCAAACAAAAGAGACTTGAAATCACAGGGAAGTTAGAAAGAAGTTTGTCTGCAGTCTCACAGAAGAATTCTGCAGAAAAATACAGAAACAAAAGCATATACATCCCTGTGCAGCAATTTTCACTGTCATTATTGATGTTTGTTTTGTACTTCACCAGCAAATTTAAAAGTAAAAAGTCATCAAAATAAAACTTTGACCTAAAATGTAGTTATACTATTTACAAAATCCACATGCTTCAAGTTGCACCAGGAGAGGTTTAAACTGGTATTAGGAAAAGCTTCTTCACCAAGAGGATAGTCAAACATTGGAACAGGCTGCCCAGGGAGGTGGTAGAGTCACCATCCCTGGTGGTATTTAAAAGATGGGTAGATGAGGTGCTTAGGGACATGGTTTAGAGGTGGAATTGGTAGTGTTAAGTTTATGGTTGGACTCGATCTTTAAGGTCTTTTCCAACCACTGTGTTTCTATGATTCTATGAAAAATCCAACTGCCTTCATGGTTTTTTTAAATTTTTTTTTTGTTTTTTTTAATCAGGTTAACCATTGATGTAGCAGAAAATGACAGAAAATCTGCCAGTTTCCTCTTAGACTTATTTATTTGATGGTTAGTCTTTCAGGATATTAGTGAATGGGTGCATGGTTGGTCATGAGATTTTTTACCTAACTTTAACAGTACAAAACTCAGGTAGCTATTTTGTGTTAATTATTGTGTCTTCCTGTCTTGTTAATGGTGATAGGGAAATGCACCTCTGGAAGACACCATCTCCACACCCAAAACAAGAGTAGAAATTAGGAGATTCATCACTTCCTAGAGAAGTCCAGTTTTCCTCATCATCTATAAGGGCAGCACATATTTGGGAACTCACTAGTACATCTGGTTAGTACAAGAAATATCCAGTACCAGTGTTGCTTCCACTCATGTTCTTCCACAGAACCTTGTCTGAAGGATGAGATGCCAAAGGAGATATCAGGCAGGTATATGGTGCCAAGATTTGAATCTTACAGAATATTTTAGAGGTGGTAAAGCTCTAGATCAAGTACATCCCAGTTATGAATAATTACCACTTGCACACTACTGTAACTGTGTTGTCAGTTAACACCTGATCCTCAGAAGCTAAAGCTAAGTGGAAGTACTTTGATGAACGTACCTAACCTCCAGTATAACACAAAGAACAGAATTTCACACAGCCAAGAATAGCCAAAAAACAAGAACAAGAAAAATAATTATTCCCTGAAACATAAGTAAACACAGTTCATTGCAAGATCTCATTGCCAAATTAGCAGTGGAAATACTGACAGAACTTCAGCTGAAGCGAGGTAAACATCTCTATAGACTAATACAAACTCAATCTCTATCCTTTCTGCATTTTAGCCACAAAATGAAGCCAGCACTTAGTTACATTAAAAGAGATTGCTATATATTTTATGTCATGCATTAAGAATATTTTACACTGGAGATTTTAAACAGCATATTAAAAAGTACTGAAATAACTCATATCAATTGGCTATGGTATAATTGAGCTCTATAAAGATTATTGAAATACTTTTGCAACTATAAGAAGTAGTATAAATAATAAGGTGAAATAAATCTTCTTTCCACTTCTCACTCTAGAAGAAACAAACTTTAACATTTGCTTCTGCATTTTTGCCAGCCAAAAACATCAGAGACAAGTTGATGCCTTAATCTATATGCAGACCGTAAGATACATTTTTGTGAAAGGAAAGTAACAACATTTTTTCTACATTTACTCCTTCAAATTTCCCTACTTCCTACTCATTCCTTCCTAGAGTGGTTCCTTTGCATTTTCTCTTCAAAAGGATGTCCATGAATGAGTAGTACTATACTCAGTGACTATATAAGAAAGTTTTTGAGGGTTTTTTTGTGTTTTCGGTGGGACAGGGTGGGTGACTGTTCTTGTTTGTTTTTGTGGTGATGGCTTTGATGCTACCTAAAAAGATTGTTACTTATATTTAGACCTGAAGGACACTTGGTATATCAGTCTATACACCAGCAAATGTCTTCCTTGTGAGGTTGACAAGGCTGTGCTAGTTGTGACCATGAGCTTGGGAGGAGACTGCTCACTCTTTTGAGAGATAGACTCATCCTTTCACTTCAATGGTGGCAAGGGCACTCAGTGACCTGACATATTGTGGTGTCAATATATTTCCATAAATGACCCAAGTATCACCCCTGTAAAACAATTATACCAGACACACACACAATAACAGAGATTCTTTACACCCACAAATAAAATGTCATGGTGGCCCTAAGAATTCAATACACCACCTAATATGCTCCTGCAATCCAATATATTTCATTTACAAGCCAATATATTACCCAATTTATAACCAATCTGTCATGCACGTGAATCAATACAAATCATGAAAACACACATACATAACACACTCACATAATTGAATTTTATGCTCCCTAGCCTCTCATTACCCTGCCACAAACTGCTTGAAATAAATACTTCTTATTACTTTCAAGGTACAAACACCATCAGGGACACCAGGCTGGTGCTACACAACTTTCAAGCACATACATGATCCAGGATCAACTCCCAGAAAGACCATTAAACCTGGAAAATCTAACTGCAATTTGAAAATTGTATCAGAGATTTCTCCATGTATCCTGGCATATACTTCATTTTCCATGGAGAAAATGAACAAACAAACGTAGATCATTTAGACTGAAAGTCTCCAGTCCTTCAGGTCTAGAAGAACATAAAGACTTGCATGAGTGCACTTGATATTACCATGAGCCACACTTGACTGTATCACATCTATGTGAATGCAATCAGTACCTTTTAGCATGTTATATGTGAATTGACATTACTCTTGTCAAGTTATCTGTGTAAATCTTAATTGAGAAGGAAGTAAATATTCCCAAAACAAACTGTCTTTGTCAGAGGTTGGAAATACATCTGTTGAAGAAGTCTAACATTTTGACCAGAGGGAAAGAGTTCAGAGCAACTCCCTGTCAAAAAGTATAAGGTTTCTGCAATTGCTAACTCAGGGTATATTCAGAGTGGGATTTTAGGCATACTTATGGATTATTGACAGTAGAAAATATTCAGTTCTCATTAGCAGTAATTTCCTTTTGAATGAGTTTGCTTAATTATGATTGGCCTTTGATTGGAATTGCAACCAAAAAACCCCAAAAAACAGTCATAAAACAATTCCTCTTTTTGTTTCAACAAATAGAATCTTTAGCTGACTGAAGATAACCACAAAATTGTAGAAACCAGGACTCAAAAAGCATGAAGTTCATCCAGCAGTCCCAAGCTGACATGAGCTTTCTGTCTCTTTTCTGACAACTATTGTTGCAACTGAGTTCAGTATTGTCAACTCAACATGCTCCCTGGGTTAAGTATGCCAATGCTTCACTCCCTCAAATCTGATACCTCTTTTGCTGCAAGTTAAAGGTGGGGATGGATTTTGCTGTACAGTTTTTTCCACCTTCTTTCATACACACAGAACAGGCTTGGTACAATTGAAAGAAACTCTGGTCCTCCTTGAGGGTATATTGTGTACTCAGACATACCAGCTAAGAAGGACATCTCATCTCAGGAGTGTAATGTATGTGCTAGCAATTGAGAGTTAAGCTGTTGTTCTTTTCTGTTGTATTTCTGGAAGAACACAGCTACTAAATACACAACAGACAGTTCCAGGCATCTTGTATAGTCATTCCTTTTATCAAATCTTATTGAAGTTGTTTTGTTTTGTTTTGTTTTTTCTTAATTACAGTTTTTGCAGTTCTGGTGTATTTATTTACTGCATTAAAAAATGCAAAGTGTGCTTAAAACTCAGAGATACCAAAGCTCCTGCTGACAGGTTTACATGTAACATCTTTCAAAAGATGATTACACTGCATTTATGTGTATGTGGTTAGAAGCTGGTGAACAACAGTGGATTGACAAGTGTGGAAATTGAATTTCTCTATCTAAAACCAGATACAGAGCAAGCAGCAACAGTGTAAGCTTCTTTCAAAATCCTCAGCCTACGTGCTATCCATATGATAGTGACTGGGACTGTAACATGATATTTTTGAGCTCAGAACACATTTTGTCCCCAATCCTTGTGCTTCCTTGGGGTCATCTTTGGTTACATCCTATCTCTTCGGTTTTGCAGCTTCTCCGACTCCCTGGCAGGAGATAGCAAAAAAGATCAAGTTTATTCACTCCAATTTAATTTACTCCCTTTGCTTTTTTCTTGCATATGCTCTGTTAGTGGACTTGAGGAATAATTTTTTGCTTCATTCTTGTGAATGCCATTGCCCCAGCCTGTCATTTTGACTATTCTCTGAGAGTAAGAGTCAGTAGCTTCTTATCTGCTAATTTCAAAGGCTCCCAGAGGCTATTCCCAACAGAGAGCACTGCAGTCTCCTCACTGAAAGGGTTATCAGACACTGGAATGGGCTACCTAGGGAAGTGGTTGAGTTACCATCCCTGAAAGTATTTAAAAGATGGGTAGACAAGGTAACATGATTCAGTAGTGGACAGGTACGGTTGGCTTCGATGTTCTCCAAGGTTTTTTCCAACCAAATGATTCTATTTGTTTTCTTTTTTCCCTGATATACAGCCTGGAACAATTGAGCCTCCATTTGTGGCCATTGCTTCTTGTTTTAGCAGCAGACTCTGCTGAGAACTACTTGGCACCATTGTCTTTACAACTCACTTTACAAGATGAAGACTACAACCAAATCCCATCCTAGCTTCCTCTCCACTAGACTAAAATAGCTCTTCACATATCCATATTCAATGTACCTAATTACCTTCTGCTTTTCATGTTTGGAAATGGATTGGAGGAAGATTTATTCTGTGATTCTCCCATTTCCTGAATTGCTGGAGATGTCTTCAGTTCCCTGTTTTTTCTATCATCACTGTCATCAAGATGAGTGTAATATTAATCTTTGTCCAAACATGAGGGGCACATCAGAATGACTGTTAATAGATAACTGCGAGTAACCTTGCAATCACATCAGCCAGCACTTCCAGCTCTATTGAGAACATGCTAAAATGAATCTAAAAAGTGTTAGTATTTTCAAATTTTTGCTTTTGAAAATAATTTTATCAGGATAATTAAATAAATTTACTCCAGATGAAGCAGATGATGTCTTAAAATCCATTCCATCCCTGTATTCTGTGAAGAAAAGTTCAGAAGGAAATAAAAATATATGAAGTCAACTCAAAGAATAATATTCTTTTTTTTGAAATTATTAGTTTCTCATAAAATTTATTATTTAAAAAAGTGTGCTTTTCTTGTAATCTCTAGATGAAACTTGAAAAGAATTTATTTTCTGAGGATGATTATCAAATAAAAATTATGACATACGTATTCAACAACACATATATTCAAAACTTTCTAGCTTCAGAAAAGGGAGAAGAGCAGTTTCTTTCACTGTTTCCTCCAAACCAATGTTTAGTGAGGTTTCTCATGGTTAGAGCCTGCTACTAGGTTGTTTTGTCCTGTTTTGTTTTTCCCAAGGCCTTCAAAAGTGCATGACTGCTCTTATTTTCAGTTGTGGATGTATCAAAAGGTGTTTGTGGCAAAAGACACTTGCTGCTTCAGGGCCTGTTAGGATAAGCTTTTTTGAACAAAACTCATTTTAATGAACTAGAACATGAAAAGTTGCTCTGACCAGTTCCTGAATATGAGCCTTGTGCAGTCCTGGTCCTATGTATTTTAAATAAATTAGTCTTTAAGGAATTTAAATTTTCAGTGAGTATGTAATTTCACATAAGAGATTACCTGTGAGAGAGTCACCTATTGTTGAGATATCAGACAAAGGGCATCAGAATTGAAATCTTTAAGTAACCCACCATTATATTTCTTTTTTGCTAACAACAACCAGTTAATAATAAACACTGAAGTCTCATTGCCATTGGAGGTATATGACACTGAGATTCTCCTTTTGAACTGAGATAGATAAAAGTACATACCTCTATGGAGATGTCCACATGTGGTCTATGGGTATAAGCTCCTATTATATTCAACAGAGCTCTAGAGTAGCATGAAACAAGCTTAGAGTACGTTTCCACTAAGCCTGCAGTAAACATTTACAAGTGAGTAATTTGAAAGGCTCACTAGATCTCAACTGTTCCCTTCCAGTCTTTTCCTCAAGTCTTAACTTTCACATTCTCTCTACCTCTATACTCACTGCATAAGGTAGATTTTAAAAGACTCCTCCTGAGTCTAGAGAGGCAAATTTTGTCCCTCTCCATATTACTGAATTTTGCTGTTGTTACTCAGGGTACAACTACACCAAGAATCTTAGTGAAACTAGGTGGGATTACAGAATCACAGAATCACAGAATCACAGAATATTAGGGATTGGAAGGGACCTCGAAAGATCATCCAGTCCAATCCCCCTGCCGGAGCAGGAACACCTAGATGAGTTCGCACAGGAAGGCGTCCAGGCGGGTCTTGAATGTCTCCAGAGAAGGAGACTCCACAACCTCCCTGGGCAGCCTGTTCCAGTGCTCTGTCACCCTTACTGTAAAGAAGTTCTTCCTCAAATTTAAGCGGAACCTCCTGTGTTCCAGCTTACACCCATTGCCCCTTGTCCTATCATTGGTCATCACTGCAAAGAGCCTGGCCCCATCCTCCTGACACTCACCATTCAAATATTTATAAACATTAATCAGGTCCCCTCTCAGCCTCCTCTTCTCCAAGCTAAAGAGCCCCAGCTCCCTCAGCCTTTCCTCATAAGGGAGATGTTCCACTCCCTTAATCATTTTGGTGGCTCTTCGCTGGACTCTCTCAAGCAGCTCCCTGTCCTTCTTGAACTGTGGGGCCCAGAACTGGACACAATATTCCAGATGTGGCCTCACCAGGGCAGAGTAAAGGGGAAGAAGAACCTCTCTTGACCTACTGACTACACCCCTTCTAATGCACCCCAGGATGCCATTGGCCTTCCTGGCCACAAGGGCACAGTGCTGGCTCATGGTCATCCTGCTGTCCACCAGGACTCCCAGATCCCTTTCCCCTTCACTGCTCTCTAGGAGATCATTTCCTAACCTATACTGGAACCTGGGGTTGTTCCTGCCCAGGTGCAACACCCTACACTTGCCCTTATTATATTTCATCAAGTTTTTCCCTGCCCAGCTCTCCAGCCTGTCCAGGTCTCTCTGGATGGCAGCACAGCCTTCTGGAGTGTCAGCCACTCCTCCCAGCTTGGTATCATCAGCAAACTTGCTGACAGTGCACTCAATTCCCTCATCCAGGTCATTTATGAATATATTGAATAATACTGGTCCTAGTACTGACCCCTGAGGGACTCCACTAGACACAGGTCTCCAACTAGACTCCGCCCCATTGACCACTACTCTCTGGCTTCTTCCCACCAGCCAGTTAATAATCCATCTCACTACCTGCTCATCTAATCCGCACTTCCTCAATTTATCAGCGAGGATGCTGTGGGAGACCGTGTCAAATGCTTTGCTGAAATCAAGACAGACCACATCCACTGCTCTACCATCATCCAGCCACCTCGTCGTGTTTTCATAAAAGTCTAGAAGGTTGGTCAAGCACGACTTCCCCTTGGTGAAGCCGTGCTGACTGCCCCTAATGACCCTCTTATCCTTGATATGCCTAGAGATGGCACCTAGGATAAGTCGTTCCATCACCTTTCCAGGGATGGAGGTGAGGCTGACCGGTCTGTAGTTACCCGGGTCCTCCTTCTTGCCCTTTTTGAAGATTGGAGTGACATTTGCCTTCCTCCAGTCCTCAGGCACCTCTCCCGTTCCCCACGACTTAGCAAAGATGATGGAGAGCGGTCTAGCAATGACCTCAGCCAGCTCCCTCAACACTCGTGGATGCATCCCATCTGGACCCATGGATTTATGGATGTCCAGGTTGCTTAATTGGTCCCTGACCCAATCCTCATCAACTGAGGCAATCTTCTCCATTGTCCTGTCTCCATCTGGGGTCTCCAGGGTACAGAGCTCCTCAAGACAACTTCCGGCAGAGTAGACAGAGGCAAAGAAGGCATTCAATAGCTCTGCCTTCTCTGTATCCTCTGTCACCAGGGTACCCCCCTCATTTATCAGTGGGCCTACATTGCCTCTGACGTTGGCTTTATCTGCCATATATTTGAAGAAGCTCTTCCTGTTAATAATTAATTCTGGTAGTTGTTGGATTTGCATGTGGAAAAGGGAGACAGTAAACTAAGAGATCATTTATGTCACCAGCCTTCAAATATGAAAGTTAGGAATATCTGAGAATTTATAGGCCTCCTTATTTAAACATCATTTTGCATGTTTTAGATGAAAATCCCCCAAATAAAGTTAGAGGGAGAGGAAATATTTGAAAGCAAGCTCCTTATAATTTCTATAAATACATAGAAGACTTCTGTCTGTAGACTCGGTCTTTTTAAACTTGTACTTTACCAGTGAGAGTAAAGGGACCTACTGATGACTTAAATTCATTTTGGATTGAGCCCACCTTGAAATCCTTGTTAAATCAGAACCTACTTATACAAGACTGTTTCTCTTCAGAAGAGAATGTCAATGTATACCTTTACTGTAGTTACCCAGCACTATGTGTTGTATACTCACTCAGGAAGGGGAGGCATGAATGTTAGGACCTCCTTGGCTTCAGGTGTTTAAACCACCTCTCTAATATCTTGAGAGGATGGCTTGTACTAAATTGGGCATCACTGAGGATCTAAGCCCAGCTGCCCTCAGCTCCTCCAGTTATCTGAGGGTGAGTTGGAATGCAAGGGGGTTTACTTCCTGCCAAATTGCTTTACTGCCCTTTTCATGCAACAAGTACTTCACAGTAGCCACAGTCAAAGTCAAAAGTTTAATCTCTGATGTAATTTACAGCTTAAAAACTGACAATAAAGGTGCTGTAGCCCTTCTAAAATTGATTATATATCTGGGAGAGAAAGTAGCACCTCATTTGTCCTTGTTCATTTCAATAAACTCAGAATTAGTCACACAATTTAGCCTGAAATTTCAGTGTGTTCACTCATCATGGTATGGCAGTAGTGGTTTTAGGGTATATTGGAACATAACTGATCACATTACTTTGAAGTTTCCATTATAACCCTGTGAAACAACTACATATTCATTTTGCTTAGCTTCTTAACCCCTTAACTCACTGCAGCAAGCAGTGGAAAGCGGAGGGAATTTTAATGCAGTAGAGTTGACTAAGTGAATCAGAACAGGATAAAGCATTTCTTAGGATTCAGGAGTTGTTTAATTTTCTTGTTTGTTTGTTTTGTTGTTTTTTGTTTGTTTTGTTTTGTTTTTTTTTCATGTGCTTATGACCTTGGCAGGTGTAGGAGGGCTTGTAGTGGGGCTGATTTGGGATGGGAAACTTCTTAGTCAGATCCAGAGGTAAGTGGTGGTTTTACAGATCAAGAAGTTGATCAAGTCAGGTGTCTAATTGAGAGGAACATAGAATTGAACCACTAAAATTGTTCTGGTCAGGAGACATAAATGTAACATTAGGATTTTTTATTTTTTTCCATATACAAAGAAAGATTTCCTGCAGTTTTTGCAAATACAGCATCACTGAATTTGGTCTCCTGGCCAAACACAGGTATTTACAGCTTCCCCTGCTTAAATTATCTTTGAAATGTGAAATGGATATTATATTCTTCAACCTTGGGCTATTGAGAAAAATTGCAGTACATCAACAAAAAGCCAGGAGAATCCACATGCTAAGGTCACAGGTGAAAACTCTCATATCTGAGCTGTAGATCCAGAGCTGTAATCTTTGGGCTGCCTGCCTTTAGTATGGTAGACTCATGATTAGCTCAGCTATCTGAACAGCTGGCATAATTCCCTCCACAGCCCCAGGAAAATCTCTGAGCTGTAGAAAACAAAAAAACCAAAACAATCCCAAAGTGGAAAATAACTACTTAGTTTAAAATATAGTAGGTAGCCATACCTCAGACAACTAGAAAAGGAAAATCTGATGACCTGTTCCTTGTAATAAATACTCTACTTTTACAAAGAGTTTTGTTTCATTTAAAGCATATAAGTGGTTGTTAAAATGACCTTACTCATTTTTATATGTTTGAAACATCTTTATATACTTCATGTTTTGTGAACATTTTTCACTTGACAATGTGGAATGACATACTGTGTTTAAATAAAGTGACTAGAAGAGCCACTATAATGTGATAATTATTTTTCTCTTATGGTAAGTATTGGTAAGTGTTCCTATTTTTTTCCAAACTATTGTCTTTATTTTGCCAATATATACCACAAAAAAACAGGATTGTCAGGCAGCCCTGAACTTGCTATGGAGAACGGAGTATAGCACATGCTTTTGATGCCAAAAATAGTCAGCATAAGAAGCAAAGAGTAGCATCAAATGGAAATTAAAATCCAAATGCAAAGCTTCTCAGAAAATCTTTCATCAGATTCATACGGCTCAACTTTAAGATATTGTGGGTGAGGTCAGAAACCTGACATCCTGCATTCTCCATATTTCATCTTTCTTTTAGAAAACAAGGCAAGAAATTTCTAATATCTTCTGACCAAAAGTTCAGTCCAGGTCCTGGTGATCCAAGTTGTTCATACTACCATGTGAACAAACCACTAGACAAACTTTTCTGTGTCCAGAGTAGCAATTTAGGAATTAGATATGCCAAAGTTAAGTCAGAGACATCCGTGGTCAAACACTTTACCTTTCAATCTTCTCATTTCCAAAATAAAGCTAATCTTACTTGCAAAGTTTGTAGGAAGTGTAATTAATAACTGCAAATGGCTTTTAAAAATCTCAAATCAAAACTCAGCAAACTATTAATATTAGTAATAAAGCTGAGGAAATAAGCTCATCTTTCTCCTTGCTGTGAACCATGAAAGGTAAAATAGGACAGAAAATTTTGAGGAGTGGTATTTAGCTGCATGAGGCCAAGAATAGCACAAAATATTTTATCCAGCAATAATTTAAGCAAAGTCAGACTGCACTAAAAAAGCAAGTAAGTGTGGTAGCAAGGGGACAATCTGTAAGAGCCACTGTGCTGTATTGAGACTGATAATGTGGCATAAGCAAGGTAAGGGGAAGTATGAATAAAAATGTAACCTACTGTGCTAAAGTTTCAATGTATTTTAGTTTCTAGCCCCAAAAAGATTTATCAGCCAACATTTAGAGAAGCAAGCATGGGTTCTCCTACATTATCCCTGAGAACATAATATAATTTAATTTTCTTTTCTTGGTCAATTTTCTCTGGGTCAATGATAAAAGACACTGGCTAACCAAAGCGAATTTGGTGGTTGCTTTCTGATTTCTACTAACAAAATACCCTTATCACAGATTCCAAACCAAGAAATTGGAAATTATCTCTAGTTTGAGTTTCCCACGCTCTAAATAGTGCCTCTGTTTGCAAACTCCAGCAATGATGCACTACTGTTTTTAATCTCTTGGCACGATGGTGAAAACAAATGCCAAGAGTTGTGCCTTTCTGGGTCCTCAGAACTCTGAACCCTTAAAGCCAGTGCAATGCTGATTAGAGCAAAGAATTTGGCTCTGAAAGTTAGGACATAAAATCTAATAGTCCCAATATTAAAGTTATTAATTGACACAACTTTTACTCAATTAGAAAAATAAAAAATTAAATAAATATTTTGGACATGGTTCTTTTAAGAGAGTTTGGGATAACTATTTCATTTAATATTTTCTCCTGAATTTTGGTGGAGAGAGAGGTACATCTCCAGAAGATAATCCCAATTGCAGAGTGAACAAACCTATCCTTTTGTTATGCCTTCTTCTTTTCAAAAACTTAGAAATGAGATGATTAGGTTCTTGTTTCAGGTTTCTCCATCATGTGTCTAAAGATAGACTGCTCTTTAAAAACAAACAAACTTCAATTTACTGCACTAATACAACAGAAGACATCTGGTCTTTGAAACACACATCATTTCAAAAATAGCATTGCTTCTGGGTGTATGTAGACTTAAGAAACATCTATTAATAACCATCTTTTATTTTTTTTCCTGAACTATTTAAAATGTAATCAGTACTGAGAAATATTTCTTTCCAGCCACGTAAAATTGTGGAATCCAGCCTGATCAGTTAACAATTAATTTATCATATAAAACATTTCCAGTCTTCATCATGTGACCTTCATGGCACTCAGCATTAATTAGGAGCATAAGGCTGGAGAAATTTCCAGTGTCATCAAACCCAGACCCAACTGTCTGTTACTGCAGACAACTACCTCATATGACCTTGTTGACAACACTTTACATTCTGTCTTCAGGTAGTCAGATTTTTTTCTTCCATGCCTCTGATCAGAGGCTATCCTCGAATGTTACTGCTCCCTCCAGAGCTTAGAAACTTTTTCTGAATTTCCAGCTTACATTTATTCTCAGGCTGATTTTCCTATGTCTGTTCTATAGCTAGAGGACTGTGTTCCTCTCCACTGTGAATTAGATGGTGGTCAGAGAAGGATCAGAATAGCTGGAGGTGAATTAATATCGACTGTGTTACATGTCACATGAGCTGAGCACAGCAAGGTCCCTCCTGACACACAATTTTGACATGAATCTTTGCTTCTGGAGTTACTATTCCCTTACTTGTCCTTCTTTGCAGGAGTTCATCCTTGATCCTTTAAGATCCTGGGGAATACATGACCAGATGTTTTTAAACCCTTCCCACAGTCATTTTCAAGTCCTACATGAACAACTACACTTGCTCTTGTTGAACCTCATCAGGTTCCTTTCCACCCAACTCTCCAGTGTGTCCATGGCAGCACAGCCTTCTGGTGTGTCAGCCACTCCTCCCAACTTGGTATGATCTTGCTGAGGGCAGGCTCTATCCCTACATCTAGGTCATTGATGAAGATGTTAAACAAGACCAGACCAAGTACCAAGCCCTGGGGAACACTGCTAGTTACAGGCCTCCAAGTAGATTCTGCTCCACTGACCAAATGTGCTACTGATCAAATGCACCACTGTGCCTCCTTACCAAACCACTAAGTGGGTACTGGTGGATCAAGACCACCATGATGAAACCATTCTTTGTCTGCTTCTGATTATAGTTTTCAGTCTTGAAGTCACCAAGAGCAATTGGAATTAACACTTCTTTATCTTGTTCATTTTAATCAGAAACTTTATCTGGAAGAAGAGGGAAAAAAGGACATTATTATGAAAACTTCAGACTTGGAGAAACTGTACTTGAAAAAATGAATAGTCAGATAATTTTGGAGAAGCTCTGCATGTGACATTTTTGTAAATACATTGCAAAAGTACTATGGAGGATTTGACATTATTAACACTAAAAATATTACGAGAATCTAATCCTGCAAGATGCTGAGTCTATGGGAACATACAGCATTTGGCAGCTCTCAGGAAGCTCTCAATAACTCTTAGATTCAAGCTTAAAGTGCTGTGATCCTGAGTTGCCCATTAAAGATGCACTAAATGTTTCCACTAAGGGAAGTCCCAATTATGTGGTTTTATATAGAAAAAGGGAAAGTTAATGAATGGAAATGTAACAGCTCTGACGCTACTGAAGCACTGAGCTGTCATCCTCATAACTTTCCCAGGGAGATAAATATGCTCTTTCCAGCTTCTCAAAAGTTATTATTGCATCTGATTTACAGGCAGTATAAAGATAGAGAGGGGGAAAATCTGTGGTAACTTTTGGAGGTTTTTCATAATGAAAATTTTAAAAGCTTTTTTTTGAATGAACAATGGGGAAATACCATATTTTTATTAAAGAAGAAAACATGGATTGCAAACTAGTTTGTATCTTAAAAAATAGTCATGTTGGCTAGCGTGCCAGCATACCATGTTAGAAAATTCCTGAATTCCAAAGCAGCCTTAATTTCAACTCAAACTTTTGAGGTTCGCAGATATCCTGTAGAACACTCTAAAACCACACAGGTTTTCATCCTTTCATTTGGAAAAGGGACCAGGATGCCCTGGAGGGGAATAGGATTAGACATTGGATTTTAGGTAAATTGTTACTGGAACAGTGCAATCCATACCCTGGTTTAGTTATCTGTATTACAGTAAAGAAAATTGCTTTCTGGAGCCTCCAATCTTTTTCAGTTTTAAAATGAAGAACTCACTTAAGTTAGAAACCCAACTTTTATACTACTGGAGTATGTTAGATTAATGCTACTTATCCTGTCTGTTGTTTCCACTGTCTGTCTCTCTGCTTGCTTCCCTCTATTTTCATATTCCTGGTAGCAGGCACCATGAAAAAGTGGTCATGGGAAGGCAGGTGAATTTGATATAACCCTCAGCCTGTCTGCATTGAGAATCAAACCCAAGTTTCTTGCTGTTAAACCCTGCATGCAACTCAATAAACCTTCACATTTCTGTGCATTTCCTGCTTTTAACATCATTTTGAAAGTGTTAGTAGTGATGCAAATCGATGCAAAGCTACAGGCAGAGACAAGACACAATATATTACTCCCCAGGCAGACAACACGTGTACCCCTCAAAGAAGGTAAATCCTCAATGTTGTGTTTAAACTTAGGTGTCTGCAGTATAGGTTTGTTCCCCTCCAGGTGTGCATGTCAACCTAGGCTCCTTGACACACATGGACAGGGAGTCCACATAGACAGTGGGTGAAATTCATCTCATCTTAAAAAGATGTTCACATTTGTTGGGGTGAGTCACATCCTTGTTTCCATTGACTGCACTGATGATATAGTCTACTGCTTGTTCATTATAATAAGAACCTAAATGCTCAGCTCATATGGAGGTGGCTGAATTGAGCACCTCCAAAACAGAGCAGACAAACCCACTTTTAATTCTTTTATTTGCAGCAAAGCTGTATGCTACAAAAGACCTTAGCATTTTCATCCACATGAGCTTCAGTGACTTCATTCTATGTGTTCAGCTGTTTTGTTTTATTTTATTGAGAAACTCAGTGTTTTCACCTTCCTTATTTAGAAATTTCCCTCCTACCCTGAGTTATCAGGTCACTTGATAGCTGACAGTTTCATGCCCTTTTACTTTCTCTGGGGGAGTGGCAGGTGGGGAGAAGAAGAGGAGAAGATATATGAGAAAAGGAGGTTGTTTTGTCCTGTATTTTGCAGAGACCCCAAATCAGAAAATGAAAGTGTTCAGGTTTTTTACCATCTATAGCTCCTGAAATATAACAGCCTTCTGCAGAATGATCTGTTTGCAATACCTAGTTTCTGCAGACCCCATAGCAGAGATAGAACCAAATGATGGGAAAGGAAACTATGCATAGCTATTCACTGTCTTCATATTTCCAGTTATCACACTTTAGGCATCTTGTCTTGGCATATAAAGGAAAAAAACAAAACAAACCAAAACAACAATTACCAATACCTAAAGAAGTTAAGTGTTCAGCATCCTAGTGTTTGATGAGCAGCAAAGCTAGTATGCTTATCAGGGAAACATGTTTATGGGACAGATTGTGCTCTTGAAACACATAATGTATCTCTCACACCATCATTCTTTGAAGTCTGTATCTGTGACAAAGAGATCAGAAAGAGATCACAAAAGAAATATTGATGAAAGAGGATAAATCAGAGTGGTTTTCAGTAGGAAAGAAACAATATATCTGCTTGTTGCTGTACATGGTAGAGCCCTTACAGGTAAAACAGAACAAATCAAAAGGAGAAAAACAAACAAGCAAACAAAAAACCTCAACAAAAAAAACCCAAACAAATTTTAACTAAGCTACAAGGCAATCTAGTTTATAATACTCCTAGTTTTGTCCTCAATTCATATCCTCTGTCCAAAGCTATCTGGTGATGATGTTAATAGGCAGCATGCCTAGAATCCAGGCAGAATAGGTTAACTGTAATTTCAGGTTTATGTTTTTCCTTCTGAGCTTAAAACTTCCTATCTGCCCCAAGATGTCTTGCCTTAAAGCTACCTCTGGAAAGTAACAGCAATTACATAAAACCCAGAAACCATTCAAGCAAGAGTAGATATATTAAAAGACTTATGGTTTATATCAAGGTTTTTTTTACAACAAACATTAATGCAAACAGAAACTGGCTATTCACTGGAGAAATTGTTAGATTTTATAACAGACAGAATAGTGTGTTGACCTTGGAAATAAGAGTGAAATGAACATATAGCAGTTTGCTCCTATAATGGAGTAACAAGAGCAAATAACCTTGTACCACATTCCTGTGTTCCTTTATTGTTTTGGGGGTTTTTTTTGTTTGGTTGGTTGGTTTTTTTTATAAGACCATGAAGATGTTTTCATACCATGTATCTTTTAATGTGAGAAACCAAGGTAAGTTCTCAGGTATTTTCAAATAAAGTTTCACAACATGATGCCCATGAATACAAAATATTACTTTTTAATGGTAACTGAAGTATCCAACAAACAGAAAACCCATTTAAAAAAAAAAAAAAAGTTAAAAGTCTTATAAAGAAAAACATAGATAAAAAATAGCTATTCTAGATAAAATAGAGAGGTGGAGGTTTTTTGGGTTGGTTGGTTTTTGTTTTGTTTTAGGTTTTTTGGGGTTTTTTTCCCCACTGGATAAAACTCTGACCTGTCCTTGGTCATGTTTCTACTATACTTGAGACAGCCTGATGCAAGAACAGCTAAAGTCTTGTCTTCCTTAAGGAACTTAGATAGTGCTTATTAATTTAGTAACCTACCATTTATCTTGTTCCAGTGTATGAAAATAAAATATTTCCTAAACCAGCTCTTTCTATTCCATGTGGCTGTTCAAAAAGATGAAATTATTTCAACAGCAATTATTTACCTGGCCTATCTTTAACAAATATTTATCATTTCACAATAATTATTTGCCTCTTATTATTTGACTGCTTAATGATCTTTCCATCATCAATACATTCATCCTCTACAGTCTATAGCGAAGTAAAGGAATGGTCTCAGTCTGAAAGAGAGGGGAATCAAGTAAAGTAAATGCAAGTGTCTTTCGTGATATTAAGGAATTATTTCAACTCTCTGTGGTTCTCACTTTCTGTTTAAACTGCAAATCTAACCTTCAGGTTGATTTGACTGTTTCGTTGAACCATCTCATCTACAGTTAATGCAATTTTAATGGGCACAAACCAAATGCATATATTTAAGAAATTATAGAATAGATTATCACCACATTCAGCACACCTGAAATTCAGTAAATATAATAAAGAACCTATTTTAGTTTTTATAATTTGAGTATTACTTTACATTTCACAAGGGAACATCCTTACCCATACTTCATCCGGACAATGTGCCTTGGGCATATTACTAAATATACAAGAAATAAAAAAGAATGTTTTATTTTTTGTTCAAGTGAAATAAACAAATAAATAAAGAAATGAGAATTGTTTGTTCTGTGAATAAAAAGATCCATCCTTAGGGATATAGTGTGGTTTTCACCTAATTACGGCATTAGCCTGAAGGCAAAATGCTCAAATGTGGAAGATTTTGCCTCACATGAGTTGTTTTACAGCATAAACACAGTTTCAGAAAGGTCCAGCCAACCATGTGGTCTGAGACCTAATTACTGAAAAAGCTAGGCAATCCCAGCTACTCAATTAAGGAGCTATTTTAACTGGCCCAAAAAGAGCTTCTGTCTAAAACCAAAGGACTCTGTGTAGGCATTTCTTGAACAGCAGTGGATGTATATACCTTTCAGGAAACAGAAGGCACCGTGGGAATACAGCGTAGTAAGTAATAGCTCTTAGCGGGGTAAAACTAAGACATTAGCTGTTAACTCCAGTGTTCCACCACAGAGACCCAGATGCTAAATCATATGGGAAGACATATGTTTTCTCTGATGAATTAGGTCTGCTCCCTAAAAGAATTAAACTCTGTTTCCTCACATTATATTAAAGATGCTAATGCATCTTACACAATGATAAGAAGTGCTCTGCTTAGGGAAGAATCTCACTGCATACTTGTTCCCTGATGTTCCTATTTGGTTCTTTATTATTGTGATGATTTATTGTTTGTTACTAAAGCTCTTTCCATTAAAAATCTCCATCCTCCACTGTGGGTAAGTGCTTTCTAACTAATTGATTTGGGGATTTCCTTAAATTAAAGTAAAAATAGAGAATACATCGAAGCCAAAATTAACATTTCCATACTTGACTATCTAATGGTTGACATGAGCAGTTGCAATTCTTCAGATGGGTCTCCAAGAGTGGAACTGTATTGAAATAGGTCCGTATAGACAAAACATGTTATTCAATAAAATATTTCCAGGCAGAATATCCCAGCAAAAGTGGAACTGGCTGTCGAGGGAAATGACTAGGATTAGACAATTTCTCTTCACGTTCCATTTTGGGATTCACCCGTTATTAGTTCTGACAAAACCTTTTTCTCCCCAGCTCCAGGGAAATTCAAAATTAGAGGCTGCTGCTTTGTTTGGTGCATTCGGGGAATTGTACCCTTCAAATCCACATTAAATGCTCACACATAATGTTGAGCCTAAAAATGAGAAAGCAAGTGAACGGATGTTTGAATAAGCGCTGTAGACCTTATTTTCTTTCCATTCATTGATGATAGCCACAGATAGCCACAGTCTGCTGGTGGATACCTAAGAGGGATGCATCAACTAACAAATGCTTCCAAGTACAGATACTATTTAAGTGGTATGACTGGAGCTTAGTTCATCCACTGGAAATTATACTAAATTTGCATTTAATTATATGGAAATTGAAGTGGGAATCTTGTATGACTCAAAGAACCATCCTACAAAACTTCCAAGGCTAACTAGACTGGTTGTCTAAGGGTATGATTGCAGTGTGAGGCTGTTGTTCAGGGGTTAACCACTGCCACATTTCATGCTTGTGCCAAGATGGTTTGTGGGTAAGCAGCAATCTCCACCTTGTTTTGATTTTCATGCAAAGAAAGCCAAAAAACTAGAACATAAGAAAGCCCCAGCATATGGTAAAATACATTATAATCAGCAAAATCATACCTGGCCCACATGGTACATGTTTCAAAACCCAGCAATAGCATTGGCTGCTACAACAGCTGGTTAGCAGTGGGAGGAGGAATGCAAGAAACATGGAATAAGGGGCCATCTTTGCCAAAGGTTTCTGTGTGAGCTTAGGGAATTCTCTGAATCTTGTCACCCAGAGCAAATAACGTGTTCAGATCTCATCTTCTCCTGTCTATGTCTGGCAAAACTTTCAGGCTAACAATTGTGGTTTTGCACTGGCCCAGTACAGGGACTGGAAGGTATGGGGGTACATGGTGCCTGACATGGCACAGTTCTACTATTGTGTATATACCATTCACAAGTATGATAACCTTTTGCTGTGGGACTCTACACACTAGATACTTAAAAAAAAAAAAAAAAATCTCATTTTCCATTTTCCTCAAGTAATGTACAAATGTATCTGAGGAGTTCATCAAAGTTTCCTGTCTATTTGATGGAGAGAGTAGATAAATACAGAAATTTCTATAGAGGAAGGGGGACCAAGGCATGTTAATAAAATTTCATTAATTATGGCAGTGGTGTTTTGGGAAAGAAGGGGAGTATTTGTGGTGAAAAAGTCTTGTTCCCTCTTTTTCCCTGAGCTGTGCATGAATTTCTTGACCCGTGCTCACATACAACAGTTGGATGCACACACACATTTATTTAGCCATTGACTAGATTAAGTAGTTTATTCTCAGAGGGGGAAGGGAAATATATAGAGTGGTTAAGTGGACCTTTTAAGTGTTAGTCTTTTTAGTCCAATAATCATATTATGGTTTAATAATTTGGAGATCCAGGGACAGGACTAAGCATATAAATACAATAAGAATTGGGACCTGCTGCTTTCCTTTGCCTTTTGATTTCAGAAGACTGATGAGGTGCAACCATACAATCGTCCTCTCAAAAGGTTTAAGGAATCTCAAGGTGTGTAAAGAGATGTAGGAATAGACCGTGCCATGGAGGTGTCCCCACTGTTCCACCAAAAATTTATAATTTCCACCAACTGAATGGAATGACATGGGTTTGAGTGCTTATGTGGCCTTGGGCACAAGTATCTTCAGGGAACTCCCTCAGCTGATGCCCCCAATTTTAAATTCAGGTTAAATTGAAGTGATTGTGTTGAAGCAAAATAGTCTTCGCACCTGTGTTTGTTGAACAATGCCACTGGCTTCCTGAAATGTCCCTCAGGTTCACAGGAAAAAGACATTGCCCAGGACTATTTTTTAAATTGTGAAGTTCCCCTCATATGACATTAAACTGTTCAAAACATCACTGGAGATCTCTATACCAACACATTTCCATTACACACAGTTTTCAGTACTGTTTTCTGCTTCTCCATCTCCTGGTTAAAATCTTTCTGACAAATCTGTCAGTCTCAGTCTTGTCAGAGGGATCAGTCCTGGAGCCATATGTAGTGCAACAGCAGGAGGGAGGGGAAGGAAATGCTTTTTCTCATTTATTGTAGGATACTGTGAAACCTGAGGAGATGTGGTTGTTTATAATAAGTGTCAGAGGACTGCAGAGTCATAGAACAAATTTGCAGGGATCCAGAGGATGATTTGGTCCCTTACAAGGTCAACTGGACACTTGTTTTTCTGACAGACATTTATCAATGCTTGCTACTCTTGAAATTACCCAAGGATAGGGGCTGCCTTTACACTCCTGAGGACAGAACATATCTTCCAAAGCCTCACTATCCCTCCTGTCATAAAATTTCTCTAATGTAAAATGAGGTATAAAAGTTCCTTCCATTGCTTTCTACCTACAATGAAAACCAAACAGTTTATTCTCTTTCTCTCTATGGTATCTTCTGCAAATTTTAAGACTGTTTAATTATCTTTAACTAATTACACAATTCACATTATTACTGACTTTTTATTTCTGAAAAGATTTCTACCCTGCTTAACACACACAGAGCTAGTCTGTGATACTCTGTAATCCCATTGTGGGCACATTCATCCTTCATGAGATAGCCTATTCTGCTTTCTTATAGACATTTATCACACCTTAATTTACCATGGAAGAACACAGTAAGGGGTCTGTGAATGCCTTTTAAATTAAGTTATAATGCTTGGCTTGTCCCTCTTATGATTTGCTTTAAGATTTGGACTTCAAACACATCCCTGTCCACCAGTGCTCCTGTACTCAGCAGAAATTATTGATTCTTACATGATCCTTGTTTGAACTCAGATGTGAACCCTGACTTCACCCAGCTGAGCAGGAGCTTGAGGACAGTGTCTGCAACTGCCCAGTCAGAGACACTGGAAGTAAGTCAATATTTAATCTCTTTGTTACACTGCATAGTTTGAATTCCTCATGCCCCACGTTGGGCACCAAAAAGGACTGTGGTGGGTTGGCTCTGGCTGGATGTCAGGTGTCCACCAAAGCTGCTTTTTACTCCCCTTCCTCAACTGGACAGGGGAGAGAAAATACAATGAAAGGCTTGTAGATCAATAAAAGGACAGGGAGAGATCACTCAGCAATTACCATCACTGGCAAAACAGATTCGACTTGGGGCAATATATAATATATAAGGATATATGTGTTTGGGGTTTTTTTGGGGGTTTTTTGGGGGGATTTTTTTGGTTTATTGTGGGGTTTTTTGTATTGGATTTGAATTGCCATTTAGAATTAAACTCAACTGGGGGTCAAGAAAAGGACACTCAAGTGTCCTTTAATATGAATAAAGTTACAAAAGGTAATAAATAAAACATAACATCACAAACCACTAGAGACAGCTGGGGCTTTTATCTGTGCTGTAATGAAATACTTAACTAGTGAACATATGTGATACTTGAAAAAATGACCTTTGCTAAGCAACAGGATTTTTTTTCTCCCTTCTTCAGAAAAAAAAATGAAAAAGTGCTATATACAATCCTACAATGTTTGTGGTTTTATTAAAGCTTATTTATTTCTTACAATCTAATGTAATAGTGATGAAATATGTAAGAGTGACAGCCCCAGAGACTGACGGCTCTGTTTACCTACACAACTATGAAAGCACCATCATTGCAATGGACAAATCAACATGCTTTAGCTGTGTCCTGCAGGTCCTTTCTCCAGTGAAGAGAGACTAGCTCAGTCTACATTGTTTGTAGTTTTCTGTTTCCCTGAAGACAGCATCAACCTTAGTGCCAGCACGGTATTTTGATGAATGACTACTCATATTTGGATTAAACCCACCAAATGCATTTTATTTAGCAGATAAGTAATGAATTTTGGATACTACTAAACCAAGATAAATGAGAATCGATGACTTAGACTTGGAAAGTTATATAGCTCATCAATAGTCCCTTGGTATCATCTAGTGCCATCACTTACCAGTTGCCCTCACTACAAAATTACTTTAGTAGACTAAGAACATGGCTATATGTTGAAGAATGAGGGATATAAAGAGTGGCAGCAGCATACTAGAAAACAGTAACAATTTATGGAAATATTTTCAAGCTGAGAGCTGAAGAGTTATGGCTTGACTCTTAGCATGTGCTGAGAGTTATGGCTTATCAGTGGTTCAGACTCTGTTCCATATACTGTTGGTGGCGATCCAGGAAGCCAGTGAAGTTATCCATTACTGGTGCAGAGATCTGCACAGAACTCTTAAATAAATAAATAAATGAAAGTTTATTAAAGATGTGATGTGGTGGTTCAGGATGAGTTTTGAAGATTAGCATTCACCCTTTTGCCCAAAGGGTATATTTTAAAAATACTAATGAATGCTGTGACCGAAACCACTAAACTTTAACTTCACATTCCTTCATGTTGCCTTGGTGTGATTATCTGCTGTGCCTGTTGAAGTGAAATATGGCACTGCATCATTGAGAAATCATGCTGAGGTCTCATTTTGGAGCTTCCTTTGTTGCTTTTGCATTTGTTGTCACATTGTGCAATGCTCTTGCTGACAGTTTTCACCTTTGTCCTTTTTGTGCTGGTCACTTGTGTTCCATGAAAAGTACAGCTGTTAAGGATACACATCTTCATTTCCCTTCTTTCTTTCTTAGCAGAAGTGAAATAATTCTAAATGTCTAAAATATGTCAAGGTATTGACATAAATACGTCAATAGTTCATCAATGTCTTCTTGAAGTGAACGGGACATTTTATGTTCTTCTAAGGCAGTTTTCCATGACTCTTTGCAGACTCTGTTGTTCTCTCCTCATTTTGGGAATTGTGGCCTAGATGATGAAGAAGATACTGCTGAGACACTGGAATTGGTTGCCCAGAGAAGTTGTGGATGTCCCTTCCCTGGAAGTGTTCAAGGCCAGGTTGCATGAGGCTTTGAGCAACCTGGTCTAGTGGAAGGTGTCCCTGCTCATGGCAGGGGGGTTGGAGCTAGGTGATCTTTAAGGTCCCTTCCAGCCCAAACCATTCTATGATAACAAGTCCAGAGTGACAAGTCTACATTATGATGCCTTTGCTGATTCAAACGGTAATCCAACACCTTCGAAGTCTTCAGGTTTTAAAAACAATCTTGATCTTCATATTTTTTCTCCCTGAAGGATGCCTTTTTTTTTTTCCTCATAAACTCTAATTCTCTTAAAGAAGGTATGATACTGACCTCAGGCAGCAATGATTATTCTTTACCTACACATATATGTCTCTAAGCAGCAATAGAAATATGACAAATGAGTATCAGTCGTAACCATAATCCCCAGCCTCCCCTGGGATATACCAACTTTCTTAATGAGAGAAACAATAACCATTCTAGTCCTGAGAGAGCTGAAGATAAATGACTGTCTGCTGTTGATATTTTGATGTATAGGACAAATATAGTCTTTCTATTGAGAGTGTTTATAGAAAGCCAGCTGAAACTCTTAGGCTGTGTTCTTGGTAGGTAAATCCACTTGATTTAGTAGAGAAAAACAGAAATATATTATTGAATCACTGCTTTCTCCAGGTTCAAAAAGGGTCTTTTTTTTTTTTTTTTTTTTTAATTCCTGGTCCCTGTCTATTTTCTGTAAATAAAGGACCACCTAATGAGTGGAACAATACTTGGAAAGTCAGGTTACAAAATTCAGAGCTTTCTCTTAAACTGTCCTTTTGACAGACACATACAATGGCTCTAAAGGCCACAGATGTTCTTAAAGGTCAACAAAATATTTTAGTAAGAAAAAGAGACACATGTAAAGAGGCACATTCTAATGGATCTAAGAGATAGAATTACAGTAATATTTCCTAGTATTTCCAGTAATGTTACTATTTTTTCCTCTAGCTTTCAGACTGTATTATTATACTCTGTGATGTAATATCATTATATCATATAAAGACTGTACATCATACTTACTTTAATTAACCTAGACAACTCATTTCTGTCTGATGGTTTCTTGGTGGCTAGGATAGTGTAAAAAAAAATAAAACAATTTCTTATCTTGAACACAACATCATTATATTACTGATACTCTTCTGTTATGTTTTATGTTTTAACTCCAGCTGGCAACTAAGCACCAAGCACCACACAGCCACTTGCTCACTCCTCCCGGTGGGGGAGAACTAGATGATTAAAAGTAGGAAAACTTGTGGTTTGAGATAGAGAAAGTTTAATAGGTAAAGAAAAAGCTGTGCACACAAACAAAAACAAATAAGGAATTCATTCACAATTTTTCCATTAGGTGTTCAGCCATCTCCAGGGCAGCAGGGCTTCATTATGTGCAATGGCTACTTGGGAAGACAAACACCACCACTCTGAATGTTCCTCTCTTTTCCTTCTTCTTCCCTTGGCTTTATATTGCTGAGCATGATGTTATCCAGTATGGAATACGTTTTTAGTCAGTTTGGGTAAGCTGTCCCAGCTCTGTGCCCTTCCAACTTCTTGTGCATCCCCAGCCTACCTGCTAGCAGGTAGTACAAGAAACAGAAAAATCCTTGACTGTGTAAGCACTACTTAGCCATAACTAACACATCCCTGTCTTAGCAACATTGCTTTCAGCACAAATCTAAAACATACGCCCATATAAGTTACTATGAACCACCATCCCAAAAAAAACCCAAAAACCAAAACCAACAACAACCTTAACCCAGTCAAAACCAACACAATTTCAAAATCTAGATTACTTGTAAATTTAGTCCCTCCAAATGATATGCTAAGTCACACCTGTTTGCAACATGCAAACTCTGTCTGGCATAATCTAAAATTATGCAACCAAGGATGACCAGGAAAATCATTAGGATGCCTTTGGTAAAGAGGTAGACATTGGACAAATATCTATGAAAGAAATATCCTTCCAAACCTACACAAAATCAGATGCTCTGGACCAGGAAGCCAATGGAATCTGAGATAATTCTGAGGCATTATCATCTCTGCTTGCCCCCCTCTTATAATCCTCCATGGTCATACACTAGTAGGCACTGTTGGACACACAATATTAGGTGATTGCTGTGCACCAATGTGATTATTCTTGTATTCTAGTCTTTATGTTCATATGGGAAATCCTTTATGTCTTCTGTCATTCCATCCAAAAGAAAAGCAGACTTCTAAAGGAAGTTTCTGAGTACCAGAAACACCAAATTGTTAAAGCAAAATTGTAATTGAGAACTTAGTTTATCCATGATACCTTAGTTCATTCTAGGTACCTAACGTGACTGATGGAAAGAGAGAACATATCTTCTTCAGAGGACAATTCCTTCTCTCCTATGAGCCCTTTGGAGCTCCTAGGACAACTAAACCACTAAGCCATGTATTCCACATAGATGTGGTTACACTGACTCTAAGTGCTTCCCTCAGTTGAGACCTGCAGAAATAAATTGAAGTGCAGCATTAGGCAATGTCAACACTGTGGAAACAGTGCATCTTGCCTCCTGGAAATCAATAAGTAGATTCTGGACAATAAAATCAAAATCATGATGTTCCCTGTGTAAACATCATATCCCTTTGCAAACAGTTGATAGGTCTTCTTGCCATCAAAAAAATATCAAATACTAGGAAAAGTCTAAATACTGGAGTACATTAAAGTGTCTGGAATGCAACATGTGAGTTTTCAAACACCCTTTTACCACACCACATTCTTTTGTGCTTTCTAGTTCTTACTCATACTCTTGATGTATCTTTTTGACCTAGGAAACAGGTCAAAGGGCTTCAGTGTAGAAGGTGGCACTTATGAAGAGGAATGCAACAGATTCACCTTACTCACCCTACAGAAGATGTGACCTCTTATCTGCTATCGTTGAGGAACAGAGGTATGACAACAGAACTACCACCAGACTAGGTATAATACTGGCAAGCTGAAGCAGGCCAATTTTTGGTAGAGCTTTTTTTAACTGAAGGAACATAACCTCTGAAATACCTTACCAAATCAAATTAACCACTTTCAGAGAGTTTAAAATCCAGATTATTATCAGTGGGAACACACCAGGACACAACCTGCTGAGAAGAAGTGTACTTCTTGTCAAGCCCTAGGAAAGCCTACAGTGTAAAGAAAACAAATGCAGTCTCTCTGTTACAGTGTCCAAATTCTCAGAAACTGGAAGCCACAACAAACCCCACAGAATGGAGGAGATGTGTCATTTTAGGATCCTACAACTGTGTTTTCACTGAGTACATTGCATATCTGAGCAAACAGTTTTAAAGAGGCAAAGCAAAGGGACAGAGGCATCATATTTTCACAGTGGTACACCTGACATTTCCCTGGTGAACTGTATTCTTAGTGTCCTCCTATTCCTTTTCACTTCTCACTCATGCCTTTCCTTCCCCAGATTTCTGATTCTTTCTCACTTGGGGTCAATTTATCCTGTAGAGTTCTGCCTCCAAGATCTGAACTATATAACATATTTCTTTCCAGATTTTCCCTCTATGAAGCTCAGATGTCAAGGTTTGTTAAACAGCAAAATTGACAGACACTCTAATAGTTGTACTCAGTTTTGTGGAGGTTCTCTTCTTCAGAGTTTTATAAATTTCTGTTAAATTCAAAGGGAAAAAAAAATTACTAAGAGAAGCATTCTTTACAAAACTTTATTTTATAAAACTACTGTAGCAACCATTGGTTACATATGATGCAAAAACAGTGAAGTTAAGCCAGTAATAGTTTATAGGGCAAATTATGTCTTCATTATACACAAACAATAGCTGTATAGTCAAGGAAGAAACACTAAAGGACATTTACCAAGGCTTACCAACTAAATTATCTCTTTCTGCTGATCTCATGACCCACTCCAGGGGTTTACCTCACATTCAATCATCCCTTCAGACCTGCTGACATGGCCCAGCCAGTTGTTCTGGTTTATATGTTTTTGTATTATACTTATGGGCTGTGATAGACCAATAAGAGACCATTCTCCCACTCCCAACCACCTGCCTCCATGTAACTCATAATTGGGTTGTGGCTGGGGAACATTAACTCTCCAAAGGTGTATGGAAATGTTTTCTCTGACTGGTGATCTGGGAGATTTTATTGTCATGATTACCATCTTGCTTTTCTATTCTTAGCTCCAGCTCTTGATTTTAGTGTCTGCCATATCTCAAGAGGTTTTACAGAGACAGAAGTAATTTTCTGGAGAAGAATGTGCAAGTTTCTATGTGGTACAAAATATGAAAAGGGAGCATGGTCAGATGAATAAAAAATCAGGATATGAATCAGACTGCTAAAAACAAAGGGAACATTATTAACTGCTGGGGCTTTGGGTCCTGAGAGGCAGACTATATCTTATAATGTCAAAGCTTAGTGTAGGGGGAAAAAAAAGTAAAAATATCACAGTTGTTTGTGGAGAACTATGTTTAATAATATGTGGGAGGGACTGCTGAGATCAGGATAGCAGCATATTTCCCAGTTCTCTAATATCGTTTGGCCCCTTAGTTATAAAGGGGTTTACTGGGAGATTGAACACAATCTCTAAATCCTTTAGTATCAACACAGTCTGAGTCCAAACCAAATAATCCATAAATAAATGGCAAGCCTTTACCCCTGACCAAGTCAGGAATTAATGAGATCAGAACCAATGCCAGGATTGCCTCTTTGGCTGCATGTAAGGATATATATCTGCTTTCAAAATGAGCATCTGTTTCTTGGTTGGAGAGATCATATCACTAATTATACTATTACAAGCTTGGGGAAAATCCATGGGAGTGTGGGAAGAAGCAAAAAGTTTCAGTGCTGTGGACAGAGTGGTGGAAGGGAGTAAAAAGTGTCTGTTGAATAATACTCTTTTCCAGAGAAATTAGTTTTTAAACCTTTCCAAACCTCTTTCCCACTCCAAACCTCCCTCTGTCTTCGCTCTGCAGTTTTACCTATATTTCTTGGAAGCCTGGTACCATCTCCATAATCTTTCCCTGGTATATCATCAGCTCATATACACAAATATGGTGCCTTTAAGTGCTAGAAATAAGAATGAGGATCCCAGGAGGTGTCAGTCAGGTATTCTGCCTTTTGGGGCCACTTCACAGCTATCTTTTTGCCACAATTGAAAGGACAACACACTTTTTGATTAAATTACAAACCCTTCATTTCCCTGCACCAGGAGATGTGAAAAAAAAGCAAAACAAAAAAAACCCACAATTCTCACCAGTGAAGTAGGCAAAATCAAACTAATTTATAGCCAATGATTCACCAGCTGCAGAGAATTACAGCATACTATGGTGATGTGAGCTGCAGTGTGGCTTTTCAGTGCTTGGATTGTTGTCCTGAAGTCTTTGGAAACTGCCTCTTCCCTTTAGAAGAAGGGAAAATCCAAGCCTTGATGAATGGTGTAGTTAGGATAAATGTAGAAATATTTACCTCAGATAGAATGCTGACAAATGTGAAGTGATCCTTCTTTTCACCATGATTGTACTTCAGCTTCTTATACAAAAGAAATCTTGAAGAAGATTTTTAGCCTGGGGGCATTATATAGATGCTGAAAAGTGGTTATTGACTGGTAGGAGAGTATGATACACTTGAAACATATTTTAAAGTACAGGCTGGTTTGCTATATTTGCTGTCATTTCTTAGAACTCGGGAACTGACTTCTATTCATACAGGGCCAAACATGTCCCTGTGTACTCCTGTGACCTGACTGGCTTGGAAGAACTATACACATTAAGCAAAGCATTAAGAGTAGTTTCCACTAGAAACTCCCTTTTATCTGATTCCAAACATGGAAAAAAATAAAACTAATTGTCTTTATTAGATATTAATATAATCTCAATTATCTTCAGCCAATATTAAATTTTTTCCACATAAATGTATCTGTCATCTCAGAGTTGTCCTACTAAGTCTTTTCATACCATCTAGTACTAGAGTTTTGTGCCTGTGCCCCATGGACATAACTTTTCTGATATCTTTGTGTCAGTGTGCTCTCTCAACTTTAACTTTATCTTCTGTAGCACTGCTCAAGTGATAACTACCAGTCACAGTCATAATGGTTGCATGTGGTCATGATGGCTGCATCTGGCTCCAAGTGGATTCAGGGGAAACAGATGACAACAGGATAACCAAGGGCTAATTTGAGCAATAAGCTCATCTAACCACAGTGCTGAACAATGTCTGACTCAAGCTAAATTTGGAAAAAAAGTAGAATCTGTGGTCAGTATGCAAATATGACTATGAGTCAATCATAAATAGTGAGCAGCCCAATAGCCCTTTGAGCTCTCCTGAAACAACAGGATGCATGCCAGGATGTTCTCTTGAGTAGAGACGCCTCTGAAGGTTGAGCAATTCATCACTACAATAGATTCTCAGTAAGTGATTAAAAGCATGCTAAACTTTGAAATCTTAGCTAAGTGATATAAAGGATTGATTGTGTGTATATAATCCTTTAGATATAAACCACTGACCAAGTCTGGGACTAGGATTAGATCCAGATGCACCTGGATTCCACTCTGAGAAGGAGTTTAGACAGCAAGGGTGTCCTTTCTGAACCTCATGACTCAATGGGAGGGTGTCCCTGACAGTTTTGTCTGACCCTATCCTTTATGCAGTAAATAATCAATTGTACCTTGTCATTTCATCTTATTAAAGTACTGTCACATTTACTATTGAATGTTGTTAACTCACTGTTTTATATCCATAAAGCATATTGTTGCTTTTTTTCTTACGGGTGAAGTGCATCTCTCCATCTGTAACAATCCTCTACTGCAAAGTTCTTAATAACAAAGTTTTCTGATTTTGAGTAATATATAAAGCCATTTATGAATTCTCTAATTGTCTTAAGAAATGGAGAGTGACTTTTTCTTCAGTCGTTACATTATGTTTGCATTTTCTTATTTGGGTGCCATAAATATTGCAAGAACCTGGAAGTATTTACAAAGGTTGCCTTCTTCTGCCTTGCTTGGCTACCTCTATGAAGTTTTTTATTTGCTCTTACATCAAATGAAGATGCAGGCTCAGAAGGTTAGTAACACTTAAAACCATAGAAAAGATCAATATGGGATTTGGAAAAGCGGGAAGAAACAGCCCTGATGAAACTTTATAGCCCACCAGAGAGAGGTTTGTTATTGGAGCATCGTGAAGGGAAACTCAGCATAGACTCAACCCACCTAACTGGCTCTAAATTCTGAACACAGTAACCCCTGGGAAAAATTAACATCTCTAGAGGGTAGTACAGTCTATCCCAAGATCTCTTTCCACTGACTATAAAAGGAGCTGAAAGTGTCTGTGCTCCTTTTTTAGGCGGTGAAAGTAAGATGAGGCAAATCTAGGCTCAGCAGAGAATCCAACTTACCTGTGAAGAAAATGAGCTCTAAAACCACTTTGTAGATTGAAGAATTGCTGAGTCTTTGCTCTGTGCAGGACTAGAGGATCCTGGCACAAGTTTTCTAACACTTAGAATTGCTGCTGAACATGTCAGAAACACCTCAGTGGAGATATAAAGCAAGGAAAGAAAAGGCAAAGGACGGTGAAATCACAGACTAGCCTCATGTTTTCCTACCTGCTGCTGTCAGAAGTGTTGGTCATCACTGCATGCTTCTGCATTTTGCTAACTACCTGTTTGCCATGCGTTACAAAAGCTGTTCCAGCATGTCAACATACTCCATGGGGTTCTTTTCTTGTTGTTGTTTTTTTATCTAGTGTGACAGCAAGCTGGTTACTAGGAAGTTAGTAGCACAGCTAGAGAGATTATTGCAGTAATCACTCCTGGGGTCCTTTTCTCAGCAATCACATTTCATATCACACATCCATGTATTAACTTTAGTCAGCATCAGCCGGACCAGACAGAATCCCCTATGCTGTCCAGCTTGTTTCTACGTGTGCTTTCTTCCTTCTCAGTGTTCTGTCCTGCAGTGATGTTACTATACACAGTATGAAAGCAACCTTTGAAGCTACACAACCACATTCACACTTTGTAGTCTGTAAGCCATGCTCTCAAGCACACACCCCATCTATTCCCTCAGACACACAGTGCTTGAGTAGATGCTCTGGGGGTAACATGCAATGACCTTGTGCATGCACTGCCCTAACAAATTTCTCCTAGGTCTTTCTTGGGCAAAATTTTTCTTTGCTCTCTCATGACTGCATCTTTCTCTTCAAAGAAATTTCTCATGCCTTCTCTCTGACAGCTCAGTACATTATCTTGCCTATTTTGTTATGCTCAATACACATCTTCTTCCTCTGGTAGTAGTGTCTCATATAATCCCCAAGTTTATCCAGTGGATGTCTGCTACAGAGTCTTTCATTCATGTCTAGAAGCTCTGTGAAGAAAGGAGGGAAAAGGGGGCTCCACCTTTGCCTGCCAACTTTTTGGCTTTTTAACCTGAAAAAAAAAGACCCATCACAGAGATTATTCACTATAGCCTAATGTACTGGTGTTATTCCTGAGCAGGGAGAGATTACATTAGGCTGTCAAAGGGAGCAAAACAACCAGGCAGAAGTTGCAATAAGAAAATTGAAAATTCAAGAAAAAACATTTTAAAAAGTTATTTCATCTGGGACATTGAGGAATATCCCTAGAGATTTGGTGAGGTTCCTTCACTGGACATACTTGGAGGGAAATTTCTTTTTACTATGTAGACAAGCTAGGTTAGAGGAAATTCACCATTTGGATAGCATTAAGGTGATGGTAGCAATATCCCACATCTCCAGGCTCCACTAACTATATTTAATACTGTAAAAAAAATGAGTAAAAAATGTTGGTTTTCCCTTTAGGTTTTGCAAGGCCTTAAAATGCAGAATTTAATGATACTATAACATAGCCAAAAAGAAAGGAATGTGTGGAGAGCCGCCCTGAAGAGAGGGCCCTGGGGGTTCTGGTCCATGGCAAGTTGAACATGAGCCAACAGTGTGTCCTGGCAGCCAAGAGGGACCCCCGTGTCCTGGGGGCATCCAGCACTGCACTGCGAGCCGGGCGAGGGAGGGGATCGTCCCGCTCTGCTCTGCACCGGGGCGGCCTCACCTCCAGCACTGGGGGCAGTTTGGGCACCACAGGAGAAAAAGGATCTAAAGCTGCTGGAGAGTGTCCAGAGGAGGGACACAACATTGGTGAAGGGTTTAGAGGGGAAGGGTATGAGGAGAGGCTGAAGGCACTGGTTTGTTCAGCCTGGAGAAGAGGAGACTGAGAGGAGACCTCATTGTTGTCTAGAACTTCCTCACCAGGGGAAGAGGAGGGGCAGGCACTGATCTCTTCTTTCTGGCAACCAACGATAGGACCAGGGGAAATGTCAGGAAGACGTGCCATGGTTGGTTGAGGTTGACCATGAGGGAAAGGTTCTTCAGCCAGAGGGTGGTGGAGCACTGGAACAGGCTCCCCAGGGAGGTGCTCATGGCACCAAGCCTGACAATATTCAAGAAGCATTTGACCATGCCCTCAGACACATGGTCTGAATGTTGGGATTGTCCTGTGCAGGGACAGGAGTTGGACTAGATGATCCTTGTGGGTCCCTTCCAACTCACAACATTCTATGATTCTGTTCTCAAAGCTTAGGGTTTGCCTTCACAATACCCAGTTTAATCTGATTTCAAATAGCAACTCCTCTGAAAGGGAAAAGGTGACTCATGTTGACATGTTGAGACTATATAATGTATCACCATTTAAGTAATAGAAGTCTTAATCGCATTCATTCATATTTCATAGTCTGTACAAAAAAACTCTTATTGTTGCCTAAAGGCTGCATCAGCTGGAAGGCTGGTAACTGGGCTACAGTGATATGAAGAGACCTTTGTAAATCCAGACAGGAGATGGAGGCAGGATTGGGACCTAGAACATCAGATCATCAAACATGTACATCAACAGTCCTCCGATTTCACATTCCGCTTGGAAGCTTCATTTTTTGTCAAAAGATAGTGAGGATGGACAGCATTTCTGGGAACACCTGCCTTACTTTCTTGCTTCCAGTTTTGTTCTGTTGTTTTCTGTTTCCTCACATATGCACTGGTAACTCACTTCTGAAACAGAGGGGTGACACTTATAGTCATTAATTAATTTGATTGATGCAAAGCCTTAAAACTAAAAGAAATTAGAGATCTTGGCCATCAGAGATGATAGGAGAAAGTACAGCACCAGTAGGAATAGTCAGGAGCAGTCAACATGGATTCACCAAGGAGAAATCATGCTTGACCAATCTGATAGCCTTCTATGATGACATGAATGGTTGGGTGGATGAGGGGAGAGCAGTGGATGTTGTCTACCTCGACTTCAGCAAGGCTGTCAACATTAAATCCTCATAGGTAAGCTTAGGAAGTGTTGGGTTAGATGAGTGGACAGTGAGGTGGATTGAGAACTGACTGGATAGCAGGACTCAGAGGGTTATGATCAGCAGTGCAGACTAGCTTGAAGCCTGTAGCTAGTGGTGTCCCCAGGGGTCAGTACTGGGTCCAGTCTTGTTCAACATATTCATCTGTGACCTAGATGAAGGGACAGAGTGTTCCCTCAGCAAGTTTGCTATCAATACAAAACTGGAAGGAGAGGCTGGTACACCATAGAGCTGTGCTGCCATTCAGCATGACCTGGACAGGCTGAAGAGCTGGGCAGAAAAGAACCTAATGAAGCTGAACAAAGGGAAGTGTAGAGTCCTTCAGCTAGGGAGGAATAACCCCAGGCACCAGTACAGGTTGGGGGTTGACCTGTTGGAAAGCAGATCTGCAGAGAAGGACCTTGGAGTGCTGGTGGACAGCAGGTGAACCATGAGCTAGGAATGTGTCAAGAAGGCAAATGGTCTCCCAGGGTGCATTAAAAGTGTGGCCAGCAGGTCAAGAAAAGTTCTCTTCCCTTTCTATTATGCCCTAGTGCCTGGGGTACTGTGTCAAGTTCTGGGCTCCCCAGTTCAAGAAAGACCAGGAACTACTGGAGAGAGTCAAGCAGAGGCTACAAAGATGATGAGGGGCCTGGAGCATCTCCTGTATGAAGAAAAGCTGAGAGAGCTGGGACAGTTTAGCCTGGAGAAGACTGAAAGGGGATCTTATCAATGCTTATAATTATCTAAAGGGTCGGTGTCAAGTGGATGGAGCCAGACTCTTTTCAGTGGTGCTCAGTGACAGGACGAGGGGCAACGGGCATAAAGTGGAACACAGGAAATTCCATCTGAAGATGAGGAAAAACTTCTTTACTGTGAGGATGCCAGAGCACTGTAACAGGTTGCCCTGTCCTAAATGGCATCTGATACTTTTAAAACCAACATTCCTGTTACTGACAACATCTAAGGATCAGGAATTCCCAACTTTTATTGTGAAACTCATCATTTTTACCATTATAAGCATCAATCAAATTACTACTTATCATAATATACTTTATACATCTGCTTTCCACAGTGAGGTGAGGTGGAGTTGGTCCACTGTCCAAAGCAAATGATAAATTCTAGAATCAGTAATACAAAGAAGCCAATTAAAGTACCTTATTGCATTTTGTTAAGCTGCTCCAGACCAATTATAACCATATTTCTTTGTGGTCTAATTAGGTACAACTCAGTTCCACAGCGTGGAAGCCTATAATGAGCGAACACGTGAGAAACACGGTTTAGACTCCATGTGAGGGATCATTAATATACTCTGGGCTGCTGCTTTGGAAAAGGCTTCACCTAATTATGTGGGTTAATTCACTTAAAGTAAATGGATGAATTGCAGCCGTTTTCAGTGTCTGAAGGCCCCTTAGACCAGCAGAACTGTAGATTAATAAGTTGTTAGGAAGTGATCTGTTGACCTGCCCCATCAGTCTTCACTTTCACTTCATATGCTCTTAGAGGCATGAAATTCTAAAGTGGAGAAATGTGTCGGTCACTGCCATTTCCATTCTGCTTTCTCTAGCACTTGCCTAAGAAATTATCAGAACTGGTGAACAGTAAAATACAATGTCTGATATGTCCAATAACTTCAGTTGACTTTGGATCAAAACACACCACGTATAGGAGATAACAAGTGCCTTGCTAGCACAAACCAGCTTAGGTAAAAGACTGAACTCCTTTCAGCTAGCTGTGACTGTCTAAAAGTCAGGTATACAATCTAAAGGTATTGTGAAGGATACTTCTTTAGCCAACTGAAAGAATAAGACATGCAGATTAGGCAAGTTATCTAAGTGTAAAAAAAAGGCCATGTCATCTCAGACTATTCACATCAGAAAAAGAGACAACTTAGGGGGTATATAACAGGATTCAAAATCATGATGGAATGGAAAGAGTGTATTGAGACACATTGTTAACCACCTTTTTTTGATGGAAGAGAAAAAGAGATATCAAATTACAGCAGTAGGAGCCAAATACAATGCAAAACCCCCCTGGGTTTATTGGGAGTTTTTTTGCCTTTCTCAGTTAGTAGTAGACCTTTGAAAGTCCTTTGCAAGCCATATCATCATCAGGAAATCCTCTAAATGGAAAAATGAAGAATGGAGACTGAGAGATTATGAAGGAGGAAGGATCATAGGTACTTTTTCTGTTCCCTAGGTGCTTGTTTATGGCTGGTGTTGGAGACGGAGTACCAGGTGATACAGACTGTTGAGATTAGTCAGAACTCTTTTTATATCCTACCTTGTAGAGATTAAGACATTGAATGTTCCTCAAGACTTCCTCTTGGTTAGCTTAAACAGCTATCTTCCAAGCACAGTAGATTTATATATCACATAAAAGTTTTCACATGTATTGTACAAGGGGCCTAAAGGTCAAAAAGATTGTTGAACTGTAGATGGTAGGTACAACAGTATCAATTTTGACACTTATATCCCTTTGTAGACCTAGCTTTGGGGAACAGTCCCCATTTGCAAAGACCTCAGATCTCAGAAATTTCTCTGTCTTCTGAATGGCTTGTCTAAGTGACAGCAAGAGAAATCCTAAATAGGTTTGTTTTCTCATATTCACACTTGTCCTTAAGGCACTAAAGACAAAAACTTCTTCCTATTCCACTCCTGAGTAGGAGGACCTGCCAACTTACTAATTGAACTGAGTACTTAGCTCGCATGTTTCTGATGTGCCTTTTTTCAATTTATTTTGTCAGGATGTTTTTAACTTTTCTTCCACTGTTGCCAGCACACTCTAGCTCCTCATAAGGCCCATGAAAAAAAAAGTTTTATTATAATTTTTTCTTGTCATATCTCATTCTCGTATGAACCCTTGAATCCATGAGGGCTTGTGGAATCTGCTCAAATTGAATTGCCTGCTGTTGGAAAGTTTGAGCTCTACAACTCTGCCTATGATATTATAAAGGAGAAAAAATATTCCAATGTGCACACTCAGTATTTTCCTCCAAAGCATCAGTATGGCATTGTTAGATATACTTGCCATAAGAAAGAAGAAGGCAAATATGTCCACAGAGTGAAGCAATAGAAAACATCTCTTCAGCTGCAGTTCCAACTGAAGGTATAGGCAATAGCTCATTGTCCAAAAGACAATTAGTAACAAGTGGTGTCCCTCAGGGGTCCATATTGAGCCTAATACTGTTCAATATCTTTATCAATGACATTGGCAGTGGGACTGAGTGCACCTCTCAGAAAGTTTGTGGATGACACAGTCCTATGCAGAAGGACTTGAGGGTACTGGTGGATGAAAAATTAGATGTCAGCTGGCAATGTGCGCTTGCAGCCCAGAAAGCAAATCATATCCTAGGCTGAATGCAAAGAAGGGTGGCCAGCAGGTCAAGGGAGGTGATTCTTCGCTTCTACTCTTGTGACAACTCCACCTGGAGTATGGCATCCAGCTCTGGGGCTTTCAGCACAAGAGGATATAGACCTGTCAGAGCAGGTCCAGAGGAGGACACAAAAACGATCAGAGGTCTGTAACACCTCTCATGTGAAGAAGGGTTGAGAGAGTTGGGGTTGTTCAGCCTGGAGAAAAGAAGGCTCTGGGGAGAACTTTATTGCATCCTTTCCATACTTAAAGGGGGCCTATAAGAAAGACAGGGAGAGACTTTTTACCAGAGTTGGTAGAGACAGAACAAGAGACAATGGTTTTAAACTGAAAAAGGGCAGATTCAGATTGAATATAAGAAAGACATTTTTTATATTGAGAATGGTGAGACGCTGGAACAGTTGCCCAGAGAACTTGTGGATGTCCCATCACTGGAAGTGTTGTCCCATCACTGGAAGTGTTAAAGGTTAGGTGGGATGGGGTTTTGAACAACCTGATCTAGTGAAAGCTATCCCTGCCCATGGCAGAGGGGTTGGACTAGATGACTCTTCCAATCCAAACCATTCTCTGATCCTATGACTTAGTATGAATATATGTCAAGGAATGGTGGTTTTTTGAAATAGCATTTGCCATTATAACCAAGTCTATAATATACAACAGGAGATTTATGCCACGTGGAGATTTCATGCTTGCTGTAAGTCAGGAAGCCTCTGTAGTTTCAGCAGATAAATACTTCACAGAATCACAGAATTGCAGGAGTTGGAAGGGACCTCAGGAGATCATCTAGTCCAACCCCCCTGCTAAAGAAGGTTCACCTAGAGCAGGTAGCACAGGAAAGCATCCAGGTGGGTTTTTAACATCTCCAGATATGGAGACTCCACAACCTCACTGGGCAGCTTATTCCAGTGCTCTGACACCCTCACAGTAAATAAGTTTTTCCTTAAGTTTGTCTGGAACTTTTGGTGTTCCATACCTGGGTCATAAATGCCAAATCCATCTGCTGTGCACGCTGGCTCATTGCAAGCTCCATTAGTCTTCTCTGCACTGCATCACACTAATGAGGTAATCACTGAGCCTCTAATGAATGGAAGTAGCTAATGGGCAAGGATTGTTTGCTCTGGATCCCTTGTTCAAATGCAGCTCAAGACTCTCAAAATATTTGCTTGCAATCAGCTACGAGCTGAGTTTTTTTCAGCTCCTACTAACTAGATGAAAATCATTTTCATCACTATAGGATTCGCCAAATTTGCTGATGGAGGCAGCCTGCAGTTTGCAGTGGATATAAGTAGGGAGCTCTTTCAGAAGTAAACTCTCTGTAGTAAGGCAAAGCAGTAGGTATCATAATTTGTAATTTCATGCCAGTACTAAGTTTGGTTGGAAAAAAGAGTATCTTCTATTAATTAGCTTTTCTTAATAGCCACTTTTGAACATTTAATATCACATAAAATGAGACAATTACATAGATAAATTTTATAGGACAGATCTAGAGAAAAACCACCAGAAATTCTGACTTTTGTTTCTTCACCAAACTTACCTGCACTGATTTAAGAAGTTTTATAGTTTTGACCCTGAATGAGTTTAAGTACCTGCAAGATTTCTCTGAGCATTTTCTGTGCTCACCCTTTACTGAGGAAAGACTTTGTCAGCTTTTTGGAAAGGAGGCATGTAATTGAAATCAGTGCAGGTGAGAACCTAGCTTAATATTTGTTATATTTTCCTAAACCTTCATAGTAACCAAAAATACATAACATATAGAGCTAGCTGATTTTTATTTTTTTTTCTAGTGAGAAACATTTTTTGTCAAAAGATAAAACTTTTTATGAAGAATAAAACCCACAATTTAATGAAATTCTCTTCAATACTTCCTATGGCATTTTAATTAAACATTTTTAAAATGCTTTATTTACTGCAGGAAAACTGCATTTATAGTACATGATACATTTAAAGATTAATTTTAATGGCATTTTCAATAATGTTTTCAGCAGAAAATATTATGGGGGGGAAATGAAACAAAATCCTAAATGCTGGTTGCATTGGATGAAATTAAATCAAACACAAAATTGACATTTTTCATGAGGTGCCTTGCTTGATTTTTTAAATAAATTGAAGGTTGTTTTGTTTTGGTTTGGTTTGGTTTTTTAATAATAATAATAATATGTCTTAATGTTTATTTGTCCTGTTCTTTCACTAGTGTTTCTCATAAATAAATGTGTTCTTCTATGCATACAATGGGATCAAATAAGCTTCTAATTGATGTGTTCGTAAATGGCACATATAATTGTGAAATTGCTTAGCTCAGATCTGGCAGAGCAAACTCTAAAGTAGCAGTGAACAATATAAGTGAGCTAGATTATTTTTAAAAAGTACAGAAACAACAACAAAAAAAGAATCATACAAAACATGTTGACTTTCATGGTTTTAAATGAGCAGAACTGGATATCAGGAGCATGTTAAAACCACAAACAATAAAGATGAATTAGCAGCTACACTGTATACCAAATCTAGAGGCAAAGAAATAGCATTCCCCAGATACACAGGGAACATAATTAAAATCTGTAACAAAAGGTAAAACATGTCTGCAATGAAGGGGAAAAAAAAAGGAACAATTATTCACAATTATAACTAACACAGTATAAAACTTAGCTTTTCTTTCATACAATTAGTGTTTGTTGACTATAGCAGTTTTAATACAATGTGATCAGTAAAGCAGACACTGACACAGGGCCTGAATGTGAAATGCCTTGAGAATCCATTCCGCTTCACAGGGTGATCACAGGTTCTGCAAAAGCAAGAATAACTGATCAGTATTCACAGGATTCCCAGAGTCTTGCTGATGTAAAGTTGTTACTGATGAGTGGCTACTCAAGGTGATCCCAAAATGCATAGTCAACAATGAAGTAGACATAATCTCAGAAAAGTATATTTTCACAGGTTCCAGTGTAAGGCAATTGTAGAAATAGAAGTAGTGGAGAGGCTGAGAGTACAGACAAAACAAATTTATAAAGAAAATATGCAAGCAAAAGAGTAGATTTTGTGTTCTCTTCAACGTCAGCAGTTCCCACACCTGGAGGATGGTGCACCTACTTTTAAAAATACATTTTCCTAAAAACTAGACTAAGTGTAGAAGCCCAAGTGTGACATTGATGCACTTTGCAGCAGAGAATATATCTAAGACATACTGCTCTGTTTTCTAGTTTTCCATACAACGAAGCCTGTAGATTCTTTCTGTTGATAGGAAGGACTCACCATACCATGTATAGATCTCTACAACATAACATGTTTACATTACTTAATGTTAATGGAAATAAAGAGGCATTTTTTTGATGAAAGTGCATGTTACTTTACAATGACTATCAAAGAAGCCTCTTAGGACAGACATCATCACCAAGGTAGCACTTCCAAGATAGACAGCAGCACTATAGATCTCCAAGGCCAGACAAATCGTATTTTTACACTCAGCACCTCATGAAGCAGATCTACATGTTTGTGGTAAACATCACTATGAAAAATATAAGCAGGTTTTTGTAGTGTTTGTGTTTATTCTACCTCTACTTGCTTAATGAATATTGTTTGTATATATCCTATGTTAAAAAAGAAAACAAAAAAAAAACCAACCAACCAACCAAAAAAAACCCTCCAAAAAACCTGGTTAAAATTTGGTATCAAGGTTAAGGGATGGAAAAATAGTCTATTACTATTATTATTAAACTTACAACTGAGATCAAGTTTCTTTCTTCTTTTTTTTTTTTTTTTTTTTTTTTTTACTACAGGTGAAAGCCTTAGAAATGCTCTTTATCTTAATTAAAATTTACTTTAAACCAACAAGATGTCAAAATAGACCAGAGATCCGACACCCCCCTCTCCCAAAGCAACCAAATACAAAACTAATTACATATTGTTATTTATGCCAATTATTAAAATTGTTCAGAATCATAGAATCACAGAATGGTTTGGGTTGGAAGGGACCTTAAAGATCATCCAGTTCCAACCCCCCTGTCATGAGCAGGGACACCTTCCACTAGACCAGGTTGCTCAAAGCCTCATCCAACCTGGCCCAGAACACTTCCAGGGAGGAGCAGCCACAGCTTCTCTGGGCAACCTGTTCCAGTGTCTGACCACCCTCACAGCAAAGAATTTCTTCCTAACATCTAATCTAAACCTACCCTCTTTCAGCTTGAAGCGATTTCTCCTTGTTCTGTCATTAACTGCTCTTATGAAAAGTCCTTCTCCAGCTTTCCTGTAGGTCTCTTCAGGTATTGGAAGGGCGCTATAAGATCTACCCAGAGCCATCTCTTTTCCAGGCTTAACAGTCCCAACTCTCTCAGCCTGTCCTCATAGGAGATGTACTTCAGGCCCCTTGGATCATTCTCGTGGCCCTCTTCTGGTCTCGTTCTAACTGGTCCATGTCTTTCTTGAGTTGGGGGATTTTTTTAGATAATCTTTTCACATCAGGTGTTCATTGTGTTCTGTGCTGCATATACAAAGCTTAGAAGACAGTTCCTGCCTTGAGTTCACATAAACATCACAAAGAGCTAATAAAAACACTCTTCTTTAATGAGAAAGGGTATCCTTCTGAAGATGACATTCAACTCAGCTAATTTAAGGTGTAAGTGTCTCCACCTGAGTATAATGGCTCCCAGGCTCCAGGCTCCTATTACAGTAATTACAGATCTAATCAATATAGACAATGGATTTTTAGGGTGGGGGTCATTTGAATAAAGTCATCAACTTCAGAATGACCTAAATTTCGCTGACTGTCATTGACTAGCATTAACTACAAAGGGATCTTCAGGGTAACAGATTCTTTTCAAAGAAGAAAGGCTGCAAGTGGAGTGAAAAGAAAACTAGCTGAAAAGGGAGGAACATTTCTATAGGTGTCAATCATCAATATGTTCACTCTCTGTGCAAGTCATAGAATCACAGAATGGAGATCATCTAGTCCAATCACTAGCTCAGATCAGGGTCAGCTGAAGCAAGGTGATCAGGGCTGTGTCCAGTTGCATTTTGAAGAGTCCCAAGGCTGGAAACTACACAGCTTCTTTGGGCAACCTGTTTCCCTATTTGACCACTCCTACAGTAAAAAAAAAAAAAAAAAAAAAATGTTTTCTTATGTTTAAACAAATGTTCATATATTTCAGGTTGTTCAGGTTGTGCACGTTGCCTCTTGTCTTGTCAGAGGAAACGACTGAGAAGAGCCTGGTTCCATCTTCTTTATAACCCTCATCAACTCCTTACACAGATGGATAGGATCTACAAGTGGATAAGGTTGCAATCCTAGCTCTCTCAGCTCACCTCATATGTCAGATGCTCCCATCCCTTAATCATCTTTGTGGTCCTTTGCTCAACTCCAGTATGTCCATATCTCTCTTTTGTCCTGGCAAGCTCAGCACTGCACACAGCACTCCAGAGGTTTCTCACCAATGGAGGAGAGGAGAAGGCTCACCTCCCTCCACCTACTTGAAACACTTTGCCTGAGCTCTCTGTGTGTTAGCATCTCATAACTGCCAAACCATTTTCTGAATTCCTTAGCACTGTCCTCAGTGCAGCCTCATTCATGCCAAGCAACCAATGCCTGCATGAAGCAAATGCAACCAATCAGTAAATGATAATTTCAAGTCAATCACTAACAGATGCTTGTTTTAAATAACCTGGCCATGCTCCTTTATGACTAGTGTGTGGATATGTGCATATATACGTGTGTATGCATATATATATGAATGTGTATCTGTGAGTAAGAGAGCTTATGTGTAAGCACACACATGCCCGTGTACAGGAGAGAAAGAATCAGATCCTGTGGACCTTGGACAGGCTTTTTCTCTGAGGACTAGGATGAAGGGCACCATATGTTTGACATGAAAGCAAATCCTACTACCAGCACAGGCCATTACTCTTGGCAGGCTCTGCAGCTACTGGGGATTATGAATCTTGATTTGCAGGCAGGGAAAAAATTCAACATTGCAAAAGCCATTTAAATTAGAAATAGATTATCTACAGACTTGCCTCTTGAGTGTAACAAGAGAGATTCTCCAGACACAATCTAACTAAAAGACATATTGGGCCAACAAACCAACAGACTTAATTTACGTTTCTGGTCTAGCTGAGTTTAAAAATGAGTTATTTTGAGTTACTGGAAAAGAGTTTGAGTTCTGTCATACTCCTAGGTTTTGATTAAAGAGGTTTTTTTACCATTTGCTGTAGTAATAGTTGTGCTGAGTTTAGCAGTTCTAGTCGTGGACTATACAGTCTTATTTTAGCTACTATACAAATAGAGAACTAAACTACAATCTCTAGGACAAAAAGTTTTAAAATTCTGTTGGGGTAGATCTTTGGGGTTTTTTTAATATCTGGGGAACTTTACCAGTAGAAACCTGGGTGACTTGAGGCTTTGTCCATTCATATTTCACTGAGTCATTTCTCTTACCTTCATGAAAGGAAACAGGCATATTTATCTTGTTTTTTTTTCATGCATAAAGAGAGAGGGTAAGAAAGAAAAGAGTAAATGAAAGAAGACCCTGCTGCTCTCAGGCTGCTGAAATTACTTTCCTGTGCAGGTTAACAGACTTCTTTACTGTGAACTGCAAAAATAGACTGTAAAGAGCTGCTCCAGTCACATGGTATCTCTAAGTTGCAATAGGAACCTGAGCTATGGATCCATCCTTCAGCCTTCCTTGTCTTCAGAGAAGCATCTTTTACACTTTTGTGGTTTACAGTGTAGATGTTGCTCTTTCCTTTAGTCTAGGCTGTTATTCTGTGAATTAAAGAGCTAGTCTCATGGGAAGATAATTTTTCCAGAATAATAAATCAATTTGATCCTACTTGCTGTTGTTTCGAATCAAGTGAGATCTCTGTCTTCCCTCCACAGAAATGCAATGACACAGACCACATTGCATAAGTTCTGATGATACAACTTTTAACTTTTGAAAATTCATATAGATTTAAGGCTTTTTCATAGCCATTAACCTCAATTAACTTCTCTGTTGTAGAAGGCTCATCCATATAAATTGTAGTCCATTGCTAATAGAAGTTCACCATTATATATGCAGAGATTTTTTGAGAGTTGAATGGTTCCTTGAAAGTGCAAAATAGCAGTCTTCATTGCAAACTGACTGAGATGACTAAAGGAGGCCTATGAAATTATCAAGTGGAAGTCTGCATCACTGAGAGAGAAAGCTCCCTAAAGTCAGTGCAAACACTTTCATTGACTTTATCTAGCTTTGCATCAGGCTCATATGAAAGTTCTCACATTTGCTCTGCAAAGTCGTAGTCTGTAAACACACACTGTTGAAGTGAGTCTGATGAATTGTCCAAAGGATGGAGAATATAGGACAGAATGAACAGATGGATTTTGATACTGAGTGCTGAAAACATGGACATGATAACAGTTCTTCAGAACTATTTACAGCCACCTTCTCAACATGTCAAACTCATGCAGGGAACCAGCACGTGCCAGAGCTGGACCCTCAGTGCCAAGTATCATAAGCTGCAGCCCACAGAAAGGTAAATGTTAGGTCCTTGTCTCGATTTTGTAATTTGTATTTAATTCAGGGTTTTTTTTTATTTCAGGGCTTTTGGTTTTTTGGTTGGTTATTGGGTTTTTTTGTTTGTTTGTTTTGTTTTGTTTTGTTTTCCCAATCATTGTTCAAGTTTATGTTCTAATGAACCTTTTTTCAAGGCACAAATGTCTTGATGCTTTCAGACTGAACACTTCACATATGCAAATCTGTACTGGTTAAGCCCATGTCCAGTCACAGTGTGTTGTATTTATCTCCTCTCCCCTGAAACTGTTTTATACTCTATACCAGTTTCAGATGCTGTAATGTAGATTCCAAATATGACACAGCTGAAATATTACAATAACATTTCATTCATGATAGAGAACCTAAACTTATCTGCAAAGCTGCTAGTGGAGATAGAATCATGTAACATGAGAACCAAAATTTTTGTTTCTGAAAACCCTCAAAATAATATGAAAGGGAAAGTAGGAAACCTCTGGTTGTTCACAATTTTTGCCTTTAGTCACTTGTAGTTGCTAATATTCTTTTTTTCCTGATGTACCAAAGAACTGAGATAAGTGTGCAGAGCATGGTAGTTCTGAGGTACAGAAATCTCTCAGATTTTCCAGACATGGTAGATAGACTTTGATTAAACAGATCATCAGCTTTAGGCATCAACATCAAATTTTCCCCTATGTCAGATAACCTTCCTCTGCAGCTGGGGTGCAATTCATGACTTAACTCATTTGAACTGAATCTCTTCCACTTGTGGTGGTGGGGAATGGTCCCTGAGGGCCCATGTCTTCCCTTTTTGATCACCTTGATGATGGTTTCAATGTGGGCCAGATATAATTACTTTATTAAATGTTTAAGGCCAGGTTGGATGAGGCTTTGAGCAACCTGATCTAATGGAAGGTGTCCCTACTCATGGCAGGGGGGTTGGAACAAAATGATCTTTAAGGTCCCTTCCAACCCAAACCATTCTATGATTCTATATATGAATTCTATATATGAATGATGCATTTTCAGGACAGAAAAATAAAAATAATAAAAATAAAAATAATAAAAATAAAAATAAAAAAAAACCAAGACAAAAGTCATAATACTAAAAAAATATGTGGTGTTTCTTTCTTCTTGGAAGCTGAAGCTAATCAGACACCAGATTAGTCTGAGAATTGCATTACTGGCATTTTAAACCTTCTAGTCCTAAGTCTTTTTTGGAGTCTTTATTCAAAAGTACTATCTGATGATGACATTTTGCCTTCAGTAAATCCTGTTTAAGTTATTTCTTTTCAAATAGTCTTCACTAATTTTCTAGGGAAGTAAATGATACCCACTTTTCATTATAGAAATCTTAGACATTTCTCTGGTGCACAACTGCCCACAGCAGAAAATCTGCTGTTCTATTCAGTCACACTGGCCATTTCAACTTATACTGAAATTTTAATAACAGCTTCTTAAAATAGGACAGATATAATAACCCAAGAGTCTTCTGTCAGAAAAAAATGAGATAGCAGGGTGATGATATACTCCATGTCATATTCCTTCATATTCACTTGATCATTTATTTCTCCTGTGCATTCTCATCACTGTATCAATGGGGCCCAGCAACCACTTTTGATTGATCTTTGCTGAAATAATTTATTTTTCAGTTTAGAAATATGCCCTGATAGAAGTCCTGATCCTTTGTATATACAAAGTACAGGGGGATCTTTCAGGGACTACCACAAGTTTAAGACACAGGTATATCTTACGTATAGTATGAGTTGAACCTAAAGCAAAACTAAATCAAGTAATCACAGAATCACAGAACTGCCTCAATTGGAAAAACCCTTTAAGATCATTGTGTCCAATCATCAACCCAACACTGACAAGTCCCCAACAAACCCATGTCCCTCAGCGCTATGTCTACACGACTCTTCAATCCCTCCAGGGATGGGGACTCCACCACTGCCCTGGGCAACCCCTTCCAATGCCTGAGATGAAATTGGGTACAAATCATAAACCAAACCAAATTAAAACAAAAAAGCCTCCCACAGTGACAACAATAACAAATCCCAAGCCCATAGTATAGCTACTGCTTTATGGTCCAAGAAAGATGTTGTCTCTGTAAGCCAGATCCTTGGAATTCACTACACTAAAAGCCATGCCAACTATTTTCCACCTTCATGCTAGAAGATTGGCATCTGCCTAGCAGGAATTTACCCCCATGCATTCCTATGTCTGAGCTGTAAAGATTGGTTTTAGCATGTGTTCTCTATCAGTGTCACAGTACATGGCAGAGCTTTTAAGAAACATGAAACTGAAAAGTTCATGTAGACCTATAGAAAAGGTCTGTAGCACTGTCAGAACCTGCACCTAGGAGCCAAAACTACAGAGTATGGCATAATTATGGTAAGAAATATAATAGGTGATATTGCATTTCAGAACTTAATATTGCTAGCTGAACTTTGGGGATCATAAGAATATCCATTTCACAAAGGTGTATTGTCCAGGGAGGGGACACATAACAAATGAGATGGAAATAGGGGAAGGGGAAGCAGCAATTTGCCCAACACCTTAAAAAAAAAAGTAACAAGATTATGTGTAGAAGGATTTTTAAATTATCTATTGTTGAACATGTGTAAAATCAGATAATGACATCACAAGCTCAACTCTGATTAAACAAGTGAATAGCAAATTTCAGCAACATTGTCTTATCACATTAAAACCAGGGGAAAAGCTCCTATCTAAGAATGAACTGACCTTATTTTTTCCCTCGTGGCACATTGTGTATGATTGTGTATGATTGAAAAGTCATTAAATATTTTTTTTAACATGATAATGTTTAATCCAAGACACAGTTCCTTTTCAACCTCCTGTAACTTCTTAACATTTGAGTCATACATTTGACATAAGCCCTGAATTGCATTTTTTTGAGGTTGTGTGAGGTGTAAAACTAGAGTTCTGACAAGTTCTTCCAGTAAGTTCTGTCAGGAGTCCCCAGGGCCTACCTGAAACACAAATTCACAAGCTGATTTAATTCACCAAAGACTCAACGACCTTTTTCTAGCTTTCCCTCTGGCCTGTTGTTTTGCTCCACAGAGCTTCAATGCCTCCAACCCTTTTTCTATACCATCTGCTTTTGGTCATTAACATAGACCTCACTGCAGATGCTTCATCATTTATATATGGCTTATCCCCATGTGTGTTGATCCAGCCCAGGGTCCACCAAGACATGCACACAGTGCTATGGCAATGCACTGTTGAAAAGGTGAAAATGGTGAAAAGATGGGAAAAATAAAGGTGTGACACATGGAAATTAGTAAATAAGTAATTCCATTCTCTAAACAAAGTGAACTTAAGGGAAGAACTCCTTCATGCCTACACTAAATCAGGACAGAGAAGGAATCAAAACCACTTAAAAAATAAGGCCTCTTCTCAAGGTCAAAACTCACAGAAGATGCATCCTCCAAAAAATGCATACTCATTTTCTCTTCATACTAGAATTCTTGTAGTAGCATTGTCATCCTATTTCTCAAAACAGCATCCCTGTCACTGGGGATTTCCTTCATAACAATCCAATAGCAAACTAAAGAAACTTATCTGTAACCATCTCCTTCAGAAGAATGAAATGTGGAAGAGTAAGGCTCAGGGTGAAGAAGGGTTATGACTTCATCTTTTTGCCTTGAAAAAATGGTTAAAATTGCCAACAATGTGTGATCTAAATCTAAGTGACATTAAACAGATGACACTGAATGAAAAAGAAAATAGCATTGGTCTTTCTCCATCCATGATCTCACTTTAAGCTCCTTTAACTTTGCTCAGCTATGAGATGCAATCTTTTTCCCACATCTATCTCTTTATTTTTAAAAAGCAATTTGGAGAGCTTTAGGAGTGGAGATATTTTTAGGTTAATAGTGAGAAATCCTGTTTCTCATGAGGAGGATGAAAAGAAGAACATAGCACAGAGATGCTAGATTTGCCAGCACTTCAGGACAGGATGTCTCTTCCTGTTGCCACTTATAACAAAAAAGTGAATGATTTTGCTTGCCCTTTTGTCAGGCAAAAGCTGCTAACAGAGAACACCAGGAATAGTGCTCCCACTGCACCTCTTTAATAAGCCTTCTACAGTAATGGAGACAATCTGAAGATGTTCTCTTAAATGATAGAGTCATCAGCACTTACATGGCCTATTTTCCTCCCTCTTACCAAACCTTCAGAGTGCTCCAAGGCAATCTGAACATTCATCTCTTTAAAAAAAAACCCATAATAAAATATGCTTTAACCCCTGTATCCTCAGGTACAAGTTGAGCCAGACAGTACACAACTCCTCTCCCCAAACTTCATGGACAAGTGACTAGAATCTCACTTGCCTTAAAAGAGGCCACATCTCTTTTGGTCTGTGCAGCCACTGACTATCTTTCCCTAGAAAGAAAGGGCTCCCAGACTCACACTTGGTAACTTCTGCTGTGTGGAGGGAGGAAGAAGAGAGAAAAACAACTTAATAAATATACTGAATTATTCTGGGAAGCACTCAAGGTAACACTGAAATGAGAGACATAGGACACTGGCCTGATAAGATATCATGTGCTGGAGACTAATAGAGATTAGATAGCAGACCTGACAAATCATGAGTTTGCACCAGGGTGGCAAATCTTATGTTCCTTTGGGAATACGCAGAATTACTGGCATTTGACTTTCAGCTGGAGTTAACTATCAGGAAGAAAAATGCTGACTCAGATTAAAATATGTTCAGTTGCATGAAAAGACAATTTGAAGGACATGGATACTTAAACACTAGAGTATGTAGCCAAGGCTGCCTAGCGTGCAAATCACTCCTTACTCACTCAGCGTGTCATTACTATTTCACCATCCCTGAGAATCTGCTAAAAGCCATGGGGAAATACCAGACTTTCACCTTGCAGCAGCATTTAACTACAGAGCAAGCAAATCACAGTTGTAAAAGGTGACAGAAAACCTTAAATTCTCATTCATGTGTTAGTGGAAATAGAGCTAATAAACCCTAAAAAAAAAAAAAAAAAGCCCACAGAAGACACACCACGTGGTTAGCATTAAATTCCAGCTATTTCAGCTAAGGGAGTATGCTCTGTGTTTTACTTAAAGGGAGCTGGTGGAAGTATAATGTGGTTTGTGCAGAACTAGAGAAAATGAGAGTTGAAAAGCTCACCTGTCAGGAAGGAAAAATACAGGGAGACTGTGTACATCACACAGCAGTGTTGCTGTCTTACACACTAATGAATATTTCAGTGCAGCAGCCCTGCATATTTAAATGTAATAAATTGCATTTAATTTACCCCAGATTTTGTTGTTTATTTATTTATTTATTTTCCAGAAGACTGTTTAGCTATGAAGGGAACAGAAATTATTTTAGTCAATGAGGACAGAGATGTCATGGATAAAACTCCTGGTACTAAAATTAGAGCTGCAACTTGTAATGTTATCATTAAGAACAAGATGAGAAATAAATTGCTGCACAGAGAACTAACTAGAAACAAAATTAATAAATTCTATAGATGTAAATATAATGCATTTTTTGCATTCCTCTGAACACTAACACTGGGTGATGCTGTTTTTATATACATATGTTAGTGTTATTCATAGAGATGGTGCCAGGGCTGAAGCACCGAATGGAAGTACACTTCACATGGTTGCTTCACGTATGCATCAGCAATACATGCTAGATTAATGCAAAACCTACTCCCATCAGAAAGGAGATATTTCAGTAGATACCAGGGAGACTAAAGCAGTCAGTCCTTTCAACAGAGCAAAAGCTTGTGGCAGGAAAATGCACATAGGACAGGGAATTCACTCTGATATTTGTCAATACGCTTGATGTGTCTTTTGGATATCTCCTTACTTGTTCCTTAGATGGTAGTTCATAAATAAGGGTAAGAACAACTGAGTTGACTCAACACACACTGCTATGGGTGAGCAAATCAGAAATGTGGACAGTGCCTGAGGGAATATCCTATGTACATCAATACCAAACACTCTATGGTTCTATGATTCTCACTCTTCTGCTTATGGGTGCTGTTGGAGGCAGTAAATGGGTGAAACATTCCATTTGTACTGACAAGAGTGGGTGTCCTTACATCCTCAAAATCCACTCTGTCAGATTTATCATGATGCTGTATCTATCTGTTTATTATCCCTATCGTGAACAGCATCACTAAAGGGATTATGCAAACTTCCAGTAGTGTCTTCATTTTCTTTTGAAAAGAAACAGAAGTTTGTTGGGGAGGGAAGATAGTAATGAGTAGTCACTGAAGAGACAGTTAGACATTAATATATTCTGTGTTGTGCCTCTGGTTCCATTTATGTGAACAGAAATGATTAAGATTTTACTTACTCTTTGGCATGTAGTGCTGTAAGGGATTAACAGACAAAAGAGGGGAGATGAAGTATTTAAGACCTCCAGGAGACACAGAGAGAATTTCTGGGTATCAAAGAAGCCTTTTTACAGATAAAGTCTGTTAAATGAAAGGCATAGGAAGAAAAAAAATTACATACATTTAGGTATTTTTAACAGATCTTGGATACCACAGTGACTGAGGTCTTTAACATGCTTAAAATAAATGTAAAAATTTTGTCTAGACAAAACACAAGAGAGTAAACTGTGGGGAATTACTATGAATCCATGGAATGGAAAGAGATTTTTGAATTATCTTTATGTCTTTAGAGTTATTTGAAAAGCAGAATAACTGGTAGTTACTGCATAGTCTTCTCCATCCATCATCACTGAGATCTCCTAGAAAATAACAATTAGCAATTAATTTTGTTGCTGTCCACTGCCTTTTCCAGAGTGATTCTACTGGACATCATATTTAATGTGACTGAGCAGAAGCCTATGCATCCTCACACACACCAAGCAGGAGGTATTCTTTATACTAAAATTCACCCTTGACAGAAATGACAGTGGCATTGATAAAGCAAACAAGCAAAGAAATAAAAAAATCTGGAATATTTATGGTCAGTTCTCTGCTCTGTTCTGGAGGTGCAGTTGGAAGTAGTTGGGAGGATCAAGATAATCACAAATAACCCTTTGCCAAGTCTCTCTTCAGAGGTCTTTTGCCTTCAGTGCACTGGATTCCTAGCTTGGAATTCCTTGTTTGGAGGTGGTAGATTTCTGCAGCATGACACCCTAGTCCATCACTTTAAGTGACATATAAAAGCACACAATTCCTCTAGCTCTTCCCCTCTCAATAATGCCATCATCTTGGAATAAACATCTCCTTCCTCCTCTGTAACAGATGGTGCCATGTAACCCAGAGTACCAGCATATCTGTAGCAGCAGTAATGAAGTAGGAAAGCTGGGCAGAACAGGGTGGGAGGGATCATCCACACTCAGGAGACCACTTTGCCTGTTATTCCCAATAGTGAAGATGAAGGAGATGTGAATCATTTTGAGAAGGATGGGAACACTGATTGATACATGTCAGGCTGTATTTTAGACCAGCTTCATCTTCTTTTTTAATTTGCTGAGGAATAGTAAATATCCAAGGGGAAATTGTGATGCTACTTAAAAATCACTTACCTAATTAAACCTCAAATGTGAAAATCGCTATTCACTGAGAGAGGCAGTCTGTGATGCTCACCACCTAAGGCTATACCTCAGCCATATGGTGCTTTAATAGATACTGGCAGAGGGAGTCCTTTTTATATTTTAACAGATGGGTGCATGCTAGATACTGGGGTTAGAGCAGAGGGGAGAATGAAAGAAAACGTAAGGAAAGAGAATCGAGAAAGAAAGACAAAGTTCAAAGGATTAATTCTTATTGAACTCTTCCATTTCTGCTCAAAACAGCTGGAGGTTTTGTTTCTTTTCTAGAAAGAACTTCTGTTGTTTCCAAGCCCTTGGACTCAGACTTGCTGATCATAAGCCTTTTCACAGCAGAGTTACTACATGAGAGGTTGTCCTTATGGCAGAAATACCACTACTGATTTCAGAGTTTGCTCACCCCACCAATAGTTGCATAAATTCAGGAGTAGGATTCAATTTTTTGTAGTGTTGCTTCTGCTGTACCTTCCCTCTCCAGGGTCATGCTCACAGTGTATCTTACAACCTCAACAAGTTTGAGCTGTATCAAAAAATGGCCAGAAGACTTCAGAAGAGAAAATCAGTACTAGCATGTTGCAGAGGAAACATGGTGAATATAAAATCCAAGTAGACAGCCAGCAAAGAGAGGGTTACTTGCAAATAACCATTTATTGGGATATCTAGCTTTCAGATAGGTCCTGATCTGGTCAGATTGCAGTTTTAATTGTAGGTATTGGATTCCCAAAATAAGACTAACAGCCAGAGTGACTGTAGGTCTACAATAGTTTGGTTCCATTTACATTATGGTTGCTATATGGTTTAATGTTTTCTAGATTTATTTTGATGGCTGTCATTTCCACTTCTGGAGCAAGCCTCAAGAATCTAAGATGATCATGGCTATGGTGCCTGAGCCAAAATGGTACATGATACCTGTCACCCCTTCTCATCTTTGCCTCACAGTACTTCTATAAACAGCATTCCTTTCACCACATGCATTTGTTTCCCACTTCTCAGGTGTTGCCTCTCCGGAGGCGTGACGACCTGGTTCAGGAACGGCACGGCGACCAACCCCAGGTCGCTCGGGTCATCAGCTCACAGACACCAATGTGGTGGATGGCAAATGACGTTTATTGGTGTGTGACGCAACATTATATACCCCGGGTTTGTGATGTCACTTCCTCATGCTTACATCACAGATCAAATGCTATTGGCTGTCGGGAGAGGGGTCTCATCTTTCCGTACATCACGAGATCTTCCGGTCGCCAGACCCTAGCTAGCAACATTTCCCCCCTCCCTATGCATTATTAAATTGAGCTATAAAAGGTTTTAAAGAATATTTACATCATAACTGAAGGTAAAAAACATACTAAATGCAGCATTTTCTGGGGAAAGTTTAATTTGTCTGAAAAAGCCCGTGGGAACTTGGTGGTAATCTTTTGTCCTCCAGGGATTGATAGGGACCTCTATCAGGTTTTCCAATTAATGGAGGAGGTTTTTAATTAGCAGCAGTGTGGCTGCACCATCCAATGTGACCATCTAGATAACTTGCTCTACTAACAATACTGGACCAATTCTAGGACTTTATCACTGTCCTGGTTTTGTAGGTATCTACAGCAGCTTGGGTACCATTGCTGCAAGGATACACCAAATGTAGACTATGCTATATGTGCTCTTGATAAAATACTGTGTGTTATAATCTAATTCTATAGAAATTGTGAATCCACAAGATATATTAATATTTATTAATCAGTGATTTTTTAAATATTTGTTCCAACTTCTGATGTCCATCTGTGTACCAGAAAAAAACAATGTCCTGTGAACGTATTCTCAGAGAGTCAGTTTCTTTACTGAGAAAGTCTCTTGTTATTTTAATCCTTCATCTGAATTCCTTAGGAAGAAAATTATAATTAACATAAGTTTTTTTCATTATTATTCATTACTCTCTGAAATAGTTCAGTATTTTAAAAAGGCAAAGCTGGATGCTTCCAACAAAGCACAACTTTCATATTGGATTCTACCAAATTTTACTTCCAAGAAATGATAAATGGAAATGTACTAAGATGTCTCTGAAGTCTTTCAATGAGCCCAGTAGGTCATGCAGACATGTTATCAAATTATATTCTTAGATTATTATGAATTCTTATATTAAAGTTGACTTTTACATAACACTTTGAAGAATTTTGACTGGAGCTACTGGATTTGCTTTTTTTGTTTTAATTATTTGTGTCAGCAACTAATCTAGAGTTTCTCTCCCAAACATTCATGATTTTCCATCAGAATTACAACACTGATATGTTGCATTGATATATTGCTATTGCACATCTGACTACTATTTTCTGCCTTCCTTCACCTCATCCTGGATCCATTACTTTACCTGAGATCCAACTTTGCTAATAGCTGGAAAAATCATTGCATTCTCCAGATAAAAAGAAATATTGAAATATAACATGCTGTTCACTGCTTCCAGAATTTCCTAAGTAAGTGATGATATAAAGGCAGAGATTACGTTGAGAATTTACCAAATTACATGAGATGCCCTCTTCCTTCAGTCATTTCCGTGTGTGGGATTTAGTTTCTATGCCCCCACAAGGAAAGTAACACCAGAGAGGTACCTGGCCAGTTCTGTTTTGATTAGGTTGCACTCAATAACTGAGAAGAAATTATTCTGTACAACTCCACACAGGGTTAGGATATCTCTAAATCCAGCATGGGGCTGATGAAGCCAATAACACACTTTCAACAATGCATTTGCTCCTTTTGCAGAATTCTTTTTCATGGATCTTTTCTAGCTTGTCCAATATCATATAACCTGAAAAGAAGATTTCCAACTTGAGAGAGAGAAGGCAGCTGATATGAACCCTCAGTTAGAAAAGGCAAAGCAAGCTTTATTGTGGGAAATGTTGTATTCTCTTTGTGATTGTAATACTGCTGTAAATACAGAGGGTCTGGTTCTCACACTAGAAACATTTTACGCTTAATGTAATTCAGTTTATGGCCCCAATGAATTGTAAGAGTGGTGTAAAATGGTATTAAAGTTAATGAGAATCAGGCCTAGGGATTCTAATATTTGCTTTCTACTGTGCTTGAAATTATTTCTCTTGTTTTATAGTAACATTTAAAAGTCAGTATAGAGACATTATAAATAAAAATTCCTAGGTCACATTCATCCATCCATCCATCTTTCCACCCATCCAAATGAAATGCAATGCAGTAGTTGTTACAGCATCTAAGCTTTGACTGAATTACAAGTAGGATTAATTTGGCCTTTTAAATTTAAATGTTGATACAGTACTTTCTCTAAATCCATGTCTTTCAACCATTTCAAATCAGCAACACTTTATTCAAAGGGAAAAGTTTTCATGAGTCTCATTTTACATTTCTTCTGTGAGTAAAAAATGAATCGAGGATAACAATGGTAAACCTAAATAATGTATTGTGAATAGGTTTCAAAATGCTGACAGAAAATATCTGCCCTTGCATGAAATAAATGCTTGGGAAAAACAGAAACAGAGATTTCCTTTACCTTCAACAGTAATAACCTTTTTAATGACTTGTGAGCCATCTGATTGATTGTGATGAAAACTCCCTGTTTCTGCTTATGTAAGGATTTTATTTATTATTATGCTAGTATTTGGTTTTCTGTCTACAAAATTGGTTGGAGCCCAAAGGAAAGTATTAAAAAACAAATCCCAAATTTCTGATATTTCATCATTTCAACAGTTACATTACAACAAATATCCAGATCTCTCAGGTACTCTCAGAGCTGTATTTTGCAGACGTATTTTACTTCTATAAGGCTGGAGAAAAATAGAACAGAAATCCAATAATACAAATGCATTGAGACCATCCTGCTATTTGGAGGAAACTCTATGTGACTACAAAAGAGTAGCTGAAATGCATGCAGATATACTTCTCATATATCATTGCTTTTTCTTACTAGAAATGAACATTTTTATATAGACCAAAATAATACAAAACAAACAAATACTTCAAGTATATTTACTATCATACATGTTTTGAAGGTAAGGGGCAGAAAAGAAACATTCAATTAATCAAGGCACTTGGAATATGTCTTTAAAAATGTGTTCATAGTGTTACCTGCCCTGAATACCATCTATGACAACAGAGTAACATTTAAATGACATGGTGAAGGAGATGCACTAAACCTTGCATATGCCTATATAATATTCATTTTCATAAATTTCACAAATATTTAAGTTTGGTGACTATATGGTATTAAAACCCTGTTGAAGCAAAAGTTTATAACATGGAATATTAATTTGGGATGACTGCAAATTTGGAATTACTGTCACATGGGAATCTCTGCACAGCTCAGAGAAAATATTATATGCTCCAGGCTGGAGGCATCTTCAATATAGTGGAAAAAGGACACAGTGGTCCCAAAAGGAAAGAAGACTATATTCAAAATACAGGCTGACCTCCAAAGTATAGCCCAGAAAACCATACAAAGGTTATAATATAAGCCCTTACATAAAACTGTAATAGGTCTTTTGGAAACCCAAAGAATTCTGATACACTAATCATACATTTTGAAACATTTCAAATACACCTAAAAAGAAGTATTTAGCTTAGACTATTTTTTTTATAGGCACTAGAGAGGATGTTTTAAGAAAGGTCTTCAAGAAGAAAGGGGAAATACAATTCGCTTTCTTTCCCTGTCTGGGGATCAAGATGGAACAAATTCTAATGAACACTTTACGCCCTGAAACAAAATGGTTGACAATTACAATTTCTGTTAAGAAGTTGGTGTAATTTGCTCCCCTCCAATATATAGTAATCAGCTCTGAAAATGTATAATATATTTGTGTAACTTGGTAGCTTCTCATTTTTCAAACTTCATAATCAGGATAGAAATTCCCAGTAATGCCACACTTTTGCCTGATGCTTTTCTCTTTTTAAAGCACTGCCAGTGGAAGAACTACATCACCTTTGTAGAAACTCTTTTTAAACCAAACAGAGTAACTTCCAAATCCTATACAATCACATTTCTAAAAATAAAAAAAAAAAGAAAGAAAAAGGGGAAAAAAAAAAGACACTTTACTGAAGCTAATTATCCCTTGAAGAATTCACAACTACATGGGTTACCTTCTACCTTCACCAGTATCACCAGCCCCTCACTTTGACATATTCATGAAAAGAAAAGCTAAATATTCCTTCACTAGCACATCCATTGACTTCTGCCATATGTCATCTCCCTCCTCATATTTGCATTTGAAAGCCTTCTACTGTATTGCCTTCATATCATATTTGAGTAAGAAACCTCAGAAGAGACAGACTGAAAGAAAAACATCTGTCATGGCCTCTGGTGTAACATGCTAGAAGTGGCTTTGTGGAGTTCACAGTTCATTTGGAAATGACAGGTATTTTTTTTGCTATTTTCACTTGCTTTTATGCACTGCTTATGCTGTGCCATGAAGTCTTGGTATCCCATGTATTTTTTTAGCCCATGGACATTAAGTATGTACTACATCCTGCCATTTTTATGAACCATGTCTGAACATAAATGAAAAATCATTGGTCTTATTGGTTGGAGGGGAGTCTACCTTACCTCTGCAGAATAGAATCACAGAATCACAGAATGCTAGGGATTGGAAGGGACCTCGAAAGATCATCTAGTCCAATCCCCCTGCCAGAGCAGGAACTTCCTACCTACTACTCCTGTTTCAGGAATGGAATGAGCCACCAAATGTACTGTCTGGATCCAGAAGGACCACACAAAACATGGAGTGACAAACTTGAAATTGGAGAGTCCAGGTCTCACTTAAGTGTTTTACAATAGGGAACACCTACAGCAATAGAAAATTTTTAGTGATATTCTGCCAAGTGTTTCTGTTATTTCTAGATGATAATTTAAGCTAAGTATGAGAAGATAATGAGCTGACAGTAATGCCAAATTCATGCAGAAATTTCCAGATCAAAAGTGAGGATGAAAAGCTGAAGTAATTACTTCTTAAACCTTTTGAAATAGATCCTCAAGCCCACATTTTTCAATGACTTATTCCAAGGATATAAGCTCTGAAAAAAAGGACTTGGGTTTATTGTGTCTGCAGCATCACTCAGTCTTTTTGGTGCCAAACACGAAACAGCTGCAAAGTTAATTAAAAACCAATATCCTATCATGAGTAGTTACATCAACTCCCAAGCTGAAACTAGTCAGCAGCAGAACTTTTTTTTACAGCAAAATGAAAAAAAAAAAATAGTAAGATGAATATTAAAATTTAGTAAGATGAACATTGCGTCACCTAGTTTACTCTTCCACTTTGAAAACAACATGTTACTAGTTGCTTAAGTGGGACTAGAAGGCACACAGCCACCTACAGAACTTCCCCAGGCAGTGTATTGGGTTTGCATGGCAGAAATCATATGTATTTTTTTAAGTTAAACAGAAATAGAACAGTGACTTTTTTTTTTCCATTTTGTTTCCTTAATTGCCAGACAAAGTGCAATTTTCTGTACTGTTCTATCAACCAGATGCCCTTGTCATCTACCATCGTACTACAGTAATGGAACTTGACATCTTTTTTGTTGTTTCTCACTGCATTTGTGTGACTCATTGTACAAAATAAAAATATACTAAGAATAGTAGAGGTTGTGTTAATGGCAAAGTTATGAAATTCCCTTAATCTATTTGCTTTCAGATTTTGTTTCAGGGCTAAGGCTCTTGAAGTTGTCTTGATACTCTATGAGCATTCAGCCATGAAGCTGTGTACCAGCCTACACAGCAATTTCAGTAGAAATCCTGCTAAGATAAAGTTTTTGAAGGTACTTTGGCATCTAAAGGAGTAAGTACAGACTGATGTGAATTTCCCAGAGATATGAAGGCTGAAGAATTGGTTTTGAATACTTTACCTAACACAGTTGAAAAGCTGTCCAGAAATGACAAATGACCATAAATTACTCCAGAGCATTACAAATCAGCTGAAGTTGTGGTCCTAACCACTTGAGGCATTGGAGCATAACAAAAGGTGAAGAGGAAAGGAAGTAACTGTGCCATTATTGAAGCTCAACTACACAGGTAAGTGAGGAGAAATGTCTTTCATTTGTTGAGAATTAAAAAAGCAAATCAGCCATTCCATGACTGTTTAACACCTCTGCATCAGTAAAAACCTCAAAACAATATTTATTTGTGAGGCTACTCCAAGACTGAAAGAGTGATTTCACTGAGAAAGATATGACATACTGAAAGAAGAAAAGAAGAAAAGAAAGGAAAAGAAAGGAAAAGAAAAGGAAAGGAAAGGAAAGGAAAGGAAAGGAAAGGAAAGGAAAGGAAAGGAAAGGAAAGGAAAGGAAAGGAAAGGAAAGGAAAGGAAAGGAAAGGAAAGGAAAGGAAAGGAAAGGAAAGGAAAGGAAAGGAAAGGAAAGGAAAGGAAAGGAAAGGAAAGGAAAGGAAAGGAAAGGAAAGGAAAGGAAAGGAAAGGAAAGGAAAGAAAGGAAAGGAATAGTAGTTCAGTAGGATGGGACCTATAGTGACCATCTAGCCCAGGTGATACATATCCTTTCTTAATGTTCACATCATTTTTCCTCCTTATAACAAATTAAGTGCACAAATGACAAAACAAGGATAACAAATATTGAAGCAAGACTGAGGGACTGACTCTGGGGAAAAAAAAATGAAACATGTAATGTGGTAAGAATTTGCAACAACTGGCAAATGTAAAATAAGAGGTGGCAGGTTGATAATTTAAAGCACAAACCAGACTGAGGTCAGGTGATGTGTAATGATGGAATGACTGGTAAGTGGAAAATACTCTCCCAAATAAGAAAAAAACATTGATTAGTTTATTATGCAAACCCAATGACATGGTAATGTAGTTAAAACAGGTAAAATAATCACATTGTTACCAAAGTTAATTTATAACTGATAATTAACTCAGAATTTTACAGAAATACAGACTAAGAATAAATTTTATTATACTGAAAAAAACATATTCAAAATGACTGATGAATCCCACACTGTATTCCTGTATATAGACTGTATTCCTGCATCTAGACTGTGAAACCCAGTGCTCTGTAACGACATCCAGATCTTAGCAGAGTGATTGGCTAGAGGAGTAGATAATAATGTCATCCACCTTAAAGCAAAAACATTCAAAAGGAATTTGAAAGGGTATCACACCTTCAGTGTTAATAGTTTTAAAATCCAACTTTGGGATTATTCTGAATATCTGCATCACAGCTCAGTGATGCTCTTATCCTGTGTTTCCAGTCTAACTTGAGCCAAGGAGGTTACAGGCTGAAGAGTAAGGCTGACATGTGAATTGATAATGTTCTAGAAGAAGGGAGAGGTGAAAATCCTGGAGCAAGATACGTTTATAACAAAACTAGACAAATCACTTCACAACAGCACCTCAGTCAGACAGGAGCCTCTCTCCACAGCTTCGTGCAGAATGACTGTACTGTGGCAACATGATGGCCTTATAGATCATTTTCCACCTTCATGTATTGTAAAGTTTGTATAAATTCTTACTTAAAAAGATTTTTTTTTCCTACCATTTAACCTTATACATTGCTTTTACAAGATTTTATGCAGGCCTGAGTGAGTCAGACATTACATAACCTTTTCTACCCTGAAATGGTGCTCAACTTGGAATGGGAGTCACAATGCAAGGAAAAGCTACAAATTCAGTTATTTTCACAGTCAAAGGAGTGAAATGGTGCTCAACTTGGAATGAGAGGCACACTGTAAGGAAAAGCTACAAATTCAGTTATTTTCCCAGTCAAAGAATTTTGCAAAGAAGAGGCAAATTCTTTAAACCCAGAGACGATAGCTTCTATTTCAATCAAGGCCAGAAGGTCTCCTCCACACTCCTACTCCCATAATCAATGTATGATGAATTGTTAACAATGAATTGTCCATAAAACCTTTGCTTGAGTAGGGGAATGACATACTCTGGCTTTTATCCCAGAGAAATTTTGCTGTGTTTGGGGTTTCAGGTGGCTAATGTAAGAGAGAGTTTAAGAGTCCTTATAGGTATTTTGAAGACAGTGAATTAAGCCATGAGAAGTTCAAATGGCTCATAAAGAGCTGCACAACAAGCAGATGATAGAATTAGGGGTGTTTTTTTGTTTCTTTGTTTTTTAATCACAGAAGTAGATAATATATTGCTCAAATTTCTGTTACAACAGCTGTTGAAAACAGTGGTCCATGTATTTTAATACCATTTGTTTTGCATGCATTTAATCTATAATTAGACAGTACCGTGTTCCCACCTTTTATGCTAAAGTTGCCTGGATTTATTTCAAGCTAGAGTTTCTGCTCCCCAAGGATTTATCTCCATTATCACACAGTTTATAGTAGATGTGTTTATCTCCAAACAGCAGGAGGAATGAATTGGCTTTGTCAAAATCTTGACATGTTTTGCCTTCTTTTTCTCTCTGTTTTGCTGACATTATTTTTTTTTCTTCTCTTCTTCTTCTCCTAAATTCGTAATATGCTAGTGTATCCATTGCTCTAAATAACCTTAGCTTTAATAGCCTCATTCATGATGCCATAAGGGGGCACATAACCATTTAAATGAGCTTACCCAGAATTACTAGCTGCCAGAAATGCTTGAAACATCATGTGTATCTTTACCTTCCTTTCAGTGAGGGTCATTCTTTGCTTGTTGATTACCATAGATCACTTTATTGAGATGCAAACTCAGTAAATTGATGAAACTTTACTTTTTTTTTCTTTTTTTTTTTTTCTTTTCCCCCAATACTAAAATATTCTTTACATGCTTTGCTGAGAAATTCTAATGTAACCATTTTTCAAACAGGGAAGTGATACTGGCAATGGCATCAAGAATATGGCTTTTGTCGTTCACCTGAAAAATACATTTGGCCAAGATGTGAGGCTGTATTTGCCTATGATCACTGTAAGTATAAGGATGTACACTTCTAAATTCCTCAGGAATTTAAAGTTCTTTAGAAATGTTAGCTGTATGAAGCATGATCCATCCAGTTGCTTCTGTCTTCATCTCACAAGCTCCCAGGAAATGCAGGCAAAGGGAATGCCTCTTCCATGCTTATAATCACTTCACATAAAACACACCCCTGAACCACTTGATTTTTTTTTTCTTAATACAGTTATCATATATGTGGAAAAAATTGTAACCTTCACATGTCAGGCATTGTTTCATTTTAATGTACCAGCAGACCACATTGAAAGTCAAACTGTGAATGCAAAATGCTTCATTAGCACATGACAGCTCTCTTTGCTATTTTTTAGGTGCTTTACTCCATGTCACACATTTTTGGGAACAGCCTATTTAAATCCAAATGCCAAAGAGCTCCTCTCTGGTTAGATTCCAATTTGGGAAAGGATTAGACCTAACTACACAGCAGTCTGTTCTTCCTTTATGAAGCTCATCTTGTTTTGCAGCCTACTGCTGAAGGCTCATTGCTTCTCCCAGTGTGTTTAGATATAACACGATAGGATGTGCCTTTAGGGGGTTCTTTATGCTTCATGTTGGTGGAATCAGTTGCCATCAGAGGTTAGTGATTACAATATATTAGTTTTGTCAAGGCTGCTTTAAAAATAAACCAATCTGTCTATTTCTGTGGAGAAGCTGAGATACCTTTCACATTAGTGGCAACTTTGCTTTGACTTATGCAGAAGGTTCTCTGCAGTTTCAATATCACTGTTCATATTCTATTTAAACTAATTGCTTAATATGGGACTCATTGGTCTGATGTTTCCCTGCTCTGACCTCTGCCTCCCTGGTGCTGCAGAGCAGAGGCAACAGGAGAATTGTAAGGAATGGCTGCTCATAGTGTCACTGATGGAGATCCAGAGAGGATTTTTGCATCTATGACCATACTGACAAGGCTGGTCTGAGCAGACACCCTTTTTCATCATGTGCTGCATAATATCTACAGACAGGGCAAGTCCCTACGTGCAGACAGAGAAGCTGTGGAGTCTTACAGAAGATGGTTATGGACCCTGACAAGTTTTGCAATTTCCATAGAGCAGGAGAAAGATCAAGGAGGACTAGAAAAAAAGTTGTGCACCACCCACACAGAAATCAGGAGGACTTAGATCAAATAAATTAGGGTGGAAAATTGGTTGTGAGTATGGCATGGTTCTCACATTCTCTTGGGCTGAGGCTTTCTGGTCTAAGCTTTCCAATCATTCACAATAAGTATCCTCAGGTGACACTTGGGACTCACATTGAAATGACACAGCAGATTCTCAGTCACCATTAAAAGAGGGCTTAGTTGCACTCACAGCACTGACTTAAACCACTTTACTGTGCAAGGTTCAGGATGGTTACAAACAGGCAGCACAGATGAGGCCAACTTGATTTGGGGTGAGAAAATGAGTTTAGGGACACAAGCCATGGTATGCCACTTATCTTGAAGGTCCAAGGTTATTTCCTGACCAGGTGTATTTTCTCTCATGGCAAGAGCTGAAGAAGAAATCCCAGAAAATAACTTATAAGGTATAAGGGATCTATAATGCATATTTTCTATGCCATTTGGTTCTCTGTCTCAGAGTACTTTTTCTCTTCACTGTACAAGGCAATAACAAAGCCCATGGAAGTATCACAGGTACTGCTGATAGCACCATTGTCAGGCAGTGCCAGCACTGGAAGGATGTCTCCACAAGGTAGGCTCTAATTATAAGGCTTAGAGTAAGGTCAGTCCTATGTGATATGTACCAGTTGCGTGCCTTGGCTGACATTGGGGGAAAAAAAACCCAACAAACCAAGCCAAAAAACCACACACATTTTTTTGTGACCTGAAAAAGTATATTTATGATGGCAGAGATGGGAAACTGCACAATTCCACTGAATAAAGTCACTTCCCAGGGTATGCTCAACCAGTATCCAAGATATTTCACCATTCCAACTAATATCACATAGGTTGTTTTGTTTTAATATGTGTACAGACTTTTTTGAACAAAATAAGAGGACAGACTGACATGCTCATATGCCTCCCTCACTCTCTAGGATATGGACCTACCAGCATCTTCAAGAGAAGGCTGTTAAGTAGGAAGCTAGATGGGACAGGACCACATGTGCCCTGTTCTCAGACTACCTCACCCATTACAGCTCTAGCAAAAAGAACCCATACCAGGATGAACTGTGTGAGAAGACACAGGTGAAACTTAATCCATTACAGCAGAGTTTTGGAGCACAGCACTTGAGATCGTGCCACAGATAGGAAGGCCCACTGTCTAACAATAGCCTTCAAATGTGTCTTCATACAAAGAGAAGGTTCTTTTATCTGCTTCCTGCCAGGAAGGCAAGTGAGCAGAAATTTAGCAGTACTTCTTCTGAAGATGCTCAACAGAAGACTCACTGCAGAGATTTAGATGAAAGCAATACCACCTTCTCAATGCTGAAAAGTCCAAATTGGTGACAGTTACTTTGTAGCCTCTTCAAAGAAAGTCATTGGGCTCATCACCACTCCTGGGAGGTCTTGACGGTTAAAGCCACCAATGACACTGGCCATGCTGCTAATATCGTCTGGAGAGATGCCAGCCACTAAATCCTTTTTCTGTCTCAAAGGTTTGAGTACCTGACTTTGAGAAGCAGCATGGAGTCTTGTATGACCTTAGGTGGGACATTTAATCACCTCATGAGTTTCTTGAGCTTTGGTAACACTTTATTCCTCACAGAGGAAATATGTGCACTTATATATCACTTATGTATACACACACACACAGGCATTTTTTCTCTCTTTTATATAAATTAGCAGTTTAAATTCAGGATGTGAATGAGGGTGTGAAGTAGGTCGTCTTGGAAGACACACTGTTCATACATTGAACCATGGTCTCGAGCAATATTTTTCTGTCAACCTTGGAAAATGTACTTCCTCCTCATTCTTCACTTTTCCCTCCTCTCCATGTAGCATTTTTCCTAACCCACTACTTCACCCTACTCTGTGTCAGTAGCAAGGAGACTGGGGTGACCTTAGATGCTCTCACTGTGCACAAGGACAGTTCCAGGGTACCCTTTTTTGTAGGCTGTGGATAGCAGCAGTCATGAGGGGCTACACAACTGTGGGTGCAGCACAGCTGATCCCTTGGGACATGGTGCTGCAGAGAAAGGCATCAGAAGACTCTTCTGTACTCCTCTTATGTGCTGGGTGTAGGATCTCACCACAGGTCCTCATTAAAATAAATACTGTACTTACACACCAAAGCATGAGGTTTTTTTGTGAGCACAAACTTAAAGCAGGGATTGCCAAATTAATAAAGATGAAAATAACTTTTGAATCTACTTGTTCTATCTTCCCTTTTGGTTAAGTCTAGGAAAGTTCCTAGATGTCTCTTAGAAAGCATTGCTTAAATTTATTTAGTATGGGAACTTTCAGTCTTAACTAACCTCGTAGTTATGCCTCTCATTACAGCTGTCCTTCTGATGTCCCAGCTTAGACTCCCTCATGCTTTTCTTCTGAGACACTGAAGAAGAGGGAAAAGCTGAATAATCTATTCTGGTGAATGACTGCACTTTTAAATAAGTGGATATATGGCAAAAGTTAAGAGGACAAAATTTCATCTTAGTGTCTGCAGAGAGGAGTGAGAAGAAAAAACATATTGTAGGATGTATCAAAATTGTTTGGCTGGTGGACTTCACCACTTCACCTACGTAGCCACAGCTGTGGTTTTTCTAGGTAGCAATGTTTTTTCTCTGCAGTTTTTCCCTCCCTGAAGCTCTCACATTAGTCTACCTGGATTTTTAGTTATTAAAAATGAAATTTTATTCTACTAAATTTTACAGGTTACATAATTGTAGATTTTCCTTTCCTTTCTCTTGTGTTAACTGGAGAAGTATGAAATGTTTCAAGAGAAAATGCTTATGTCCTAGTATTTGAAGGATGTATGTAAAAAGAAAAAATATGCATACCTAGAGGCTATCATTGGTCTTGAATGGTATTTTTCTTCTGAATTTGTGGATTAAAAAGAATCAAGGTCTATTAACAACAGCAAAAAAAAGACACTGCGGATTGTCAAAAATAAAAAAAAAATAAATTAAAAGTAGCAGGAGGATAAATATCCACGCTTTTTGTTTACAAAAGCAAATAGATGTAATTAAAAGTTAATCAACTTTATTTCAATTTAAAATTTCAAAGTTAAATAAATAAATAAATTAAAATTAAACTGAAGAATTTAGCTTGATTTCAATTATTAGATTTATTTTGTAGTCTTTTAATGGCTTTTTTAAACTTTGTTTTGGCTTAATCATTTTTTTCCTGTTTTTTTTTCATATCTATTTGACACTAAAATATCCCAGGTTTTGCATAAATTGATTAAAATAAAAACTATTAAAAATGGGATCAGTAGAATCTCATACCAGGAAAAACCTTTCTGGTGAGCTTGAGTAAAACAATTAAATTATGAAAAAATACTTCTCTTCTTAGCTTTCATCACCACAATATTTTGGGGGACAGATTTCTATAAGTGCCAAAAGCTTACCATAATTTCAGCCATTTAAAACCAGACCAGATACAAACACAACTACCTATGACATACCAGAGTTCAGGAACATGATACAATTCTAGTGATAGCAGTGGGCATTTTCTTGAGATCAGTCCTCCCAATTGACCTGTGAATGATCTCAAGTTTTAAATTCACTGCACCACAACATTTTTAGCAATAATCTCTATTACTTATTTCTGCACTCACAGGAATTGCTGTATTTTTTCTGTGCAGAAGTGTAATTCTGTAGTTTGATGTGTCAGCTCCAATGTTTTCAGGAATCATTTAAATAAGTATTTGCTCCAGAACTCCTCTTGACACCTCCCAAGCTACTCCAGATGCCCTACTAACTATCTTCACTACATAATTTTAAAAGCTGTCACTTTTTCTCTACAGTTTCCTGCTTTAGACATTAGTGCACTATTTTCATAACTCTGTCTTCCCTGCCCCAGTGAAATGAATGTTTAAAGTCTAGAGCACAAGTCTGATGAGGAGTGGCTGAGGGAACTGGGGTTGTTTAGCCTGGAGGAAAAGAGGCTGAGGGGAGACCTTCTGGCTCTCTCCAACTCCCTGAAAGGAGCGGGGAGAGAGGTGGGGGTCAGTTTGTTCAAGCAAGGAACGAGTGACAGGACAAGAGGAAATGGCCTCAAGTTGCACCAAAGGCAGTTGAGATGGGATCTGATTTCTTTCCTGGAAGTGTTCTCAGGCATTGGAAGGGGTTGTCCAGGGCAGTGGTGGAGTCCCCATCCCTGGAGGGATTAAAGAGTCATGTAGACACAGTGCTGAGGGACATGGGTTAGTTGGGGACTTGTCAGTGTGAGGTTAGTGATTGGTCTTTTACAATCGAGGCAATTCTGTGATTCTGTGATCACCATGAGTTTTGCCATTTATTTCTGTGGTCACAGGACCTGGCCTGGAGGCCTGACCATGCAGATCTCATTCTGGGTGGCATCTGATCCATGCTCTAACACTGCAAAAATTTATGGTGCCCTAAAATTAAGGTATTTCTAGGAAATCCTCATTAATGTCTTTTCCAAAATGTCCCTCCTCTAAACCTTAAGTCCTTAAACACTGCATCTATCATATTTGGCTCCAACAAACACAGAGCAGTGTCAGTTTCAGATCAAGGGCTGAGGCTGGAGAGCAACATGATTCGTAAGTGCTTTAAAGCATCACTATGTCCTTGACATTTCATGGCAGGTTATACACTGCATGTTGTCCTCTCTGAGATAAATCCAAAATGTTAGACATTTTGTTTTTCATGTTCAGATGTTAATGGGGTTCTATTTTGTTTTGTTTTGTTTTCCTTCTTTACATAGGAGATAATCTAGGATAGGTAATAGCAATGAAACCATCTTTTAACTGCTTCATGGGTAGCTCTCAGCTTAGACATGAATGACATTGTATAGAGATGAGATGCTCATCTTGTCCCCATAGATGCTCCAAACTCTTTCCAAGATGTGAGTAAAATGCTGATCAGCTGATGGTAACTATGATGGTGGCAGTAAGCGTTTAGAGGAAGAGTTTCAAAGGTACAAAAGCACAGCCTCCTTCTTATTGAAAGCCAATGGGATATAGCATTTTATGCCTGCTTTGGTCATTTGAAGGGCTCTTCTTTCTCCATTAAAAGAATTATCTTCCTGCTGATTCACTCTGTGCAGATCTTTTACCCAGGTAAGCCCTAAAACTCGGCAGAAATCCACATGAGTAGATATGTTCACATTTATGCATCTGTCAAAATTTATCTGGGACTAGGTGTTATCTTGGGACCACCAGCAATATGTCAAACAGCATCTAGGCAAATGCATCAATTGCAGACTGAGAAGGAAAAAGACTGTGTGATCCCTCCTGAAACCCAAAGCCTTTTGGACTTCAATATTCTTCCAGATTTCCATTCCCTTTGCTCTTACCTGAGGCATTTCTGAATTTAAGCTAGCTTTGCAGGTAGCGCAGCAGTAATAATCAATGATAGAGAGTTACAAGCTTATGTGAAGAGAGCACTTGCAAAAACCATAATCCTGGAGAAATAAAGAGTTCCCCTATACCACTTAACAAACTCCAGGAATTTATGTTTTTTTGGTGGGTTTTCCTTCTTCTGATGCATAAAAAAGATGCAGAGTGTGCTATCCTGTATTGAGCATTCATTGGTTTTTCATTCTTCTCCCAATTCCTAATGAGTGCGTTTAAAGTGAGAAAGATATTGCATGAGTGCAATTCTGGCATTTTTCCCAGCAAGGATCTGAGTACTGGCAGTTTTTCTGAACTAAGAGGGACAGTTCTGTTTTGTCCCTTTCTGCTTCACTTGAAGAAAGATAAAAAATGTGCAGCAATAAAAGGAATCAAGAAATCAACTAATCTTGCAGTTAATTTTACTTCAGAGTAGTGCTATTTCACTCAAACACATGCTATAGTGTTCAAGCCACTCTCATTTTCCTGGCTGTCTCTGTATAACACACGTACATATCTCATACCAGGTGGTAAGTACATAAAGCAGCTGTGCCCAGGCCTGAATCTGTGTAAGCAGCTTCATTATCAAAAGGTTTTGCACTGGAATCATTCTGTATCTGATCAGCATTGTTGCCTTTCTTTATATTTTGTTTCATGTTGCTATAACTTTCAGAGACAGAGCAATTAGACTGACATGCAGTTTTCTGTATGAATGCATATTGTGAGTTTACAGGCTAGCTTAATGATGTTTTCTGGTTTGTTCTCAAGTAATTTTCTGATAATTTTTATCATTATATTTGCCCTTTTGGCTGTTGCTGAGCACTGAGCTGGCATTTTCAGGTGGTGACTGTACAACCCCCTTCCTAAGCAGGAATAAATAATTCTAATTCTGACAGTGAGTACATGTTTCCCATAGTTTTTTTCCTATACATCTGGATTTATTTTTGTTAACAGAGAATTTTATTATTTTGTGCAGTCATTGAGATCATTTGAATACTCTTTAGTTCTAAATAATCTGAAAAATTCTGTCAGCAATAATTTTACCAGATCTTTTACCTCACCCCCTGCAAGAGTATTATGCACAGCACAGCAAAGGCTCCTGCTCATAACTTCCTTCATTGCGAAAATTAATCACCTTGTTTCTGATCTCTTTTGTTTCTGATCTTTTTCTTATTATTAGTTATCATCAACCTTCTCTCTTACATTGTGACAACTTCTTTAACGTGGGTGCAATAGAAGAAGAGGAAACAGCCTCAAGTTGTGCCCAGGGCAGTTGAGATTGGATGTGAGGAAGAATTATTTTCCTGAAAGGGTTCTGAGGCATTGGAAGGGGTTGCCCAGGGCAGTGGTGGAGTCCCCATCCCTGGAGGGATTGAAGAGTCGTGTAGACACAGTGCTGAGGGACATGGGTTAGTCAGGGACTTGTCAGTGTTGGGTTAATGATTGGACACAATGATCTTAAAGGGCTTTTCCAATCTAGGCAATTCTGTGATTCTGTGAAAGTATTTCTTTGGAGCAGGGCACTATGTAATCAAATTACCCTGTGCTGACCACTTGGTTTTGCCTGTGTATTTTCATCTCTGATTCTCTGAATCTGACCCTCTGCTCAGTTTCTTAAAAGCCCATTTTCACTATGCTTCTCTCATCCAGCATTGCTGAGGATCTCTGTGAGACATTATTCTGCTGGATTGTCATTTAAAGTTCATAGTATTGAAATTACTCCAGCCAGGCTAAGACACACAAAAGGACAACAGATAGAGACAGAATAAGAGCAACGCAGAGGATATGACAAAACCCCAGATAACGAATAGCATATGGAATTGCAAACTTATGTTGAAATAAAAACAGATAAATAGGCAAGGATGCATTCTCAGTAAAGCTCCAAGGACGTGATCTCCAGTTCTGTAAGCCATTCTGCTCACACTAGCACCCAGTCACAGCTATCTGAAAAATCATCCAAATCTTGCCTTAAAACATCTGACAGTTTTTATAACATCAAGATGAGTTTATTTATTTGCTCCTCTCAAGTTTAACAAACTGAGTTATGGGGACTGACTGGGTCAGTGAGATATTCCCATTGCCTCAGTGCTATAAATGATAAAATAACAAGAATTTCATTAGGGCAGCACGGTAATCAATGTAGGACTCATCCTTTAAAAGGGAAGTCACTGAGAATTAAAATCTGCTCTCCTCCATTCCTAACAACATCTGCTTTCACTTCCAAAATGTTTTAATTTGAATTTTCATGAGTACAGGGCTGCTGTTTACTGCTGAAGGCATAGTACTGTAAATAAAGGGTATAAAAAATTTATATTGTTATCTCCCTGTTATTCAAAATTTAGGTGTCTGTTTTGTGTGCGTAGCTAAAGAGACATGAATGTGTCTTGCTGTTTCCTAGTGTATGAATTTTTGTCTGACTAAAAATAAAGGTAATCATCATTTTCAAAGGCAATCATCAACTTCAGAGGAACTGGGCTCAGGCTTTCTGAAGAGGCTTTTTTTTTTTTGTTGCCTTAGCATGAAAAAGTTATTTGTGTAAAGCACATGTAAGAATGACTGCAAACCTGAATAGGACTTCTGAACTCTATTTAATAACCGACATATAATAATTAACTGTACCTTCAGCTCTTTGCTTTTTAACATTTTAACTTTATCCATAGGACTATTGTGGAAATGGGAAAGTACATGATCGATCTTCCAAATTTATCATGTTTGCAGTTGTGTTCAGTTATTATTTTAAAACATTAAAATTATATTAGTTTTACCTTGGTATCAACAATACTTAAAGATGGTATTAAAATAATTTATATGGAATTATTTGGAAGTCTGAAGTTCAGTAATTATAATCTCTCAAAATTAATATTTTTGGTATAGGTCTAAATCAACAAGTAGAAATTACCTTCATGTGATCATTAGAATCAGAGAACTGCCCAGGATGGAAGTAACCACAAAAGATCATCTGGTCCAACTTTTTTTGGGAAAGGGAGACTAGATGAGATCGTCTAGCACCCTGTCCAATCACAGCTTGAAACTTCCAGCAATGAGGACTCTATCACAACCCTGGGAAGGTTGTTCCAGTGATTGATTGTTCTCACTGTAAAAAATTGCTTTCTTATATCAAGATGAAACCTTGCCTGGTACAACTTGTACCCGTTGCCCCTTGTCTTCTCCATATGGCTCCTTGTGAAGAGAGAGCTTCCATACTCTTCGTAGCCAGCCCTTAAGTTCTGGAATATTGTGAAGAACCTTCTCTTCTCCAGAAAGAGAAGACCTAAACCCTCCAGTCTTTCTTTGTTATTTTCCTCATTATTAATTTTTCCACTATTATTTAGGGTACTAATAAAAGTAAGACTCTATTTCATATTATGCTGCTCTTATTGGCACTCTGTAAATCTCCCATCACCGCTGTAGAGTTATAAACGCAGTCTGTCTTACTCTTTTTTTAGCCAGAGTTCCATCTTGATCATAAAAGCTGCTGTTAATTCAATTCCATAATTTCACACGCCATGTGTATCGCTTCCTCACCTTGCAGGGCTAGCTTACAATGAAAGTCTCCTTCCAAATATCTCCAGCCCCCAATAATAAGTGAAATGTGAAATTAAAAACACTTTGGGGAGGGTTTGTTCAGCGTGTATTCTCTGCAACCCCATTTTTTTTGCATGGGATGTTAAATTTATGCTAATTAAAGCTGAAAAATTGCTTCTGCTGAAATTAAGTGTTTCCAGGATCCTTTTCCTACTGTTGCCTCTTTGGGGAGTCAGAAAGTAGTCAGTTTGACTAAAGGGAGAGGTTGAAGTCTTGCTGAAAGGGCCCTATCAAGGCTAGTATGGGTATTTCTCTAATCCCTTAGTGAACCAATCTAGCTGAATGCCATTACATCATCATACTCTTACCCCACCCAGTTGGAATCAATATTACTTAGGACAACATTTCATTAGAGTTTTATGCTCCTAATTATAATATATACTGCAGCTATTGGACTGCTTGTTCTTTGCTTGTCGATTCAAGTGCCCTTGCCAAGGTAACCTGTAAACTGCATTATATAGGATTTATTACATCATTTCCTTTGTGAATATAAGGTGATTATCACCTTCATTACTAGTCATAGATGTATGCACTATTGTATTTTAAGTGTATTAGTGCCTTCCACGTGGCACATGGTAATTTACAATTACAATTGTTTCCCCTTAATTATTATACTACAGTCTATTAGCAAATTGCATTTCCTAAAGCCTAGAAACATTTTTTTTTTTTTAAATCATCCTTGAAACACGAGGGTTTTGGTTTCTTAATGGTTGTTTGCTGTTTCACTTTTACACCAATTTTAAAACGTTTTTTCCTAGCCTGCTATCACTCTTGAAAACAGTATACTGAAAGTACTAACTTTGCAATATGCATCTTCATATGCTGGAAAACACAAAAATATCAGGATTTAGGATTACACTAAAAAATAGCAAAAGTAAATAAATTGCCCCTTATCTTACTCTTTCGAATTGGATTATTTGATTCTGTGCAGACAGCATCGCAAGTGGAAAGGATCAGCAAAGCAACTTCTCAAACAGATCTAGATGGGAGAGAAGCTGGAACTTCATGCCCTCAACTATTTTTCTCAGCATTTTAAAATGCAATTCTATCAATTAATCATCATTGTCATCCAAGTGAAACACTCTGTACAGAATGTCACTATGCTCATTGCTAAAATGCAACCCCCTTCCCAGTGGAATAGAGAACACTTTTAGAGGAATAAAGGACAATATTTTACTGTCTGCGTGATAACATATTTGTTCTCCTTTAACTTCATCTTCAGTCTTCTTCCAGTACAAGTTGTCGTCTCAGATATGTTTTATACTTTTCTATGCACATGCACTGCTGACTCTTCAATTTATCAGGCCAGATTTGAATTGTCTGTAGATTTTCTCTTTACTCAGGGTCTTGGATCATATCACAGAAGTTAAAAGAAAAAATCAAAAAGTTAAGAATTAAAAAAAAAAAGAAGATAACTAGAATATCATTATCAGTTCTCAAATTTAAGCCCTGGGAAAATATATTGGTATCTCTCAAAGACCAACAATTTGACAACACAATCTGTAACACTCATGTTTCCTGAGATTAACATTCAGCTAATATTGCTTCAGAAGGAAGAAGACCATATTTTGAATCAAAATCAATATTCTTCCATCCATTCTCTTCAAAGCTTTCTGATCAACAACAGCAAGGAACAAAAAAATAAGATCTAACCTGAGGCAGCATTCAGCAAGTCCATGGTGTAAACCCAGCTGTATGCTTGAACCTAAGAAACTGTCCTCTGAAGCCTTCTACATGACAGTGAATAGATCTTCACTTGTGAGGATGGTTTGGAAAGTGATGGCAGAGCTGAACAAGCCGTGAATTTCATATTCAGACCCATGTTTCTCTATCAGAGACGTTCTGAATGAGTAAAGTTGAACAAATGAGCCCCAAACAGATACTCTGGTTCACTTATCTCCCTGCTGCAGTCCCCACTTTGCTCGATAGCAGGTTTTCTAATCTGTTTCACCAGCAGTAATGTTAAGGAATGATGGGATGATCAGTCAAGATTGCAAGGTGGACTCTTCCTTTCTCTCCTTTGACATTTAGAGATTTAATCCTTTGCAATCTGTGTGTGTCTAACTGTTCACTACAAGCTGGTTTAACCCTTTGCTAGTGTAATTCAGGTTTCTTGAAACAGAACTAGAAAGCAGCAAAACAAACAAACAAAAAATTAGAGAGTGTGTTTGAACACAAGGCTCAATTTATGGACTGTCTGATGGTCTGTAACAAGCACATGAAAGGGAAAGGAGAAATTACATACAAAGGAAAACTCGCATTTGGGCCAATACATTGATTTATTCACAGTTATAGGAACTGAATCTGCAAATTTTTATCAGCTGGAACTTCCCTTGGAAAGTAATTCATCTTCTTGATGGATTTACAGAGAGTAGTTGTATCCACTCTCAGACTCTCTTTTGCAAAATGGAACAACACAACTGCTTTGTCACATTTCCTTGCACACAGGAACATGGAGGTGCTGAAAGAGAGGATGCAGTCATTTGGGAAAAACCTCTAAGTCAGATCGAGTGTCCCAGATCAGGAATGCAATACATCACTGCTTATGGTCAAGCTGAGCTAACTTGGATTCCTCTAGAGCTCCAGATGCATGGTAGAAAAACCTTATTAGTCTCCTTTTGTAAGACAAGGTCTCCACTATCTTAATCCTTTCAGTAATCTGTTTCTACCTCTTTTCCACCTTCCCAGTTTAAGTTTATTTGTCTTAACCATAAGAACATGCTGTATTCCAGAGGGAAACCTTGTCATTGCTTGCACAATGTCATTATTGCTTCTGCATCTCAATTGGAAATGGATTAGTTGATAAATCCCTCATGAGCATATCACATCAGTGCCTCACAGCCACCCTCCAAGCAGTTGAGTCACTGGATAATGGAAGAAGGAGTGGTATCATTTCTCCGAGTGTCTGCATTTTACTGGCAAAAAATAAGTTTCATTTCTCTTAAGTATCACTGTAAAGAAAATAAGATGGATTCTACTCTGCCTCCTATACAATGTACTATATATTTTGTCTGAGTGCCTATGGCAGGATGTACTGTTAGTGATGATATGTGATTCAGAAAGAATAGGTGGATTGTCATATACCAGGCATGATCTGGTCTGTATTGAATAACAAAACTTTCAGCTGACAGGCAGAAATGTCAGTTCATTTTGTAGAAGTGATTTTCCTTTCTCTTTCTAATGGAGATTTTCTATCTTTGGATTTCACAGCAACATGATGTTGAACTCGTCATAGTACTGAAGAAGCAACTGCTCTTTTGAGTAGGAATGGCAAGTAAAAATGATGCATGACCATTTATCTGGGTGCTCTGATCAAATTTTAATTAAGAGGAATATTTTTATTTTCTCTATTCTAAACAACTCCCTTCAATATGTAAATAGTAAAGTGGGATTGACAGAAAGTAAAAACCTGATGTCTCGCTGTTCCAGTTGCATCCTCTGACTATGTGAAGAGGAAGAGATTGATACATATTTTGGAAAGCTAGGGGAGATAAAAGGCACTATAGAATGTATATGTTGCACAGTTGCAACTATTTTAGAATAGGCAGATGATCACCATGCAAGAAAATGGTTGCTTGAGATCCCAAAAGTAAGAGGGAAGATATTAACAAAGAACAAATTCATTCTCTTAACATTCTAAGAAACAGAAGTAAGACTTCATTAAATCTGAAGCAAGTCCGAATCTGGTGTAATTTTGCACAATAATACCAGAGATATTTATGAACCTCTTAATAAAAAAGTACTACTGAGTTTTCCTGGTAAAAAATAAAGAAAAAAAAAATCTGGTGAAAATGTAATCAAAATTGATCTTCAACGTTCCAAGACCAAAAATCTACAGCTTCTTCCACAGGAAAAGGTAACCCTGTGCTGACGACTCTGACAGAATGGCAAGGATCAAAAGAAAAGACTAGACAATATATGTAGACAAATGCTAAACACTTAGCCAAGGAATTATCTCTTCACAGAAACAGTGCAACCCTCTTTGCTTTGTTCCTATAAAGCTGGACTAAAGAGACAGTAAAAACAACCTTATATTTTAGAGTATAATGGAACAGATGTTCTTCTTTTTTTTCACCCCTGATGCCTTTTCAAAACAGGGTTTTGTAAAGAGAGTTTGTACGTAATGGAACATCTAGTACAGTACAAATATCTTCTATGGAAATGCATTTTTAAGAAGAACAATACAGTATATAGTAGAATTATAAAGATATTTAACTTTACATAGTTATCACTGTTTCTTAGTAAAAGAAAAATTGGGACATTTTAGAAATACACAAAAAACTCTGTCCTCATCCATTACCAAACCAAAATTTTATCATTTTAGAGGTTTTTTGTTTTGTTTTGTTTTTTCAACCCCTACATTCCTATTTCTTTGATACCTCTTTTTAAGAGATTCATTTATAGCAGCACTAAAAATTAATGACTGAATTTAAAAGCATTCCTGACTTCAATAGGCATATAATTGAGGAGTGTATCCTCCTAATATTTGTGCTGGTGTGACTCCCTCACTCCCAAATTACTAATTACTCTTTCAAGCTACACAAAATATCCCAAATTCAAAAGTTCATGAAAAGAAATAAAATCTGAGATAATTAGAACTGGTAAAAGTTGTAGAGTTATCTGAAGGAGATGGCTAACTTCTAAGGAGTTACTGGAGAGGAAAAGGCGATTACAGCAAATCTGAGCTCTTTGAGCCAACACATGTTGCTGGGCAAGAGGAACGAGGTAGAATAATTTTTGTGCATTCATGAATTTATTTAGATTATGCAAGCTGAAAGGCATTGAAAATGCTGTCCCGGTTTCCTGTTGGCAGGCAGAACCATCCCAACACAATTAACTCCAAAATCCATTTAATAAAATCACAAATCACATTTAAAAGCAGCAGTAGGTCTCACGGATATCCATGGGGCCAAATACAAAGCACAAAAGCCAAAGACAGCTAAAGGAATTTGGTAAAGGAAGGTCTTGTCACTCACTACCTACTTGCTAATGAAATTTGTGAGAAGCTGCAAACTTGATCACACCACTGTTTGAGGGTGTTTGGCTTTTCTAGGCAACCATGTGTCTAGTTTTCTCTCTCCAATTATTAGTATTTGGAATCTTAGAATCATGGGATAAGTGAGGATGAAAGGGATCTTTGGAGGTCAGTTTGGATGGGGCTTTGAGCAACCTGATCTAGTGAAGGACATTCCTGCCCATGGTAGGGGGATTGGACTAGATGACCTTTAAAGGTCCATTCCATGATTCTGTGAGGTCATCTAGTCCACTGCCCCTGCTCAAGCCAGGCCACCTATAGCTGTCTGCCCAGAACCATGTCCAGATGGCTTCTAAATATCTCCAAGGATGGAGACCTTCTTGGGCAACCTGTGCCAGTGCTCAGTCACTCTCACAATAAAGTGTTTCCTGATGTCAACAAGTATTCATGACTTGTGAATCTCCAGCAGTGTAATGTATAGTTTTGATTTACCAGTTTAGGAAAATGCATTTCACTAAGAATACCATATCTTCTTGCACTTATAGTGGGAAACAACATTGTATTTGAGATTATTCTTACAGAGACCCTATAAATATTCCATAAACTTTGATAAATTTTAAACTGTCACTTTGAGGCCATAAGTTTCAGGGGTTTGTTAGTGTGCATGAGTTTTCCCCACAAACCTCATTAAACTGATATAAATTTGGTTTTAGCTCAAGTAGTGTGGTCTATACTCAAAATTACATTGCTCCCAGTTTTAAGTACTGGCTGCATTAGCACACAGGAGACAGCAAGTCTAGCTGCTGGATAAGGTACTCAGTCATTTGATGTAGATTATTAAACTATTTAGCCATTACTGATAATATGATTTACCATGCTATTATGGTCATTATTATCAGTATTTATGTTGCTCCTAGAAGTTTGAATCATGGACAACACATTGACTAAGCTGGACTTTACCTGAAAACATAATATTTTCCTCCAATATATTCCCCAAGTCCCCTGGGACCGCAGGTACCGCAGTGGAACATGATAGGCTTTCTTAATTTGTAGAACTATTCTCAGCACAATATTGGCCTGTGCCAGCTAATATTGCCTAGAAGAAGTCATAACTATGGCTGGATGGTAGCAAGGACCAAGGACCATTCCCCATGTGGATGCAGAAACTCCATAGTAGTTGAGCCTTGACATTGTTTGCTAGAGTGGATGCCATAGGTGAGCTTTGCTCCTCCCGATCTAGGAGGCCAAAACAGGAAACTATGTGCAAAGCAAAACAGAGATCTATTTATATTGTCGTCTTCACTGCCTTGTGACAGATTCTGCTGATGGCAGATATGGGTCTGTGTTACACCTCAGAAGGGGCAATGTCTGCTTAGTAAAAATATCAGTCCTAATAGTAGTACCAAATCTAAGCAAAGAAATAAATAAGTGTTTGCATTGAGAGTAGCATACCTGCTATCCTTTATTTTACCTTTTTCTCCCTCTATCATAAAGTCCAGATGCCTTTTGCAAGCTGGGACTGCTAAGCAGGACTCAGCTGAATTCACCTGAGCTGGTGCAGGTCACTCTTTTGCAAGCTGGCTGATCACGGTGAACCCATTGTGAATGGCCCCTCAAAAGCTTCAGGGATACTTCAAAGGAAACACATTGAGATAGGGGAGGAGGATGGGAAGGAATTTGCATCTTAAATGTGACACTTCCATGAATTAATAATAAGGGATTTGTACAGCTGGCCACCAAGAATTAGAAGAAAAAAATCGTCTTCACTGGTGCTACAGCTAATTCTTTAGGTCTGTTTTCCAGTGATATTAACACACAGTTTCTTCCTGCAGAGGCTTTGTGCAAACCAAAATTATTAAAGAGGTCCATCTGTTAAATACCAAGATGCTCTAGGGAAGGTGGAGCCAAGAACTTAATCTCATGGCACTTGGAAGCTGCTAAAGTCGGTAGCTGTACTTCCATGTGAGGTGTTCAGGCTTTCCTAGGAATGGACTGCACAGGCTAATATTATGAAAATTGGGTTATCTCAATGAACATAATGCAGTTTTTACCATATCCCTTTAAAATTGAAGTGTTGGGGATTTTTGATTTGTTTTTTTTTGTTTGTTTGTTTTTTTCATCTCAAATTTCAACATTTAATGTGCAGCAGATAAGGTTGTTAAGAAGGAGTAACTCAGTATCATCTTCTCTGTGCTTGGACCCAACAATGATGTGAAAGAAATGGGACAACAGAGTGGCACATTCACTGTGGCACTGAGACCTTATCAATATCTAAAGGGCGGGTGTCAAGAGGATGGGGCCAGACTCTTTTCAGTGGTGGCCAGCAATAGGACAAGGGGTAATGGGCACAAACTGGAACCCAAGGGATTCCATTTAAACATGAGGAAGAACTTCTTTACTGTGAGGGTGCCAGAGCCCTGGGACAGGCTGCCCAGAGAGGCTGTGGAGTCTCCATCTCTGGAGATGTTCCAAACCCACCTGGACGCTTTCCTGTGCAACTTGCTCTGGGTGAACCTGCTTTGGGAGGGAGGTTGGACTACATGATCTCCAGAGGTCCCTTCCAACCCCAACCATTCTGTGATTCCATGTATCCTTCATTAGTACTGGTTTCATTATTGTAAGCATTTTAATGATCTACAGGAGACAGGACCTGTTGCCATATATCATTTACAGTACCTCAAATATTGGCCTTGTTCAACTGAGTCTCATCTCTCAGTCTCAGGTAACTCCTCCCCTCAGTAGCCAAACTGCATCCTAAAACTATGTTTAATTTGAAAAAGATTCCTTCTCTTCTGTCATCATGGTAGCAAAACAAGACGGATTCATCATTAAATCACATCTAACCAAGTGTACAGGAAATTCAACTAACACCAGATGGAAATGGTGGAGAGGTTACAGAAGAACTAACCACCCATGAATAAAACAGGAGGAGATGTGGACCTGTCCTTAGCTGTAGTGTGGTGTTTCACTGGGATACTGGGCTTAATCACTTAACTGTGTGCTCCTGTTTCTTCAGTCACTAAAGCACAGTTAAAATCATGTCCTTTCAAAAGCATTTGGAGGTCTCCAGATGATAAACTGTGCTACAGAGGTAGACAAAATACCACTCCTGTGTATTATTATAGAAAAAAAAAAAAAAAAAGGACAGAATGAGGATTGTTTCCTCCTCTGTATATTCTAATATCATTTAAAAAGGAAAATAGAAAGCTATTTCTGGAGTCATGCAAGGCATGAAATGAATAACATAACTAGTATCTCACATGAATATTAGAATTATTTTGAAATGTAGATGATTAAAAAAGAATTATCAGAACACACAATACTTTGCTTCCAGTAGCTGAAAACAAGTTATATATGATGTTTGAGCTGTACTTTTCAAGGTAAATTAAAAAAAAAAAAAAAAAAAAAGGTCTGAAGCATAAATAAGAATTTATTTTTAGACACTTTTTTCTAATATTTGCCTTATTTTTTATATATATAATGAAGAAAATAAAAGCACTTTACTGCAGAAGTACCATTTGCTTCTTGTAAGGCTGGACTTCTGTTCATGATATTGAGCAGATTGTTTGCAGCTGTGAATCACACTACAGTGAAAAATGCAGCAGTCCTAGTTTCAAGTACAGACTCCCTGAATATGGAGCTCGATTTTGTATAATATTTAAGTATTTAGTTAAGATATCTTGCAGTCAGTTTAGTAGGTAGTAGAATATTGTTCCTACTCTCTGGTGTTTTAGTAAAGCCAAAAAGTACACAAAGCACTGGAACAGCTGGAACAAAGCACACCACAGATGTGAACTTCACACTGGCACATTACAGGTATTTAAGGGCTATTTTAGAGTAATTATTGATTTTTGTTTACCTGCTATCCTGACTATAACACTAGGGCTAAGGAAAATGACCAATAGTTTGCAAATATCAATTAACTAGGTAGTTCTTTTTGTTATTCAAAATCTAACTGTTTTCTACACTCATGACCAGTTTGTCCCACTCCCTCTTTTGTCCTCAGTTTTAGCAGTGAGGTCTTCCCAAAAGCCTGGGAGGAGACACAATATCTGAAATCACTTCACCATCCCCACTGTCTAGCTAGCTCAGTGAGTGTCAGTAAACACAAAAAGGTGAGTTAAGCTACACAGTCCAGGTGGATCATTTTTTAGATCTTGCAATGCTTTAATTTGCTTCTCTAAATGTTTCATGTGCTTTTTTCTCATCCATTTTCTTAAACAACTCTAAATAGCTTCCATCAAAAATCCGGGTAGGGGACTGGAAGGGTTTCTGCCTTTCTTCCCTTCCAGTTTTCTGGAGGACAGTTATCCAGGCTTGTGTACAGCCAGTAAAAAAGAGCAAGCAGGTCTCAAAGGTGTTTCAACCTCTAAGACAATATTAAAATAGAGGCAGAACTGCTTTGTCTGTGATGATACTTATAAATTTTGACTGCCTAGAGGGGCAGTTCAGAGAGCTCACTTAGACTGAAAACCTAACTTTTAGATGGATGCGTTAAAGAAGGTGAATCTGTCTTTCTTCGTTCAACTTCAGTCCACCTCTTCTTTGGGAATCCTTATAGCTGGCTCAGACAGGGAATTTTTTTTTCATGAAATGAGGTATATACAGAAAATCTGTTGATGTTAAATATCAGCACCTTCCTCACTCAGGGGTGAGTCACAATCAAGATTTGACCCACACACAATAGTGAAATAATTAGCAGAGGTTGTTGGTGTGGGGATGTTTTCACATGAAATTCTCTAGACAGTGAAAAATGTAATGGAGTGGAAAATAACTGAATGCTACTAAAAACAAAAGAAATTATCAACATGAAGACAGATGACCTACCGTAACCCAATACAATCAATTACACAGCAGCCACAATAGATGGGATCAGTGTGCTTTAAATACACACAGCTGAGTTCCTGGTATCTACCAAGAAATTAGCAGATCAAATTAATCCCCAAAGCACTTCTACTGAAATTGTTAAATATGTGCCACAGATATTTTCGCTTCATTTATCCAAACCCATACTTTGAAGAGAGTGAGGCGCAAATAAAATCTCTTTGAGCTTGAAAGGTGAGAGCTTGGGAGCAACTGACACAATTGTGCTCCCCTAACAGCCTCCAGCAAGTTACTTAACCTCTTTATATCTCAGTTTTGCTGCCTTTAAAACAAGAGTATTGATAGCTCTGCACCTCGGAGGGGTGCTCGGAGTGGTAAGTTAAGACCTGCTGGATGACAGGCACACTGGGCTTTTATTCACGTCTTTATTATAACATCTTCAATTCAGCACGCTGTTTTACAGTCCATTATGAAAGGAATGTGTAGAATATAAGTGTTTAGCATTAAATAGTTCAAGCTCTGTTCATTCTAATGAGAATGATACCTGGGTTCACATTGAGCTCCAGAACTGACAAGCTGGGTTCACTTTATACCACTCTCTGTAATATCCTTTTATACATCCTTTTTTTTTTTTTTTTTTAAACACCTGGCTTTGTATAATTCTCCTGTCTGTAGCTTGAGAATCAAGCCTTTGGCCTTTGTAAAACCCGATAGCATATTTCTCATTATGTCCATAGTAATTTCAATTATTTCCCTTTGTCTAAGACTGCCGTTACGCTGTGATGCCTGTGGACATTTTAAGTAACTACCTTTTTTATTAGCTGACTCAACACATGACAAAGATTATTCTGTCCAGTTCTTCTCCTAAGGTCCTTTTATCAGCCAAAGTCCTTATACAACCTTTCTTAATGTCACCATAATATCTGAGAGGGTAGAAGCATTTAGTAGATCTGCCCTCAAAACACACCTTTGGGTTAGATAAGATTTCCATCTATTTTTAGCAGAAGAATTGACTCAAATAACATATAATTGAAACAGACAATTAGTCCAAACAGCATTGTACCAATCTGGAGAAGAGGAACTAACACTAAAATGGACTAAAGGTTTTCCCATGGGGCAAAAATGTCTCAAAATCAAGAACTAAGCTGGGATCATCACTTCTCCATCCTGTTCCTTATCAGCCATCAAATCAGTTCTTCAGTACAAAGACTGAAAATAAAAATAGGTTTTGTGCAGTCTGGAACACAATAGCTTAATTGTTTCTCAGACTTTTCCTTCCATAGAAGGAGAAAGATTGAAGTACCTCAGTTGGGGCCATCCTTCTTTGAGAAGTATTCTCACTTTTGTCAATGTCTCTGTTTCACACTGGAATAGCTAGCAATGATGGCTGTCCTCCACAATATCAGAGTAGTCAGATATATTAAATCTGCATTACCTAAGGTTTCCCTGGGATAGAACTGACATTATGAGACAGAACTCACCACTTTCCTCCTTCCACCCAATAGTCTTCCTAGTGAGATGGTCAATGCCTCAAGCTTGGCACCCGGATAGTACCCTTAATAACACACTTTAACTTTTGGTCAGCCCTGAATTGGTCAGGCAGTTGGACTAGATGTTCATTGTAGGTCCCTTCCAACTGAAATAGTCTTGTTATTTTCTCTCTTACCCATTTGCTGAATGCCACCAGTGCCAGCATGACTTTAAGAAATGTTACCATAAATCCACATCTACTTGCTGTCTAAGGGGATGACTCAAACACATGAAGTTTAGGCACAGTCTGCTATAGCTATACCAAAGGCTTAGGGACTGAAGCTAAAGACTGAAGCTCTACATCCTTTGTAGCAAGCTCCAGTCTCCCTTAGCACTGTGTAATAGTGTGGGTACTCTTGGAGCAAAAACACAGCAAAAAATGTATAATAATGTCTTAGGACCACAAGGGAACCACACAGGAGCCAGAGAAGACCCAGAGTCAAGCAATATGAGATGATACTCTGTACTACAGGATTGTAGAGTACACTTAAGCAATATGGATTTGTAACTTAGCCTTGAGGCTAAAGAAAATCTCTTGGTACTTTTAAAATAAGCAATACACTGAGGCACCTGAAGGTCTTGTTTGAGCTAGAGCCAGGGCTGTGGATGGAAAGCACATGAGTATTTAGACTCAAACATATTTTAGCTTGCTTTTCACTTGCATGATAGGCAATTTTCCTTTCTGTAACACTATCACACTGTGGTTTAAACTTTTTTTTTTTTTTTTTCCCCTAAGAAAAGAAACAGCAAAGTTTATGTCTGAAGGAAAATCCTCATTAACATTATGAAAGAAATAGGGTATAATGCAACATTTCCAGGAGATCTTTCTCCCTCTGGGATTCATTTCTCCAGGAATTCAAGTCAAAACGTACACAAAGAATCCTAAACTCCAATGAGTGGCTCTTCCTTCAAAAGCAAAAAAGAGGAAAAAAATACCCAGAAAAGCAAACATCCAAAAAAAGTCCCCAAACCTTCAAACAATTCCCTTCAAAATCAAAGCCTTCAATTCCTTGTGAAAAAATATTCTCACTTGAAAAATGGGCTCAATGATAAGACTGCTTCTCCTGTCTCAGGTTCTGGGTACTTTGAGTTAAAAAAAAAAAAAAAAAATGCTGAAACTAATATTAAGTTCAGAACAAGGCTTTGTAATCTCACTAAATGCTAATAGAGTTTTAATGCTGTGCTCATTAACTTTGTGCCCTTTCATATAAAGCTGAAGGGCTACTCAGTGATAAGCAAACCCCACCGATATAGTCATATGAATGGATGCTAAATGCAAATTCTGGAAGCACTGGGCAATGCTCACAGCAGGGCTTTGACAGGATAAAGATTTTATGGAGTGTCATATCAGGACTTGTTGAGTAGACTGAATGTCAAGAGTAAAAGCAACAGCAGGAAAAAAATGAAAGCAAGAAGATCTCTGAAGTGATTTTTGTTGTTGTTGTTGTTGGAAACTGCAATTAAAAAAATTAACTTTCCTCTCTAAGTAGCTAAAAACCCAACAGGAAGCTCATCAAAAAGAGATTTTTAAAAAATTAAAATCTGACAGAGAGTAAAACCCTGCCTTTCACTGGAAAGCCAGAGACAGGCTGACAAAATATTTCTGGCAGGCCTAAACTTTTCCAACACATTTCAGCAGGGGATTTGGTTATCTGGGTTGAAGCATCAAGCCTAATACTTTGGCTGTTTTGGGTTTTTTTTTTTGTTTTGTTTTGTTTTGTTTTTCCTGGAGGGTTGGTTTTGAAGTACTTGTCAGGAGGCTGGGAGGAGGAAGAACTCTCATGAACGGGATAGCCTGACAAAAATAAAGTATGTCCTTTAGATGTAAGAGGGCAGGAACAGAAGTTTTATTCCCAGTTCACTCATGGACTCACTCTGTTTCTGATTCATCAAAGTCCCTGCAGTGCAACATGCACTTGAAACTCAGGAGCTGCTTCACCATCTCCTACAAGACAGGAAGGTTACACCTGCTCTTCATTAAGCATGTGCTCAAGGTTTTGTTTGAGCTCTTCCCTCCCTAGAAGTTTTTTTCCCTGTCTGTGAATACAGATGGGACATTATACTCATTTTTGTACATATTGGCCAACAATACTTAAAAAGTTCTCTCACCATGAATGTTAAAGTCAGCATTACTCACTGATCTCAGCTATCATCTGTCTATACAGAGAGAAACATCTCAAGAACACAAGTTCTCCAACATTAACGTGAGTGTTGAAGACAGAAAAGGTTGAGTTAACTTGTGCCTGTGGTTAATTTTCACCACAGATGAGAATGAGGATTGCCACTATCTGCTTGACCTAAATGCCTAGTTTTCAGAATGGCTGAAGTGATTTGAGATTACAGTTTGCCATGTTTTGTGGTAACTGTACAGCACATTCTAGTTCATTGCTCAGACTCTTTGCAATGAGAAACCACGGGAAACCACAATGGCTTCTTTGAGGGGTGACCTCATTAATGTTTATAAATATATGAAGGGTGAGTGTCAGGTGGATGGAGCCAGGCTCTTCACAGTGGTGTCCAATGATAGGACAAGGGGCAATGGGTGCAAGCTGGAACACAGGAGGTTCCACTTAAATTTGAGAAGGAACTTCTTTACTTTGAGGGTAACAGAGCACTGGAACAGGCTGCCCAGGGAGGTTGTGGAGTCTCTTTCTCTGGAGACATTCAAGACCCGCCTGGACGCCTTCCTGTGTGATCTCATCTAGGTGTTCCTGCTCCGGCAGGGGGATTGGACTAGATGATCTTTCGAGGTCCCTTCCAATCCCTGACATTCTGTGATTCTGTGATTCTCTTCTTTTGGGAAGGCCTTTTTCTTGGATGTCTGATATGCTTTGGATAGGAGCCAGACCACCCACTGAATAAAAGTAACTCACTGTAAAAGTCTGAGCAAGCTAATCCAACGGGATAACTCAACGGCAAGGAAATAGTGAACACAAGTTCAGCCATGTTGATTGTTGAAACTCATTAGGTAAATTAAACTCATTAAATTAAAGGATTTAACATTTAATTCTATCCTATTTAGGCAAATAAAATGACCTGCATTATTACAGGAATTCCCTATGAGTCCTTTTTTGCATAACCTTAATTTTCAGTGCTGGGAGGAAGCAAACCAAATAGTCAGCCCTGGGATGAATAACCAGCCCATTCCAAGTCCTGGGAACACCTGGGAAGGCAATGCTGGCTACTGCCTGCAAGCCACGTGGTATGCTTGGTGTAGTTTTTGACCATACTGAAATATTATGTTGCTTATAGGACAAAAAAAGATTGGTCAGCTCCTGCTGAAACAACAGACCCACATACTCTGGAATTCTACTGCAAGGGAAAAACGTGTAACAGAACTGCCAGATGACTTAATATCATATTAGATGTGGCACCAGCCTTCATGTCCTTTTATCTTCCATTTTTACTAAGGTGAAATATTTCCAAACCCTTCCTCAGTATAAAACTCTATCCTGAAAGAAGTGTCTTTTCTACAGAAGACTTGAAGTTGGCATGTATAACCCTTATCATTTCAGCCCACATTCAGTTCAGCACATGAACAGCAAACACCCATACTGACATTTCAATGGACCTCTACCTCCAGATCATGTTTCAGATGACTTTCATTTTGCTAAATCCCAATGGCACTTCCACTTGTGAGTGGCAATTCAGTTCAGAATTAAGACACCCACTTGAGGCATCAGCCTGGCTATGTCTGCATGTGCAGTGGGGTGTTCAAGCTCCACTTATGGTCACTGGACAGACAGATAATACAGTCTGTGTAACTCATACAGCTAATTTCTCCATAGTAGACCTCTAGGGCTCAATTCATTTGCCTGCAGACAACCATCTTGCATCAGCTGAGACTTGCTAGGATATGTAAGATATCTGTGTGGGATTAGGAGCTAGACAAGTTACTCTCATGCCCTTCTGGACTGACAACCAGCATTCAGGTGACATAGCCTTGGGAAACTCAACTGAATATAGACATACATGTGTGGACAAGTGCACTGATCCCTTCAAAGTTATCACTTTTTTTCAAAATTTGATCACAGATTAATTGCTGTCCAGGTTTCATTGTCCAGACCTCCACTGGCTCTAAAGGGAGTTCAGAATACCTGGCTCTCATGCAGGTGCATTGACATACAAAATGCCCATTTTAATCTTGAATTTCAGTCTCATAGAGGATGAGAGAAGAAAAGTGGTGAAGTGACCTGGAAGATGCAAATCTGCTTTCCTGGCTACTGAAGAGCTTTTCTCTACTTTGTTAATAGACATGATTTTACCAGAAAAAAAGGATTATATGGACTCGCAGTGAGATTTTCTGTTCCCGTGGAAGTAAGCTCATTAACTTCCTGGGTGCTTAGACAAAAGCAGCCCTCATGACCACTCATTAAAAATAATACAAACAAAAAGAATGGCCAACTCTTTGATTTATAAAAAATGTTTCCAATTAAAAAGGAAAGCATTCAGTGCTTAATCACAACAACAGAAAGTCATCTTAAAGCCTTTTGGTTTGTATTAAACAACTGAAACCAATAGGATCCAATTTGCAAGATATTTTGTAGTGAAACTAGACTGTTTTCTACAGAGGCACCGATGCACATATGAACAGAAAAATACATACACCAAATACATGCACAAATGCAAGCACATAATGCTAAAGACTGTCAGTTCTTTGTCTTCAGCTCCAAGAAACTCATAGAGTTATTTTGGTTGGAAAAGACCTTTAAGATCATTGAGTGCAACCAGAAACCTAAAATTGACAAGTCCACCATGAAACCAAGCACCACACCTACCCATCTTTTAAATACCACCAAGGAAGGTGACTCCACCACCTCCCTGGGCAGCCTGTTCCAACGCTTGACTACCCTTTCAGTGAATAGACTTTTCCTGATATCCAATCTAAACTTCCCCTGGCATAACTTGAGGCCATTTCCTCTTGTCCTATCACTTGTTACTTGGGAGAAGAAACTGACAACCACCTCTCTACACCCTCCTTTCAGGTAGTTGTAGAGAGCGAGAAGATCTCCCCTCAGCCTCCTTTTCTCCAGACTAAACAACCCCAGTTCCCTCAGCCGTTCCTCATCAGACTTGGTCTCCAGACCCTTCACCAGTTTTGTTGCACTTCTCTGGACACACTCCAGCACCTCAATATCTTTAGTGAGGAGCCCAAAACTGAACATAGAACTCAAGGTGCAGCCTCACCAGTGCTAAGTACAGTGGGACAATCACTTACCTAGTCCTCTGGCCACACTATTTCTGATACAGACCAAAATGCTATTTGCCTTCATGGCCACCTGGGCACAATGTTGGCTCATATTCAGCCAGCTATCAGCCAACACCCTCTGGTCGTTTTCCACCAAGCAGCTTTCCAGCCACTCCTCCCCAAGCCTCTAGCATTGCATGGGGTTGTTGTGACCCAAGCACAGGACCCAGCACTTGGCCTTGTTAAACCCATACAATTGTCCTTGACCCATCAATCCAGCCTGTCCAGATCTCTGTGTATAGTCTTCCTACCCTTAAGCAGATCAACACTCCCACCCAACTTGGTGTCACCTGCAAACTTACCAAGGGTGTACTCAATCCCCTCATCCAGATCATTGATAAAGATATTAAACAGAGCTGGTCTCATTACTGAGCTGGGGAACATCATTTGTAAGTGGCCACCAGCTAGATTTAACTCCATTCACCACAACTCTTTAGGTCTGACCATCCAGCCAGTTTTCCATCCAATGAAGTGTGAACCCATTGAAGTCACAGCCAGTTTCTGCAGGAGAATACTGTGTGAAATGGTGTAAAAAACAAAAAAAACCTCCAAAAACTAACTAAACAAAAACAGCTGGATGCTTGTTAAGCTCATGTTCTTTCATTCCTTTTTGTAACTGCATGATAGACTAACTTAGCTGGTAGCCAAACAAGACACAGCTGCCCGCAGCCCACCCCTTTCCCTCCCCACCCCGGGAATTAGGGAGATTGGAGGGGTAAAGGTCAGGAGACTTGTAGGTTGAGATAAGAACAACTTAATAATTAGAGTAAAAATAAAATTAAAATAATAAGAATAATAAGAGTAATAATGATAACAAATATATATATATATTATTCAGAGTACAATTGCTCACCACCCACTGATAACAGTGACGAAGGAGCAAAAAGGAACCCAGAAACCGAAATTACAATCCCAGAAAAACGATCCTGAGCTATCCCCAAGAGAATCTCCTACTTTTTGATCTGCCCCAGTTAATATACTAAACATGACATAATATGATATGGAATATTTTATTGGCATATCCAACTGTCAATTCTGGGGTTTACTAACTACTACATTTTTATTCTCCACTCTCCACTTCCAGTCCTCTCATCTTGGAAACTGCCCAAGCACAGTGTCCTTGTAGTTATCAACATTGTTCTCATAACAATCCTCACTGAAAACAAAACACAGTGCTTTCAAACTGCTAAGAAGAAAATTAACCCTATCCTAGCAAAAACTAGGACAAACTGAAACAATCACTACTTTTATCCCTGACTGCAATCATTCTTGTGAGCTTGCTTCACCCACTCAAGTTCAGGGTTTGGTTTTTTTTCTGTTGGTAAGTACCAGGTTTTGGGTGCATGTGTGTGCATATACATGTCTATGTATGCTTTAGCAAAGGTTAAATGTGTTGACTTTACCAAAATGAAATTCTCACAACAGAATGTTTGGTTGAATAGCACTGAAACGCAGCATGAAAAACCAAAGATGGCAGTAGATTATAAAAATCAATATATCCACAAATTTAGGAAAAAAAAAAAAAGCCTAGAATGACTCAATTTCCAAGCCTACATTTGTCAACAGTTGAGTGAGACTCAAATTTTGCTGTATCCCTGTACAAATAAATGACAGAAGTGACTGTGACTTTGAATACTCCCAAATATAGTCACATTGGTTCCTCTAATCCCACAAGAAGGAAGCAAAACAGTTTAGTAGTACTCATAGTATTCCTTCTTGCTTTAGTCTTATGTGGATAGATAGGAATTCAAACCTAGATCTTGCTCTAAACCTAGAATAAATAATTGAAACACAGATTTCTACAACAGATCAGGAGAGTATGCAATATGCAGCAGAGGCCACTGTTTAATCTGTTTTGTAGTTGCTTCCCTGTTTCAAATGTGTAAATGACTGCTGAGACATATATTAAACAAGCAGTGTTCCATGGTTTGATAGCAAAGACACAGGAATGAGAGGAAGTGTGCTCCAATTCTGATCTTTTCATCAATAAATACTTAAATATTAACTGAAAGTGGAAAGGGCATAAGAAAAAGTCAGGTCCCTCCCTCTCACATCTGAGCTGATGTGTGTGTTCCCTTTACCAATTTGTGTATCAGTCTCTCTCTGAAATAATTTGATTAGATTTAATTTCTTTTCATATCAAAGCCAAGAAAGCATTAGATATGGAGTATGTTCCCTCGTGATCTGTTGGAAAACCTGAGCCATGAAAAATCTGACTATCTGTGGCAACCACAGAATCACAGAATGGTGGGGGTTGGAAGGGACCTCTGGAGATCATTTAGTCCAACCTCAATCAGTTCCTATAGAGCCATGGATAAGCCAGGTACCTCCTGGCTCAGTGAGATACTGAGCAAAGGGCAGGAGAAAACTCAGTAATATAGCAGCTTGTAACAAACAACAACAAAAGAATATATAGTTGAAAAACAACCTGGGAAATTGGCTCTCCAGTCTGGTGAGTTTCACTGTGTGTCAAACTACTGTGACACACTTTGATTATATTAAACAATATACTATACATTAACAGTTTTAGAATGTATTTTAAAGAAATTTACTGATACGATTACATTATCAATAAAAATAATAAAAAAACCCTCCTCAAACCAAAAATAAAACTACCCACATTCCTTTTTACTCGCATGGTATAACTTTTTATAATTAAATCAAACTTACTCTGGTCTTCAAGGCACTCCCTGAATCAAGTTACTGAAATTTTGAATCGCATGTATACACTAAGATAAATTTCTGTCCATAAAACAAGGTGAATTCCCAGTGTGCTGGATCAAGAGATCAGAGATCATATTAACTGGTCCCTTTGACCTTGGAAAAGCATATGTAACTGAATACACATCTGACTGAAGATTAGCATCTGCTACTGCCTAGCAAAACTGTTTAAAAGCCATTACTAAATAGTTAACAGTAAACATAGTGGCAAATTATCTAGGACCACAGAATAAAATCAGAAAATATTGCTAGCAGTAGATGGCAGAGAAACATAAAAAAACAGAGGCAAAAATGGCTATTAAAATATATTTTAGACTTATAAAATTAGCCTTAATGAACTATAAAATAAATAAGCCTTAATGAACTATAGCAGCCACTTACAATTATTTCTGTACTAATAAGCTCGGAGAATATATTTGCCATATACTGGTTGTTAACAAGATATCCATTGGAATATATAATTTAATAAAGAAGAAGAAGCTACAAATTATAGAGATTCCAGGAAGTTTGTGTATCTGTCACCCCACAGCAGTATTTAAGTGTCAAATGAGAAAATTTCCTAGGCCAGTAAATAACCAAATTTGTTCATACAAGCTGAAATGCAGCTTTTATAGCTTCTCTCTTGCATTAAATTTATCCTCTATAGTCTTTTTAATGCTGTGTTCTAGAAAAAGTATAAATAAATATTGGTCATTGAGATCTGCCTTGTAGAGAACAGTTAATATGAAGCCTTAATTGCATGTTGTAAACATAATACAAATGGTAGTTGTAAAACTAAGAACAATTTTGTTCAAAATAATCATCAAGAATGCCTCTTCATAGAGCAAACTCTTTCACAAAGCACAGTGTTAGACATCAAAACCACAATCCTTGCAGAAACTGAAATGGAGGAAATTCCACTTTTGTGTAAGAAAGAAGCTCTTGTTCACAGTGAGAGTGGTCAAACACTGGAATGTGTTGCTCAAAGAGTTTGTGGGGTTTCCATCTTTAGAGGTGCTCAAGACCTGATCAGACATAGCCCTGAACATCTACTTTAGGTGACTGCTTTTAGCAGGGGCTTGGACCAGATGAACTCTGGTTGTCTCCAACATTCTCAACCATTTTGTGATTCTGCAAGGCATTTGTGTTTTAGAAGTTTGGTGTCGCGACGGAGGGAAGACCCGGATAGCTCAATATGAGGATCATCAGACTTCCGTTTATTGATTACATATGTGCTCCCTATATACAGCGGTTAATTAAGCTCATGCATACCCTCAAAGACCCACACTGATTGGCTCATTAATTTTCCTGGGAACTTTCTCTTTGTTATAACAGGTGGTATTGCTCTGTTCACATCCCAAGGACGTCAACAGAATACCCCTTACTTTGCGGTTACCAGCTCCCTTCTTTTTCCCAGCTTAGTTAAAGTTGTTTGTCTGAAGTTATTTGAAGTCTCAAGGTAAGTATCTTGGAGACTTCTGTTAATTTACCCTGACTTATGTCAAGGGCCTAAGCTGGCTTACTGCGGCCTCTGATTGTACAACATCTCTAGTGATCTACAACAGTTTGGCTTTTATTTAGGCAGGGAGATGTACAACCAAAAATCAGAGTGCAATGCGGACAGTTATCATTGAGGCTTTAAGCAACCTGGTCTAGTGGAAGGTTTCCCTGCTCATGGCAAGGGGGTTGAAACTAGTTGGTCTTTAAGGTCCCTTCCAACCCAAACTGTTCTATGATTCTATGATCATTGGGGCCTAAAATTGCGTAGGCTTTCTTCTACCTCCAATTCAAAAGTCCCTCCAATCCAAAGCTGTGCACAGGCTGCTCCAAAATACTACTGTTATGTGGCTCTTCTGTAAGCACCCTAGAACTCTTAAACTAGAAGTTTAAGAGTTAAGCCTTGAAAATATTCCAATTTATATGGCTTTTTTCATCTAAAGACTAGTCAGACAATTAAAAGGGATCAGATTACTGCTGTTTAATGAGTTACTGCTTGTCAGCTGAGAGGCAGCAATGGATGGGATGTTATTCTTAGCACGTTTTGATGACATGACATCAGAACTAATGCATTTTACTCTGCACTCTCAGCAGGCTGTACATGGACAGCTATAGCAGTTCAACTAACAAGAGGTAATTCAATCAACCACAGTAATGTGAAAATTGAAATGATCTACCTCCACTCCACCTTGTTCATCATTTCAGTGACAAGAAACTTTGCCCGCCTTCTGAGTTGGGATGATAAGACTCATTTGAGATGCACAGTTGTAAATATGGTATCTCTTTGTACAAGCCCTCAACACAGTAACACTTGTGAGAGAAATGAAATGGTTTATGCACTGTAGAGCAAAGTCATTGAACATTGTAATGTGAAAAGTTCATTTCAGTGTTAAAATATGGTCATTAATTGGGGAATTAATAATCTGTCAAAGCTTAAGCAACTTCCTTACCAAACTCAGCAGTAAAAAAAGTTATCTCTCCAGCAGTTTTTTTAGGAAATAGTTATTTCTTTAATTACTACTAAAGTCTAAAGGCTCCTTTTCCAGATTCATCTAAACAGCCTATTTTGAGAGCTGAGACATATTCTGTAAATGAAAGGTTGTTGTGAAGCAGATTCCAATTCCTATTAAAGCCTAATGAAACTACAAGGGATATTTCAGAAAATTCACCAAGTATGGTGGAATTATAATTCTCTTCACAAAGATGGTTTAAGAATCTCACATCAGAAAGATAAAGGCAATTAGGAGTTTATTATTTATATATTGAACAGACTACATATTATGCAAATATGAGTATTTTTAAGATCTACCCCAGGAGGTGGATAGCTAATAAAGATATGATAACCACCACATTCTAACTCGGTCAGGACTCAAATTATGTGGGATTTTTAGCTTTAGTTTTTTTCATCTTCATGTTAATGAAGGCCTAGGAAGAAAAGGAGGACACAGAAACAGCCTTAAATAAATCCTCAACCCTTTGTCTAATTTCACTCTCAAGATTTCACTCCCAAATCATTACATTTGTTTGGAGAGGGTAACTTGGTTGTAAAGGAGAACATGACAAGCTACAGTGCATCATGGGATGCGGCCATCTTCTAACCAGGTTGACCACCACCAAAATGCTGGGATAAAGCACAGCACTTCAGAAAGTGTATTTTATCACTTGCAGTGATTTTCCTATGACACTGCAATGCTAACCAACCTGTTGAACATCAAGCTGTTTATGCTGCAGTTCCCCAAGACAGAACTTGAGCTTTTGACACAGAAGAGATAAGACGATCTTTCCATCTACATCACTGCATGTGACCCCTCTGAGAGGCACAACTAACAGCAAATACACTGTCCCCTCTAAACACATCTTTCTTCGTTAAGAGATACTCACAGATGCACTGTTCTTCTCAGAGTCTTTCCTGCTGGGACACTAGTCTCTCTAACTAAACTGAAAAAAAATTTCTTCTTTAACCCACTGTTACCAAAGAAAACCTCCTGTGCTGGTTTCTAAGTCTTCCTCCAGAGAACACTGATCCAAAACTATTTTGCTTTGACACCACCACCAAGGAAAATAGTCATGTAACACTTTCAAGCAGCTTATATACCACTGAGAATGATATTCTATCATTTAGTGAATGACACTGACAAACTATGTGCTGCCCTGTTTCCAAGAGAATCTATGAGACTGTGTAGTGGGTTGACCTTGGCTGGACACCAGGTGCTCATCAAACTACTCTATCACTCCCCTCCACAGTAGGATAGGTGGGGAGTAAAGATTAAAAAAAAAACAAAAAACAACCACCCAACAAACCCTCGTGGGTCAAGATAAAGGCAGTTTATTAAAGCAAAAGCAAAGGCTGCACATGGATAATAAAAGAAAACAAAAGATTTATTCACTACTATCAGCAGGCAATGTCCAGCTGCTTCCTGGGAAGCAGGGCATCTGTATTCACAGTGGTTGCTCCAGAATACAAATGTCATAATAACAAATGCCCCTGCCCCTCCTCCTTTCTTTTAGCTTTTTTTGTTGAGCAGACATCATATGTTATGGAATATCCCTTTGGTCAGTTTGGATCAGTTGTCCTGGCTATGTCCCCTCCCAAGATCTTACCTACCCCCAGCCTAACTGACCTTTGAGGGTAATGTTGGAGAGACAGCCTTGATGCTGTGCAAGCACTGCTCAGCAGTAGCCAAAACACTGCTGTGCTGTCAACACCTTCCTAACTACTAATACAGAGCACAGCACTATGAGGGCTGCTATGGGGAAAATTAACTCCATCTCAGCCAGATCCAATACAGACTTCCTGTCTTGAGAGATTTTTTATTATTATTATTATTTTTCACATTTATATCTCAAGAACAGAGATAAGTAGAGTACTTAAGCATATCAAAATCTGATGTTCTCAGAGATTCTCTATAATACTAATGTGTGCATGTCCACAGAAAGGGAAAAGAAACATATATATTCTGTCTTTGTTACTGATTTTGAAGATAGAACATTGCCATAATTCCAGTGGTCATGCTGTTCCAATAGAAAAAGTTCATTAAGATTGAATTTTTAAGTTACTTAGGGAGAAAAGACAAAGAACAGTAACAATGCTTGAATATTATGCAGAGGGAAAGGGAAGATCTATTATTTGCCAGCATGGGACACTTCTTTTTCAAATTTTCTCTTTCATGTACAAAAGCTTTTAAATATCACAGAATCACTTGAGACTGAAATGGTGATGAAACATACGGAATTTGTGGCCTTTTTTGGATCAATATATGCTAGCACACAACTGGCCACTTTGGGCCTTCTGGTTCCCCACACAGGAAGCTCTGCACTCAGCAGCAGCAATCTTACCCATCTTCCCATAATCCCCAGGTCAAGAGGAATTACTCTCCAGAGAAGAATAAGCTGTTTTAACCTTATCAAAAAGAACCACACACTTCCCCAAAATGACTTCATTGAAAGTTCACTCACCCCAGGGCCAAGGAGCATCACGGTGAATGATGGAGTCCCTTAGGCTTCTCTTCTCTTGTCCCTCTTACAACACCAAAATTTCACTGTATTTTGGGGGCTCAATGAGACAGATAATTCAAGTATTGCCAACTGAAAATGTCAGCTAACAGTGGTAGAGTGATGTAAAAGGAGTTTATAAATCTGCATTGCTCTTAGAAAGACTCTTTTCTCCTGTGGGCCTCAGAGAACCCTCCTGAGCCATTAATTGTGCTGCAAACACCAACTGATCCCTCCATAAGACATCATTGCTCTTGAGGAAATTAGACTACCCATAGGGAAGAGGACACTTGCCACTGACTCATTCAAACATTTTAGACATACATTTATGACAATATCTTCCCAGTTGGAACCTAAATTTTAGGCATCTAATAAAGCCATATTTAGGCAGTTAAAGGAATGACTGATGCTGTCCACAATTCTAGCTGATATTTCCTCTTTTCACATGGTCTGTCCTTAAGCACCTTTGAATGACACAGTATATGAGGCCAGAGAGACCATTGCTCTGAATCATTATGGTCTTTGTGTGGATTCTAGCAGTTCAAACTGCTTGCACTGAAGATCAGCCTCTTTGGTCAGGTCCTTAGAGGTGTGTCATCATGGCTAAAGTTTAAAGGCATTACAAAGCATAAATAATTGATATTTTCAGATTGCTTTGAGAAGCTCAGATCAAAGACTTGCCATCCATCTGAAGGGTCAGCACTGTGCACAGCCACTCAGTAAGAGTACTCTATTTTCCCACTCATTGCAAAGAAACCTGAGATGGGACAAAAAGCAAACTGCAGACTGCTCAAAAGTCCTACTGACTTTGGATTCAAGTAAATGAATACAAGTTACTACTCATTAATTGAGCTGCAGGAACTGTCTACACGTGGACTCTCAATCTAAGGTTCATCCTCCCTTAGCTCTCTTTCACAGCAGAATTAATGACCTGGCACTATGTGATGCTTATAAAGACCGAAGAGCATGCAAATGGGCAATAATCAAGGTTAACTTGAAATGTATTCAGTCACAGTAACCTGATCATGTGATATCCCATCAAAACATACCTCTGTTTGAAGGTTTTGAAGAGGTGTGTATAACTGGTGAAAACTCAGATAATTTCTTAGAAATAAATCTAAGATTTGACTGGCACTTCTGCCTTTCTTGCCCTGTTACTTTGGAGGATTTTTTTGCATAAAGCAGACTTTTATCTCTCAAAATTTCATTTTCTACTGGCAAACATTTCTCTCTTCTATTTGCTTGTATCTCAGATTTTAACTGTGTATCAGGGAAATAATTTATCTAAGAGAAGTGCAGACATGGTCATTGGAATCAGGAAAATCTTCAAGAATGTAAATGTTACTCTAATTTAAGAAACTTGTTGAAAACTCAATACCTGACCCATTATATCCTAATCACTGAAAATTCAGATCTCATTTTTCATTCCTTTAAATTTGAAGGACAAAAGTAACTGCAGAATCAGTATGTACCTCTGTCTTTCTGCCAGAGCAAAAATTGAGTAAGGATGTCAGGATCTGAGCATTTAATTACAGACTAAAAGACAAGAATCAATTTGACAAGAACTGACACCCAACTATAAATGTAGAAACATTTTCAAAATAATAGGAAACAGGAAAAAAAAAAAAAAAAATCAGAGTTATTGATTCCTGACTGTGATGCAGGGCAAACATGGCAATGCCACAGCCAGGGCAGAGGGGTGAATTATTTTAGAATTTGAATGGCAGTTGTCAAAAATATTGTGACCCTTTCAGGGCTTGAGAGATTGAGACAAGCTTGAAAACTGAGCCACTCACACAGCTATTAAACCATTTATAGATGTGAGGTAAAAACACTAAGTAAAGCCAATCCCATGATATCAATTTAAAAGGCAAAAGTAATACCATGAAACAAGCCTGTCTATGTTTTGTCCTTATTTACAACGTTCGTTAGGCTGAATTATTGCTCTTTTCAACACTGAGTAGGAACTGCTGTGCTCTTACAACCTGACATTGCCAGGCAAGAGATGAACAAGGGAAATGTCAGGATTTCTATTGTGAGTGTCAGAAGATTGTGCCCAGACTTGTCTCCTGCTGGGAAGGAATGACAGAACTGTAAATGCCAAGTACCACAACATCACTTGTCAATCTTTCCCTCTCTGCCACCTACAGCCCTCATGACCCTGACAGATACAGGCTCTGATTGCATTTGTTGGTGGGTTACGGATGTGCCCTGGCTTGGAAGAACTTCCTCTTGGCTCCACATGGTACTTTATGCCCTACCTAGACATCTGGTGCCAAGAAGTCCAGCATTAATGATATCAGAGGGGCTGAGCCTGACCTAGCAAAATCCCCTTTTGCAGAAAACTATTCTGCTGTCCTGGTTTAAAATTTCAAGATTTAAAACTTTCAGATGAAGATATTTTTTACTTCCCTAGGCCTGATTGCATGCAGGGGCATTCCTCTGTGCCTCAAAATACACACAGGGACTACAAGTGCAGGTTTTATGATTCCTACTGCGTTGCAAGGAACCAGAGGTATGGCACACAGGGACACTGTAGTGTCTGAGATACTTAAAAACCAAACCAAAACAAAAAAAAAAACCCAACCAACCAACCAAAAAAAAAAAAAACCCTCTGAAAGTAAGGAAAAAAACAAACACCAAAGATAAACTGTCTAAAATCATCTCTCTGATTCTTATCCTTATTGGTTAGGTTACAGAAAAGATTTAACCACATAATAAGCCCATAAAAGAATTAGCTAAGAAAAACTGTGATTGCAAAGGAGGGGAAAAAAATGATCCAAATTAAAACTATATTTTCTAATTTTCTCTAATAATTAATTCAATTTAAATTTAAACAAGACAGTTGTATATTCAGTAAACAGATACCTGCACCCTGATTATTGCTTTTGCATATGGACTACAGCTCTGCTTTACAAATGCTGGCCAAGATGGATTTTTAGCTGTACATTACAGATTATAGGTTATTTGCAATTAGAGTAGAACTTGCTCAGGATACTTCACATTTTAAAAGTTTATAACAGTTCAAAATGCAACTGGTCAAATTAACAAGTAAGGAATGCATCAACAACTGTTAAAGAGTAAACAACTACTTCCCAGATCAGGAAGCTCTTGAGCTTCAAGTCTTTGAAGGCTAGGAGAACATTCTACTGAATGACCACTTGTACACTTGCCTGTTGTTCTGCTCTCCCATAGCTCAGTATCACTGACAACCAATTGCATCAGCTACCAAGAAGGGAACCACTGTTTTACTTCTCTGGGCTGTCACCTCTTTATTCACTGACAGATGCTAAAGCTGAAAAGAACTGTAAATCCATAGGGTTTAAGGACCTATGTAACAAAGTTCACGTTCTCAGTCCCATAACCTTAGTCAGCCTGAAGTGTGTCTTTTAAATGGGGAAGGCACCTTCTGCTGCAGTGACCTTCCAAGAAAAGGGCACAGAGAAGTCATCTTTCATTCTCTCTTTCTTTGGCTAGAGGTGATTAAGTTGTCATTAGAAAGTATATTTTCCAATGGCCATGTATCATCTTTCTCAAAGTTTGTTACCTCTTTTTTTTTTCCTGTAAAGAATGCTTGAGACTTAGGATTACAACAGTCTTGATTGTCACTTTGTGTGATTGTGCACTCGTCCAAATGAGTCAAAAGAAGGACACAGAAGGTCTATCTAGGCTGACACTAGGTAAAGACATTGTGCAAGACTTCTTTCAGACTGCTACTGCGAGACTGTCCTTTTAAGATGTTTACTGATGTTGTATCACAAGAGCAAAGAAAGCAGCTGCAATGTCGCCACGAAATGAGCAATGTGACCCAAAAGTTCCTGGGCTATTTTCTTGAGGTGTCAGCAAACAAATGTACAGACATAAGTCCCCAGGAGTTTCTCCACATCCTCTGTAGATGCTCTTCTCTCCCTCTGCCAGACAAAACTGCCTCAAGGGAGCAGTGACATACTTATGGCAGGGGCCTCGACAGGCAAAAGTCAGGGCTCAGAGCTCTCCTGAACAGCTGGTCTCTCCACATGCACTGAGCTAACAGCTAATGATACCACCACTGCTTGAGAAACTCATGGGAAAAAGTGTTTTTTACTTTTCAAGATTCATAAAGTCATCTTTCCTATGGAAGGAATAGGCTTGTCTGCCAAAGTCATGTCTGATTTGTGAGGGCAAGGAGGGAAGTGCCTTTTTTGTCCTTGTGAGTAGAACTGTTGACTCAGTACCTTTATTGCAAAAGTAGAAAGAATAAAAAAAAAAAAAAAAGAAAAAAAAAAGAAGAGGACTTTATACGTTAATGATTATAACTATCATCAGTCAGCAGAGATACTAATGCCTTAATTTCTTTAACTCACTGAATAGTGACCTTCAGATTTCTCATCATGGCTGCCCTTGTGAAAGCTAAAGAAGACTACCTTGAATATAATGCAAATGGGACTTAAACCACTTGAATCATGTGGCTAGTGATGTTTCTTTTGGCTCCTTACTGATCCAGCACAGAGTAAACTCTTTGATGACACATTAAATGGAAGTTCTGCCGAGTCATTACTAAATTCGAGATTTTATTCAGTTATATGTCCTGTGTCAATCAGAGTATTTTGTAACTAGTAGCCTAGCTTGCTTTTTTCCTCTTTATTTTCTCAGAACAGTCATGTAAAGCTGTTATACATTAAAACCCAGCTGTTCTCTATCTCCCTAAAGCATGTAAGACAGCTTTATATGAAACAGTTTGTTGAGGTAGTTGAAACTTTAAATCCACTGATATTTTAAAATCCATTTGTGTTGCACTTCAGAATACGAAAAATTTCCACTATGGACATGGAACTTCTGAAAATATTCTGTTTTGGAAATCTCCAAAATATAAATGTCAAATCTGCTTCACATAATTTGAGGTCAATTTATATTAAGAAAAATTTATAATGATCAGAAAATATACTTATTCCAGTATAACTCAATGCAGACATTTGTACTGCTGGCAAGTAACTCATGTTTTAGAAGGTAAATAATTAGTTTCACAACTGATGATGAAAAGCAGAGCATCATATTTTTCCTAGGGCTTTTATTAGTACCTCTAGGTTCACTTCCCTCTAGAAATGAATCTCTTAACTAAATATTAACTCTAGTTTTATTGTAAGGATATTTTGGTTCTTTGACTTTCTCTATTTAAAGGATTTAGATTAAAATACGTGTAGATTTAGTCAACTGTTGATAAGATTTGTGATTTCTGGTAGATAGGAATATTTAATTATAGATAAAATAAATTTTATTACATTATAGATTACTGTGATAGATCACATTTTCAAACCAGGCTACTGTAGAGTAAACCAAAGTAATGCAACTGAAATTACTGTAGTTGTTCTAGATTTAAATCTGCCGAACAGATCACTATCTTCACCCATAAGTAGTGTCTCATGTAAGAGGGATAAAAATACATGTATAATGGGTGTGTGTGTATATATATATATATATATATATATATATATATGCATGCCTTAAGAACATCCATATCTGATCAACCTAAAGGTCCATCTCACTGATATTGTCCTCACTTCAGTGCTGGCCAAACACATAAGTAAACACAGAAGTGGAAAAAAATATTTACAGCTACAGCATTAATGTAGGGCTTATGATAATACTCATCCCAAACCAGTGAGATGGTACTTGACATCTTACAACTGATTTTTTCTTTCACATATTCTTACAATTCCTTCTTGTATTCAAATTTTGTCATCCACAATATCATGCCAGGAAGAGTTCCAAAGCTTAAGTACAACTTTTGTGAAAAATTATTTTTCTGTGATTGTTTTGAACCAACCCTGCTAGCTTCAGTTGAGAGAATGACGTAGAAAGAAGGCACGGTAGAGGACAATACTTCATCCTCAGGTGGAAAGATGGCATTGTCAAGTAACACTGAACTCTTGTAAAACAAAACAGTAAACAAAATCCTTTATGCTTTCTGTAGGGTACTTCCAGAGATAGTTCAGGATAAGAAATCACTGCTTAAATTATTGTAAAAGGTCCCAGTGATCCTCGGTATAATGCAGTATGTACTAAGTAGAATAGTGATATCACACAGAGTCATAGAATGTTGTGAGTTTGAAGGGACCCATAAGGATCATCGAGTCTAACTCCTGTCCCTGCACAGGACAAGCCCAACATTCAGACCATGTGTCTGAGGGCCTTGGCCAAATGCTTCTGGAATCTTCTCAGGCTTGGTGCCATGACCACCTCCCTGGGGACCCCATTCCAGTGCTCCACCACCCTCTGCCTGATGAACCTTTTCCTCATGGCCAACCTAAACTTGTTCTGGCACATCTTCCTGTCATTTCCCCTGGTCCTATCATTAGTTGCCAGGGAGAAGAGATCAGTGCCTGTTCCTCCTCTTCCCCTTGGGAGGAAGTTCTAGACCATGATGAGGTCTCCTCTCAGTCTCCTCTTCCCCAGGCTGAACAATCCAAGCGACTTCAGCCACTTCTCATATGGCTTCCCCTCCAAGTCCTTCACCAATTTCGTGTCCCTATGCTTGATGCAAGTCCCTGTGGAACTTGAGAGATCTCTAAACCAAAAGTTGATCCAACCCTCCATTGCCTTCTGCCTCAGGGCTCCTGCTTGCTGTCTGCAAGAACAGTCCCACTTAAATTTTTGGGTTCTGGCTTTACCTGTTAGAAACCCTGCCATGGCAGCAGGCACAAAGATCTGGAGTGCTAGAGTCCTTTGGGTGACAGAAGTTCTGTAAATTTGATTATATCTCCTTGAATAATGATTTAGTGATGTTCTAAAGAAGCAGACAGACAAAAATGCTTTGTATCAGACAGAGATTATCAGAAATAACTTGAGTCGTTCTCCAAAGGTAATGAGACAAAAAAAAAAAAAAAAAAAAGGAAAAGGAAAACTTTTTTTGTTCCTTATGCTTTACATTTAAAGCATGTACTTTGCAAAGAAAACACACTGTGGTTTAAATTTCACCAGTGGGATGAGGTTGCTTTGATGTCTCGCCTATTTTGATTACAGCCCTTTCTCCCTTCTACAGACCAATACACCTTTTGGGGGTGAATCCAGAACAAAGATCACCAGAAATCCATTTTTATTTTGGTCCATACTACAATCTCCAGTTTATATTCCTGCTTCTTAGGAGGGCTTGGCTCCAGGGTGTCTTTGGAACATCTCAGTATATCTGTGGAATGTTGGATTTTCCTCAACCTTGCTTCAGTCTGAAGTCTTTAATATCACTTCTGTGTCTCTAATTCATATGGATTTAAGATTCATTAATTAGCATTGCTACGAGATCCATATAAAATCAAATACAAGCAGCAGAAAAAAAGGATAATATGTTGTTTTGTTTGAATACCATCTTGACTTATATTTAAGGATCCACTAAGGATCCTATTTCCAAGATCAAACACCCTTTAAGGGAAATTCTTTTCATAGGCCAGGCCTGAATATACAAGCTAAGATAAATTTTTCTTACCAGTATTAGTTTCCAAAACTGTCTCCCAACTATCTTCCAGAGTATGATAAAAGACATAGTTAAGGCTTTTACCTGTGAAAATTGTAGCCAGATCAGCGCTTGACGGAGACTGCGATGATTATGACAATGAACATCAGAACGACCAACGCAACAGAGAGAAGACAGCACTTCATCTTCCTGGCTCTTAGCTAAAAGAAGAGAAAGGCAAAGAAATAAGTGTTTGGACATTTAATGGGAAGATGGAGGGTAAATCCATGAAGAAATTTTGCTATTTTTCCATTGGTAGGACTATTTGAAACAAGTCAATACAACACAGAAAATTTGTCTCTTTTTTTCAGACTGACTCATCCTTCTGGACAATCCAGATTCTCCCTTTTCAAAAAATCCCCTTTAAATACAATCACCTTCTCTGAACTACTTTCTTCCTGCTTAAGTCATTGTTGGTGTTATACTAAATTTCCAGACTCTGCTTGAAGAGCTGGACTTTGGGTAAGGCTAATCACTTTGGTCTGGGGGTGTCAAATCTGCTTTCCAGCTGCCAGGAGAAGACTGTCTCCTGCAAGATAGAGAGGTCTCTCTCCATCTTGCTGTGCAATCAAATCTAGCCAAGCAATAAGGCAGGGTGTTTATAGGGTAGGCAAATGTAACTGCAGGATTAACCACCCTGATTTCAGCCAAATTAAGACAGGGTAAAATAAATTCCACAGGGTTTTAATTTTGATATCTCTTTCTACTTAAACCCATCACCCTTTCCAGTGACCTCCATGGTCATAATGTTGTTTGTTCCCATTTAAAATCTTTCCCAGATAGTTCAATTCCTCTTCCTTCCTTTTGAATGGATAAGAAGTGTATTTCCATGATCCCACAGCGTCAGTAATGCTCTTATCAACACATTAAAAAAGTAACTTCAAGGAGACACGGAGTCAAGTCAGACATTTCCCTTGAGACCATACCAACCAGTCCTCCAACCACCAGGCTTAACACCACCATCTTGACTTGATAATCTAATTGCATTTGTCCAGAATTCTTTACTTTTCTTACAACTGAAGTAGCACTCTCATGGGAAAGATTATGTTAATATTACTGTTATTCACTTTTCCTTCCTTTCTTCCTCTAACTTCTGTAATCAACCCTCCTAGTCTGCCTCAGGTTCTTTTCTAACTGGTTTACACCACTCTTCACCACATTGCATTTCCCACAGAGCCATAGTCCCCCAGCTATTACTCTCTACAGATGTTTTGACTTCTTATACAACAAGTGACAGGAGACTCATCTCTTCCATTGGTGCTCCAAGGCTTAGTGCTCCATTCCCTCGCAACCCTCCCAGGACCCATTTGTTTGGCTGTGCAAAGCTGAAGAAGTGCTTCCAGCAGAGAACTGTGATGCATGACCTGTCCTCCCTTCCAGGATCAATCACCAACCAAACTGTTGTTTTTTTGTTAAAGAGTGGATTTCTATATTATTATTTTTTAACAAATTAAAATGCTATGTTGTCCTATCTCCATAGCAGATAATCAGTGATTCATCTTGGGTCTCCATTTGCTTTTAAATTACTCACACAGAAATGTTTTCTTTGAATTTGGAAAAAAATAGGTGCTTTAAATATATAATTCCATGTGTATTAAGAAGGATCTTTTTGTTAAGTATGCTAGGAAGGCATGTGCAGGGGGACATTACTCTCCTCTTCCCCAAAACCCTACTTGTGGGTACTCATTTGCTCATACTTTTCCATCAGTTTACTGTGACTCTTGAGGAAGAATACAGGTGCACCACAGCTATGCCTTTAATGATTTCTTTCACCCACAAAGTGATGTTTCTTCATAGTGCCTCTGCACTTGCAGGCTTCTTTTCTAGAGGGGTAAGTAAAATGCATTCCGAAAGCTAAGTGCCTGACACAAGAGGCCTGCTACAGCATCCTTTTTGCCTTGATTAATTCCAAGTCAAACCAGGAGACCTCTGCTTAAAACTGCAAATTATCTTAAACCACCTGTACATCTTGTCCATTTCTAAAATAACAGGGCCTTTATTTGGTCAGCAGAGGATGCTAATGGGTCATTTAGCTTCCAGTAGCATTCTCAAATATTTCTAATAAGAGTTTCAAAGGCTGTACCACTTCAGATGGCTTTTCCATCAGTGCCTTTGCAGAGAGATTCCCTTGTTCTGCTCTTTCTAGCATTGCAAAGTCCTATCCACTCTTATTTTGCACTTTACATAGTCTCTCCTACCCTCCCCACTTTTTTCTTGCTTTTAACCAACATAAAGTAAGCATAAAACTCAACCATAAACACTCTAACAGACTAATCAGAGGGTAGGAGAGATGCAGCTAAGCCTGTATTCTGATATTTTGTTCACACTTTATGACCTTGTCCTGGCTGGTAAGTCAGGATAATGATTCCTATTCTGTTTACAACATCTCTTATTGGATTTAGTATTACTGTCCTTCACAGCCATATAATCTGTTGCAGGATTCTCATGTTAACTCCTAGTTCTTTCTTTATATTTCTATAAGGAAAATGTTCAGTTCCTCGAGTCCCTTTAGTCTCCAGTCAGATGCACAAGTAGTTTCAGGAAAGGCTATGCAAGCATTCCTTGAGATATGATTTGACATTCCCTACCTTTATCAGAGGAGAAAGATGTTAGCACAGAGCAGATTGGACAGATTAGGAAGAAATTCTTCACTGTGAGGGTGGTGAGACACTGGAACATGTTGCCCAAAGAAGCTGTGGATGCTCCTCTCTGGAAGTGCTCAAGGCCAGGTTGGATGAGGCTATGAGCAACCTGGTCTAGTGGAAGGTGTCCCTGCTCATGGCAGGGAGGTTGGAACTAGATGATCTTTAAGGTCCTTTCCAACCCAAACCAGTCTATGATGCTATGGTCATTCTGTTCACTAAATAGGATTTGCAGACCAAGGTATGGGCATCCTCACTTGAATATTAAATAAATATACACTAATAATGGTATGCATAATAATATTACATATAATCAACTCCAGTTATTATCCCTAGTTTAAATTAACAGAATCTGATAACCAAGCTGAGATTATAAATGGTGTCTTAATGCCATCACTGTCATTCTTGAGGGAAGTTCAGCAGCAAAACCAAACACATCCATGTATCTTTAATAATCCCAAGGCAGCAACACACACTGGGAGCACATCAACATCAGAAATGTAAGCACTCAATAGCTAGGAAATGCTAGAGTCTATGTTTCCCATGTATGCATATAGAGGTAGTATTTTTTTTCCCCTCCCTTTCAAGGAAGATCTCTTCTTCAGTAAATAGGCAGTTATTATGCTATGTACATCATGTACATTTACAAATTTTGCTTATCTACACAAGTTTTCTTGGGACACCCATCTAAAGCCATGTTCACATGAGACCACACAAACTTTTCACTTAAAAGTCCTAATTTTCCCATGGGAGCTCTATGGCAACAGAATCATATAATTAATACTTTCCATACCAAATGTCAGTGCAGTGACAGGTTTATGTCCATTTTAAGTCAAGGAGGTGGAAGTATAGCCTATCTCAAGAGAATTTCAATTCTCCAGAGAAAAAAAAAAAAAAAAAAGGAAGATAAAAGTGTGATTCATTATGCAATCCTTTCAATCAAGATTAATCTACACTTACATGGAAATTGTAAACCATTTCCAAACCTGTAATGCAACTATTTCTCACCAGGGCAAGTTCCTTACTGTCCAGAGGAAGATGCTACTATGTTTCTGCCTCAAAATTCATAGTGTCAGAACAGCAGAGCCACAGCAACAGAAAGTTTAAGGAAAAAACAAAACAAAAAACCACCAAACAACTATGAACCAACTGTAAAATGAATCATTTATTTTACAACATAGTTCTTCAGGGAGCTTTGCCTTTTTATAACATTTCCCACCATCTGACTAATCCGTAGTCGATTTCACTCATCTTTTTCCAACTCTTTCTTCCTTCAACAGCTGAAGATCTTTCTTCCACACTGCATTAATTCTATTCCCTATTTTCCTTGACTTTCCAGGGGTCCATCACAGGAAGCTTTGATACAATATGACCTCCTCTCAGTTCCTCCAACCTACACCCCTAATTGCTTGCAATTGTAAGATAATTTTGCCCAGCATATTCCACTTGAAGCATACTTAGCTACTTACCAAAGAAAAGATGTACCTAGGACTATCAGCACACCAGAGTTATCAAAACTTGAAATATACTCTTGTTACAAATTGAATCTTAAGGATGTTCCCCCCAACTTCAAAGAAGTATCAAGAAAAACTAAGGGAATAGTTTGGGGTTCTTTTCCAGAGACTTGAAGGTTTTACCAAACACCTAGAGGTGACAAAGACACTATATGCCTGCTTTCTCAAGTTTTTTCCCCCCTGCAAAGTTGCAAAGCTCTGTCCACATACAATAAGCTCTAGAATTTAACAAAACCTCCTAGAAACCATGCTCCTCCCAATGAAACACATTTCCCAAAACTCTATTTTAGTAAACATTGTCTCCCTTTAACTATCATTTAAAATTAGTATCTAAATAGAGATACAGAAACCAATGCAATAAACCCAATTTCAGGCTGAATCTGTGAAAAGTTTAAAGCTAGCAGAAAATATTATTTTCTACTAGAAAATGTAGGAGAAATAATTATAAGCAGTATTATCTGATTTCATTTTAATTATGTTAGCTTATTCTGAACCTTGAATTGTATGCTGTTGCACTGCTCTGGTTTTATAGTTCTGTCCCAACCTGTTGGAAGCTCATTTCCCATAACACCTAGAATTTGTTGATTAAATTGGAGCTAATCTATTTTCATTGTACACATTTTCCCAAGATTAAAAGAATGCAGTGTGGGACAAAAAAACCTAATCCTGTAGTAAGACATAATGACTTTTTACAGTTATTTTTGCTAGGTTCTCAGAGGTTTTTACTAAAACAGTATAGGTAAAGATATATTTTAATCCTAACAAAGGCTCTTTAAACACACATGTGAAATAGAAGTGAAAAGCAATGAAGGAATGAGCAGGGCTATTTAGGGACACAGCTGAGAAGTACTTTTATTGACAGGCTAACTGGATGTGACTGAGATTGAAAGAAGCCTTTCCTTCATTGTTTCACAAAAATAAGCTGCAAGTCATATTTTACAGCCTAGAAGATAATTTATTGGGGGTGAAATGTGAAATGCTGAATGACATTTTAATTATGTCACAACAAATAGTTAAGTAATTAAAAACTATTAAAGCCTATTATGGCCCCAGGCCCAGAAAAGCAAGTTTCATCTTGGAATTTCCTAAGCAAAAGCAGCTACATGAGGAAAGAAATGTTTTCTTGCTAAGGATTCAAAAGCTAGCTGGGACAAAGCATAAACAATAGAAGAGGTCAGAGGAAACTGGTTTTCCTGTATTTATATAGAATACAGAAAATATGAGTCAAACCAATTCACAGCATCGTACATCTCTGCCCTCTGTGGATTGGTTACACCACACACTGAAAGGCAGGAAGGTGGAGATTTCACAGGCTCTCCTAATGGGGTGAAAAGCCCTAGAAACAGGCATTTTACATCAGGCAGGGGTCTGTTCTAGAACAGCTGCTCTATTCTAGGAACTTCATAGCATATGACACTGCTTTGGAGTAGAGATATACCCTACAACTCCACGGTTGTGGCATTTTCTAGGTCCCCTGCAGGACAAAAGCATTGGGTAGGCTGCTATCATTAGCTAAATTAATCTCACCATTATATCACCTTCTTATTCTATCTCTCTCTGTTCTTAGCCCTTGGACTGGGATAAGGATGATGACAGCAGAGTATCACCCTAGATGGTTAAGCCAAGGCCATGTGTCTCTGTCCCTCCCTCCTGCCATGTCAAATAATATAAATATTTGCTATACCATAGGTTTTTCAGTTAGGTTGTATGGGCAAGAATGTGTCCCCTAGGGGAGGAGGTCTGTTTTTCAGTCATCATTTTTTAGACAAGTTATTATGGTTAACAAGCAAAAAGTTAGCCTGTAATCAATACCTAAAGACTCAGAAAGACTACTCATTTTTACCTACAGAAATGCTTGTAAAACGGTTTTAAAATGTACAAATAATAAAGCAATTTCCAACAGAGCCAGGATTACAAGAACTTCTGAAAGAAGAATCCCATTTCTTGAGCAAAGAAATAATTGAAGATTTATCTGCTATGGAGATCTACTTCCTGCAAAATCATCCAGCAAATAAAACCTAAAAAAAATATTGAATTTAGAAACCACACAATAACAGCCTCCAGTTATTCAGTCAGGTCCTTTTAAGGGCCTCTGCTGGGCAATAAAAAACCACATTGATTAATTTTCAAGTACAGTTTCCTTCATTGCAAGATTAACAGATTTGTTTGACATAAAATGGTACACTTTATATGCAAATCACTGTAGAGAATGTTTTGTGACATTAAAGAGGTTCATGCAATTTTGCTCACCCTGTCCTTAGAGGTCATTTGGAATTGCATGAAAGCATTTGTCTATGCCCTTACTATGCATTTTGAAAGCTAATTTGAGGTCTGCTGGATTGAGAGCCTAGGTCCTTAATTACATTTGGACGTGTTTATACAGAGATGATATTATGAATCTGAAACTACTGTCATGCCAATATACACCAGTGGAAACTCTGCTGAAGGCTGTGGAGTTCTCATGGGGGGAAAAAGGAAATATTGGAGTAACACAGCAGAAAATCAGACCTTGTAGATATGCACTTACCTCCAAGCATTATGTAAACATATAGAAGGAAAAAAATCCCCTTTTACTTTCACCAGTGTTTTAATAATTATTATTTTTGTTTTATATTCCATTTACATTGATAAGATCCCTTAGCTAAGTCATACACTATCATCTCTGAGAAGAGAGTAAACACACTGCGTTATTGCAATGGAAGTGAGGAATCTGACCTTTAACGTGTGTACAAATTAAAATGCACTGACCAAATTTGGTGACCTTTATGGTAAAGCTTCCTTATAGAGTTACAATGAATTTGCTATTAAATATCACTGCTTCTGCAGACAGGCTAGAAAAGGCCAGTAATATTATTAAGCACTTTTGGTGTTTTTAAATGAGAACGAAGCGGACAAATTGCATATGAGTAAAACCCACAAGATATGAGAGCACCAGGAAAAGGCCAGCCCACACCACCAAGTGTATATCACTTTGCTTTGACACATTTGTTTTTATGACTTTACTTCCACATCATCTGGACCGATTTCAAACTTTCCCTTATGATGCTGCTTCTACGTATTTGCCACTTTCCACTAATTCTGCCCAGTCTTCCCATTCACAGAATCACAGAATGGTTTGGGCTCGAGGGGACCTTAAAGGTCATCTAGTTCCAACCCCCCTGCCATGAGCAGGGACACCCATAAGTCTCTTCATGACTCCCTTCTTGCTCAATTATTTTCTTTGCATACACGCCAGATGAAGCCAACAGACATCTATAGGTATGGTTCCTCAGCGTGTCCGATTGCAAGACTGTATTTTCTGCTATATAGCTATTTAACCAGTGATAACCATTCAGAATTACATTTTCCATGCCTGCAATCAACCTCAAGCTATTTCATTTAAACAAAAACATTGCAGCCAAATCAAAGAAGCTGAATCAATGAAAAATTTCCAGGTGTCCCACCCTGAAACAGATAATGCAAATATTTTCTTAAGTGCCTGTACAGCTTGGAAAAAGATGGGGAATGTGAGGAAGAATAGGGAAGAAAGAGTTTGTCCCATAGGTGAGGGTGCATGTTTTAGGGTTTCTAGGAAATTTGTCTCAGCTTGGGAAAGGTATGACATCTCACAAACCATATTTTGTGTACACTAATGACTAGTTCAAAATCTGAGATAATTTTCACCGTCTGCAACACTCTTCTATCAGGATTGAAGTCTTCTATCAAAATAAAACAGTCTTCTGTCACAAGCACAATGTTTTCTGTCTTGGTTTGCCTAAAAGCAGACAGGGGGTGATGTTAAGCCTGTACACATACATTTAATTGCTCCATTTTCTAACTTCTCTATGCTTGAATTAGCAATCTTAATATTCTCTTAATATACTTGTTTTTTTAATGGCTGAGACATCATTTGTAATAACACATGATAATGGCTTACATTTCTATCATGCCTTTCAAGGCAACAGGCCTCCAATGCGATTTACAAATTCACTATAAAGAGGATTATTTTTTTTCCCAGCACTGGAATGAAGCCACCTACCTCTGGCAGCTGTTTAAATTCTACAGAGCAAATCTAGGCAGCATTTTAAAGCAGGTAATGACTATTCTGTGTACCTGAAACATCAGAGTCCCTGCATTTTCCCCAAACAGAATTTGCCCAATGTAGCAAAGCAAATGCCCTTATGCAGAAACCACTTTGAGATGCTTAACATGCAGGTAAACTCAAAGAGACCTTAACTCCCCCAACAATTACAACCCAGAAACACAGTTGCAAGGCAGCAGAGAAGAGGGAGAGGAGTAACCCCAGGCACCAGTACTGACCCACTAGAAAGCAGCTCTGCAGAGAAGGACCTGGGAGTGCTGGTGGATGACCAGTTGACCTTGAGCCAACAATGTGCCCTTGTGGCCAAGAAGGCCAATGGTCTCCTGGGGTGCACTAAGAAGAGTGTGACCAGCAGGTCAAGGGAGGTTCTCTTCCCTCTCTACTCTGTCCTGGTGAGGCCACATCTGGAGTACCGTGTCCAGTTCTGGGCTCCTCAGTTCAAGAAAGATAGGGGACTCCTGGAGAGAGTCAAGTGGAGGCTACAAAGTTGAGTACGGGGCTGGAGCATCTTTATTATGAGAAAAGACAGAGAGCTGGGTCTGTTTAGCCCGGAGAAGACTGAGAGGGGACCTCATCAATGTTTATAAATATCTAAAGGGTGTGTGTCAAGAGGATGAGACCAGACTGTTTTCAGTGGTGGCCAGCAATAGGAAAAGGGGCAACAGGCACAAGCTGGAACACAGGAAGTTCCAGTTAAAAATGAGGAAAAACTTATTTACTGTGAGGGTGCCAGAGCACTGGGACAGGCTGCCCAGAGAGGTTGTGGAGATTCCTCCTCTGGATATAGCCAAAACCCACCTGGATCCAGTCCTGTGCAACTTGCTCTAGGTGAACCTACTTGGCAGGGGGGTTGGACTAGATGACCTCCAGAGGTCCTTTTCAATCCCTACCATTCTATGATTCTGTGAGAATAATTTGACCAGGACTGTTGTGCTCAGAGAAAGCCTCTTGAGCAGTATTTATTAGATTATATTCTTGTATGAATAGGACTACTTGGCTGGATGGGAAATGATGATCTTTAGGTGACTGTGCTGCTCATCTCGACCCTTTGAGCCCAGCACTTCAGTCAGCTTTCAACCCACCTCACTTATCTACTCTCTCTGTACGTCATCAGTTTTTCTGTGAGGGAATTACAGGAGTCAGTGCAGAATGCATTAATTGCAGAACCAGCTAAGGAAAGATTTGGCTCATTCTCCATCCTGAAAAATGCTTGGGCTCCCCAACTTGGCCCCTTACACCAATAACAACTAGATCAAACTTTGCATAAGCTTAAAAGGACCATAGCCAAAGAAAGTATATAGTCTGGCTCAACTCCATTGGTGTTAATGGAACTACTCCAGTATACCCTTATGAGATTCTGGTCCAAAGAAGCTAATAATTTCTCCTTATTACCAGGTGCACAGCTATATGCAAGATTTTTATTTGAAAAGTCTAATAAAAATAAAATGGTTAGTTAAGGATGGAGCAACAGTCATGGTCTTCAGACCATCATCAAATAAATGCAAGTGTCAGATAAAAAAAAAAAAAACAAAGGCACTTTGGGGGGTAGAGGAAAAAAATAATATAACTATTTTTCAAATTGGGACTGAAATAAAGGATTTTCTGTCTTCAAAGCACAATTCTCTTGAACTAAGACTTGCTTTCAAATCTCAGCAGTAATTAAGACAAATTACCCTCAGGTTAAATCTGCAGGCACCAGAGAACAAACTGAAGGTTTAAGCTGGTCTGATTCCATCACTAGAAGGCAGCTGTACATATAAACATCAGTCAGTACATTACAGTAAATGATCCATGAAAAAGCTCCTCCCAGCCCTATGAATCATAAGTAAAACCAATTTTTGAAAAGGGTTCCATGAAGTACTGTGCCATCAATACCTCAAGAAAGTTTATGTTAGTAGCTGATGAATCTCCAGAGTGGAAATGTCACAGAACCATAATAGGCAGCATTCTGTGTTTATATTTTCATTAGACCAATTGATCTGATTAAAAAAGAAACAACTCAAAAAGCAGGAAAGCCTTATGCTCTTTGTTCCAAAGTCTATCTGTTTTTTCTTCACTGTGTTCATTGATTTAATACAGGTCATTACTTCTTATAAACTTTGCTTAGCACCACCTCTAGACCATCATTAACATCACTCCTATTCTAGTAGTATCTCTACTGTTGATAAAACACTATCACCATTAGCATGTCAAGCAGGGTTGACAGGCACAAACTACCATGCATTACTTCATAGTGTTGTAGAACAGTTGATTTCTGCTGCACTGAACTTTAAATAGATCTCCAAACATGGTAAATAGGGTTTTTTTTTCTGGTACTGAAGTCCCAGAAAGTGTTGGGGGAAAAAAAAAAAAAACAAACAAACGTTTCAATAACAAGGTTAAGAGAATGTTCCTGAAAAAGAAAACCCCAAGAGAGCCACCAGCTTTTGCAACCAAGAATATTATCAAAGCTCAAGATTGATTTTCCCCCCTAGACACACTATTTTTTCACCAGTTTACAAGTATTCACCATGTCACTGCTGCTTCTTTGCAGCATGCAGACTACTTGGGAACAAAGTGCTAAGTAACAGTGGGTAAATTAAATCGAGACCAGGCATGAAGAATTTGCTTGGGAAAAGCAACAAACCATGTGCTAGGAAGTCAAGGAATGCACACCTCCACACTTTGTCTAACACAGCATAGACCTGCAGGCAGATTAAATACTATTTTACAGCTTTTTAAACCCTCCATATACCTATATGTGGGTCTTCTATTCAAAGCAGATCCCACAGAGACAAGCTTAAGAGTCTAAAATAATTGTCAAATGAGCATCATTAAAGGAGAAAATGGTACTTCCTTGCTACTACCAATATCTGTCACAAGAAGCGGATAAAGTCACATCTATTTTAACACCAGTGAAACTAAGAAGAAACAGTAGTGCTTCCTTATCATTTTATTTGATGGGACAGGATTAAATTTGAGGCAGCATGATTTTTTTTGTAGAAGCCATGGAGAATTGGTTAGGCTATGAAAAACCCTGATCCAAGATTTTGTTTAAACCCAAACAAGCTTTTCAAGGTTTGAATAGTATTTTTACTTTCTGTTATTTTTTTCAGTCTCACATTAGCCTATGAGCTTTCAGTTTTCTGATGGATTAAATGCACAAATGCCAGGAGGTAGCCTGAGTTGATACTATACTTCTGTCTCTATGAGAAAGCACAAAGTATTGGAAAATTTTGTGTGAGATAGTATTCTCCTGAGGTTTTCTGATCAGTTTGGCAGACAGAGATTCAGAGAAAGTCAAACAAAGAGCAGAGTTCAGGACTTGTAAGAACAGCATTCAAATATAAAGACCAAAAAAACCCCAAAAAACTCAGAATAGCAGGCAATGTGGAGAAGTGTGCAGAGAGATAGAGCACCTATGCCTCCTCTTCTCCTTAAACTGTTATTTGTTTCTTCATAAGTCATTTAACTTCTTTGTTCCTTAATTTCCATTTTTATAAGATTAGGGTTATTACTTCATTAAATAAACAGAACAAAAGTAGGGACACCTGTGATGATGGATCTCATTATTTGCTAAGATCAACACACAAGCACTTGTGGTTTTTTTTAATATCCAGTTTGTACATGGGTGGGTTTTTCATTGTTTTTGTTTTAGGTAAACCAGTTCAGCCATTTTTAAGATTAGAAGCTTTAACATCTTTTTGGATGATAGAACTTCTCTTTAATTATGAAGTCACACAAAAGATGTATGGGTATGGCACTCAAGCTCATATTGAAGAGGAATAAAATGTAGTTCCTTCCTTCACCTCTCAAATGATGACTTGGAGCTCTCTGCAGCATTATCCTTAAATACATGTCCTAAATTGTATTTTATTCTGTACTAAGTTAAGGTGACCCATGACTGATATGAAAGTTGGAAACGATCACAAGTCTAAACATTTCACTATTCATCAGCTCCTGGCAATAAAACAGTATTCAAAAGCATGCTGCATTATTCACTACCATCAAAGCTGTGTGTTTCCTGCATCTATATCAAAATCCCTGTGTATTTACAAATTGTAATGTATTCTGAATAAAAGGGATCAGTTTGTGACAAACTATGGAATATTGACATTGCTTCATAAACAGCCTTGGAAACTGACACGGTCGAAATGGCAACCCCAGGTCTAGGCACAGTCTAGTCAGTGCTGCCAACACAGAGGACTTTTTATGTGAAGTGTGTAGTAATAATTTGACTGTGATAGACAACATAATAGAGCTCTGTGAATGTCACAAAGCGTAGTGCCAACAGTCTCTCCTACAGAGCATTATTAGCAGCAATGAGAGAACACTCTGCAAAAGAAAGAATTAAATGAAACTATGAGTCTTTAAGGACAAAAGCAAAAATTGCTTTAATGCTTGAGTTTTATCTCATTGCAAGAATGGAAGGGGTAGAAAACAATGAAATGTATGAAATTCACCATATATTTTTATATATGTGTATGTTTTCAGTCATGGTGCCAATTTGTAGCCAGTTTGCAAGATTCATGTTAAGAAGCATGTCTACCATGCCATGTAAGGTAAAAAACAATCTGTAAACATTCCCTCCAACAAACAAGACAGAAGAAAGATGTGATTCTCCAGCAGAGTAGAAACAGGAGCATTTAGCCAAAAAATGACACATCACTCAATTATAACTAACTTTTAGCTGAGAAAAAGAAATTTCAGTTACAGAATCATAGTGGTTGGAAAAGACCTTTGAGATCATTGAGTCCAACCATAAACCAAACACTACCAATTCCACCTCTAAACCATGTCCCTCAGCACCTTGTCTACCCATCTTTTAAATACCACCAGGGAAGGTGACTGCACCACCTCCCTGGGCAGCCTGTTCCAATGCTTGACTACCCTTTTGGTGAAGAAGTTTTTCTAATATCCAATCTAAACCTCCCTGGCAAAACTTGAGGCCATTACATACCATCTAAAGAAATCTTTGTAGAGATGCACAGCAAATAAATTAATAAACTGTCAAGTAGGTTAAGTTTATAAAGTTTTTATGTAGTTCAGTTTCCTGTGACATGGTTTGCTTAAAAATATGCTGTCTGGTTCTCTTAGGCTGCTGAGAATATGGGGATATTAATCAGTTTTGAGGATAAGGCTTATCTGCAAATTCTCCCAAACTTATCTGCAAATCCTCCCAAACTCCTGAAAACTGAACTGAATGACTGGTTTGAAGCTCTGAGAAAGTTTTAAAAGTAGTTCTGAGTACTTCCTCCTAAACTGAAATCTCCATGGGAGCACACTGGTGCTATTTGGAGAACAATTCAAACACAGACATTTCCAGGGAGGTCTCGCTTGGGGAATTTTTGAGGTTGGCATGAAGACTGAAGAAGTGAAGGGAACCTCTGAACTTGTTAAGTGTCACAGCTTTTTTTTACATGAAGCTGATCAAAGCTCTTAACTCTCCATTCCTTTTTTTCTGGCATCTGTGACAAGAGCTTAAATAGTTGAGCTCCACATGGGGAAAAAACCCATATAGTTATCTGTATGAATGTGTGTATATTTTCCCCTTTCTGCTTGTCAAAGCCTCTGTACTTAACATATTAATTTACTGAGTTTAACTTTTTAATGCTAGCTCCTTTAAGTCATTAGAGCTCCCTTTTTCATTATAATCCTCTTATTTGGTAATCAGTCTGAGCCTGCCTGTATTTTTGAAGAATATTTTTAAGTTTCTGGTGGAGATCAAGGAAAGTTTTCTCTTGATCTACTTCACAAACTCCAGCTTATTATTAGTCAGTGGTTTGGTGTGAAACTTAGGCCTACAGTCATTTTGTTGCACCTTTTATGAATGGAGGTGTTACTTTTCTTTTAAATGCATTGTGGCTGTTGAAAGTTGACCAGCAGAGAGATAGAGAAATCAAAATGGGTGTGGCAAAGATTGTAATACCTATTACAATGTGCTTGAACTGTAAGAATCACCAACAGAACCTTTTCTTTAGTGAGTCATTCCTAAAGTTGGTCATAATGCATTTCTTAATACTCTAAATATTTGACATGCAAGACTGTCTTTGTACCAGAGATCCGAGAACACAAACTAATCCCAAGAGAGAGGGTAGATATTACATCTTAAGCAACAAACTTCCAGTCACCTCTGACTGGAGTTTCTGTTTCTAAAGATAAATAAATCTACACCTCACCATTACCAGCCTTCCTGCTGTTCACTATATGTACTTTAAAAGGCAAAGAAAGCATTAATGCATAACAACATCATATCTCAATTTGAACACATCAAAGTCCTTGTAATACCTTTGCATCTCAGCTATGGGGCACAGTAAAAGTCACTGAAGCAATGGGCAACAACAGACTCTTAACAGAAGTTTAACAGCTCTATTATTCCCTCTGTGATCTTTCAAACCCTATTTAAAGATAGAATTTCATTTATCCACTTTAGCAAAAAGCTGTAGACAGCAAGCTGCTTACCTTTGTTTCTCAAATCTAATGTTTAAAGGGTGAGGGGAAAAAACAAAACAAAACAGAACAAAAAACCTTGAAGAAGTAGGCATAAGGACAGTCCCACATCAACTAATCTCTGCAGCAAATTAATTAAACAATTATATTAGCCAAGCCTTCACTTCTGACATGGCACAGCTGACATTAATTGGGACACAATCAAGATAGTAATTCAGGTTAATTGGATTTCCACTGTCAGCAGCTATCAGCTTGTTTCAATATGCTGCTGTCATTTAAGAATAATTAATCATGGATGACTTTATTGGATGGCATGGGTTGACAGCTGACAGTGTGGTGACGCTTGAAAAGTTGGTGATTGCTGTAGGCCTACTAAGTAGGAAAACTGATTTCCTTTGTAGAGATTATTCTACCACCACTGTACACTGAGTTCCAAAATTTGCTACATAAAGTGTTGAGACAGTGATATTTGCTGACTCTTGCACACATGCAGAGAGAAAAAGAGCAAACTGGAGAAGGAAACAGCCATTCCCATTGAAATAGCACTGCAAAAGGTCAGAGGGATGTGCATGTTCCACTGCAGCCTTCAGGCACACCGTTATTGTTTGGCTATTGCTACAGTGACAAAGGATTCAATCATACAACAGTTCACATGCTGTAAGAGCTGAAATGCCAAGCTTGATCTAGTGTTATTTGTTTTTTTCCATTCATAATAGGCCATTACTTTGGTCAACATCTGATAAAATAATTTATTCAATCTGTTGCTAGATTGTCTGCAAAAAATGTCAAGGAACTTATGAAGCTAAGTCTTTATTTATTAATAACATAGGAAAAAAAACTAAACAAAAAACACCAATGAAACTATTATGGGGAAGTGGAAGAAAAAAGCTAAAAATTAAAGTATAAGATGGAAATAATTTAGAGTGTTCCATAAGGAGTAGTAGGAATACATTATGTTTCTGAAAAAAAAAAAAAAAAAAAATACAAAAAAGCAATTTCAACTTCAGGAAAGAAAAAGCCTTAACACCAAGTTCTATTAGACTATGTAATTATTCCCTAAGGGGGAAAATATACGTATATATTTAAAATGAAAGTACAGTTTTAGATTATTCATGACAGAGTGCTAAAAAATTATATCACAAGTGGCACGCTACTTTGATAGCAGGACGGAGAGTATTTTCTATCAGGAATGTGATTAATTTATTGTGTAACTACCAGAAACCAGTTTTAGATGGATGGAGTACACAGAATGAAATTTCTCAAGGAAAATAAGACACTATGGCTGATGAATTTGGCTCCATCTTTTTTAACAAAATACTGGACACAAGATTAGCATATGCAGTACTTGGACAACACAGCACAAATTCCCACTTTGAAGATATTTTCTTGTCAGTCAAAGAAGCCTGATCAGGCACAAGCATCCATTAACCAAAGCAAGAGAGAGGAAGCTATTTATTATGTCTTCTCAGAGTAGGTGTGACAGTGCTGTAGATACAGGTGAGCAACACACGTGAAGTTTATACCCTGTAGATGTTTCTACCCAGTGAACTTCTTTTTTTTTACCTTAAATTACAGCCAAGACCTGGTTGCCTCCTTTGCCTTTGTATTGTTTAGGGACATGGTTTAGTCGAGGGACTTGTAAGTGTGAGGTTAATGATTGGACTTGATGATCTTAAAGGGCTTCTCTAAACTAGGCAATTTATGATTCTGCTATTCTGAGCTATTTTCATAGGATCATAGAATGTTGTGAGTCAGAAGGGACCCACAAGGATCATCGAGTCCAACTCTTGCCCTAGTATAGGACAATCCCAAGATTCAGACCATGTGTCTGAGGGCACATGTTGTCTAAACGCTCCTTGAATCTTGCCAGGCTTGGTGCCATGAGCACCTCCCTGGGGAGCCTGTTCCAGTGCTCCACCACCCTCTGCCTGAAGAACCTTTTCCTCATGGACAACCTGAAATTGTTCTAGCACATCTTCCTGCCATTTCCCCTGGTCCTATCATTGGTTACCAGAGAGAACAGAACAGCTCCTACTCCTCCTCTTCGCCTTGTGAGGAAGTTCTAGACTGTGATGAGGACTCCTCTAAGTCTCCTCTTCTCCAGAATGAACAATCCAAGTGACTTTAGCCTCTCATCATATGGCTTCCCCTCTAAGCCCTTCACCATTCCTGGGAAATTCTAGTTTTGAGAACATGCTTCTCTGCTTTGATGCTCAGGTGGGTTGACCCATCAAAGCCCACTCTATCACTGCCCTTCCTGAACTGGACAGGGAGGAGAAAAATATAATGAAAGGCTCATGGGTTGAGATAAGGACAGAGAGAGATGATTTACCCATTACTAGCAGAGGCAAGACTTGGGGGAAAAAACAAATTTTAATTTACCACCAATCAGACAAGAGGATAATGAGAAGTAAACCCAAATCTTAAAACACCTCCCTTCATCCCTCCCTGCTTCCCAGGCTTTTCTTCTCTCCCAGTTTCCACCTTCCCACCAGTGGCACCGGGGGACAGGGTTTGGAGGTAGGGGTCAGTTCATCACACGTTGTTTCTGTCATTGCTTCCTCCTCAGAAGGAGGACTCCTTCCCCCACACCAGTGTGGGGTCCCTCTCATGGGAGAGAGTCCTCCATGACCTTCTCCAGCATGAGTCCTTCCCATGAATGACAGTTCTCAAAATGCTTTTGCATGGGTCCATTCCATGGGGTCCAGTCCCTCAGGAACAGACTGCTCCAGTGTGGGTCCCCCACAGGGCCACAGGTCCTGACAGGAACCTGCTCCAGTGTGGGCTTCTCACAGGGTCACAGCCTCCTTCGGTCATCCACCTGCTCTGGCATGGGGTCCTCCATGGGCTACAGGTGGTCATCTGCTTCACCATGGACCTCCATGGGCTGCAGGGGGAAAGCCTGCCTCACCATTGTGTTCACCACAAGTTGCAGGGAAATCTCTGCTCCGGCACCTGGAGCACCTCCTCCTCCTCCTTATTCTCTGACCTTGGTGTCTGCAGAGTTGTTTCTCTCACATCTCATTCCTCTACTAACTGCAAAGTGTTCAGTTTGGGTTTTTTTTTTTCTATTCCTCTTTTTTTTCTTAATTATTTTATCACAGAGGTGTTACTGATTACCTTGGCCAGTGGTGGGTCCGTTTTGGACATTGGCTGTGTCAGACATGGGGGAAGCTTCTGGCAGCTTCTCACAGAAACCACAACTATGCCCCCTCCACTACCAAAACCTCTCCATGCAAACCCAATACAGATGTGTCTGATACAAACCAAGTCCAACCATGCAGCAGGTGGCTGCTATTTAAAAGGACTGATAATGTCAGTGAACTGTTTTGTTTTGGTTTGTTTGCTGTTTTGATTTTTATTTTTATTTTAATCCAGAATCCTGCTAAATCTTATCATATGCTTTATTAAATTATGGGTGTAAATTAGTTCTATAACCAGGGAGTCCCTGAATAAATAGCCAAAATGCTGCTCTCCAGAAGTACATTACAGTTTATGCTTATCAGATTATCTCTGTGATCATTACTGACAGATAAAAATTGAATCTGAAACTATGTGTTTTTTAAATCTTTTTTTTTTCCTTCTAAATACATCTTCTTAAAGTAGGCTCGATGTGTCCTGTCATTAGCCCTGTACTTTGCAAGAAAGTGGGTATTCTGTTTGTCAGTCCCTTTCCTTGCTCCCAAGAGCTCTGAACTTCTTTGCCGAATTCAGTCACATCTGAGAGAAGAACAGAAGCCTCTAAAATACTTCTGTTCTCACAGTTGTTGGTGCCTCATAGAGAAGACACCAGCTGCTTTGGTTTGGCAGCAGTTAACTGGTCAAACAGTAAATAGTGCAGTTTCTGGAAACATCATGTTTTTTTCAATGTGTGTATAGTGAGGTTTAAGGAAAGGAAAGAGATATGAGAAAAAGATAAATTTAGGGTAATAATGGCCACAATTGACAGCAAATTAGACATTATTAATTCTGCTGCTTGCAGAAAAACTTGGTTTTCAGTCAAAGTATTTCAGAAAGTGCTTCTGTGATGCAGTAAAATATAATTGCCTATTACCCATGAAAAATACTGCTTGGCCAAAAAGCTCAATAGCTTGCAATGGCAATATTTGAGGAAGAGCCTGTAGCAGGCAGAGATATGATAGACTAGTAATTCATTTTTCACTCTCCTATTCTTTTTATAATGCAAAGGTCCCTTTTGGATCTGGTCTCAGATAAATTTTCTAACCAGGAAATATGTGACAAAACAGAAAACAGAAGTCATGCCTCTCAATCAAGCAGACAAAATGGTACATGAGGTGTTGGTTCGACAACAAATACCACTACCAGCCTTTTAGTAGTAAGGAAGCCAAAAACTGAACTGATCATGAATATTAGACTATCCTTTCATCTCCAGACATAATAAAAAATGAAAGACAGTAGAAGCAAAGGTTGGATTTGCAGGCCACTGTCTCTTCACTGGAGGTTTCACTCTTGGATGGAAGATTTTCTTCTCCATGGTGCCAGACCACCATCCTTCAGAAAATTAGTTAGCAAATGCATTTGAAAAATAGGAGGAAAAGACTAAGAAAACAGGTGAGTTGAATTGCACTCATCATGTGAACCATGGGAGTCTGTTCCAGCAGTGCCAGAGCAATGCTAATGGTGAGCAGACAGAGCATGTTCAATGGAGTTATAAGTTTTGGACTGCTGTTGCCTTTCAACTGTTCACTAACATCTGATCTCTCATGCTTCAAGGAACTTGTAGGCCATGCCAATATTACAAAGGGCTGCCATCTTTAAAAAATGTCATTGTCACTGGTGCAAATATGTGGGAAAAAGGAATATGCAGTGAAGATGGAGCTGTAATTCCAGCGCCGTTCTGGGCTTTAATCCATACACCTTGTTCCTTGCTGAATTTATTTTATTTTTTTCCATTGCTTTCATGCAAAGATCTTGGAACTGTTTTCTTTTTTTTGGTTGAAATAAGGCTCAGAAGACAATCCAGATGGCAGGCAGGTGAATGCAGTGTTGTTATTTTTTCATCTTGGAAAGAAGGACAGATGGTATTTCCAAGAAGGAAAAAATACCCATACCTTTTGCTCCACCTGTTCAATGGAACAGAAGTTGTATTAACAGATAAGGGGAAAAAAAAAATCAATTTTTGTTTGTTTCGCACAGCTTAACACCATAAGAGTGGTTTGGGTTTTTTTTATACTTGTCTGCACTTATAGCTTAAAACCTCAGAGCACATTACCATTAGTAACAGAGGCCAAACACCTCAGAGCTTTGAGGTAGACAATAGCAGAAAAAAACCAATGTGTTTCTCCTTGAATGTTTCCGTAGAAATATTATCTGATGTAGCTTATTCTTTTTTTTTTTAAATGAATGTATTTCTCAAATTGACAGTTACCTAGTACCTGGGTGCTACTGTACACTGAAAAGAGAGAATCTGGCTCATCCTTTTAACCTCCTGTTGGAACAGGATCTTACAAGAAGGAGAGATGGGTAGTGATCTAGTACCTAGCACTTTCTCAGGAGTAGAAATGTTTGGAGTTTCACTCAAATTCACAGCCTGCCCACTCAGGCTGTAAAATCTCTGCAACTGGAGCCTTTTTGGGTACATAAGGTTACGATGTTCAAAGCAATGGAACTGAGATAATTACCATCTTTCTGTAATTAGTTCAGTTGATCTCGTTAGCTGGGCTCAGGTGTTGATCTGTTGATTGTCATCTTGTAACTGCCATGAATCAGTAAATGTGGTGGTAAAAAAGAAGTGAGAAATTACATGTTTTTTAAAGACAGTTTCTCTTCTTCTCGGACCTCTTCATTTTTTTCTTTACTTCTTGCAGTGGATGACTCAAGTCTTTAGAATTTTTTCTCAAAACTAGAGAAGTTCTGGATAAGCAGGCTCAAAAAATCTAAGTCATCCAAGAGGAAAAAACATAACAAAACAAAACAACAAACCAAACCAAAACCAAAAACCACAATGTAGGCAACAGCATTTATGCTTATCCATCATCTCCTACCTCAGCTTGAGGTGGCATCGCAAGAGAATTGCACATCAAAGGAGAGATTCTGTGCCTGTGGCCTATTCAATGTTTAATCTTCATCAGGACAGCCAATGAAGATGCTGATCCTCTTCTCAAGTCAATTTTTCTGGTTAAGGAACTGGCTTGAGCTCTCATTTGTGTCTAGCTTTCCCCCAACAGCTCAGCTAAAATGATTCAAGACATAATAGCTATAAAGCAGTATTGAATTTTGAAGTGCATCTCAAAGAGTGACACAGAGTCACGTCAATAAAAGGCCAGAGACGTGTCAGAGGTTTAATATCAGAACAATCACACACTGGTTTATGTTTGTTATGCACGTACAGACATTTCTGCTATAGAGATTTACAGTATTGCAACTTGGCAGATGCTGAGCCCCTTCTTTGGGAGGTGACAGGGCAGCGTATGAGGAGAGGAGGGCAATGGATTTAATCTCTATCTGGAAGCTGGTAAACTGGAACGACATTTGGGGATTTTTACCCTCCAGCTTTCCCAGAAAGTCAGTATTTGGCCTTGCAGACTCGGTTTCACTGTAGCTTTGTGGTTTTACTTGTAAAAGTGCATCTGGCACATGCAGAGGAAAACTAATCTTTTTCAAGTGAATGCTGTCTGGCCAACCATGCTTGAAATGCAAGGACAGAATGTGTAAAAGGCAGACATGCTGCAAAGTTTAACTCTACAGTGCTGAACTGATTGACCTGGCATGAAAAAGAATGCTTTCAACTTACTTGTATGCTTCTACTAGTAGTCTGGAAAACAAGTAAAAGAAACTGGAAATTCTTACAGATGAAAACATGTAACTAAGTGGAATTATGAGATTCTTTTAAGAAGATCAGAAACCAACCACTTCCAAAGCTAAGTACCTTCTTATCTAACAAGACTCAAGAAGGTGAGAGTGGTGGAGAGAGGGACAAGAACTCTTTGTCAAAGACACTGTTACTTATTAACGAATTATTAATAATTCAGAATTGCATAATTATTTCTGAGCCATTCTTACAGAATAATTCATAATTTTGAATATGCAGTGCTAATAAGTAAAGCCTGAGAGCAGACACAGTGACGAGGATTTGTTATAACTATTAAAAGAAAACAGAGAAAATGAAGTTACTCCTTAAGCACCTGCCTGTTGATGAGAAAAGATTAAAAAATTAAAACCAGACTGTATGTTGTGAAGAGAAATTTCAGTTTGTGAGGAATATGATTAAGGTTGCAAGGAGCCACTAATAATGCATAAAAATTATATTTGCTACTTTTTATGTCAGGCTAGTGTAGCCAAGATAAAATGACTTGGTTTCACCTGATTATGATGGATATAGATGAATGAATTACTAGATTGGAAATCTGTAGTTTCCAAGGGATGAGTGATGATGATTTGATTACATTCAATATGAAAAACAGAAGCAATTCTCAATCAGTAACATCTTATGTATATAATTGGTGCCTCAAAAGGGCACATGTCCCAAATCTGAGAAATTTCTGAGAAAAATTCACAGCAGAAACCATGCAAATAGAAAATGAGAAAGAAAATTGAGATAAATTGAAAGAACCACCTGTTAAGTGGCCAGCATGCCTTAATATCGCAATCCAAAATTTGAGAGCTTTAGTTAGAACTTCATCCTGATTTTGTGACAATGAGTTGTACAGTGAATGGGGGGTGAATGCCCTCTGAAATCTAATTTTATATCCAGCAGACTGTATATGTCCCTGCATTGATAACAACAGCTCTTACAATGATATCACCAATGCCATAACCATAGGTCTGAATCCTCATGAAGGACACCAAAAGCCACCTTAATCTCCCAAGCCTCCAATATCTCCCAAGCCTCAGTGACGATAGATGCTGACAGACAGATTGATTAAATATGTCTCATTTACTTAAGAGATGAAGTTTAAAAACATAATCATAATATAAATAGAATTCAATGTCAGCAATGCATTACAAATATAAGCTAAAGGCAACAGTAGAAACAATTCCTGGCCAGGCTAAAAAAACAATTTTTGGGGATTTTTGAGAGAAAGAAGCAAAAGAAATCTTAGCAGTGTCACAGACCAATTAGGGTAGAGAGAGAACACTGCTGTTAAGGACACAAAAATACAAAAACATTCAATAAACACTTCTGTTGTACATTTGAGTTATCAAGGATGTTGTGCTTATATCCCTTGAAAGATTATCTTAGGAACACAGAAGGATTTTAAACAACTTCTGCAATCTTTCATCAGCAAGTGTGGACAGCCTGTTCCCAAGGGCTCCTAAGAGACAGCCAAGTAAACCCATCCCACTTGTGTGTCAAATGTTTGACCCTGAAATAATACAGCAACACAGGATGTAGCTGAGAATGAATTAAAGTATGGGTCTGGATCCAGTACCAGCCTGTTTATTTATTTTATTTTTCACATTAAATATTTTCATTAATTGGATTGCGTTCTCAAAAGTTAGATATCTGATTGCTGAAGGTGACTGTGAAGATCCAATTGTCAGGTATAAGGTGTTTGACTTTCTCAGCCCATAACACTCTGATGGATTATATAGCACTGAGAAATTTTAATGAAACACAATTTCCATTTAAAATGAAGAAGCTTGGGTATTTCCAGTACAGACATCACTAAGAAATCAAGTTGAGGAAAGACAAAGAAAATCTGAGTCCATCAATGATCTCTTATGATCCATTTCCTGGGACATCATCATATTCACAAAGCTTTCCAATTCTTCATGTTGTTGCTGAGAAACACATTGACTGGAACAAGTTCTAACATGGTTCTCAGGAGCAGACACTAGATCTTACAATTCTGATCTTTGCACCAGTGTTCTGAAGTATGACAATGAACACAAAGCAAGAGACATGACAAAAGAGATCCATCCAAACAAATTAATGCATTCCAATGTGGATAAATGTAAACCCAAACACCTGAGAATGGCAAATATATACACACTAGAAATGACAAACTGTATTTTAACAAGTAGAGAGGATTTAAGAGGCAAAGTAGATAAAGAGCTCAAGATGAGCTATTGGTGCAAACGTTTGTCCACAGGTCTGAGGCAAACCTGAACATGAACTGTGGCAACTAGGAGTGGGAGGAGATTTCATGACTGTATGGCATTGAGGACATTGGTACTAAAATGATGAATACATTTCCAGTACTCATGATTAAAATGGATGCTAAGTAACACAACATGGATCAGAAAAGAAAAATTATTTAAGGGTTGGAAAACTGTCTTTCAGTGAAAGACAAAAAAATAGAATCTGTAAATGTTTGCAGGGACAGGAAATAAAAAAAGAAAAAAAAAAAGAAAAAAAGCACCATCTATTAAAAGGTTCTTTAACTTGATGGGAAAGACTTCAAAAGAATGTGCAGTTGGAAGCAGACATCAGTTACATTCTAATTAGAAACAAGGTACAGTGCTTGTGAGGCTGGTTAACCACTGGAACAAACAGTACAATTTCAGAGTTTGGTCTGCTAGTTAAGCCTGGAGACTTTAGTGTAATAGATACTTTAATAAAAAAGTTATGAGACTCAATGGACGAGTAATTGAGCTGATGTATAAGCAATCAGACCGATCATCTAATTACTTATGAAAATTGACGTGTTATCAATGTCATATACAAAATTCTGTGAAGCTTCAGAAGCATAGATTTCATCACTTTAACTCAAATAGAGGAAAAAAGAGAGCATTTGAGGCAGCAAAGTGGAAGGAAACTGTATTGTTTAGATATTGCATTTGTCCTGAACATAAGCTGCATCACTTCTAAATAGACTTCTGAAAACTGTGTAAATGTATTCTATGTAAATATATTCATAAAATATGTCATTTGAGATAGAACTATTTATTTCTATTTAGACTACATTTCAGATAAAGTACTCTAGAAACATGCAATTTGGATAGATCCATGTGAAGTGTATTTATTTCTTAAGTGGTGCTGTCTACAATGCTACATTTAAAGAAAGGATGCATTGCATTGGAGAGAAATGACAGAATCGTGTAGATGTATAAACAAAATAACTCATTTAATGAGGAATTAGAATTACAAAAAGCATTTATTTCTCCACTAAAGGTAGCTAACGCCACACTACTTTCTTTGCAGGCAAAGTACTGATCTCATGAACAACCATGCACAGGCAGGGTGGTTCATCCACACAAAGTCCCACTGGTTTCTGTAAGGACCCAGATCCCACAAAGATTCTTCTACCACTGTTACTACAGCTAGTGACCAGGCTGGTGCAGCCCAGAAAATGTCAGTAGCTACTCTTCTGCTTTTGTCACATTGTGAGAGAATAAAAAAAAAAGGTGAATGGGGCAAACAGCAATAGCAACTTGCAAACAACTTGATGAACAAACAAGCAGTCTGAATTTCTCTTCCTGTGGAGGCATGTCAGGAGATGAATGGTCATTGCTTGCCTTCCAAAAAGCTGTTGCAATGTTAGCCCACAGGCATGTTTTTCAGTTGCTATTGCATTCCCTGCTCTAAGAAAGAATAGTGTGATTTCTTTTCACTCATTTTAGTGTCACCTACAGCAACTCAAGTGAGATGTAAGGAGAAAAATAGGCCCCTTTTTTCCTGCCCCCCTCCCTGTTTTTCAGTAATCACTTGGAGTCAGGTTTGCTCCAGATCTGGATGCAAACTCTCAACATTGATCTGCATTCCAGATTGCTCCCAACACCACCACTGGGAATCCTTATTGCCCTGGAAGGCAGCTGGAATCTGTCCGTATCTGTATCACTGGAATATCCCATCTGCTCATGTAGAAAACTTCATATGAGAGCAAGAAGCATATTTTTTTGCAAGCACTGTCTCCTATCATAAATAATTGAGGAAAGGGCCAATGTAAATCTCATGAAGTTCAACAAGGCCAAGGGCACAGTTCTGCACCTGGGTCCAGTCAATCACAAATATCAATACAGGCTGAGGGATGGATGATTGAGAGCAGCCCTCTTGGGGATATTGGTGAATGAAAAACTGGACATGAGCTGGCAATATGCCAGCTATATCCTGGGCTGCATCAAAAGAAGCATGGCCAGCAGGTCAAGGGAGGTGATTCTGCCCCTCTACTCTGCTCTAGTGAGACCTCCCACCAGTACTGCATTCAGCTCTGGGGTCCCAAATACAAGACATGGACCTGTTGAAGCGTGTTCAGAGGAGGTCACAACAATGATCAGAGGGATGGAACACCTCTGCTGTGAAGAAAGGCTGAGAGAGTTGGGGCTATTCAGCCTGAAGGACAGAAGGATCCAGGAAGACCTTATTAAGGCCTTTCAGTAGTTAAAAGGAGCCCATAAGACAGATGAGGGCAAATTTTTTAGCAGGCCCTGTTGTGATAGGACAAGGGGAAATGGTTTTAAACTAAAAGAGGGTAGATTGAGACTGGACATAAAGAAGAAAATTTTTTGCAATTAGAGTGATAAGACAATGGGAAAGGTTGCATAGAGAAGCAGTACCACATTACTGGAAGTGCTCAAGGTCCAGATGGTTGGGACTTTGATCAACCTGATCTGGTGAAGGATGTTCCCTGCCCATGGAAAGGGAGTTGGATTAGATGATCTTCAAAGATCCCTTCCAACCCAAACCATTCTATGATTCTAGGATACTCACAGAATCACTTTAATAATGCAATGACCGTCTCCAGTGTTTCTATGTTTTATCTGGTTCCTCTCTGGTGCCATTTATTATTCAGTACTAAGCCAGTGCCAAGAAGTCTGACCGTGGGTGCACCTGGCAATACTGTGCCCATGATTTAACAGCCAGTTTTAACTGGCTCTGGAAAGGCAGGCTGAACACTTCTGAAGGAGGGAGTATGCAGTTCTGCTCCATTAGCCATTTCCAGTTCTTGCCTTCTCAAGAAAAAATCCAAGGCAATAATACCCTTCATCTGGAGGTAACGGACACATTTCATCACTGAGCCCACAACTGAGAAACTCGAAGTATTCCATCTTGCAACACAGAAAAAATTGTTGAGAGGGAGAAAAAAACTGAAGCCACTACTGCTTTGGCCAGGGAAGAAGTGCTGGCAAGTTCCATATTTTGTTTGAAACAACTGAAGTCCATAATGGTGCAAGCAAAAGGGAGGAATTTTTTAGTGTCTAAAAAATCTCACCCTACTCACTTCCCTTCATGCCTCCAGAATCATTAAGCAGAAGGAAGAGGTACTGACTGGGCCATTTTTAAGTGGTACACTCCTTTCCAAAAACACCCCTCTGTTTAAATGGAGCTTGTGCCACTGACGGTGTTACTACATCATTTTCCACTCTACTATTCTGAAACAGCAAGAGTAATCAATCATTTACTTATCACAGGAGCAAACCAGACTTTTCTTAGAGGAAGTGTAAAAAGTGCTACAATAAAGTAATTTTGCCAATTTGAGTGTTCCACTTGACAACTATTTGCATAATAAGGTTTTGCCAAGATAAGAAGATTGGTAATTTTCAGCAGCATGGAGGGGATTGAAGTTTTTAAGCTTTTTTGCCCACTATCTACACACTCACAGACCTCCGCTCTTGATGTATGGTTCTTTTTAAAGTCCTCCATCTGTCTCCGTTGTGTAATGAATTCTGTCACTCTCAATTGTGCTCCTGAGCACTGAGCAGGGGAACGGAGTTTGCATTTTGATTATAAAAAGGTACCGTCAGCTCTTATTACAATGGAAAGCCCATCTCCATGTGAAATTTTAAGGCACTTATAAGCTTAGTCTCCCTCTCAGAAGCTGCTTGTAGATCGTGCTGTCACCATTTGACAGGGTGTGCAGGAGAGCAGAGGGCTGGGCTGCACTGCCAGAAGAGAAGTTGAGAGAAATGGAAGTAAATCCAGTTTTCTCCCTAAGAAGCTCATGGGAGGGATACAGCAGTGCAAATGCCGTCATGTAAAAGTTGTTCCACGTGCAGCTTTTGCTGGAGCTCTGAAGGGCTGTCTAGAGGAAAAGGATGGCAGAAGGAGATCAAGGCTGTCAGCTTAAATCTCTTTCCTTCTCTTCACCCTCATGAGCCAGTTTATCTCATCCTGAGACTTGTCAGCAGTTTTCTATTTGGGATGGTGGGAGGGCAGGAGGAAGATAAGCAGAGCTTTTACAGGTTAAGTATTAAAATACTTTTAGGGGCTTTGATAGCAAAGTGCTCTAGAAGGATTGGGATGTTAGAGGAAATATAGCACATATCTACACTGTGCCGTGGAAAGTGCTGCAGAGATCCTGGGCTGGCAAGACTAAACCTGCTCAAGATGATGCTGTGTCAGCTCACTCTGGGAGTTATACTGTCACTCCCTGCATAGTGTGATCCACCAGCTAATGGGCCCAACAAAGAAAACTGCAATAAATAAGCTTTGTCTAAACATCCTGGAAGAAGGTTTTCAGATTCAAGATGTCCAACGTCCAGCCAGTTTAATGCAAAACTTTTAGCATAATCTTAGCTGTAGGTGTGGTGCAGGTGGACTTAGCTGGGTGTCCTGGTTTTGGTAGGATAGAGTTAATTTTCTTCTTAGTAGTTAGAATAGCTGGGGTTTTTTTAGGTTCAGAACAGGGTTTGTTATGAGAAGAATGTTGATAAGGTACTAATATTATTAGTTGCTGCTGGAGCCCAAGGTCATTGTGTTTGGCTGGTTCACAGCTGCATTAGGACTGGGAAGGAGAAGTGTAGTAAGTAGCAAAACTTGAAACGAGCATTTGGATGTGCCAATTAAATATTCCATATCATATCACATCATGTTCAGTGTACTAACCAGGACTGACCAAAAAACAGGGGTATTCTCTCGGGGATTGTTTGGATGGCTTTTCCAGGATTGCAGTTTTGGGACTGTCTCTGCTGGCACAGGCTGGGTGTCAGTCGGCGGGTGGTGAACAATTGCACTGTGCATCACTCATTTGTGTATTCTGTTATTACAGTTATAATCATTAATATTTAACTTCAATTAGTAAATTGATCCTATCTTAACCCATGAGTTTTCTTATTTTTACCTTTCCAATTCTCTCCCCTCCTCCCTGGATGGGGGGAAAGTGAGAGAGGGACTATGTCTGGCTGTAAGCCAAAAGAGTGAAACCACCACACTGGGTGAAGCAGACAGGTGATAATCAATAGTATTCCTGGCTGTAGTAAGGATTAACTAGTGTAGTTCAAGATCCTGCAGGGATAAAGAGGAAGGGGAATCCAGTGCAGACAGATACTTTGAGAGAGCAGGATTTGACTTTATAAGCCAACCAGTCAATGGGATCCCATGTGAGGCACTGCTGAATAGCAAGTGAGTTTAGAAAAGCTAGCAGTGTTTTAAGGACAGCATTCTCCAAGCACAAGAATGATGGGAATGGTGCATCAAATACTCAGCAAAACAACTGTACATATCAGGAGATAAGCTTGGCTGTTTAGAAAACTCATGACAGAGCTCCAATGCAACAAGGCAGTACTCAGAGGTGGAAGCAGCAGTGTTTGAGAAGGAGGTTGAACCAGAGACTAGCTAAGGTCCCTTTCAGACTGAATTATTGTATGATTTTATCTCATTCCCCTGGTAACCAGTCATGTCTGTGCATTTTACCTACCAAGCTCAAATTAAGATCTAAACAATCTTGAAAATGAAGACATTCTTCTATTTACAGTTCAGAATTTATGTGTCCCTGGTCTGTAGTCCTGCATCTGGAGACGAAAAACCCCACACCCCATTATGGGCTGGGGGCTGACTGACTGTAAAGCAACTTTGCACAGAAAAACTTTGGGGTCCTGGATGGACACCTAATTGCACGTGAACCAGCAATGTTCATTTGCAGCAAAGAAGAGCAACAACCTCCTGAGCCACATTAAACTCGTAAGCATTGACAGCAGGTCAAGGGAGGTCATCCTTCCTTCCCCTGTACTCAGCCCTGGTGAGACACATCTGGAGTGCTGTGTCCAGTGCTGGGCTCCCCAGGACACAATGGCATAGACTTACTGGAACTGGTCCAGCACAGGACTAATAAGATCATTATGGGAGTGAACTATCTCATTCTAAGAGGCTGAGAGAGCTGGGGTTGTACAGCCTGGAGAAGGCAATGGAAGAACTAAAGAAGATGGAACCAGGCTTTCCTCAGCAGTGCCCAGTGACAGAAAAGGAAGCAACAGGCACAAATTGAAATAAAGGAAATTCCATTTAAAAACAAGAAATAAAATTGTGATTGTTGCTGCTGTTGTTTTGTGAAGGTGCTCAAACAGGGGAACAGATTGCCCAGAAAGATTGTGAAGACTCCATCATTGGAGATATGCAAACCCCAACTGTACATAACCCTGAGCAACCTGCTCTAGCTGATCCTACTTTGAGCAGAGGGTTGGACTATGCAATCTCCAGAGATGCCACAATCACAATTATTCAGTGATTCTGTCAATAAAACCTCCTTATAAGCGCCCCTACCCAGCTCCCAGATAGACATGGACTTTGTAGTCTAGACCAAACAATGTGTTTATCTTTGTCATCCCTCTGTCCTCTTATTCCAGTGACCAAGAGATATCTCTTAATGGATTGCAGAGGGGCAGTATGTAGAGCACTGCACAGTTAAAGAGCTGTTGTACCCAACAATTAGGCAGCACGAGGTCACAGAGCAGAAGTGGCAGAACACCAACTGGAGCCTAAAAAAGCTGCTGTTCTCCAGTCTAGACTATCAGCTGCCATATTAAGGTGGGAACTGGAATGCTTATAGAGTTAAAACCCCCTGTTAAAAATATATCTCTGCCTCCTAACCATTCCTCCACCCTCTCCCTTTTAAAACCCTTTGTAAAACCCTCTTTATGGATGACAGCCTCTTACACACTTAGCAATAGAGGTTTAAAAGAAATAATCACAATAACTAACTAATAAACATTCTTCATTATTTCCAAGATGATAATAATCCCTAGCACTTGCATTGCACTTTACATATTCAAGCACTTTATAATCATTAACTAATTAGTCCTTGCAAAGCTCATCTAAATATTATTATCCTGTTAATACAGAAAGAGAAGCTGTAAGAGAGAAGGTAGAGAATTTACCTAAGGGCATACATGAAGCCATTTGCAGAGAGAAGATTGGAACTCAGCTCTTCAGCATCCTAATCCTTGGCTCATATCCCTCTTGCTGTCTCTGATAATATGGGCTAAATTATACGATAGTAGGATCATTTTCTTTAATATTCATCCCCAAATGCATGACTTTGAATATTACATTTCATCTCTTTGTTGTCCTCAGGATCACTTATTTCTTTCTCCCTCCCCTTCTGCACTAATATTACCTCCTGCCTTTATATCATGAACAAACTTTAGTAGCACCTAGGGTCTAGCTCCAATTAAGGCAACAGCACTGGGATAATTGGCTGGGCCATGTTCTCCAATGAGGACACAGAGCAAAATTTAGACACACACCTTTGAGAAGGGGCAGGAAATTCTATGTTTTAAAGGAACATCCTTATCAATGGTTCATAGACAGGAACTCCATCATATACAGCCCTTTGTTATTCTTCTTCTGGTGCCTCAGCTTCAGAAGGACGGGTGCAAGCTGATTTAGTCCAATACTGTTTATACCTCCAAATTAGTGTGTGGATCAGCTCCCTTCCATGTTCTTTTTATCTAAACTGGGGAGGGTGGTGGTAGTGTTGGGGTTTTTTGGTTGATTTTTGATGGGTTTTTCCCCACCCAGATCATTTGATACAGGAATGAGAGACTGTCATATGAAAGTATCACATGGTAAGTCTGAAAAAAAAAGGAAGGATTTTTTTTTATTCTTATTGGTTTTGTTCATGTGAATTTACACTGGGAAAATCATTACCATAGAAGAGGGTGGGTGCTAAATGTCTATATGCATACAAAATATGATTAGAAAAATCATGGAAGAAAAAAAAATTTTATATATATATATATACTTCTATCAAAGTCCATTAAGCATATGGATTACATCTCAAGACTTGATCTCAACTACTGTATCTCTAGCCAGTGATCAAGTTTAAATGTCCATCATGTTTCCATTGGATTATCCAATGAAACAAGAGTTCATGCTGTCTTCATGTGGTGTTGGCTTTAACAGAAACTTAAAATAACAGGGCTGGTCAGCTTCTGTCTGACATACAGTTTGTCATGGCAAAGTTATTCCAGCCAATTTTTGAACAGATTTTAACTAAGTAAATATCTTCAGGTAATGAGTACACTCCATTGCATTGATGAAACGTTTTAAATTTGGTAATAGTTTGAAATACAGATTTCAGAACCACAGCCTGAATTTTTTGGTAAGTTACTGTATAACCTTCATTGAAGCTCATGTGTATTTTCATTTTACTTCCAATGACTCACTGCAATAATGACAGTAGTGGCAAATTTCCAGATAAGATACTCAGTTTACTTAGAGTATTTACATGGTGTGTATTTACATCCAGAGTATATCCAACAGAGCTAGTCTGGTATTCTCCATCAACTCTCTGTGAACCAGTGCCTTCAGACATCTTGGCTATTCTGTGAGTGTGCTTGGGTATCTTTTCACAGAAATCAGGGAGTTTACTGTTCCTTGGGTCCTACTTAGTGCCTCCTCAGCTAAGATGGATACTGTCCCTGTTACTCTTCATGCTGTAACGAACAGGGAACACTAACGTGTTCATTTATAGCATCTTGTCTGAAAAGTGTTAATTGGAAGCTGAGGTGTTCTAGCTTTTTCAGCTGCTCTAACCTGACTGTAAGACTATATTAAGCTACTCTTCCCTCTAGCAATGGAGAACCTCTGAACTATGTATTGGGTAAAAACTCCTGTGATGGCTCCTAAAACTCAAGGTCATACCAGTCAGCTCCAAGCAGACTAAGGAAAACAAATCAGTGGTGAGGAACAGTAGCAAAATTAGCAAAATAACATTAATTTGATTTTGCTGCACATGCTTCCCATTATAATGGGCTTCTAATGCTTAAATACATTATCTCAGCTAAAATCCATAGCATTTTGGAGAAGCTTCCCCTCCCAGTTTTGTATCATACACCCTTAATTTACAGGATGTGCTCCATGGTGATGTCCATACCACCATGGAAATTGGACAAAACCAACATGTTGCATCTTTGAATAGTTTGTGCTTTGTTTTGTTTTGTTTTGTTGTTTTTTGGGGGTTTTTTACAGTGGAAAAAAACTATGATGAGAGGAGGGAAAGCCGAGGGAAGCATCAGCCCAAAGAAAGCCGTATGAGCCACTGCAGAAATCAATAATATATTCAAGCCAGAGGGGCTTCTGATTGAAGATGGAACAAATTCCTTTACTGAGCTTCTAAAGCATTCAGTTGCTTAATCTTTTTGGTTACATAGACTCTTCTTTCTTTGCCTCATGAAATGTCTTAGGGGAGCCTACTTGCCATGTGTGGTACATCACACAGTCAGCATCAATAACCAGTCTCAAAGACTTATCACAGGATACGATTAATCCCTAATTAGAGGAGTTTTTCTCTTCCCACTAGGAGCCTAGATGATTTAGTTTAAGCTAGATGTTCATATTTAGAATGTTAAGGTTAGCTACAGCAAATTCTACTGCCTTTTACAGATAATTCATAAAGTTCTTTTTTAAAGTGAAGTGACTTTCCACATGTTTCTAGCTTGCATGAAGACTGTGTGAGTGTACCTTTGCATACTACATAGTGTGACCAAACCCGTGTTCCTTAAAGATGTTTAGCCTTCAGGTCGCAACAATGACCACAACACATTTCCCATCCAGATTTCTGAGGGGTATCTTTTATGCCCCATTTCTTTTGGTCTGTTTTCCAAGAGCAGGCTGCTAGGATTTAAAAATTAGTATTTTTCCAAGTGGATTTGTTACAGACCACCTCTTTAAGTACATTTACTAAAGGAGTAATGCATAGTGATACCCTGAATTTGTCCCTAATTAAAAATACTGTACTTAAAGCTTGCATGATTCTCTTCTGCTGAAATCTTTAATCAGGAGATAGATAAGGCTCTGGAGCCTTGATTAATAATAGGACCAAGCACTCTGCAGCTGGAAATGCCAGGGTATTAAATATTTCTTTAAGTTACCTGGTGTCCCCATCGAGTAGAGATCCTGGCAATGTTACTTATGCAATAGTACAGAATAATTGAGGCATAAAGTTACAGATCCCAAATGAGACAAATGATACTAATTCTCCTGAAGACACATCTGACGTGGATGTGGGCACTAACGTAATAAACAAGATACCTTTGTAATTGTATCATTAAATAAAATAAATTGCCTTCCTCTAAGTATTACCCACGAAATCTAATGCACAGGTAAGATGTACTGAAATCCCAATGAATCAAACTATATAGGAACTTGGGAAAACACAGAGAGATAACTATCCTAAACAAAACCCACTCAGAAATGACAGTCTTGAAAGTAAGATGAATTTACAAATTAACAAATTATGCAAAGAAGAAAAAGGTGTCAGATTCTTTTACTAAAATACTGGTTTTGTATCACACAGAGAAACAAAACAAACATAATCCAAATCTCATGTGTATGAGCCATGTTTTCTCTAGGCTGGTTCGAGAACAGCTGGTACCAGAACAGATTCAAAAGTCTCAGCAGCTGTGAACAGTTCAAACTATGATAATAGGAAGAAGGTACCTTCCTGAATCTTTGGGTACAATAACTTCTTCCTGAAGATAACTGTGTCACATAATTAACTTCTTGGCTATTTTACTGTACTTAACATAATGAGACATTTTTACTCCTCCATAAAAGAATGAAAGTGAAAAGAAATAATTCCACAACACGTCCCAGGTATCACTAAAAATGTATGGGGAGCACTGTCACAGGAGCAGCGTAGAGTCCAGCAGAATTAAGAACTGGAAAGAAGAGGCTAAGATACTTTTCTTGAAGTGTGTTTGTTGCTGTGATTTATTTAGGAGCACACACTGAAAAGGACATCTGCATTGGTGCCCTGTCCTCTGCTATTGCCAGCTTGCCATCTGATCAGGCTCCACCTAAAACCTAGTCAGATGGTCTCCTCTGGACAGTCCTAATCCAATTTATCATGAATTTATTAATGAGCATGTTATAACTGTTTGTTCTCACCTTATTAGTGTTCTTAGGGATAAACAGTTCCTCTCAGCCTTTATTTTGCTATGCTACCATGCCATGTAGAGACAACCTTAGCTGTTGGTTGTTGTACAGCTACCTGAAAGAAGGTAGTAGTGAGGAGATTGTGTGTCTCTTCTTCTAAGTAACTAGTGAGAGAATAAGAGGAAATGGCCTTAAGTTGTGCCAAGGGAGGTAGCGATTGGATGTCAGGAACAATTTCTTCACTGAAAGGCTTCTCAGGCCCTGCAATGGGCTGCCTAGGGAAGTGGTTGAGCCACCATCCCTGGAGTTATTTAAAAGACAGGTAGATGAGGTGCTCAGAAATATGGTTTAGTAGTAGGTAGGTAACAGTTGGGCTCGGTGATCTCAAAGGTCTTTTCCAACCAAACAATTCTCTGATTCTATGTTAGTTACTCTGCTGAAGTTCCAGGACATGAGCTCTGGTTTTGACATTTTACTCTGGAAAGTAAACAGATGAATTTCCATGCTGAAACTTTATCCGTTCACTGCCAGTATTTCCATTATCTGAGCTAGCCCATATGAAGCCAGACAGCACATTTCAGTGCTAAGCTACAGATTTCAGCAGGTATAAATGCCTACCTTCAGGTGACATCTCCCCTCTCCCCATCACGTCAGTAGGTCTGTTAAGCTCTGCTCTTACCTGAGATCACTTTTGTTGTGCAGAATGACATACAACTACTCTGAGGTCCCCACAGTATCTGATACAAAGGCAGTAGTCCTTCCTTAGCACCAGAAATATCTTGCCTACCACATCCTATGGCCACATGCATCTTTTCATGACCCTGCACATTAATAATTTATAGTCACTGTAGTACACACAAGCTTTTTTCTTTCTCAATTTCAGCAGACAACCTATCATTTTACAGTGGAAATTATTAGTCCCTAAGTGAATAACTTTGTATTTCTGTTAGGAAATGTATTTGCTGCTTCACTAATAAGGGTAAAACTATTCTTCCTTGGTGATATCCTTTTCTTCTTCTGAACTCCCAACACCTCTTGAATGTGCACCAAGGTAAAATAATATATTATAAAAATACTAAATTAGATTAGTGCCAGTTTGTACTGCCAATTCAAATCCAGCAGCTACTGATCTTATCTCAATATCTCCCCTTAAATCAGTGCCTTACCCACTTTTAAGTGTCTTCTGTAATCTCTAGCTTTTTCAAATTAAGTATTCATTTTCCATGTGATAATGTATCAAAGAGCTTACTAATTTGTACATGCATCCCATCAGCTTAATTTCCTTATCTAAAAACTCTTGAATGTTATAATGAAAATAAATATTTTTGTAGCTGCCTGAGAAATTGGACATTGGTCTCTAAAAATAGATTACATAAAAAAGACAGAAAACATACTGTCACATGATTTTGACCTATAGTTTCCAGTGGGTAATTCCAATATAGAATGACATGTGAATTAAAAGCCAATTTCCACCCCAGAAGTGGCTGCATACCACTGGCAAGAGGTGCAGTCTTTGCACATACAATCCGAGTATGATCCCTGAGAAGAGAGATGAGTGGAAAATTATATTGAAAGCAGTTGTAGCCAAATAAAAAGATCCCTTGTGACTCCATCTGAAGAAAATAAAGTGTTATTGAAAAATAAAATTATTTTTCTTTTTTTTTTTCTTGGTGTTGCAGTGTAATAATTCTCATGTTGTTTTGGCTTAGGTGGAATTTCAGTTGAAATGCATGTTTTAAAGACCATGAATTTGTAGAAGCCTCATAAAATGCATAATATAATGTGCACTTATAATAAATATTGTTAATCATGCTTATGGTAGTACTTACAGGCCAGGAAAAATGAGTCTGGAATAGCAGGCACTGTACAAATACCACCAGTCTTTTAAAAGGCCAGTTTGGTGTATGGGACAACTGAGGGAACCATTGCTTCCTTCCCCAGTACTGGTGGAAGTCATAAAATTACGTCAGAGAATGAATCAGGCACTGGGAAACCCTTTGCTGCACTTTACACCATGTCAAGTAGGTCTCAGACCTGAGGTGGGACATGTGGACCTGCCTCTCATAACATACTAGTCATTTTTGGCCACCTCCTACTGCCAGGCTGCTAAGGCTCTGGAAGTCACTTACAAGCTGTCCTACCTACCCAGGCAATAAAAAACAAGGAGAAATGGCATAAAAGTTTCTCCCAGACCTTGCTTATCACTTTTAATAAAAAGTGAGTTTTATGTAAGCAAATTAAATTGTGTTTTTTCTTTAAAATTTCATTGTGAGGTTTAAAATCAATGCCAGATTAAAGGCTGAAAATATTCCACTCCATAATTATTACATTTATCTTTCTCCTTTTTTTTTATTTTTATTTTTTAAAAAATACAGTTATCTTAAATACATAGATCAGTGAGGAATTTGGCCAGTTTTTAACACATGAAAGTGCATGGAAAGTGAAAATATTCTGCAAATTTATATGATGAAAAATTAACATCAGAAGCCTTCTTGTAAAAAAAAATCACAACAAGCCAGCCAAACAAACAAAACAAACAAAGAAACAAAAAACAGCAAAACAATTAAAACCCGATATAGTCTAGGTCAATCTGTCAGGAAAGGAAATTCTAGTAAAACAACCTCTGATCTTTATCTCAGAAAAGAACAAATATCCTTGGGAAATATTACACTGCAAAATCTTCTTCTTAATTATAACAGCCTGGGATAAATTCTTCATTTTAAGCAAGGAAAAAAGTATTGATGACTTCAGAGAGAGGATTGCTCAAGTAGGAAATAAATCAGGCTATGAAGATGTGAATCTACACCACTACGGGTCATGGACCAACAAGAAATGATCACAACCTGAGAGAGGTTTTCCCCATTGCCTTCAGTATTTAGGTTGAGATTGGTTGTGGTATCTTATGGATGCTCCTCTTCTCTGTCTCTGATTTTCTCCTTTGACTCAAGTATGCCCTTAAAGACAAAGCTCTGGCATCACCCAGACAATATTTCACATCTTCCTTACTTTTAGTTTATAATAGTGCCTTCACCTTTTGCTTCCCCAAGACGTGCCATGTCTCAAGACATCAAGGGAGCAGGCATTTCCTGACAAGGGCAAATCCTGACATTTAGATGACACTTATGACAACTTGGTGAGATGAAACTCACAGGATTTCCTTAGAAAGCTTAGCCACGTATTTCAGTCAGGAGGCAATCAATTAGTGGACCATTGTTCCTCAAAGGACCTTGATTAAATCTTGGTTGGCTAAAAATTAACCTAGTAAAAGTGCAGGACTGCATTTTGTCTGACTTAGATTAGAAAGATTCCTGAGGCCTGATTACACTAAACCAAAAATCAATTAAAATTCCATTACTAATATTATTCTGCTTAAAAAAAAAAAAAAAAAGAAACCCACTCAAACTTTGTTTGATTTTAGCTTTGTATGTTAACTAAGTCTAAACTGAATTCACCAGGGTTTTTTTCCTAAACAATGTGTTATGTTGTCACACCTCCCCCAAAGAGATTACAGTATAATTAAAGAAAAAAATATGATGAACCAGAGAAGTTGTCTCTTCAGTTTGCACAGAAAATAATCAGACAGACAGAGGTAAAGAACTTTTCCCAAGATACACTGGACATATGTGGCATCTTTCAGCAACTGTAAATTAATTTGCAGTGCTCAAATTATATTCCAAGTATCCAAGCGTGTTTCCTAACAAATATCATATTTGTCTAGAAGAATAGAAAGTTTTCTCTTTCTATCAGGAAGAACTTAAACATCCCAAGATTTGACAATGTAGCTGGCAGAGATGAGACAAGATATTTGTAATGAGAAATCTATCTGTTCTAATATAATCTTAAATTAATCACTTAACAAATTAATAATCTCACCATAATTGAACTCTCCATGAAGAATATGTAAGTGCTGGAGAAACTATCCAATTTAATTCAAGTTTTAAATTCCCTGATGCATTAATTCCCTCTGAATTATTTTTCCTCTCCATTTTGTAAAATTGAACTTAGTCCTGTCAGGAATGTTTTATCTCTCTGCTTGCTTCTTTGACTTTTGGATGTGAATTTCACAAACCTTTTCGCTTATGAACTCGCTGTCTTCCCTGAAGATACAGTTGTAGATAATGTCAATAAAAGGCTCTCCATGTGTTCAGTGAGCTAGAAAGCAAGATTTCCTACCTTAAAAATACTCTTATTGGAGTCTAAATTCATGGATGACTACAGAAGGTTAAGTACATTGATAGAAACTGTCAGTTCTACAGGGGCTTTGCTTTCAATACCTGTGAGTTTTACTGAAAACACAAGGGTAAGATTAACAAACCACAATAACACATTTAAGGTCAGATGATTTCCTTCGAATTTTAGCCTTTTTGAAAGAGCAGAAAGCAGTTGGAAGCCACACAAATGAGGATCTGCTGTGCTTTGCATTTTGGCATGAAATCTTCTGTATAGGATAAAAACTGACAACAGCTAAAGCTACACTGCATGATATCTTTCTTTCTTTTCTTCTAAGACACCCCAGCATACTTGATACTCAATGGTGAGGTAGTGAACAGTGGCATTTAGGTTATGAACTTTCTCATCCTACCACAGATGCTTATATTTGATTAGGTAACCTCCATCTTAAATGTCACCAACTTTAGTCAGAACTAAAAGACCTATGTGCACCAAGTAGAGACACTGACACTGTAAACACCTAAAGTTAGGGAGATATGTCCTATTCACAATGATTTTTCTGAAGACTGATGCAGCCAATGGTAGATGGGAGCTGTCCTGAGAATAGCCATTTTTGTGACCCTTCTAGCCTGCAGGAACCTTCATGGGAAAAATCTTTTCCCTGTGGACTGGAAAAGATTTTGTGTTATCCTGTTCTGCGATCATTCAACTCCTGCCCAGCCTAACTCCTAAAATGTGATGTGTAAAAGCCCCAAGTAACCTCAACTAGCTGTATGAGGAGAAGCTGAAGTTGCTTGGTTTGTTCAGCCTGGAGAAGAGGAGACTGAGAGGAATTCTCATCGTGGTCTAGAACTTCCTCCCAAGGGGAAGAGGAGGGGCAGGCGCTGATCTCTTCTCTCTGGCAACCAATGATAGGACCAGGGGAAATGTCAGGACAATGTACCAGGAGAGGTTTAGGTTGGCCATTAAGAAAAGGTTCTTCACCCTGCGGGTGGTGAAGCACTGGAACAGGCTCCCCAGGGAGGTGCTCATGGCACCAAGCCCGACAAGATTCCAGAAGCATTTGGCCAAGGCCCTCTGACACATGATCTGAATCTTGGGATTGTCCTGTGCAGGGACAGGAGTTGGACTCGATGATCCTTGTGGGTCCCTTCCAACTCACAACATTGTGTGATTCTGTGATTCTACTCTGGAGACCATGAAGGCAGCATCCTTCCCTGCAAGGCAGAAAAAGATTCTGCTGACTGCCTGATATCAAATCGTTATTGAGTACTGGAAAGAAGTTATGAATATGTGACAAAGAGTGCCTGTTCTCCTCACAGAGTAATCTGAAATATGCAACTTTGCTTGCAGAATGTTGTATTTCCATCCCTTCTTGCCAATTACTGAGTTAAGTGGTGCATGGAGCCTTTTAAAGACTAGAATTATTTTCTAAAGAGTAAGAGAATGTGAATCAAAACTGCTTATTACATATTCTCCTAACTTGGATGGTGTCCTCCACAGTAGGCTGCAGCTACTGGTTATTACACTTTTTTCTGTTAGCAACAAGGATAAAAGGCTTTGAGCCAAAAACCAGAAATATCCCACAAGCAATTATAAAACCCCATTAGGAAATGACTGCTGGTTGATTCTGCTTATTATAGCAACTCCTAATAACAACAATGTACTTCTAAAGTCAATTTAGGCACCTTGCACTGGATAATGATATTTAAAAACACATTTTGGAATTTTCCAGGTTGTCTTTCATTCTTGGATGTGGCCATAGAAAATCCTCCTGAATTAACTTCCCTTTCTTCACTTTTATATCTATTATAGATGTATGGAGAGACTTTAATCTACCAAAATAGAATCTACCTATCTACCTTTTCTAAGTATATATCAAGATTAAAATAAATAAATAAATAAATAAATAAATAAATAAATAAATAAAATTCTGTATTAGACAGTCTTTTGGGAGAAATGTACTTTCACTTTACACTGAGCAGTGGAGCTGGTGATTTATTATTGATCATGGCATGGAGGGCTAAAGTATAACACAGTAGTTCTGCTACAGACTGCTCACTGCCTTATTTGCTTAAAGCTGCACTATTAAAAAAAAAAAAACCCTCCTTGTTAATATGCAGTCCTAAAAAGAATTAAATAAACTGATACAAATTCCAAGCTGGGGGAAACAGGCATACCTCCCACAGACTTCAAAGGCTGCTTCTCCTTTCTGCACTAGACATACCTTTTTTATCTCTCTGATATGTATTTAATCCTGTCTCATCTCCTCTGTAGTTTCAGCCAAGATCCAACAACAGAAAATTAGCATATTGAATACATGTCAGTTAACATGAGGATTCAAGATATGTTTGGGGTAGACCATTAAACACGTCCTCCTTGAAGATGAGAAACTGAGAAGGCTAATAGTATTTCTTTGTCCATCAGCTTCTTCTCTCTTCTTCTTACTGCCAGCCAGCCATGGAATAAACTATTCTCTTGAGCTATTTCTAGTCTTCAAGGCAAAAGAATCTGTAGCAAAAGATACACATGTGTGTGCATGTGGTTATAAATGTTTCATTGGATTTTGAGACTTTCCTATGAGGAATAGAAGGAAGAAACAGCATTGCAAAGATCAGCTTGCAGAAATGAGCCTGATGAACAGAAATAAAGCTACTAAAACAGAAACATCTGCTGTTTTCTGTTTTCTTGGGGATTTTTGTTGGATTTTTTTTTCTGTTGTTTTTTCCCCAACAACTCTAACCAGGAGGGCTCTAAGGGAACACAGGTCTCCAGATGTACTTTTATCTAAAGCACCTGATGATGTGCAATGAAAAATACCTGGGTAGCCCACAGGTAAAAAATTTCATCTCTCCCCAGAAGCAGAACTGCAACATTTGTGTTCCTTTATGATTTCCCTTGAACAGGGTGTTCCTTGAAGACTTTACTCCCCTGTGGGTCTAAAATAGCAGCCCCTTTAAAGGAATAAACAAGACTAAGTTGAGTAATGTCTGGGGTAAAAATATGAGAGCTTGAGTCATGTTCCTAGTTCATGCAAAGCTCCTAGTAAAATCCTGATGAGCTTTGCCTCAAATATCTGGAGTGCCCTGTTGTACTGGCTCTACATTCACTTGTTAAAGCTGTGGACCTAAGCAAGTCTTTTTGTCATCAAATTTATAGGCTGATGGATTTAAAATTAATCCCATACCCACTAACTTCAGGCTAATGAGCATAATTTAAGGTCTTAGAAAACTTATTTACACTGCTTTATTTGTAATTGCCGATAAATGCCTTGAAAAGGGACATCTGTTCCATATACCCAGTGGGAATCAGAAATGCTTTATATGTAGGTAAATCACAGGATATTAATAGATCTCGAGAAAGAACTGACTGTTGAGAGATGGGGTGGAAAGAAAGAGTGGGCTGGTGAGATACAATGAGAGCTTAACCAAGAAAACTTAGAAATCATCGCTAATTTCTGCTTCATGGACTCAGTGCCACACACATATCTCTTGCTTCTTGCACCCCTTAAAAGATGTGGCATGTGTGTAGCTTGGGCAGCTCTGAAATGAGGAAACACTGACCCCAGACCCCAGCAATTCGCTTGTAACTGAGGCAGTGCAAGCGAAGTGCTGGTTTTGCAGGACATCTGAGTTGAGGTTGGGGTTTTATCTGGGAAGGAGGGCAAGGTAGGAAGGTGGCTACTTGCATTATCTCTTTTCCTCTGGCATAAACTGGTATATGCAGATTGGTCTGATCTTGCCAGACATTGTCACTCCATATAGTGAAAGCATATAACTTTTGAGGGGAACAGAGAAGAGGATATAAATCCATACCAGCAACTACCAAATTAGCCAGTCTTCCCCAACAGGCCAAGATCTTTCCCCTCTCCAATGTGAAAAGTCTTGTGTCAGCATCTGAAACCTCAGGACTAGAAATGTCACATAACCCCACGTTGCTGAGAAGGCCATCAACTTCAAGCTGTGAAATTTTTTCTTGCTACCAATTCTATAATTTTAAAATTCCCACTGGACCAGGAGCCTTTGTATTTGGCCATGTGAGCTCACCAACATCACTTCATGACATGATCACATGTCCTACTTCATCAGAAATATCCTCTTTTCCACCCAGGAATGGAGAAGGTTTCCTCCGTTAAGCTGACAAACAGCCTGTTGAAACACCCTCTTTCAAGATTTAGTGCCTAGTGTAGCAATTGCAATTCTGGTTCCTATTTTTATTATGTTGTTTTGATTGGATTTTTAATTTTCTTTAATATGTACTTCCAGGTCCTTCAATCTCTAAATTGTCTATCAGGGTATCTGCCACCCAGAATGATATGAGTAGATGATCAGTATGTCAGTGTTGTTCTGGAGCCTTTTACCATTGGGAAGGAAACATGCTTCAGTAGGAGAAAAACCAACAACAAGCTTTTAGTGCCTTGCTCTGTGGCAATCAATCCTTTTACACTTTGGAATAGATATAGATATATGTATATATATATATACATATGTGAAGGTTTAATATTCTCCATCTGTTAAAACTCCAGAGCTGTAGCAGAAGGTTCCTATACTTCATATTGAAAAAGTAACAAACTGTCTTCTTGTAAGTTGTACAAAAAAATAGAAAACAAACCCCCCTGAAAAACCCAAAAACTTTAAAAAAACCCCAAACACGCAAAAAAACCCCAAATTACCCAAAGGGGATCCTGTGAATAAGTGTGTGTTATACTCATGAAAGCCAAAGGCAAAGGCTATTAGTGTACACTTGAGATCACTTAGAGAAGCCCATGGGGAAATGCTCTAGTATTACCGCCAAAGTAACAAAGAAACTATGTCTCTGAATACCCTTAAGGGATGAAAATATATTTAATAAATGAGTTCTTTCCAGAGGTCAAATATTAACGATTTGTGTGTGCATTTTCTGTTGAAATTACATTTTCTCTGTTCGAGTCCAGACAGGGAAAAATATCAAAAGGCGAAACTTTGATTAAAATAAACGAATCAACACAGAGCTGCATGCCTGGGTAAAGTTAATGCATGAGATGATAGAGTGCGACAGCTGCAATATTAATAAGGTGAAGAGGAGGAAAATAAGTGATAGAAACCTTATAGACTGATCCTATTTGGCTTGATTGTTTCTGCATTATCTCTAGCAAAAAAGCTAGGAAAACTGGACAGGGGATGATCTGTATTGTTTGAGAGAGAGAGAGAGAGAGAGAGAGAGAGAGAGAGAGAGATTAATGTTTCCTTGGTTTGATTCAGTAGAGATGGAGAAGGGAGCAAAGAAAAAAAGAAAACAAAAATCAAAGAGCTAATCCTGGAGAGAAAAGAATGTGAGAACAGACGGTAAAAATGACGTTGGGGAGAAAGAGGAAGACTGGAGGCTGGAGATATTCAGGATGACAGGCAGATAGCAGAGGAGGAGAGAGGGATGTTCCATCTGAGCAGACTGACTTCACAGAGCTCATCTCGAGGAATCCTTCCTCTTCATGGTGCAAGCTATGTCCATGCTACGTTACAGCTACACGATTTGTGGCTGCAGAGGGCTGACTGGCAAGGTCTCCCTGTACACTTGGCTCTGTTTGGCAATTTGTAATAATGAGATTCATTAGTGCTATATGCTCTGCTGGAAATTCTTCCAAAGGTTCAAACGGAGCCGCACAAATTACTATTTACTTAGGTAGCACTTCATTAGCTGCTCCTGCCCTGCTGTGTAATATGGCATAAATTACTAGCTGGTGTTGCCAGCATCACACCCAAACTGCCTGTCTTGTTCATTGTTATGACGCTGCTGGCAATCAACTAAAGGAGATTCTGACTCAAAGTTGAAAAGATGCCACACCTGGCAAGAAAAAAAAAAAAAAAAATCCTAAAAGTGCACAACATTTCTATTTCCAGGCACAGAATTGCTGGATTCTATAAAAGAGAGTGCAAAGTACTGGAGAGCAAACTCAACTTGCTATGCATGGTATGAAATTTTTCACAATGCCTTATGAATCAGCAGAGCTCACGCAAACCAATTGCCCTTCACTGTCCCTCTCACTTTATCCTTTTTGTTTTTGTCCATTTAGTTTGTGGAGGTTCCTCTCAAAAGCACCAAGATCTCAGGTGCTGAGAGCAGGGAGAAACAAGAGGTCAGGCAGGAATCTGAGACCCAGAGTTCAGATCTGTGCTGTTAGGGAGACAATGGTGAGGGGGCAGAGGAAGGTGACAATGTCTACTACTCTGCTGTCTCGTGAGACCCCACCTGCAGTACTGCATCCAGTTCCAGAGCCCCCAACATAAGAAGGATATAGACCTACTGGAGCGAGTTCAAAAGAGGCCATGAGGATGATCAAAGGACTGGAGCACCTCTCCCATGAGGACAGGCTGAGAAAGTTGAAAGTGTTCAGCCTGGAGAAGAGAAGGCTCTGGGGAGATCTTAGAGTGACCTTCCAGTACCTGAAGGGGCTATAGGAAGGCTGTGGATGGGCTTGTGACAAGGGCAGGTAGTGATAGAACAAGGGGAGTGGTTATAAACTGGATAAGAGTAGATTTAGATGAGATATGAGGAAGAAATTCTTCACTGTGAGGGTGGTGAGACACTGGAACAGGTTGCCCAGAGAAGCTGTGGCTGCCCCCTCACTAGAAGTGTTCAAGGCCAGGTTGGATGAGGCTCTGAGCAACCTGATCTAGTGGAAGGTGTCCCTGCTCATGGCAGGGGGGTTGGAATTAGATGATCTTAAAGGTCCCTTCCAACCTATGCTATTCTAGGACTCTATGAACCCATAGTTTCTCTACGCTCCCCTAGTCCCAGCAGCACAGCTTCCAACGATGCCAGTCCCAGCTGCTGCAGCTGGAATCACACTGCAATCATGCTACAATACACAACGAGCTGGTTTATACCAACAGCTTAAAACTGGGTGTCAAACCATATATGTTTTACTTCTCTGTTGAAATGGAACTGTTGCTGAGGGAGGGGGTGTCTGTGTATAAAGCTAACGTTGCATGGTCCCAGTGTGAGAAGCACCACACATTTCTTGTCATTTAAATTGCAAAGAAAGGGTGAAAAGGAGGGGTCTCTACATGAAGATCTAAGTCAAGGCAAGTAGAAACTCCAAATCCTGCAAATTGCTTTCTGTGGGATTTCAAATGCCTTTTAACACACATTTTTCTGAAACTACTGAAATGTGAAGACACAATCACAGCTTTTATAATGAATTAAACGTACGAAATACAGGTGAAAATCTGCAGCTAATGATGATGCAGACAGCAGTCTTCCCTCCCTTGAATCCACAGGGACACCCATCCAGTAGTGGCAGGCATCTGGTGGACAAAGACAGGCACTAAACCTGCAGTCCTCATGGGCTACCTTGTCAGCAGGGTCCATGGGTAAGGTCTATTTGCTCCCGTAATTCCTGGATCCATTAACCTTTACATGAGGGTGAATCAGATGGGGCTGTGAAATCCTGATGTGTATTGAGTGATTTTCCCCACAGCATCAGCTAATCACCCTTGTTTTAGACCTAACTACTCAAGCATAGGACTCAAACACTTCCTGAGGCTTTTCCATCCCAATAGCAATTTTGCTTTACACTCATTAGCTGGATGAGAGGACACCACAGTACAGCCACAACCTGTCACACAACTCTTTAGGCTGCTTTGCTCAACTCTCAAGACCTTTATTTCCATATTATTAACACAGCACCTTTTGCACTGCCTCTGAGTGCAGCATAGTCTCTGATAATCCACATTTTACAGGGGAGAGAACTTAGTCTCTCCCCTGTAAAATGGAAACCTAATCCCTATCTGAAAAACTCAGGGAACTGGGAAGATCTGGAATGGTATATTCAAAATCCCAAAGCAGGAAAGTGGCCAATGACTTTTAAAAGCTGTCAGAAGTTGGTTCTTGTTAGTACCTATTAAATTTGTGCTCCTCTGGCTTTGAATTTGCTTCAATCCTGCAATACTGAATCACACCAGAGAGAAATCTGGGATGCAGACACAGATGACAAATGATGTGTGCTAAATATCCATAACCAACCACTGGGATTTCTCTCAAGCTTTGGCTAGACCAGTACAACCCTAGACTTGACTGGGAAAAGCACTGGGCACTTTCAAGCCAGAGAATCCTTGAAGCTGCCACACATCATGTAGCACCTCTTGAAGGATTCCCAGGGATCTTTATAGCTCACGTCTGCCCCCAAACTGCAAAAAAATCAAAGGATTTAACAATATAAAGAAACAGAGCATCCAACCCCTTGAAAGACTTCCTACATTTGATAAGCATTCTTCTCCTCCTCTCCTTTCTCATCTTACAAGCATATTTCCCAAGATTCCTCATTCCATCAAAGCACTACTATATGCAGTCTTTTATGCAAATTATTTTGTTTATTTTTATGATGTATGCAAATGAAGTCTTTACTCTGAACATTCTTTATGATGCTATAAATGTAAGAATAGATCTTGAATTAGCCCTTTTCATTGTCAGAGTGGCACTAAAACCAGCTGAGGGATTCAGAGGCTTAAATGTGTAAGCAGTTGAGTATAAAACAAGTTTTATATCTTGTAAAAATTAAGAGTCTAGACTGAGGTATTTGAGTATTAAAACAAAATCTCCAAGAAGTTACAAAAATTGTATGTTTTTCAGAGCTAAATGAAGATTAAGACAAGAAATCAGTGAGTGAAGCATCCTGTGGTTTAACAACCTCTTTCTTTCTAGTATTCCATTTCTTTTTTTAACCAGGAACTTCCAATGGCAGCTAAAGATGGCAATTACCTATTTCATCAGGAACTGGATAAATTGGATGATGTTGTATCATTTTTATTCACCCTTATACACTCCATTTGCTGCATTTTCACGTACTTAGTTTGTACCCAATAGCCCACACTACTCTAAAAATAGGGTTACTTGGCAAATATATCATCAGATAACCTCCACTTTTACATAATGGGGACAAAACAAGGTGCAAAGGTAGGGAGGAATAAAAAATAGAGAAGAACTGGAATAACAGGAGCAGATGAGAGGGCATCAGAGACCAAGGAATGCCAGAGAAGCGGGAGCTCTGGGGTAAACCCATCCTTGAATTTTCCTCTAATTATGTGTGACTTAGGCTGCTGATGAAATGCATTTTTTTCCCCACTTAATCTGACTGTCCTCTTCATGGAAAGATAGCAATTAAACCCCAGCCTTATCCCATAGAGAAGGATATAAATTCCCACAACTGGTATAGTGGAATACAAAGAGAGAGGCACTCAGAGGAAAGTCTCAGTATCAGATGAATAAGCCACATATTCTTTCCAGCAGATATTATAGACTTAACAAGTGTTTTGGTTCTTTTTTTTTTATTTTATTTTTTTCTTTTTTTTTGTGAATTAAATAAAAGAATGAAGAAGATGCTAGCAGTTGCACAGTGGCATTTCCCATGGTTTAAAAAAAAAACCCCAAAACCCAAAAAACCCAACATCTTTAAATTTATAGGTATAGATAATTATTTCCTCTAACTCTACTGATTTTACAGCAGAATGTGGAAATGTAAAGATTATTTCATTCAAAACTTCCTCTCCATTCATGGGCCCATAAGAGCACTCTTGATGGATATTTTCATAATATGAGCATTCTTAAATCCACTAATAAGGGAAAATAAGAAACTTAACTGCTCTAACTGTCTTGAAGGAAATGCAAGTCTACTATATTTTTGTATCACTGGTGTATCTCATGAACATAATATTAAAATTAGCCTAACATATGTAGCGAGCAGTAAGAGAGATTAAGGGAATCTTTTAATATAAACTTTATTCTCAAACTGTTTGAAGTAGCCAAGAAAGCTCTGTGAAAACAGAATTGATTGGTTGTGCTTAGGCTTTAATTGCATATACCAGCTGGGATAAAACTGATACTAGAACTGGAAGACACATTGCTGTGGGAAAAGGTTTAATACATGGTAACAGGGAGAGTGTAGAGCAGGCTTGACAAGGGAAATGACTTTAAGAGCTGTGTGAAAATGCCTGTGTTGACATGGTGCCACAGTATCTCCTTATGTCACTTTCAAGGAGTAAATATAAACCAAATCTCCTCTGGGGAGACTTGTTCTCCCTGCCAGTTGTGCAGTTGGCAGAAATCTGCCTTTACATGTTGATAAAGTCAACCTGAATACAGTGCTGTAGGCTTCAAGTTTCTAAAGAAAAAGGAAAAAGCAATGTTTATGTATACGTTAATTTTAGACCTTTCTGCCTGACTATGTCCAGATTTTCATCTCAGCTTCCACCGGACCACAGGATTACAATTTCCTGGAAACCTCATTTTTCTTTGAAGAAGCCTAAGCCATGCTTCCTTCTGCCTTGCTCAGAAGAACTCAACATGCTCCTGCTGATCTTCCCAAATAACATCCTTTGCCCACTGGCTGTTATTAGAAATCCATTAAGATTAATTTAGACTTCACTGTATAACCAGTTTCTTCCTCTTACTTCCCTCATCCAGGAGAAGACATTAACGTATCTTTGCTCACAGAGAAGTCACTCCTGAGGCCAGTCCTAGAGAAGGTCCCCTTGGTAATATCATGTCGATGTTCACACTGCTGGCCCTGAAGCTGTGTGTTCACATGCTCACATCACATCTACACTGTACCTCCCACAGCATCCTACCCCACAGGATACAAATCCCATGGCACTGAAGAGTGAAGTGAGGAAGCCAAAGTCTGCTGGGAAGAGTCTCATGGGAAAAGATCCTAAAGGGAAGAAGGCCTCAAGAAAGATGTTTAATATTCAAGGAACGCCTCCTCCAAGCTCAAGTCAGCTTCCATCCCAGTGATTAAGAAGTTATGTTATGAAATGTTGTTTTGTTGATGGAGAATAAAAGCATAGTGAGGCAAGGCATCTTATTCAATATCTTCCTGTGCCAGGAACTGACCTGAACTCACATCCAGATTATTTCTGTAGTGATGAGGGATCTTTCTTCCCTAGATCTCCAACTCTTCTACAAAACAAAACTACTCAACCTAAGATTTCTTTGCAGCTAGACAGCCATTCTAATGATGTTACCATGGAAAATAAGAGTGAAGAATTTGCCTACTGAACTACATCTCTGAGCTTGTAGCACAGCTGCCTGCAGTAACCTCTTTGATACTCTCAAATTCTTCCATCCAGAGCCCAAATGTGGACATTTCCATGAATTTATCTCCCATATCCACAATGGCAGTTGCAAAAGAAAGGAAAATCGTATTATACAGAAAGCATGAAACAGAGAATAATGCTGAAAGTAGCACAATGCCATTATATCATTTAACAAGATATAAGGGACTTGACCTTGAATATTGTATTAAAGTTTAGCTGTATTGCTTTCAAAATTAAATTAAACAAAATGAAGTGCAACGAAATAAAATACAATAGGTAGAAGGGGAGGACAAGGCATGAATAGGCCAAGAAAATGATTAGAAGCCTGGGAGTACTTGTGAAAAAAGAAAGAGAGGAGAGGGGAGGGGAGGGGAGGGGAGGGGAGGGGAGGGGAGGGGAGGGGAGGGGAGGGGAGGGGAGGGGAGGGGAGGGGAGGGGAGGGGAGAGGAGAGGAGAGGAGAGGAGAGGAGAGGAGAGGAGAGGAGAGGAGAGGAGAGGAGAGGAGAGGAGAGGAGAGGAGAGGAGAGGAGAGAAGAGAAGAGAAGAGAAGAGAAGAGAAGAGAAGAGAAGAGAAGAGAAGAGAAGAGAAGAGAAGAGAAGAGAAGAGAAGAGAAGAGAAGAGAAGAGAAGAGAAGAGAAGAGAAGAGAAGAGAAGAACAAGTTATGTCATTTTGAACAAGAGTATGACAGAATTGTGATTAGGATAGGAAAAGTCCGGCAAGTAAGAAAGAGAGGGGAAGGACAGGGGGGAGAGAAACTGGGAGAGCTAAGACAGCACAGCACAGCACTGTGAGAGAATGACAAGGAGCAGACATGGAGATGAGTATTTTGTGTCATAGCCAACAGAGTAGATTTCCTAAATTGCAGCTTCTGCTTTTGTTTTGTAAAGCCTTGAAAACCGCTTGTCCCTCTGTATCTTAAATAAGCAGGTGAGACAGATGGAACATGTTTTACAAGTGAGAATTCTTCTTGTAAGAAAAGCCAAATGAAATTAATGAAATGAAATTAATAGTAAGGAAGAGAACCATCTATCTAATGTACACGGCTACATGGTTCACATACACCAATGGCTGAAATACAGTTTTATTACAAATAATAATATAGCTTAATGAGACATACAATTAACCTGAAGACTTCTAGCCACGTGATCTATCAGATTTCCTTCTAGGCCTTTGCAAGTATCAGAAAAAACTGTCTTCTTAGGCCAGCCAACTAAGTTTTATCTTTTGCTGGTGCAGCCTGTTGCAGTGTTTAAGAGTTTAAGGAAAGACCTCACATAGTACAGATCACCACATCACAAAACTTCCCCTAAAGCCTTTAATGTCTTCAGCCAAGATCTACAGCAAGCTGCTGGATATAGAGGGCTACAAAAAGTCAATGTATCACAGAGGAGTTTGGGGGGACTTAAGTGATTCCTAGGATTTTCAGAAGACCATTTGATCAAAAGTGAATTCCTCACCCTTAATGAACATAGGATAATAAAGCCTTGAGGTTGGGAGTATACATGTGATGTGGAAAAGCATAACCAAATCTTTGTGACTCTTTTTAATCCCATTTTTTCATGCTTGCACTGCTCCTGTCACCTCTGTTAATCAACATGCTCTGCTTGTATGGACATGCTGAGGACATGGTGGATACTTCAGAGAAAGGATTCAGGCTTTTTTCCATTGTATGACCTCACCTGCACGAGTCATCTATTGACTTAAGAACTTGAACCTGAGCTAATGTCATAATCCAAATACAGTTTTTAAGCTCTGAAAGTAATCTGTTATGCACCAGATAGAATACTTCATATGCTTGAAGATGTGCTTTGACATATTTTAATCGGTTGACACACTGGAGGGAAGGGATGCCATCCAGAGAGATCTTGACAAGCTTGAGAGGTGGGCCTATGCCAACCTCATGAAGTTCAACGAGGCCAAGTGCAAGGTCTTGCACCTGGGTCAGGGCAGTACCAAGCACAAATATAGTCTGGGCAGAGAATAGATCAAGAGCAGCCTTGAGGAGAAAGACATGGGGATACTAGTGGATAAGAAGCTCAACATGAGCTGGCAATGCACACTTGCATCCCAGAAGGCAAAGTGTATCCTGTGCTGCATCAAGAGAAGTGTGGCCAGTAGGTCCCCAAGGAAGGGGATTCTGCCCCTCTACTCCAGTCTCGTAAGACCCCACCTGGAGTACTGTGTCCAGCTCTGGGGCCTCCAGCATGAGAGGGACATGGACCTAATGGAGTGAATCCAAAGGCGAGGCCACAAGGATGAGGGCTGGAGCATCTCTCCTATGAGGACAAGCTGAGAGAGTTGAGGCTGTTCAGTCTTGAGAAGAGAAGGCTCGGGGAAGACCTTAGAGTGGCCTTCCAATACCTGAAAGGGCTACAGGAAGGCTGGGGAGGGACTTTTGACAAGGGCAGGTAGTGATGGAACAAGGGGCAATGGTTATAAACTGGATGAGAGTAGATTTAGATGAGATATCAGGAAGAAATTCTTCACTGTGAGGATGGTAAGACATTGGAACAGGTTGCCAGAGAAGCTGTGGCTGCTCCTCCCTGGAAGTGTTCAAGGCCAGGTTGGATGAGGCTTTGAGCAACCTGGTCTAGTGGAAGGTGACCCTGCTGATGGCAGAGGGGTTGGAATTAGATGATCTTAAAGGTCCCTTCCAATCTATACCACTCTATGATTTTGTGATTCTATGACTTCTGCTGTACGTTACATTGTCAGACATTATCAGTGTGGCTGGCTTTCTCCTGTAGAGCTAATCCTGCTCATTAGTGGCAGTTCAGGCTTTTCATGGTGTGATCACCCCTTGGGAAGACTTACATCTTCCTTTCATCCCTCTTTCCCCAAGCTAGGCTCAGTGTCCAGAAAGAAGGAGAAGGACATTGGGAGTTTAGTAAACTTTTCTGCCACAGCACTATATGATGGTTATGTTTACACTGCTAAAAGAAGTCTACTCTGGGATTTTGACTACATGGGACAGAATAGCTTGATTTACCCTGTCTTGGAGTGACTTCTCTGAAATGGACCAGCAGGGTCCATGGGTTGTAGCGTGTGGCTCTGGACTTACCAAGGTGCCTCTTTAGCTCTAAGATGATAATTATCAAGTTTTTAATGGGTTTTTGTTTTCCCATCAAAACAGCCTGAAACACATGAAAACTTTGCTGCTGCCCACCAGAGTGAGGTTTTATGTCATGATTATGTCAACATTAATTATATGCCTTGACATTGGAGGCTGACAGTGCAAGTCTAGTGGAGTGCTGGAGGGCTCTGGATGGTGCAAGGAGATAAAGCTGTGTTTCCATTCAGACAGAAGTGATTCATACCACAAATATACAGGTTTAATTCTGGAGTGGACTAGTTGGCTGACTGCAAAAAGAGTGGACTAGTTGGTTCACTCAAGAAAAAAAAGAAAAAAAAAAAGAAAAAAAAAGAAAAAAGCTGAGAATTAATATTTATGCAATGTGAATGATTAGGGGACCAAGATGTGGGAGTTATTTGACAATGTAGATATATCTTCTGGAGTTGCCTTTGTTTATTCCTCATCCTTTATCTCATATAGCTATTTACAATGCAAGCTTTCTGAAGCAGGAACAAATTCTCCCTATGGATTTGGGTAATGCCTAGTATGAGAGGTCTGTGATCTCAGCTAAGAGTTACTGTCATATCAATATCAACACTCCATCTTCTATATGGAAGAATCTCACAGAACATTATAATTTTAAGTGATTTACATAGACTGGGCTTGTTCTGTCTACTCCTGAAATGCCGCAGTCTCTAGGGGAGAAGGTACTGGCCTATAAAGACTACACAGACACTGCATGAGGGAATTGGGATTGAGTAGTGATCTCTCTCTCTCTCTCTCTCTCAGAAACTTGTTCCTCAACTGCCTGCACTTAAAGGAATTTAAAATGCAGACCATAAAATAGATGCTAAGTAAGAAAACCAGCAGTCTGCAGAATAGGTTGTACACACTCTACAAAAAGCTATTGAGGGAGAAATATTGTCATAAATTGTGTTCAGTACAGTGTGTTGAGTCAGAAGCAGAGTTTTGATGAAAATTACAATAGCAGTTTGAAGACAAGCCGTTTTGTGCCTTGTACAATGCCAAACAGTTCATTCAAGGCCTGCTTGATGGACTCAGCAAGAACAATTACTGGTGTTTTACTCTCCCACAACCATTCCCCAGGAGATACACCCTTGCTGGAAGAAAGTTGGCCTGGTTTGAACAAAGTGGGTGTTAAAATCATATCCAGCAATTACAAAGAATCTTTGGGTCACTCTTTGCCCTCATTTCTCCCAACTTGCTCAAGTTTTGATCCAAAACCTCTTGATCCTTACCCATGTTCACTTGATGGCAATCTACTTCATGGCTGCCTGTTTTTAGGTGACCAGCACCAGAGCATCTGACATGAGTGTCAGCATCCATCCCTCCCTGTGAATACAGCAGGTGACATAAGTGCTCATCAGTTGGTTGGTTTTGGACCTTTCTGGACTGGACTGTTCTCCAAAACATCAAAGCAAGACTTCCATGGCTTTCAAAAGAGGCAAGGTTTTGCACATATCGGTAAAAATAAATAAGTAAAGCAGATGGTTTAAACTGGTCTGCAAATATACCAGCTCAGCCTCAAACGGGATTTGCTTCCCTGTGCTGTACTGATGATAAGGGAAAAAATATTTAGAGCAATTTGCAGTTTAAAGGTAGGGAGCTTAGCAAGCTCAGAGCTTCTCAAATATAGAAAGAATTGATTTTTCCCAAAAATAGCTGATGGGGAATTTCTCTGCCATTTATACAGCTCTCGTGCCAGATGACTGCCTCTACCTTGATGTAGGAAATCTGCTACTGAAAGGACAAATAGAGGTGTGACAAAATATGGCTCTGTTGTGTTATTTCAGCAGTGTCAGCATCTCACTGTAAGTGCATTAACCACCATTTTAGGGTTCATCTCCATGTTTCAGTCCTCCCCTTGTCTCTACTGCTGGGTTCACTTCCAGACCAGAAGCAATTCATCCCTTCCCTCTGGTGAGCTTCAAGGTAATCATTTGAACTCATCTGCTCTGGGGGATGCTTCCTAAAGCAGGTCAGAAAAAGGGACATATAAAAGCTTTTTTGGAGGCTCTGATATCAAAGAAAGGTCATATTGACTCAGAAGCTCCTAGTAGATTCCTGGATATCACCTTATTTCAATACTGAGAACATTATGGATTCAGCATACTATTTTTGGAGGCCAAAAGCAAAAAACAAAATGAGCTTAAACTAAATGCAACTGGATTTTTATTTTTATTCTGATTCAAAAATAAGATATGTCTAAATAAAATCTAGGATTCAGACTACAGACTCCTTTTAGCTACCAATATTTTTGCCATCAAATAGTGACTGATGTTTCTTCGTGAGGATAAAACTGGGGCTGCTAGTAAGCTTTCTGTCCCTTTGGTGGGAGGAAGCTTTTATGCTAAAGTACTGCCCAAACACATTTTGCATAGGACCATAATCTTCATTCAGATCTTTTTGTTTTTCCTTAAATTGACAGAACTGCTTAACTGCTTGAGAGAGTCCAGCACAGAGACACCAAAATGATTAAGGGAGTGGAGCATCTCCCTGATGAGGAAAGGCTGAGGGAGCTGGGTCTCTTTAGGTTGGAGAAGAGGAGACTGAGAGGTGACCTCATTAATGTTTATAAATATTTGAAGGGTGAGTGTCAGGAGGATGGGTCCAGGCTCTTCACAGTGGTGTCCAACAACAAGACAAGGGGCAATGGGTGTGAGCTGGAACACAGGAGGTTCTGCTTGGATGTGAGGAGGAACTTCTTTACTGTGAGGGTGACAGAGCACTGGAACAGGCTGCCCAGGGAGGGTGTGGAGTCTCCTTCTCTGGAGACATTCAAGACCCGCCTGGACGCCTTCCTGTGTGATCTCATGTAGGTGTTCCTGCTCTGGCAGGGGGATTGGACTGGATGATCTTTCGAGGTCCCTTCCAATCCCTGACATTCTGTGATTCTGTGATTCTGTAACAGATCAATACAGAGAATTAAGAAGCTGGTAAAATAAAAAAGTGCAAGCAGGTTTCTGAATCATAATGCCTAAAACATCTGTTTGCCCCCTGAGCAGCAGACAGTGAAGATATAATTGGCAGATCTTTTTCTTCTTCATGCAGTCTGACTTTGCCAAAAGAAAGCTGACAGGGAAGCTGAGGGAACAGAGGAAATTTCTCAGATTTGAGAGCAAAGGATGGCCTGAAGCTTAGCCCTAGCTTACAGATAGCACATAAGTGCAATGTTAGTCTGATTAGAAGGCCAGACTAGTCCAGAATATCACCTTCCTTGAGGCTGCTGCTGGACTGAATGAAATGTGAATACCACCTTGTCTTTGAATCATGGGTGTATAAATGTGAGACACACGGAAGAACGAGCAACAGCCCTCCTTTAGAAGGGACTTCACCTGCTACTGAGCAGTCCTTACCAAAGGAGAATGCATGAAATGAGGATGTCAAGTAGAGCCAATATGACCTAGCCCTCAACCCGACAATTTAGCAATTACACTTGTAGCTTTCCTAATGCAATTCCCTAACACAGGAGCCAATGCTGTGACAACGGAGAACAGGACAATATAGGGGGATGACAACAGATAAACTTCTACACCATCTTTTTCCACATTTGTGGTTGGATTCAATGATCTTAAATATCTTTTCCAACCAGAATGATTCTATTATTCTTTTATTGCCTGTGACAAGTACTAAACTGTCCTAACATACCTCATAAGAAAGGAGGAAGGAGTCAGGTACTGTATGATATATGACATCCTACTCCTGGATTTAACCTCATGAAAATAACCCTGTAGCTTGTTCATTTTTCTGCAGATTAATTATATTTTCTACAGAGGAACTGGACCAGTTTGCACTAGTGTTAGGAAAATGTATTCCAATTAACTCTTTAAAAGTTATTACTGCTCCCGAAGACCTGAAAGGAGCAATATTACTGTCACAAAGCAGAACTGTGAAGTCTTAAAGATGGTCTACAGGTTGGGATATTTTGACTATGGTGTTTGTTCCACCAAAAATTCCACACTTTAAATATTGTGTTCAGTTTTGGACCTCTAACTACAAGAAATATATTGAGGTGCTGGAGCGCATCCAGAGAAGGGCAACGGAGCTGGTGAAGGGTCTGGAGCACAAGTGTGATAAGTTCATGGCTGAGGGAACTGGGGTTGTTTAGCCTGGAGAAAAAGAGGCTGAGGGGAGACCTTATTGCTCTTTACAACTACCTGAAAGAAGGTTGTTGTGAGGTGGCAGTCAGTCTCTTTTCCCAAGTAACAAGTGACAGGACAAGAGGAAACATCCTCAACTTCCACCAGAGGACGTTTATATTGGATATCAGCAAAAAACCATATTCAATTAAAGAGTTGTCAAGCACTGGAACAGGCTGCCCAGGAAAGTGGTTGAGTCACCATTCCTGGACAAGTAGATATGGTGCTTAGGGACATGGTTTGCATTTAGGTTTATGGTTGGACTCAGTAACTTTAAGGATCTTCTTCAACCTAAATAATTCTATGAAAAACAAGTTCAAAACCCATGGGAGATGTTTTGAAGATGGCAATTTTAATTTTGTGTATGTGTGTACACTACCAGTGGCTGGTTTAGAGTACCAGAATGAAGGCTGAGAAAGGGTCTGACTAATCTATATAAATAAAGCAGGGGAGTAAAAAGCAGGGAGGGAGACAAGCTAGTTAAGCAACTGAAAAAAAGTTGTCACAAGGACAAATGCTTGTAAACTGGCCATAAAGAAGGGCAGAATAGAAATGAGAAGATTGTCAACATAAGAGTTGTGAATTTTTGGAACAACCAAGTTGGGAAGTGGTGTGTGAAGGAACAAACTGATGGGTGTGAAGATAGAAGCTGATGCATTTATGTTCCTAAATAATGAATAAATAATACTGGCTGTATGGACTAAGTATCAACCAGTTCTCCTCACCTTGCTAGCACACAAACTTCAGGGACACAAGCATGATTTCATTTTTTAAACTGGTTATTTTTAACAGTTTTTCTTCTCCAGAGAATCAATAACTAAATACCTCCATAAATAATAAATCTGAGGTGGAGAAAACAAAACAAAAATTAAAGCATCTAGAAAAAATAGAGAAAGAACCATCTTCTAATCCCAGAAGAACTAGGAACTCAATTGTAAAGAAAGCCCACCATGCACAAAGACTGCAAGTCCCTGAAGCCCTGGTTGTGAATATTTAATCTGTTCTTACAACTAGAAACTAAGTACATTTAACAAACTAGATAGTGTGCACAGATCAAACCCACTGACATGTGACAAACATATGAGAAATATTGGGTTCAGTTGGGAAAACAGTAAGAAATCAGGATTTTTTTTCCTGTTTTTTTTTCCTCAGAAGGAAGTTCTTAAAAACAATCCAGGCAAGTTCCACAATAAGGAATGTTCTCAGAAGAGAACTGAGAGGTTTATTTTATATATATATGTAGGATCTGGGAAATTTCAGAAACTAGAAAGGCAAAAGCAAGTAACACAACTTCATTTTAATTTGTAAATGATATAATGAGTCGAGGACTGGAGTACTGCTCTCCTTTTGGAAAAAAAAAAAAAATCCTAATCCATGCCACACTAGGGTTTAGTGCCTCTGGATCTGCACTCAGTCCCCACTTTCTCATCTCTGTTTACATATAACACTCAGTTTGATGAAAAATGTTGTGTACTGCTTTGGTCTAATAGCACCAACCTGATCCTTTGTGCAGCAGCACCTTCATGCTTGCTTTATCTTGAACAGTTTCTATGTCCTCCATCAAGAAACTGATGCCAACAATTTACCATCATATTGCTGATCTCTTCTCTCTGGTGATCTTTGATCTCCTCTCTCTGGTGACCAATGACAGGACTAGGGGAAATGGCAGGATGATGTGCCAGGGGAGGTTGAGGTTAGCCATGAGGAAAAGGTTCTTCACCCAGAGGGTGGTGGAACACTGGAACAGGCTCCCCAGGGAGGTGGTCTCGGCACCAAGCCTGACAATATTCCAGAAGCATTTGGCCAACATGCGCCCTCAGACACATGGTCTGAATGTTGGGCTTGTCCTGTGCAGGGACAGTTGTTGGACTCATGATCCTTGTGGGCCCCTTCCAACTCACAACTTTTTATGATTCTATAATTCTATATTTATACTCCAGATCATAATCAAAGCAAGAGTACTGAATTGTCTGAAATATGGAGAACTGCCCATAATTACGGTGGCCTAAACAGGCTTTTCTCTTCCTCTGGTAATAGGAGTGAAGAGCACCCTCTTGTTAGTTCTTCCAGTGGAGGGCATTACACTTTCTTCCTAAGATTTTCTTCCTCTGGAAACAAGCACAGAGTAAAGTCCCTGTTTCAAGGAAAACTTGCCAGTATCTCTGCAGCAAGTGCAGCAGTATAGCCACTGATGTCCAGAAATAGTGGAGAAGTGGAAAGAAAAGGGCCATAAAGTGTCTACTCAAAGGTGGAGGAGTAGAAGTCAGGGCTTCTAGATCCCATTTCTGGCTCCCTACTGATTCCTTTAGTGACTGAGACAATGCCTGGGGCACAACTGGTGTCTAAATGCAAATCTTTCTTCAAAGTCAGTACCAAGGGAAAGGTGAGCTTTCTTTAATCCTCATGTTTTATGTTTTTGTTTCAATACTAAAATTGCTGCTGATTTTGTAGAGGATGCCCCTTTGTTCCATTGTTGTTAAACATTGTATAAAAGACAACAGCAAAAAGGGAAAAAAAAAAAAAATGCAAGCAGAGGCTGTAAGTGAAACTCTGCCACATTTATTGTCATTTCATGGGATGCTAACCAAAGAAGAGACTTCACAAAGCTATTAATTTGCTCAGTTATGGCTGATAGATGTTAGCTTTTTCATTCTCAAGAATCCATCTCTCGCCTTAAAGCTTGTCAACGAGTCCCTGAGTGATACTACAACCTTCACCAGTGACAGATCTCAGGGCTTCATTATGGAAGCTTTTTATATTGTTCAGTGATTTGTGTGTGTCAGTAGGTGCGATACGCTCGCAAATCTACATGCACAGACACGAGAAAGAAAGAGAACGAGACTGTTTGGTTTCTTAATATTTTCTCCAGTGGAGTAAACTAGGATGTTGTTCAATCTTCAGTAAAAAAAGAGAGGTTTGGTAACACACTCTGTTTTTAATGACTCACACCAACCCGATCTAAAATGCTCATTAGCTGTTGTACTACATGACAAATTATCTCCCTACTACAATACTTTATTAAATGCAGAACCTTTCACACCAATTGCACCAATGAAATGGCCTAGAGTTAAATAATATGGTTATAGCTAAATAATAACAGAGCAAAGGAGAAATTAACAGGTAGAAGTGAGGGAGAGATGAGCTGTTTTCAGCTGATATTTGAAATTATTCAGAACAAATGGGGCACAGGGATAAAGTCAGAGCCATAGGGAAGACTCACCGATAGCAGAAATACTCCAGGAAATGCTCACTAATAATGAAAGAGAGACAGGAAAATTGTAGCAGAGGCTGGTCTCCCTTTATGTTGGGTTTTATAATACAGAAGGGTAATTTTAAACTGGATGGTGTAATGAATGAGGGAGTTAAGAGGAAATGTCTAACATTGAGGAGAGGGTGGGCTTGGTCTTTTAAATATGTAAAAAGTAGTAATAGCATCTGTGCTTATGCTTGATGAACTGGAAAAGCAAAAGATGGCAATAGCAGTAATGAAGACCAGAGGAGAACTAATTAAATTCAATTTATTGTTATTACCTTCTATTTTGCTGTGTTCCACATGGATTCTTACATATCTTTTTCATAACTATGCTCTTCTTGCCGTGCTGCTCCTTACTTGGCTAAGCTGCACTAACATGGATTTTTGTCTGTATTTGGAGTTTCCAGGGTGCACCAGATAAATTAACTTTGTTTGGGGTAAATATTCAGATTGTAAAGTGATTACTAATTTCTGCAAAAATAAGTTTGAGAGTTAGCCAGCAGGCAACTGACCAAATCCTAAATGATCATAGAAATCAGAAGTAATCAAGATTTAAAATCTCTAGGTGGGTGTGATAAGACCCAGGACAGTGGGGCACACAACTGAGGATAAAAGTGAGTTTGTATGGCAAAGGAAGTGGAGGAAATTTGACATGTAATCTCTTATTGATAAATATTGCACTCTACCTGCAATCCTACAGAGATCCCTGGAGCTCTCCACCAGTTCATACCCACAGAAAACAATGAGGTGCTGGAGCATTACACAGCACACAGCAGGGGTCAGGAGCAGGAACTGCTTACCACTGGGGAAAGTCTCCCAACCTAGAAAGTAATAGTGAAGCTGCAAGGAAAATATAACAGTCACAGAATGGTGGGGGATGGAATGGACCTCAGGAGATCATCCAGTCCAACCCCCCTGCCGTGCAGGTTCACCTAGAGCAGGTTACACAGGAAAGCATCCAGGCAGGTTTTGAACATCTCCAGAGATGGAGACTCCACACCCTCCCTGGGCAGCCTGTCCCAGGGCTCTGTCACCCTCACAGTAAAGAAGTTTTTCCCCATGTTTAAGCAGAACCTCCTGTGTTCCAGCTTGTGCCTGTTGCCCTTTGTCCAATTGCTGGCCATCACTGGAAAGAGTCTGGCCCCATCCTCTTGGCACCTGCCCTTTAGATATTTATAAACATTGATAAGGTCCTCTCTCAACCTTCTCTTCTCCAGGCTAAACAGACCGAGTTCTCTCTGTCTTTCCTTGTAAGAAAGATGCTCCAGCCCCTTAATCATATTACTCTCTTCATTCCCTGTAGGCACCAAGACAGAAAGGGTTCTTAAAGCAGGAGGTGAATGGGATATATGTAGTAAGTTGATGTATATAGTCCACAGGAGGGGTGGGATTACTTTCATCTCACTTCAAGGGTCTGATGCAGGCATCCCACCTGAGTTTCTCCTCTGGTCTCCCATTGAAGACACTGGAGGTATAGTAAATATAGTCAATGGAGTTCAGAGTGTGAGTCATCTGACCAAATGTGGCCTATTTTAGGTTGTGAAATCACACCCTAAGCTCCATTGACTCTGCTGACTCACTCTCCATTGACTATGAACAGAGTCTAGGGCAACTTGCCCAGATGCAGACACCCACATTGCAGATATCCATAGTTAATCAGATGACTCCCACCAAATGTGCTCCAGGTGAAGAGTGTGACCTGTAAAATGTTAGGTGAAGGGGATAGGAGAGTGGTGGGATAGAGGGACAAAGGTGGTCCTTCTACAGGGCACAGGATAGGGAGAAGCTTTCTGTTGGCTTGAGGATGGAAAGGAGGAGACAGGAAAGATTTAGCTATTAAATATTGTTTCAACATGCTGATCATTATGAGTCTGGTTTTCAGAAATGCTGAGCAGCCACGACGCCCACTGAAGACAATGGGAGCTCAGCACTTCCGAAAATCAGTCACTTGCTTCTTAGCACTGAATGTAATCCTTAATATTAAAAAAAAAAAATAAAAGAGGCTGTGGGACGAGCATGCAGACAAGTGAATGAGCTTCCTCCTCAGATGCTTTGCAGAGCCCTTTCTATCATTATTATTACTCCTTCCAGACATTATGTACAATGGAAAAATACAGCTGGAGCGTTATGTAGAAATGAAGATTGCAGAAGGTTAAGGCAAACTCTAACTGCTGTATTCCCCAAGACTGATCCAAGGACTAGTAAAGTCTAAATGAGGACACTCACTGGAGTTACAGTCAGAAGATAGGCTTCATCTAGCTGCAGAGCCACTGTAAGAGGTTCCCAGTGGTGCCAATGCACTGTAGTTCACTGTCCCCCTTCAGGGTGAGGCTGTGTGACTTGGCTGAATCATAGAATCCTTTAATTGGAAATTGTCGAATCCAACCATACCTATCCACTACTAAACCATATCTCTGAGCACCTCATCTACTCCTCTTCTAAACACAGACAGCCTGTTTCAGTGCCTGATAACACTCTGAGTGAAGAAATTTTTTCCTGACATCCAATCTGTACACCCCTTGGTGCAACTTGAGGCCAGTGCCTCTTGTTCTATCACTTGTTACCTGGGAGAAAACAAACACAGCTACCTTGCTATAGCCTCCTTTCAGGTAGTTGTAGAGAGTAATAAGGTCTCCCCTCAGCCTCCTTTTCTCCAGGCTAAACAACCCCAGTTCCCTCAGCCGCTCCTCATAAGGCTTGTTCTCCAGCCTCTTCACCAGCTCCGTTGCCCTTCTCTGGACACACTCCAGTGCCTCAATGTCCTTTTTGTAGTGAGGGGCCCAATACTGGACAGTATTAAAGGTGCAGCCTCACTGAATGGTTGAGGTGATATAAAAACCTATCACTCAAGGGAGTGATGTCTTGCTCCTTAGTCCTCGTCCATCCCTCCTTATCCAACCAACGTGCTCTTGTGTGCCAGTTCTAGTGCTGGATTGACTCTTCCTGGAGCAATCTGAACTCAATAGTGCTGAAGAATTGCAACTCCTTTCTTGCTTTTTGAGTTATTTCTCTTCTAAGATAGTAAGCTGAATTGGCTCACTACAGTGCTTGGCAAACACCAGAGGCAGTGCAAAGCAACATGAAGTATGAGATTAGGGAAAAAGGGTAGTGTGTCCTCTCCCTTTTAGACATGGTAACACGGTAATGTCACTTTGAGTCATCTCAAGGTGTAGCTTCACCCTGCTACTGCCTACACACATGCTCTGAAAGAACCTCTGAAGTTATCCAAGGGCAGTGAGGGAAACTATTGTTTTTTTCTGTTGTATTTTCTTTCTTTATTTAAAACCACCTGGATTATCTCACTGGCATGGTTTGCAGTATGATGGAAGAGCAATTGCAGCAGAACAACAATGATGCCACTTTGCCACTGTATTGTTTATTGCAATCAGTTATGGAGTAAGCACTACACAAGAGCCCCAGTGAAGCCCACTGTATTCCAAAGAGAAAGTGGAGAGGCAGCAACTCCTGTGCTCCAGCTTTATTATTGAAAGGAAAAGAACAGTTTTATAAATCAGAAGTAAAATACTGAGAAATTACAATTAATAAAGATGCAGAGAGGGCTGAAGTACCCCAAGGATGTTTCACATATCTTGGCAAAGAAGGTAACCTGTGACTAGATGCTGACAGAGTTAATCTTAACACAGGAGACTAGACAGGAGCTGTGTCACAGGAAGAATGGTTTTTAAGTATTTTGTGATGGCAGAGACGTTTGAGTCAGTTGGGTCTTGAAGATTTTGCAGGAAACAGGCTGAAGCAAACTGAGTCATTAGTGATTATCTTCAAGAGTTTGTGGAGGATTCAGAAGTACCAGAAGACTGAAGAGGGACAAATATAGAACCTATCTATGAAAAATAGAGTTGATGGATGAGAAATTACAAACTGGTAGGCCAAACTTCAACTTGTGAGCAGATGATAGAAGAAATTATTAAGCAACCATTTGCAAATATTCAGAAGATGACCACCTTATTAGATAAATAAAATGTAAATGTAATATAGGAAATAATGCCAAATAACATCATTTCATTTCTGACTTCTTAATAAAAAGCTAGTTGAGAAATATGGTGAAAGAAGATGCTATATGATGCTAGAGAAAGTTTTTAAACAGTAAGATTAGGAAGATCTAATTGTAGTAACATAGGACTGACTGGTAAATAACTTTTGAAGGGTAATTGCTAGGGGCTCCTTAGCATCAAACTAGAAGAGGGTCTTAAATTAGGTATCTCAGTGATGTTTCTTAGGCCTGGTTCTAATCAAAATATAAGCACTGACTTGTTTTATTAGAAAGTATATGTAAATGCTTGTGAGTGGCAGCAGGCTTGAGTAAATGTATAAGCACTTTGGAGAACAAAGGTGGAATCTAAAAAGATCTTGAAAAAAGTGGAGAGATATGTGAAATTAAGAGGAATAATTTTAACATACAGTCTTACAGTATGCTACATCAGGAATGAAGAAGTTAAAGGCACAAATACAAAAATGTTTGGCTGGTCAGCAGGATATTAGACAAAATTCTGGTGCTGAAAGGGGACCTCAAACTCCATACAAACCCATTATATAATGTTGCACAAGAAAAATAAATCTCATTTTGGAATGTTTTGATGTATTACCAGTAAGGCAGAGCAGACCTTTTAAGCTTTAACTCACTGCTGGCAAGATGAAATGCTATAGTTAATTTTGGACACTGTACTTTACAAATTGTAGATATAAACAGGTAACAGTCCTGGCAGAGCAACAAGAATGACAAAAGGGTTTGAATACTTGATCTATCATGAGAGGTTTCCTTCTGCCAGCTGCTAACCTAATATCCTCCAGGCACTCTTCCATGCTTCTTATTAGTCCTGACTTGAGTGAAGAGTGAATCACACCTGAACTTCAGGAATCAAACTCAACTATTTTAGTTAGACCTACATTTACTGAATTACCACAGTAGATGATCTGGAACTACAAAGGTTTGAGCCCTAATGTGGGTACCTCAACTAAATGAATAAAGTCAAGTGCTGTAACTTCATCCCAAAATGTCCTTCCTTAAGTCATCCACAATGAATACATAATACTTTCCTGCCCTAGCACCCCTGCAACAGCCTTTTCATTTGAATAATAAGAGCTCCTCAAGATAGGGACTCTTCACAAACTAGCACCTCAGAAGTATTAGAGAAATATATAAGGAATAAATTTCTGAAATTCTAGTTTCTGCCTTATCTTCAGCATTCTCGTCCATATTATATATAAACAGTCTTCTAGTTCCACTATTCCTCCCTATAAAAACATATTTTCCTTTACAAACTCAGGATAGAGATGATTCAACATATATTTCTAACAATTACAGAATAACCATTCTGAATTCCTGTAAACTCAAAGAATTTACCCACCCCTTTCAGATAATTCCTTGCTCACTGATCATGAATTTCTCTAATTCAGAAATGACTCTTCAAAAGCATCACACACTTATATTTTATATATATATATATATATATATATATATATATATCCTAGGCAAGTTTTTTCCTAAGTTTAATAGAAAGACATTAACTGTGTGTAAGCACCTCTTCATCTACAATCTTTTCATCCTCAGCAAGAAATGTAGCCTTCTAGACATGGAGAAGTCAGATTTCCACCCCAACTCTGCAAATTATTTACTGTCCAGTCACTTGGGTAATTCAGTTATAGTCTCTGCTTATTTCCTTCTCTGTAAATCAGAAGGGATATGAACTTTAAAATCTCAGTGGGGGTGGAAAGTTCTCCATGATAAAGGAATTATTCTTTCCACACTGGCACTACTCCCATCCAGTTTTGCATTTCAACTATTATCGTCTGGATCTGAATTAGATGCCAGTCCAAAGACCACTAGAATTAATGATAATTCTTCCTTGAGCTTTAAATCAGTAAATTCAGCACCAGAATGTAAAAATCATGATTTTGAAATGAAATTGTTGCAATATAGGAAATGTTCTGAAAAGAAAACAGACACCAGTACCTGGGCATATAACCTAGATTTTCCTACGCCTTTTTTTCTTGAATGCAGGAATGTAATTAAATTGCATTTTTATAACAAATTGTTATTTAGAGCTCTTGCTTTAAAAGGACTGATTTTTCATGCCTGTCTTTTCTCTAGAGTTTGATTAGTAAAACACCCCAGATATTTTGAAAACAGGGAAAATTAAAAAAAGAAAAAAAAAAGAAATAAATTAGAGGAAAGGAACTGAAGAAAATTCATTAGGTGAGTTACAGGGCACATAGTAAAAGCCTGCGACTGACAATATTAGGGACAATGAAGAAGAGTTATTATAAAAGAAAAATGCATCCTAAACTAGAATCCATTATTGCAGGTAAAACGAAAGAGTATCAATAATAAAGCTGGGGGTAGGGGAAAAGTGAATGCATTCAATGAAATTTTTGTCCACTGTTTGGGGAGAAGTCAGATAATGTAGTTAGTTCATAAAAGGGATCATAAAAGGGATGAAAAGGGATTTGCTTCAGGTAATTACAGGCCTGCCAATCTACCATTGATCTTAGTCAAAATAATGAAGCAACTGATAGGACTCTAGTAATAAAGAATTAAAGAAAATGAATATAAATCAGTTTCTGTCATTACTGGCTTCTGGAGATTTCAGATTATGTCCTTTTTGGTGAGGATACAATACTAGTTTATGTGATGAACCTAGTAAAATTAGTGTCTGGACTGGTGCAATCCCTATGATACATATGATATGAATCCAAAGACAGCCAAGTACTCTGGTCTCTGGCTCTTCCAGTAACTAGGAAGATACCCCATAAGAGAGTGTTTATGTGGTTTTCCTACAAACTGCCCCCCTGAGTGTTTCTGTTAGTAACAGGACAAATCTATCACATTGAAGTTGAATCCTGATGGGGTCTTTGTTACAGAATGGTCAAGAGTCCTCCATAAGATGAACACAGTCAATGGGACCAAATGTAAATCCAGACACAGATGAACAAAAAATTCAGGCCGTACTGATGGCATGGGTTGTGGTGGGGATTCGTGCCTGAGTGACTCTACAAGGCTTGAGGAGTAGCATTGGATTATTAAGTCAACAGGAGCTGCCAGAAGCAATGTGGGACTCCCAAGTAGGAATGAGAACAGTTGGTTTTCAGCACTCATTACTGAAGTGCTGAGATCTATGGTTGGGATTCACATGCCATGAAAGATCTTGACAAATAGGAAAAAGTCCAGAAAAATTGAGTAACTGAAAGACTGAAGTAAAAAAAAAAAAACAAACCCAAAACAATCAACCAACCAACCAATTAAACCCCAAAGCCACATATCTAGTCTTTTGGGGGAAGAGATTGGGCTCTGGAAACTCGATCATCCATCCTTATTAAAAACTAATTGAGATCTCTCATGGTCCCAGGAGATAGTTGCTTGGGAAATATGGCTTTGTTAATGGGGTCTTTGATCCAGCATGTAAGGGAAAAGTAAAATCCTATGGTTGAACCAGTGAACTAATTTTGGAAATCCAGTGCAGATTTTGAGTACTGAAGGGAATTACCATTGGAGAAGTTGGATGCAGGTTGTGGTTAACCTTCTCATTATTTAAAATTTAAAACTGTAATCCCTCCTTCTACCTCTTATTTTTTTCTCTGAGGTACAGTAATTCAAGAAAAACCTGATTTGGGGGAAATTCACTGCCTAATGGTCGGTTTATGTGATCACAGTAATTCATTCTGCTTTCATCATTTGTGATTCTATCATTGGAGCTAGTCAATGATAAAAGCTTCCCAGGTACTTCAATATGTTTGCTCCCCCTGTAATGTGCTTGCGTAGTATGACATCTCTTGGCTGGGTGCACAACACAGTATTCTTGCTATTAAAAAGTAAAATTAAGGGAGGGAGAAAAACAGACCTTCCCAGGCCGTATTTGCCTCACGCTGATGTGGGTTTTTCATCCCATAAATTTGTTATGGCTTCAGCTCCCAAGCTTGAGTGAACATTCATCTTTCTTCCTTTACATATATACCAAACAAAGCTGAGCTGTGGGCTGGCAGTAAGGAAATGAGATTCACATTATTGGCTTTGCATTAGGTTTGTTTATAAAAGACAAGGCATATTAATCATAGATATCTACACTGGGAGAAGTATGCAGCAATGCAGGAAATGTATTCATTACCAAAAGCAGGATGTCAAGCAGACTAGGAGGTGCTATGGATTGATGCACTGGCTTCTCTCTCATAAAGAAAGCTAAACAAGATTTTGCTCTAGCCCAGACAGAAAGCACAAATTAACCCTGTCCATTTCTGGGTCCCCAAGGAGTATTATAAAGCAGATTTTTTTTTTCCTTTGAGTTGCAAATTAGTTGAGAGATTGCACTGGTGTGACAGCTGGTAGATGATGTTTAAACATGGGGTTGCTCCAAAGCATGGTCCCTATTATGCTTCCAGAGAACACGCCTTCCCCATGTGGATAAAGCAACTGACAACTGAAGGGATAGGATAGCTTTTTTTTTTTTTTTTTTTCCTTTTTGCTTTAAGTTTAGTTGCATCAAATTTGAGGGCTAATTCTGCCTTGATATTTTCAGTTCCATGCACAGAGTTGGTGATACCCCACAAGGAAATAACTGCAGAGCGGGAGGAAATCTGTCCTTAAAGTGGAAATTTTTCTTAAAACCACAAGTAAAGAAACATGATCCTATTCCTATGCAAATGCTCAGACAAAATTATTGGAGGAAAAAAAAAAAAATAGATACAGGTCCACAATTATGAAAGCATAGAAGAACCATAGAATCATAGGGGTTGGAAAAGACCTTTGAGATCATTGAGTCAAACCATAAACCCAACATTACCAATTCCACCTCTAAACCATGTCCCTAAGCACCTCATCTACTCGTCTTTTAAATACCACCAGGGGAGGTGACTCCACCACCTCCCTGGGCAGCCTGTTCCAGTGCTTAACTACCCTTTTGGTGAAGAAGTTTCTCTTAATATCCAATCTAAACCTCCCCTGGTAGAACTTGAGGCCATTTCCATTTTCCAATTCACCACTATTAAAAGACAACACAATATGTGGAACTACAAATTGAAGAAAAGAAAGGGACTCTATCCCAAGGAACTTTGTTTTTTTAAAAACATCACCTACTGGGGCAAGAGCAGTTTGTAAGAAGAGCTTGAGAAGAGCTACGTTGGAAATCTGGATACACAGTCCCAAGAAAAAATTGATCAAGGGCAGTTTATAGCAATTTGTTTTTAAATTGCTTCTCCTCAAGTTTCTGCCTAGAAATGTGACTGAAAGCTTTTGGAGGCTATCACCTACTTGCACAGATATCTTTTAGTGAATGGGTATTCTATCAAAGGCTGGTTAAAAGACATGGCATATAGTCACAGTTCCAATGCTAAAATAGGACATCTTTTCAAAGGCCATTGTGCTACCATATGGTAGCATGGCATGGTGATATACCATAAACTCTGTTTGTCTGTTTAGCATTGCAAGACTAAGAAAAATAGAATTGATGAAAACCCCGGAGAAAAACTGAGCTCATTTTGGTTTTATGTTTTCAGGTAGGTTCAGTGACCCTGGAGTTGTTAAGAAACAGCTGTTGATAGAGAAAATAGTTAATGCAAAGAATGGCTGTGTGATTACCTTGCATAGAGGTGATCTTGAGAAGTCAGCTACAAGGTATTTCTGCAATGTTAAGTGGAATGTCACAGGCTAACAAAACTTGATGTTCAGAGGCATGGCTTTCAAAACAAATCAGGACACCTAGGATATTTCAACTGGAGGAGAAGAAAAAGCACTTTTAGAATGGGTAAAGACAGAAGAAAGTAGCAGAGACCTCCATATTTGCCTCTCTGAAGAATAATAATTAAAAAGCACAAGTAGACTGTCAGCTGTCTGTGGCCCTCCCAAATTGACACATGCCAAGAAGAAATAGTTTTGGTGGAGAAGTGATGTGGAATGAATGAACAACAGACTTTCTTCTCCAGATAAAACTCTTATGCAGTCTAAATAAGAATCAATGACTGGGAGCATGTGAATATCTATTTTTATTTGTTTATTTCAGGTCATCCAGGATCTTGATTTTGTCATGCCTCCAAAGTTCTCTGGAGGTGTTTTCTCTCTCTTTCTATAGACAACCAGCTGTACTCACAGAAGACAGAGTCTTCAACTGGTCATGTAGCCTTGAATGTCATAGATAATCAAAGACTATTCCCTTGAGAATTACATGGAATCAAAAAGGGGTTGGAAAAGCAAATTAATTTAACCTTCAAAGATGTTGTCTAGAAAACCACAACATGCTCCTTGTTTTGCTCATATTAAGCTTTCTTGGGAGAGCATTGTACACCAAATTTGACCTACCAGGCTGAGCAGTTCCAGTGTAACATGATTTCTTACCACAGCATCCATTTTGTGAAATAAGAAAAGCAGAAGAGACAGTCCACAGGACAAGAAGGAAAATACTAAGGTCCTCCTCACTGATAGACATATCTCACAAAATCACCAAATGGTTGAGGTTGGAATGACCATTGGAGGTCATCTGGTCCAATCTCCCCGTCTAAGTGTGGCCACCTAGAGCCACTTGCACAGGTCCATGTCCAGACATCATTTGAATATCTCCAGGGATGGAGACACCACAACATCCCGGGGCAACCTGTGCCAGCGCTTGGTCACCTTCACAGTAAAAAAGTGCTTCACAGTGTTCACAGGGAACTTCCCGTGTTTCAGCTTGTGTCTGTTGTCTCTCATCCTGTCACTGGGCACATCTGAAAAGAGCCTGGCTCTGTCCTCTGTCCTCTTTGCACTATCCCTTCAGGCATTTATATTATTTATAAGATTCTCCCTGAACTTTCTCTTCTCCAGGCTGAGAAGCTCCAGCTCTATCAGCCTCTCCTCATTTGTGGGGTGCTCCAGACCCTTAATCACCTTCATGGCTCTTTGTTTGACAGTAGTATATTCGTGTCCTTCTTGTACTGGAGAGCCCAGAGCTGAAAACAACACCCCAGGCATGGACTCACCAGTGCTGAGCAGAAGGATCACCTCCCTTGACCTGCTGGCAATACTTTGTCTAATGCAGCTGAAGCTACCACTTGCCACCTTTGCTGCCAAGGGCACATTGCTGTCTCATGTTCTACTTGGTCTCCACCAGGACTCTCAGGTCCTTGTAAGCCAAGCTGCTTTCAAACTGAGTGGTCCCCAACATAAATTGGTGTATGGGGTTATTCCTCCCCAGGTGTAGGATTTGTCACTTCTCCCTGATTAACATCACCAGGTTGCTGTTAGCCCATCTCAACCATCTTCACTTTCTGTTCAGGTAGATTTGAATTAAAAAAATAAAACATAGAATTCATTATCCATCCATGCAGTTCATTGTCTGCCCACGACATATGGCAGTTTGACTGATATACAGCAGCAATGCCATGTATGCCCCCTTAGATACCATAAATGCAACCTCCATCTACACCAGTGCCCTGTCCCTGTCCAAATTCAGGTGGGAGTGATGCTTCCCTTCAAGCACACCTTGGTCTCAGCCTTCAGCAGTCTAGGACTTTCTTGACCCAGAGACTCAACTGAAAAAAATATCACAGCATATGTGGCTTAACAATTACTACAGCCAAAGAAAAGCAGGGTGGAAAAAAACAGAAGAATGAGTCACACCCTTTCTCCTTCACACCCCACACAGTCAGCAGCAGCTGCAGCCCAATTCAGCTCAACAGTTTACAGGTGTCTTCAGGAACAACTGTCATAAAAAGCTCTCAAAATATGCTTCTTTTTTTCTTTCTTGTTTTCTTTTTTATTTTTTTTTTACCACTTTAAATTTTGTACAGCAACAGTTATCCAATGAAAGCAGGAATTAACAGAAACGAAAGGAAATGAGAGACACTGAAGGAAAAACAAACATAATCAGCTCCAGCTGCAGCTCAATTAAACAACCGTTCAGAGAAAACTACTCTCAATTTACTCACAGAAATCCACTTTCTTACATTCTCTTCAGGATTTCAGAGCCACGGAAGCACACTAGAAGCACCAGAACTCTCCTTACAAAATAATTGAAGGCCCTTCAAATACCAAAGGGAAATGGCACCTGCTTCATTGGCCACTCTCGAAGAAGCTGGTGAGAGGTGATGTCCCACCTGAACCTGAAGGGAGAGATTCATACCATGTACTGACATGGGCAGAAATAAATAAACCTGTGTTCCTTCTGTTCAGGGGTCCCAACATCTGCCTGCATCTTCCTCTTAGGTTTGTTTTTGTTTTTTGTTTTTTTTTTTTTTACAGGAGTGTGCACACACCATTTTAATTTTACCCACTTATCTTTATCTCATGTCCTTCCTGCCTGAGATGTTCCTGTTGGTTTCAACTTGGACCAGAAATGTCCTATGAACCCAGTACAGCAACAGTAAATCACAGAATCATACAGAATCACAAAATTGCCTTGATTGGAAAAGACCTTTAAGATTATCGCGTCCAGTCATTAACCCAACACTGACAAGTCCCCAGTCCCACTATGCTCAGCTGGTGTCAAATGTCCCAGAAACCCAGTTTAAGCTTTAAATACTTTTCCTTCAGACATTCAAGTTTTCATTCCTCCAATGCTCTTCTCAGAAGGTATGGAACTGCTGTTCATGTATTTATCTCATCCCAGGAGAATCAGGTTTTATTCCAGCACTGGCGGAAATGAGCTGAGTGTGTGTATGAGTAGCAGCCAGGAGATCTGACAAACTGGAGAAGGGTCCAGGTACAATTGTATTCCTACTCATTTTAAACCCAGTTGCAACTGTGACTACACAGTGTCCTGAAAATGCTCCTCATATTGCCCTCTGTGGCAGAGTAACTGATCCTTACAGAAGACCATTGGATTCTTTCCTTGCAGATTTCAGGGGTTCTTTTTAATTGTACCATGGTTTGCAAAAGCACAAATTCAAAACTGCATGGTTACAAACAAAGGTTCCTCCAAATATTTTTTCAGACATAACAAGGTCTTACCATTTTCTTAGGGGGGGCAGGAGGGAAAAAACTTCTCTTAAACAAGTTATAAAGGATAGATAGATAATACAGAGAGGGAAAGAGAGAAATTGTCTTATCTAAAATCTCCTTGTGACTGAAATATCTGCCTAGGCTTACAATACCATTTATGTGTTTGGAGAAGAGAGGATGTCACTAGACCACTGACAAGCTCATAAAACACAGCCTGGAAAGACCAAGACTGACTGATATTTCCAAGTTGGTACCTATCTATCATGCCTTCAATCTTAATTTCCAACGTTTGGACACTGTATACTACTGTACATTCTTCCAGCAGATGATACTGTGATTTCCCCAGTCAAGCACAACTGCACTGACATTGCTTTCCTCCTGGTGCTCATAGATAGTAACTAATGAGATTCCACTCCTATATTTTTATCAGAGAAAAGCAAAACCTCTAGTCCACTTACAATGGTAAGGGAATAAAGGATTTATAAAAGATGAAAATGAGACATCCACTGCATAATCACTGTAATTACTAGTATTTGGAACCTCAGTTATAAAAACATGTTTGTGCTGTTTCCAATGTCTAGAAACCACCAAAGCCTGAACAATGCTCTTTCTCCAAACTCACTCCTTTATTAGAATTGCCTACATGCTGAATCACATACTTCTTTTGTGACAGAGTACAATTATCTTAATTACAGAGTAGGATGTGGGAGCAAATATCATAGAATCATTTTGGTTGGAAAAGACCTTTGAGATCAAGTCCAACTGTAAACCTAACATTGCCAAGTCCACCTTTAAACCATGTCCCTAATCACCACATCTACATGTCTTTTAAATACCACCAGGGATGGTGACTCAACCACTTCCCTGGGCAGCCTGTTTCAAGGCTTGATAACTCCTTTGGTGAAGAAATTTTTCCTAATATCCAATCTAAATGTATCTAAATCTATCATGAGCAGTTTCCTTATTTCTTAAGTTCAAGTTCCCTAGGGAATGGTGCTGAGGAGCACAGTCACACACTGAATCTATCTATGGGCCAATGAAGAGGAGCTTCCTCAAGGCGACCTACCAAAATATACCACTATGCTAGACACTTTTCTTCATGAATACAGCTTCCATCTCTCCTCATCCTTCATCAGAGCATACTTGTAATCAGATTTAATATCCTCTTGAAGTACCTGGAACTATTAAATATCTGGTGAATTGTTCCACAGCTCAAACATGTGGTTGATGTCCTGTATCACATGCTAACAGAGACTCTTGAGGAATATGCTGTAACCAAACAGGCCATGAGAATACCCCTGTCCTCAACCCAGCCCCAAGCCTTAAAGTGATGGCTCCTCATGAATGTCTCACCAGTAGACTTGCAACTGTACTAGGATATTTTGTCTTCTTTGATGCTTTGCAGCAGTGTAGCACTCAGGCTATGGGAGATTCTACCCATCACCAATGAATATTTAATTCTTTACCAAAACCTCTCCCTGATGTGACCACCAGCTCTCTTGATTAAGCTCTCCCCTTGAAAGAAACAGGAATGAGAAATAATGACTAGACCCTGGATCACCTGCACACATCTAAGAATGCCCTGGGCATGAGTCTTTTGAGAATTTTAGGGTTGAGAAATGTGCTCTTGCAAAACAGGTATATTCATTACATGAAAACAAAACAAAAAACAACAACAACAAAAAACAACCAAAAGCATAAATATTTTAGATTTGCTCCAGAGAAAATTGGGAATAATAAATTAAATCTTGGAAAGTTTCTGAGGGAAAACCAAAACAAAATAGAAAAAAAAAAAAAAAACCCCAACCAAACAAAAACAAGCCACAACATTACCTAGCTCTAATTCAGAACTCTGTGTCCTGCATATACCTCTACACCACTTTATTCTATTTTTTAGTTAAAAATTAATCTTCCTTAGCTCAGGATCTGAGATCTAGTATTGTCTTCCTATGAATTCAGGCATGTTCCTTACTTTTCCATTTTAAAAGCCCCTAAAGGCTAATCAGGACACCCTGGGCAGAAAGGTCCATGGGATTGTTTGAAGACATTTCTCTGACTAGAGTATCTCTTTGTGCTGTACCTATCCACAACCGCAGTCTTTGGGAAAGCGGCTGTGCTATCTGGCGTGCTGACCAACAAGAAAGTGCTGTGCACACCTTTTGTAGCTCTGTAACTGACAGATGAATATTAATAATAACACAACTTAACAGATGTTTTTTATCTTTAACTACCCTGCTTCCACGCAGTAAATTGCAAGCCCATAAAAACGATTGGAGTGAAGAGAAATTTTAAAGAGGCATTATCGATTAATATTTCGGCACGAAGAGCTGAGTAATTCTTGGCAAAACATCTTACTGAATTTATTCACTTTAAATTGCATTCAGTGCTAGTAAAAGGTGAACAACTGTCAGCACTGGAGAAAAAAAAACTTCTGAGAGGCCTATCTCTGCTAGAAAAATAGTGTGCACCTAATGTGGTTTAGGAATCCAAAGCAAAAGGGAAGGCATGGAAGTTTACAGGTCTTAGACTATCTAGAAGGCCATAATAAACCAAAGATTCCCCTGTAATCACCCACAGCTGACCATTCTGATAAGGCTTTTTTTTGTGGTTGAGTGAAGAATTTGCTCCCTTTAATAAGAAAATAATTAATGAAAGTAGGCACAGAACTAGCAGAGTGGGCAGGGGCAATACAAGCTCCTGCAAACACATTTTCCATAACACACCTCTATTTTCATACAGAAAATGATTGTTTGATCTGTCATTGCCAAGAAAATAATTAAGAGTGATGGTTTTTTATCACCATGGATCTCTGCTTTCAGACACATAGTTTTCTCCCCCAATTTCCAAAAGACCTGTTCCAGTGTCTCACCACCCTCACAGGAAAGAATTTCTTCCCAGTATCTCATCTAAATCTCTCCTCTTCCAATTTAAAGCCATTACCCCTCATTCTATCACTACCTGCCCTTGTAACAGGTTCATCCCCAGCCTACCTGTAGCCCCTTCAGGTACTGGAAGGTCATTCTAAGGTCTCCCTGGAGCCTTCTCTTCTCCAGGCTGAACAGCCCCAACTCTCTCAGCCTGTCCTCACAGCAGAGCTGCTCCAGCCCTGGCATCATCCTCATGGCCTTCTCTGGACTCGCTCCAGTAGGTCCATGTCCTTCTGATGTTGGGGGCCCCAGCACTGGAGGCAGCACTGCAGGTGGGGTCTCAGGAGAGTGGAGCAGAGGGGCAGAATCCCCTCCCTGGCCCTGCTGCCCACGCTGCTCTGGGTGCAGCCCAGGACACGGTTATTGGCTCTGTGTTGCCAGCCCACGTTGCCGGCTCATGTTGAGATTCTCATCCACCAGCACCCCGAAGTCCTTCTCCTCAGGGCTGCTCTCCATCCATTCTCTGCCCAGCCTGGATTTTTGCTTAGGGTTACCCTGACCCAGGTGCAAGACCTTGCACTTGGTGTTGTTGAACTTAATTAGGTTTGGAATCCACTCCATTAACCCTTTCCTTACTAAAAAGGCACTTGCCAATTTACAAGAAACAACATTTGGCAGAATATCAGTCCATTCTATGTATTATGAGTTAAATTACCACTGCAAAATAGGACACACAATGTTTCTAAACAGGGATTAAGAATTGAAAAAACAATGACTTTTGCATGAGTGCATGAAGGGTGTCTCAGGGAAGAGGTGTGGAAGAGTGGAAGAGATACCACCCATCTCTCTCAGAAGCTGCAAGGAGGTGCATAACCAGAACTAATAAGCCCTTCCATTTAAGCATGGTGTTTCTATGCATATCCATGTGCCATAAAACTCAAGTATTTCTACATAATGCTGGGTCATACCATGTGTTTGTTTTCCTTATGACATACTAGTAAATTGGGGAGATCTGTTGATTACAGAGCTTATAAATAACTCCTTTAAATGCAGTATTTTTTTTCTGAAAATGCTCCAAACCCACTTTTTGTAAATATTATATCCAAAGGTATGAGAGGAAAAAAGGCAGAGACCACTGCCTGTCCCACCCCATCCAAATAACAGTTCAGCTGAGCAGCCACTGTGCAAACATTGTCAAATGTTGCACTTGGAAAAGAAAAACACAATCTGAGAGCATGAATGAATGAGAATGGAAATTACAGGGCTGCCTTGCAAAATAAGTGGAAAACAATGGAGTGAAAAATAAGTAGAGAAAGAAAGAGAGACCAAGCACAGAGCTAATGATAAGGTGAACTTTTCCAGATGTGAAAATCAATTTTATTCTAAAACTTCCCAGCCTTTTCATTTAAAATGCAATAAAATTCTATTTGTTCTCTGTTCATTTTGTACATAAAATGTCACTAAGCTACTAGCTCTCGGCAACCACACAAAACGTAATAGGTTGGGACTGCAGCCTTAAAATATGTTAGGGTTTTTTAATGAAACCAATTTATATCAGTTTATGCCAGTGAAAAGGCTGAGGCAACTTAATTTAGTTTCATTTTCCACACATTTGTGGCCAAAGCTAGGATTTACTTATTTCTAATTCAGCCCTGCTTCCATATGCCTGCCTAAGCTGTTTCTAACTGATTTAGCTGGTGACCTCTATTAAATAGCCAGGTGTTTGGCTATATTAAATGGATAAACTCTTGGTACCTGCACATCACCACTGCAGCCACTTCCTCATTTGTACAGTTTTTATTTGCATGTGTGCTCAATCAGAGAGCTGAGGACTTTTTGCAAGCAAGGGGAAATAATTATATCCATAAAACTGACTATTCTTATAGCTAAAACCTGTCTGTCTCTCTGTCACTGCTGCATGCAACATCATCACAATCTGAAATATATTTATTTATTTATTTATAAGCAGATTTTCAGGGCTTAATTCTAAAATAACTAAATAAGTTTTCTTTTTCTTCTACTTCTTTTTTTTTTTTTTTTTTCTTTTTCTTCCCCGCCCCAGTCTGGACACTGTTTCTTCACATCATTTTTTTCTCCTAATTTAGATCAGTGTGACGTCAGTCAAACAAGCTTTGTAGGAAGAGCATGTATCTTTTATTAGAGCGATGAAAATAGCTGAAGGAAGAGGCAGAAAGCTTTCAGGCACAAGAGCTGTTCTTCAGGCCACTCCAAGGATCTGTGCTCCTAAAAAAGTCTCTTTTTTTTGGTCTTTTTTTTTTTTTAAATACCTACATATAGGTGAGCCTAATAAAAGACATGATTTCACTACAAACCCTGTCTGGCTTTTATCTCAGGGCATCACAACCACAATGACACATCTAGTGCAGAATCAGGTATGCACAGTTAGTCCATTTGTTTCACCCTCTCCACTGTAGTAATGGTAGCTCATTTGGAAGCTTACTTCAAAATTTAGTAACTCAGAGAGTTCCAACACTATTAAAGCTGTTTTTCACAAGCCTTCTGTTGTGTGGGTTATTTCACATCTAACAGGGAATGAACTTGCCCTGTAGCCACTCCCTTGGTGGAGGTATTAATAATATATCTCCTCTACCTGGGTACAGGTTTTTGCAAAACTTTGTAGGAAAGGAAAACTGAAGATTTCCATTTTGGTTGTTTTTGCTAGAAACCAGCCAAATAGTTCTAAATTTATACAATGCAGATAGGACATACAGATGAGTAGACCCACAAATGGTATGAGCAGAAAAGCAAGATGTCTGTAGACAAGGTGGAAAGGAGAAGAAGGGAGGTTTAAAAGATAAAGAACAACCCTGACTTCTAGAAATTCAACTGAACTGGAAAACTGGTCAGAAAAGGTAATGGGAGAGGGATCTTTCCACCTCTCCTCACCCATTTGAAACTGTCTTTGCCACAGGAATTAAGGCAAATCACTAACCAATGACTTTTGTGGGTCTGTGGAGGGTGTTTTATTTCATAGTCAATGGAAAACAGTCAAATAAAGTCCTGTGGTCTTTTCTCAAGGAAGTGATGAAAGGCTGAAGTTCCTCTCACCTCTCTGAAGATGCTTACTTTGCCCCTACTTCCTAGAGAATTAGCTTAGGGCAATATGGTTAACCATTATACAGGTACAACATCTTGCCTGTGGTGTTCCATAAATGAAAAGTTTTTGAAAAAGCTTGATTTTCCCAACAACATCTGGGAGCATTAGATATGTGAATGAACAGTCTTTCCTTGCAGATTTATTCTTTTTTTTCTCCTTTTTTTTTTTTTTATCAGTCCAAAGTTAATATTCTCTTGTCTGAGACTGTATTTGAGATCAAACTTGATGTTAGAATAAAGAATTCTTTCACAACATATCTTTTTTTTTACACTGAGTCAAAAAGTGTGATGATTTTTCTCTTTTCCCTTCGACACAATGAGAATGCTGTAGTGGACAGCTTAAGGTTACTGCTACATAGACTGAACTGTGATCATCTCAAAGTGTTAAGAAATTCATTCTATAGCTGATGGATTCAAGTGCCTGTTCAGTGTGTTTGGAAAGACAATGCATAGCATATCTGTCTCTGGTTAGACTGATTTCCTATGCAGAATGTTATTTTCAGTAGCTCTCTCCATTTCTTGCACGGCTGCTGCAATCAAAAAGTGACCATAAAATTTTTGTGAAATATTGTGAAAAAGTGAATATAATATTTTTTAGTTTCCCTGTTTCTTTCTTTATCTAGGCCAAATTCTATAACTGCATATAGCAAAAGGGTTTTTTTGTTTTTGTTTTTGTTTTTTTTTCCTAAGAGACAATACTATAAACTTTACCAGGAATTTGATTATCTAGATGTCCATCCTTTCTCCTTCACACATCCTCATCAGCCAGAGAGATTATAAAAAAAGTATTAAATGACCATGTTGTTGTTGATGCATAAGGCAGAATAATACAACATTCACCTGGCTATAGCATAGCTCTGTCACACTGCCTAGCTAAAAGAGTGAGGAGAAAACTAATGCATTTCAGTAAAATCAATCTGAGTCAACATCACAAAAGACCATCAAGGAATGGAAGTTGATGCAGTGCCACAGGCTGAGTCTTTGCCAATTTTTTGCAGTTGAAAACCCAGTCCAAGGGGAAGAAGCTACAGATACAGGATTAAATATTGCTTTATCTGATAGACTTTAGTGACACTTCATTAAATCTGAAAGGATAGTAGCAAGTATGTTAAAACTGACATGCTTTTTCATTTGCTTAAATCTATTTGAAAAGCTGAAAATCTTAGACTTACTTTTCTTTGAAAATTAAAACTCTCTTTTAAACTCTTCCAGTGCCTCTAGCTGTACTGGTAAAATACAGACCTCAGCTTCAGGAATTCTGGTTTGGTTTCCCTTCCTGCTCATTTGATCTTGCTTGTTATCCTTTCTCCTCACAGTACAGCAACTCACTTCAATTAAAGCTTCATTAAAACAACATTGCCATAATCACCATATGTTACTCATGTATTTTTAAAGCATAACTGTTACCAACTGATCAAAATATAAGTGGGCATTTTATATGCCTATATTATACAGTGTATATACACTATTTATGGTATACTTAAATTTTCACTTCTCTCAGCATGGACCAGAAGGAATCACTGAATTTCTGCATCCTCTTCACAGTTATATCCATTTGTGGATTCTCAGCTTTGCAGTATCTGTGTTGCAACTGTCGTACCTTCAAGTTTCAGAAGGGCTCAGGTAAACAGCAGTTGGGAGGGGGAAAGGATGACAAGGACCAAAACCCACAAATTTCTAAGTGAAAGAGTAATTCCTTTGATCTCAATAATATCAGGAGACAGAAGACTGTTGGCAAACAGCACTACCTCCTGTTGACCTGGATCTCTTTCAGAAAGCCATCTGTACAGGTTTATGATCCCCAGGGCTCAGTACAGGGACCAGCTCTGCTTAATATCTTTATCAATGATCTGGATGAGAGGATTGAGTGCACCCTCAATAAGTTTGCAGACAACACCAAACTGGGCAGGAGTGTTGATCTGCTTAAGGGTAGGAAGGCTCTGCAGAGGGATCTGGACAGGCTGGATTGATGGGTCAAGGCCAGGTATATGAGGTCCGACAAGACCAAGTGCCAGGTCCTGCAGTTGGGTCAAAAAAACCCCATGCAAGACTACAGGCTTGGGGAAGAGTGGCTGGAAAGCCCTCAGCAGAAAAGGTGCTGGGGGTGTTGGTCAATAGCCAGCTGAATCTGAGTCAGCAGTGTGCCCAGGGGGGCGTGAAAGCCGCTGGCCTGTATCAGGAAATATCAGGAAGCAATCGATCCCTGTACTCAGCACTGGTGAGGCTGCACCTCAAGTCCTGTGTTCAGTTTTGGGCCCCTCACTACAAGAAAGACATTGAGGTGCTGGAGCACATCCAGAGAAGGGCAATGGAGCTGGGGAAGGGCCTGGAGCACAAGTGTGGTGAGGAGTGGCTGAGGGAGCTGGAGTTGTTTAGCCTGGAGAAAAGGAGGCTGAGGGGAGACCTTCTCACTGTCTACCCGAAATGAGTTCATTATTTTTCAAAAGCACTGTGTGCTAGTGATAATGACATCCAGTGTCCATGATCCTGACTACTCTGATACTTTTCAGGTCTTCAGTTTTCTCTCCTATTTTTCTGCCATCAATGTTATGCAATCCAGAGGGCAAAACAGACAGAGGAGCTTGTAACGTGGTAGAGTACACAAGACAGGCAGGGTTTTCAGCATGAAAGAGGTGTTCCAGCAGTTCCAACAAGCATTCCACAGCTCTACAGTCTGTCCTCACTGGCAAGCACAAGCTGGATATTTTGGTACTAGTCCAACAGCCATTTTGATGGCCATACAGAAATATTCTCACAGCAGTGCAGTCCAGATGAAGAGGAGTTGGTTGAAATGATTGGGATTTTCTTGGCATACCTCTCTAAACAACCTGTGGTTATATGCAGATGACCAGCTGATCAGATCATTCATTTCATATGATGTAAAATATAATAAAGACATACAGTAGAGATGTATTCAATCCACTATGTTTATACCTGCATTTATTTTTCATTTTCCTGGAGCCTGACTGAGTTTGAATCAAGAATGAGACTCCAGTGCATTACAGAACTCTTTCAAATCCAAAGCTCCTCAAAGTATGATGGTCCCATGGATCCAAGACCCTGGCTAAGATCTTGTGTGTTCAACAACACTCAGGTATGGATTAGGTACTCAATTAGGACACAAAAGAATACTTATCTCCATTTTCCTTTTTTCCCCAAAAAGTAACATAAATGTTACATTACTATGAAAATATCAACCAAATTCACTGTTTAGAAGCTATCTGTTCAAGTTCAATTATACTGAGTTCAGAAACAGTTAATACCAAATAAATATACTTTTTTTTTTCCTTTCCTGATGAAGGTCATGTAATACAGTCCTGACTGCATCCTGTTGGTCTTCAACAAATTCAACAAATGCCACATATTAATTATTCCATTGCTAAGAAGAGTAGATAAGGATTGTGGTTTTTTATAACCTGATAACTTGCTTTTTCTCCTGCTGAAAACTGGTATTATGTGTTGTATTTTGATTCCTTGCTGGTACATGGAAAGATGCATTTTATTCAAAGTGGAAATTTCTGAAGATTTCTGGGGTAGTGAAAGAGAACATATATATGTGAGGAGACAGACAAAGAAAAAGGAAAAGCAAAAAAGCCAGGAGAAAATAGCAAGTATATAAAATCTGGGAAAACTAGTTGTTGATTTATTAGCTGTAATTGCATTTAGGCACACATTATTAGTACTTACTCTTTGTGTTCTAAAGAAAACACTAATAGATAAATTAACACTTTCTGTGTTTTCTAAAAATGTATTAAACAGACGAACAAGGTATTTACTAAGGCAACAAAGCTAATAAAAATTGTTCTGCAGATTAACTTTACAAAGCCTAATGGTATCATTTTTCTTTTGCATGGTGCTATACACTTGTATCACTGCACAGCTTCCTGCAAAGCTTCAGTCATGCAGGATCACAGAATAATTCAGGCTGGAAGAGACCTCAGGTTTCTAGTTTGTAGAACAATGTCCTGCTGATAATAGGTTCCCTTATGAGATTAGATGAGGTTGGTCAGGGTTTTCTCCATTTGGGTCTTGAAACCCTCCAAGAATAGACACTGCACAACCTTTCTGGACAGCCTCTTCCAGCATTTAACTGCCTGTAGGGGGAAAAGGGTTTCCTTAGATGCAGTCTGAACATTTATTGTTTCAGTTAATATCTGTCATCTCTCACTCCCACTATGCACCACTGCAAAGAACCTGGCTCAGTCTTCTTAATGATCTTCCCCATAGATATAGGGGGCTGCTATTTGGTTCCTCTAAAGCCATCCCTTCTCTAGGTTGAATAAGCCCCATCCCACACCACGTACCAGATAAGTGCTCCAGCTCTGATCATCTCAATGGCCCATCCTGAACTAGATCCATTTAATCTATGTCTTGTACTGAGGGTCTCAAGCCTGGATGGATTATCTAAATATAGTCTAACAAGTGTTGAGTAGAGGCAGATTAGAACTTCCCTCATCCTCCTCGATGTGCTCCTGCTCACACAGCCCAGGATATCTTCTTTGCTGCCAGTGCATACTGCTTGTTCATGCACAGCTCACTTTCCACCAGCACCCCAGGGACTTTTACCTAGAGCTGTTCCTCAGCCAGGTAGTGACAGTGTGTTCTGTTGCAAAGGATTAATCTCTCCCAGGTGCAGGATTTTGCATTTGTCTTTGTTGAATTTTGGCAGGTTCTGGCCAGCCCATTCCTCCATCTTGTCCAGCTGCTTCTGGATAGCATCTCTATTCCTTAGTGTACCACCTGGTCCTCCCTCAATTTGGAGTCTTTGGGAGCACAGTCCCTCACTTCTTGAATGGTATTGACAAAGATGTTAAACAGGATATGTCTCAGAACAGCCTCCTGCAACATTCTGCTAGTTAGAGGTCTCCAGATATACTATGACCCACTAACCACTTCTCTCTGAGTCCAATCATCCAGCCAGTTTTTACCCATCAAGTTGTCTACCTATTCAGACTGTAACGTACTAACTTGTATGCAGAAATATTGCATCCAAGAAAGCCTTGCTAGAGTTGAGGCAAATGACATCTACTGGTCTTCTCTCACCCTCAAATCTAGTTACTTTACCATAGAAGGTAATCAAGTTGGTTGGCCATGGTTTACTCTTGGTAAATCCGTGCTAACTGTTACCAATCAGCTGCCAAGCGTCCATTGCTGAAGTGGAATATAAAAGTGTTTACCACCCGTTCTCCCTTTGAAATGGAACACGACAGTTTTACAACATATGCAGCAGCAAATGCTTCTTTATGGCAGTGCTAATATTTCAAGAATATGAGATCTGCAGATCTTTGCCTCCACAATTACCCAAACTGTGTCACACAAAGCACACACAGTTTTTGCTCATCTCTCTCATCCCACAGCCTCTAAATGCACAGTTTGATGTTGGTTGTTAATATGCTTCTTGTTTAGAAACAAACTGTAGTTTAATATAGGATGGGATGGGTTTTTTTCTTTGTTTACACAGAAGCAAGATTAGATGCCTGTCACATCAACTGTTTAATCTATAGTTATAGTCAGCATTATAGGGATAAAAGCCCTTCACAACCGAGCCACAACTCTGAGTTCATAGTTCAAAGGGGGTCATTGAAAAACAACAAAGGGAATAATCGATGTAAATCCAACCCCACACTTGAAGATTGGCTTTCATCATGAGAAGTCAGATGGAAAACAGAGTTAAAAGGACAGTTCCACAAAAATCAATGCAGAGTGACTGAGAAAGAGCTCCTAAAACTGGATTAATCTCTCTTCTCTTTCTGTAACTGAGAAACTACGATACCAAGTTAAACCAAGAATTCAAAAGATATTTGGGTTCCAAGTGAAGATAATTAAATATTGAGAAATGTATGATAGGTACAGGGAACACAATCTAAAAACTCAGGAATGTAGCATGTGAAAAAGTAACTATCTATGCCTTTGAAAGCTGGGACACCACAGCTTCAGACAGGAGCAAGAGGAAAAGGAGCAGAGTTTGAGTTTAGGGGCTCAGTTCAGATCTCTAGGAGTCTAGTGCCATTTGAAAAACTTAAGGGCCTCCCAATCTGCCTTCAACTGCTGATCCAGAAGAATATGAGTCTGTCAAAGGTTCTGTATCTCATCTGACACAGAATGATATAATTTTGGGTATCTTGAAACCACTGACATGTCTCAAGCAGCAGTAAAACTCTTGTTTAGGAACTGAATAGATCTTCAGTGATCTATGACGTGGACTGCTCTAATACTGATGAGACATAGCAATTAGCATTACATGTCACTATCTCTCTTGAGATCCCCAGTCTCTCAAATAAACTAGGCAAAGAAAAAAACCACAAACAAAACCAAACAAACATACAAAACAAAACACAAACCTAAACCAAACAAATGAAAAGCCAAACAGAAGTACAGGAAAGAAAGATGAAGGCTGAGCATTCAGTGGAAGCCTAGTACAAGGATTCAGTGGCCACATCAGTGCCAGTAAAATATGCAGTGCCCCAGCACTGCTCTGCAATTGTTCAGAGAATTAAATTGTTAGGGTAGTCATGGCACAGTTTTGGATTGGGCAAATTAGCACTTACCCAGATGGCTCCTGAGCAAAGACAAAATGTTAATAGAATCATAGAATCACTTAGGTTGCAAAAGACCTTTAAGATCATTGAATCCAACCATTACCCTAACACTATCAAGTCCATCACTAAACTATGTCCCTAAGCACCACATCTACACATCTTTTAAATACCTCCAGGGAAGGTGACTCAACTACTTCCCTGGGCAGCTTGTTAACCCTTTCAGTATAGGTCAGTGACCAATACATGTTGCAACCACTCTGTTTGCTTGCAGCTGTCCTAAAAGGACACACACTGAACTACAAAGGGTAGCTTTGGGGCTAGAGAACAGTCCCTGACCTATGTTATTTTGCAGTAAAGGTGTAACCAAGAAGTCTGGTGTCTGTCTTCTGATGTGTTCCAGATTCCTTACACAACCTTTGACTTCTCATTAGCTCTCTGTAAATCAGGGCTGCATATATTACTTCCTTCTCCTTTGAGTGTCTAGTCTGTTTAAAATGTGAGTTCACTCAGGCGATTTTCTTTGTGATATATCTACCATGATGGAGGTCTAGCTTTGGTTCAGAGGCACCAGCATACAATGTTATGTAGGAAATGGAGAGAAAATGAGCATTTCTTGTACTCTGTATGATGTGGACAGCATACAAGCCTAGTTGTTTTTTCAGTTCCTCTAAGAGACATTGCTCCTATGAATTGAAAAAACATCATTCTCCATCACAATCATAAGACACTTTCCATGTATTGTCACTTCAGCAAGGCTCAAAGCTCCAATATCTAAGCAAATTCATCTTGCAGTTCCCCAAAATCTGAGAAACCACTCATACAAAGCAATCTAATTTTCACTCTAGTGCTCCTCTGTTTTACTCTAACATAAATCAACATTTTATCTTTGCTTCTTGTCCCTCAGATACTGGAACTCTCTTAGAAATGCTATGAAGGCTTCAAGGGCCTTGTTGGATCACTTTTGTATAACATCCCTTCAGAGAGAGGTAAACTGAGGCATTTAAATGATATGTGAGGACATGCAGGCTACTAATAAGCCATATTTTTTGGTTTGTTTGGTTTGGTTTTTTTTGAAGACTCCCCTTGTCTTTGTAGAAAAAGTTGGTGATTTCACCTCGTCTCTAAACTGAAACATACCAGCCTAAACTCTACAATAAAATGTTTCCACCTTCAGCTACAGCTCTCATCTCGGCTTGAACCCAACTGACTAAAACACATTTTGGCTATGGCAGGATGTATTTATTTTGTATTTAAGGAATAAAGCTAATTAATTTTTAGACCTTGCTGAATATGAGAATCTTCCTCTTATTGCTGGCAGTATTTACTGCTTTTCTCCACTGACACACAAGAAAAAAAACCAACAAAAAACCCCACAGTTTTAGCTGAATAAGACATTTCTTAATGGTGGTACAGGACCTGGAAGCATTACAGCTAATTGACTTACTGTTCATAGAGTAGACACACAAAGGTCAGGTTGTCTTAACAGCTTGTATGCTGTCAAGTTGTATTTGTTCTTGGATACATATATCAGTCCTCTCCACCCCAAGCAGTAATGACTGAAGTGTTGTAGGCTCCAAGAATCCTGCTTCAGAGCCAATTCTTTCTTATGCTCTAGCTAAATAAAGACAGGCAGCAAATCCAAGTACATCTCAACCACCATGTAAGATCTGTGTTTGCACAGAGAGAATTAGACACACTTTTATGTCACTTTTCTGAAAAAAAAGTGCCATGAGTTCCCACAGATTGGGGATGAGAAGGGACAATTAGATCATCTTAATTAATCTCTTAATTAATCTAGGCTGTCTGCCTTTGTATCACGTTTCCTATGCATCAGGCATAAATCATTTCCTTGGAGAAAGCTATCATTGAGTATGGCAACCACCCTGGATTGGAATACATTAGAGGATGAAAAACCTACAGCTCCTTTAGTAATTTCCACCAGTTTTTCACTACCTTTACACTTAGAAATAGTAAAGTAAATGTCTTCCTTCTACTCAAAAAGTGTTTGGCTCCAGCTCCTAGGTATTGATTCTTGTTATGTTTTTCCTCTGCTACATCTGAGAACCTTGAATGCCCAGTATTCTCCTGCAAGGACAGAACAAGTAGAGTGCAATAAAGTTTCCTCTAACTCTTCATTCCAATAATGTATACATGCTGCTAGTTTCTTCATATATGGTATTGTTTCCAGCTTGGATTCTTTCCATATCCATTTAAAAATATATCAGAAAGCTATGTCTATTCTTGACCATTCCATTGAAGAATTAAAACTTCCTCCTGCACCCTAAGGAGGACTCACCTGTCCTAGATTTCTACTAGGTAGAAGTCTTCTTCAGAACCAGTCAATCTTGGCTCATTTTTTGGTCAATGGGAAGAGTTAGGCACTGGTAAGATAAAAGTTGAAAATAGATGGGACAACCTGTGTCCTGGAAGTGCCTATTTCTGTGCATTGATGATAAGTGTGAATGCAGGCATTTACAAAGAAGACATATAAAATCAGTGAGATAAATCACATGCACTTAACAGTAGTCAAGGGACTATATGCGAAGATACAGGTCTTGAGTTACAGTGACATGATAAGAGGTGAACAATGGCAAGAAAACACCACAGCAATGAGATTCAATAACAAAGTTGGTACTTTTGGGAAAACTGCTTCTTCCCTTTTACTAGAGATGTGGAGAGACTCATCCCCTGAACTAGCTCATTGAAAGAGATACTTTAGCTGAGAGGTAATTAATCCTCATAGACATAACATTCAGGATCAGGATGTATCACTGGCAACGACCAGCATTTATTCCATTCATCTTTAAGCCATGGTTTCTTTAGGGCTCTGTCCTGGGTTTTCCTAGGGTAGAGTTAATTTTCTTCTTAGTAGTTAGAATAGCTGTGTTTCAATATGGGACTTGTTATGAGAAGAATATTGATAAAGTACTAATGTTATTAGTTGCTGCTGGAGCTCAGAGACATTGTGTTTGGCTGGTTCACAGCTGCATTAGGACTGGGAGGGAGAAGCATAGTGAATAGCAAACCCAACAATTGGCATTTGAATGTACCAATGAGATATTCCATATCTTATCACATCATGTCAATATATTAACCAGAAGATGGGGATATTCTCTAGGGGACTGCTCGGGCTCTCACTCTTCCAGGGCTTCAGTTTCAGACTGCTCTGGGATCACTGGCTGGCACAGTCTGGGCATTGGTCAGCAGGTGGTAAGCAATTGCACTGTGTATCACTCATTTGCATATTCTGTTATTATTGTTGTTATCATTAGCATTTTATTTTAATTAGTAAATAGTTTTTATCTCAACCCATGAGTCTCCTTGCCCTTTTCCTTCCAATTCTCTCCCCTACTCCCTGGGGGAGGCGGGGAGGGAAAGGTGAGAGAGCAGGCTGTGTTTGGCTGCAAACCAAAAGGGTGAAGCCAAACCACTACAGGCTCCCTTCTGAGGCCCAAAGTCCCTTCTCAACTCTTCTGAACCCTTAAACCAGACTGATCTGATAACTCAGTCTCTGCACTTGTGACTGCTAAGTTGATTATCTTCCCTCACAGGGCTGGAAAGGCATTATTTAGCTTTCTTCAAACTTGAACTCCCTCAAATTGCATGAGAAGCCGGCCCTTTCTTGAGCTATTTCTGTTTCAGCCTGACAGGATCAGTAACTAAAGTGTGGGTCTATTGATTAAATATCCTTATTTTTTCCCCTGTAACTGCCTAAGGCATTTAATCAATATAGCAATGCCCCATATCATGGACCAAAGGCACAATATGCAGTGATCATAAACTGCCTTGAAGAAGTGGTGTAAAGTGATTTTATGACCTGACATCTGCTAAAATGTCCATTCGTATAGGAATGGATACATACATTTCCTTCGGCTAGTTACATAAAAAGAACTAAACATCACAGGGAGCAGCTGCATAGTTTCAGCTTGACAGAAAAGACCCTTATGATATTATGATTTCACATACATCAAAAGGACACAGATTTTGCAAAAGCACATCTATACAACATGCTGTACATTTCCTGAAGGTAATGCACAGACACATCCCAAGAGGAGAACGTGGCAGTCTATCTAACATACTTATATGGATTCTGCTCCTATAACACCTGAACTGCTCACAAGCTTATTATTTTTTAAATGTAATTCTCCTCACAACCTCTTTTTTGGGGACTGGGTAGTATATTTATTATTAGGAAAGTAGATTTGATTTGTGTTTAAATAGTTTTTCAGTAAAATAATGCCACTTATGGTCATTACTCTCAGGGCTGTGTAGATACTGGTGAATGCCTTACTGCAGATATAACTGTATTCAAACAAACAAATAAGCAAAATAAATAATACCACTAATTACTTCACTTGGGAAACTACTAGGTACAGAAAGTACATGTTCTGTGGCTATGAGTCACATTTTATCAAAGGAACATTATGAGTACATTCTTCCATGCATTCATTTGCCTATTTTCAAACAAGTATAAACACACGCTGACAACTTGATTAGCAAATATTTATCTGTGAAGGTCTGCCTCATGTCATTAAGGTCAAAGAGTCTGTAGCACAACCATTATTTGAATGAAATCCCCCCAAAATTACTATGGAATTATTTATCTGTTTTCCTTTACTTCTCCATCTCAAAGAAAATATCTTTGGCCTCTGTAGATGATATGATAAAGCAAATAAAATAATGGAAATAGAATAGCGGCAATCATTACAAGTGAAGGACAGAAAAAAACAGACATACATACTGCCATTCTTTAAGACCATTGTCCATGTGGCAATAATTGTAAGTTGTCAGAGGACATAATCTTTTGTCAATGTCCTAATTACTTAGTAGGAGTTCAGCAACTGAGACTGCTAATTAGAAAAACTCTGGTCATCAGTAAAACTCAATATTCATCAGCTCAAAGCTCTTGAAAATTAAAGGTCCAATCAATTTCTATGGAAATCTTAGGACACAAGCCAGGGCTATTAAAACTCATGAAAGACTAGGACCCAAAAGGTACTCTGGTGTTCACCACTAAAATCTGCCTTTTCCTTTTTCTCATTTTATCAGCAGAGTCATGAAAAATAAACACAGTAATTCTTAACCGTGACCATAATCATGACCCTGTTCTGAAAGAGGAAAATTTAAAAAGACTTCTGCACCTAGTCCTATTTAGCTATAAGGAAAGGTTTATAACACTCCTTCACTTCCTTCCATCTCCTATTTCAGACCTTCGGGAGAAAAATCTCCATGATTAAGCCCTGGCAGCCAAGAGGGCTAACCATGTCCTGGGGTGTATCCAGCACTGCAGTGTGAGCCGGGCAAGGGAGGGGATCGTCCCGCTCTGCTCTGCACTGGGGTGGCCTCACCTCCAGCACTGGGGGCAATTTGGGCACCACAGGAGAAAAAGGATCTAAAGCTGCTGGAGAATGTCCAGAGGAGGGACACAACATTGGTGAAGGGTTTAGAGGGGAAGCTGTGTGAGGAGAGGCTGAAGGCACTTGGTTTGTTCAGCCTGGAGAAGAGGAGACTGAGAGGAGATCTCATTGCAGTCTAGAACTTCTTCACAAGAGGAAGAGGAGGGGAAGGTGCTGATCTCTTCTCTCTGGCCACCAACACCAGGAGCAGAGGACATGGCAGGAAGATGTGGCAGGGGAGGGTGAGGTTGGCCATGAGGAAAAGGTTCTTGAGGCAGAGGGTGGTGGAGCACTGGCACAGGCTCCCCAGGGAGGTGCTCATGGCACCAAGCCTGACAAGATTCCAGAAGCATTTGGCCAAGACCCTCAGACACATGATCTGAGTCTTGGGATTGTCCTATGCAGGGACATGAGTTGGACCCAATGATCCTTGTGGGTCCCTTCCAACTCGCAACATTCTACGATTCTATGAATTGTTTGGTTGTACCATGTACTGTTTAAGCAAAATCTGGTCAATAGAGGAGAAGAAAAGTTCTTCTCTAAGATTTTTGCTTAGAAGAGCAAGATGTAATTGCTAGCTTGCAGGTCTCTTGTGAGATCTTTGGAAAATGATATTGGGAAATCTAAGGTAGCAATCACTGGAGCCAGCATATCCCAATTTTTCAGCACTATGCAGAGATACCAGTTAGATTCAGTAAGCAGAAGAGCTATGTCAGAGGCATAACAAGGTAAGAAGCCAGATATTTCAGAAAAGCCTCTTAGCTTGAGCACAACAGCTTGCACTGATCTCACTGCCCTGCCTCTAGTACAACAACAAGCGTGGGCATCTACACGTTGACTTGTGTTGTGGAGTGCAAGTTGAGGTACAGCAAGCCAAAAGGTTCATCGTGCAAAATTCAACTCCCTTGACTTATGAAGTCCAAAAACCAGGTGATTAACCAAATTAATTGTCCTCAAGAGAGCAAGTAATTTCATTCTGAATTAGATTTTTAAAGTGGGGGAGGATGACTCGCCCTCTAAAGGCACTGAACTTTCTCATATGATTAGAAAGCAAAGCTTGACAATCAGTTTAGCACAGGTTTGCAGTGAGATACATGTAGCTTACCTAAACATCCTCAGCTCTCTTTATAGTCAAGAAGATGAAATAGTGATTCACCTGATAAATTTTAAGTGTCTGCTGTAGGATGAGACAAATTTTTATAGCCTTGTAACAGAAATATTAAGAGTAGTTTGAAAGATGTACGAATGGAAATTCCTGTGTGCGAAAGTACTGTAGCAAACATTAGAGGAAGGATTACAGAAATGGTACACATTGATAACCAAGGACACAATGAAAATAGTTAAAGTTATAAAGACCAGTGAATGTGTATTCATACCAAAAAAAACCCCTTTCTGAATGTTGTTTTGTAGAGGAACATGAGACATAGTAAGGACTTGAGGTAGTGCTGTTTGTCCTGTCCCACACAAGGCATCCTGGCCAGACCACTTGACGCACACATCTCAGTGATTATGGTATTATGACTATATGAATTATTATATGTGGGTGTGTGAGTGTGACCCAATATATGAGACAGTGACTATGAGTGAGAATGCATCACTGAGATTAGTTTTGTTTAAAATATCACTTCCATGTTTTTCTGCACTGACTTCCGACAAATTGTGCTATGAACATTCCTATTTCTGTCCCCTGATTTCAAAACAAGAATACTTAACTATTTTAGATGGAGATACCTACTCGAGTATATTTGCTTTTGGACGGGTCAATCCCATTTTTCCTCTACAAAAAAATAAGTTTAGGTGAACCCACCTTTATATGCCAATTTTCTGTGATGGGAGAAATAGTATTTTGTTTTCTCCTATTCTCACAATGAAAGCCATCAGCACGTTAATATGACCTGGTACTTTGTTACATGTCCCACCACAATGCCTGGAATAAAAGCTCTCCTTACAGCTGTTCATAGTCTTAGAAGATGTCATCCATTTTGGATAAAGAGTGGCTGTTGATACCCAAGTACAGGATGAAAGAGAAACAACATTTACAAAGAGAAAGTGACTTCCTTCAGATTATTTCATACTTATGCAGTTATAAGGAGTGTTTAAGGAAATAGATCTATACCCATACATGTAATTATCAGACTGATGTGACATAAAGTTGAAAAATTACAAGACATTTACATTTTACTTGGAATGATCCCTTTTTCCTTTAAACATTTTGAAATAGCTCAACCACTCCCTTTCCATTCTATCCTTATAATTATTCTGAAAGAACATACTGGTTTAAACTTTTGTTCAAGGTCATTTTGCCATTTGGCTTTAATGTTAGCATATAACAGAAATATTCAACTACTGTATGTGAGGCCGGGGTGGGGGCAAAGGCACATAGATTTAAGAGACTTGACAGAAAACCAGCACTATGCTTTTAAAGGGGAAAAAATCGACAACTGAATTTACCGTTCTCAGAAGCACACCAGGGATGGTATGCAATGCCATGAAAATACAAAATCATAAAAATTTGATCAACAGAATTACATTTTCAAGAATGCTGCCTTCAGGGAAGTTCTGTTTTTGTTAAGGGCTGTTTTAGCCTTTAAAGAAATACAGTTCTTTATAATTTAATCTCATGCACCTGAAAATCAAAAGTGTAAACATCTTTGGAGAGATGCTTGTTGCTAGTCACAACAGGTGAAAGGGAAGTTTAGATTGGATGTGAAGAAGGATTTCTTTCCTGAAAGGGTTGTCAGGCATTGGAAGGGGTTGCCCAGGGCAGTGGTGGAGTCCCCATCCCTGGAGGGATTGAAGAGTCGTGTAGACACAGTGCTGAGGGACATGGGTTAGTTGGGGACTTGTCAGTGTTAGGTTAATGATGGGACTGGGTGATCTTATAGGTCTTTCCAATTGAGGCAATTCTGTGATTCTGTGAAGTTCTGCTTTCACTACCCTGAAGATACAGTTGAAGTAAGTACTGATTTCAGCACTTAGTCCAGCTTCACAGCGGAGGAAGTTAGAGTGAAATTCGTTACAGTGAAAACAGTAACTTAAACCTCCTCCTCTTTCTTCAGTCACCATTTCCTCCAAAAATCCACTATCAACAACAACAACAAAAGAAGGTGCAAAACAAAGCAAATGCTCCTTGGATTTATTCCAGATTTAAACTGGAAAACCTGAGACAAAATTTTAGCCTTATTCGTATCTAAATATAACTTAGAAACTGTGTGTGTAGTTTGGCTTGGTCATTACATCTAGAGACATAACAGCAAACACTTCTTCAAACAAAGAGGAGGAAATCCATTTGAGGTTTGCTTTTTCTGGACCATTCTTTGCTGGGAGGTGAGCTCAGTTGGAAACAGTCAGAATTTGTTTTTTTAGATATGATTGTAAAGGCAAATAAGCACAAGCAGATATAAATATGGAATTTGTGCAAGAAAAGAAAAGAGCTGAGGATAAAAGAGAAAGGAGTAATTGTTTTAATCCTATTAAGAGCCTGATTAATGCAATTAAAGAAAGTTACATTTCAATTAAGCTATGTTTTAAGCTGCTTTACTCAACACACTTCTCCCTGTGGTATCACCCTTTAGCATACTAGATATGACATCGAATTTTTCACTTGTAGTACAATCTTCCTGTCCCACTTAATCCCACAAGAATTATATTCTTTAATAATTCTCATTATTTGGCCTAACGGATTCAGAAATGCAGAATAGGGGTATAGGTAGGATATGTCACAAGTCAGACTTCTTCATTTATGGGAAAAAACAAAACAAAACATCAATGCTGTTCTGTTTGGAGGCTGCAAAGCAAGCAGAGGAATAATTTTCAGGGAACACTAAATGGGCTTGTATTTGGTCTGCCAAAAAGCACTGTGAAATTTTTGGTTTAGTGTTTGTGAAGAGAAGGGTTGTGAATCATGGCTGTGACAAGGATTGGTGTTAGGGGGCTAAAGGGGCAGTGAGCATTTGGCTTAAAGAAAGAGTGGCAGTTGCCTGTTTTACTCCGTGAAACACTTTAGGAAGGTGTCTGTGGAAAACATCAATTATTTTGTTGCATTATTTACAAAGTTCATTCCAGAATTTTGGACTATGAAAAAAATGAGGCAACTATGGAAGGAGAGGGGATAATTCAGCCTGGATTAATCCTTTGTTCTCTAAACCCCAGAAAACACATCTTCTATTCCTAATTCAATTTGACACTCTGGACACTGTTTGGTAAAGGAAGTCCTTAATTTTTCATGACAGTAAGAAGAACTGTGATGTCCTGAATTGCACTTCCCTGTAAAATTAAAAATGGAATGTCAGAAGTGAAACACTGATTTTCACATTACCACCCCTGAATGCTCCTTGAATATGGAGTAAACATCTGAAAAACTTCACTAAAGAAAGAATAGGAAATGTTGATTGTGAATGTGAGAAAAAAGCTTAAGTGACTAAATGATATCAAGGAACTTGCCCTTGACATCAAGGACCAGCACTATTTAACATCTTTGTCAGCTACATGGACAGTGGGATTGAGCACACTCACACCAAGCTGAGTGGTGCGGTTGATATACCTGAGGGACAGGATGCCATCCAGAGGGACCTTGGCAAGTTTAAGAGGTGGACTCATGTGAACCTTATGAGGTTCAACTAGGCCAGGTGCAAGGTCCTGCACCTTGGTCAGGGCCATCCCAAGCACAAATACAGTATGAGTGGCAAATGGATGGAAAGCAGCCCTGAGAAGAAAGGCTTGGGGGTGTTGGTTGATGAGAAGCTCAACATGAGCCAGCAATGTGCGCTCGCAGCCCAGAAGGCCAACCATATCCTGGACTGCATCAAAAGAAGCACAGCCAGCAGGTCAATGGAAGTGATTCTGTCCCTCTACTCTGCCCTCAGGAGACCCCATCTAGAGTACAGCATCCAGCTCACAGTCTTCCAGCATAAGAAAGTCATGGACCTGCTGGAGCAAGTCCAGAGAAGGGCCATGAAGATGATCAGAGGGCTGGAGCACCTCTCCTATGAAGACAGGCTGAGAGAGTTGGGGCTGTTCAGCCTCGAAAAGAGACAGCTCTGGGGAGATCTAATAGCAGCTTTCCAGTACTTAAAAGGTGCATACAAGAAGGGAGGGACTTTTGGCAAAGGCAGGTAGTGGCAGAACAAGGGTTAATGGTTATAAACTGGAAGAAGGTAGGTTTAGATTAGATATTAGGAAGAAACTCCTTTCTGTGAGGGTGGTCAGACACTGGAACATGTTACCCAAAGAAGTTGTGAAAGCTCTCTCCCAGGAAGTGCTCAAGGCCAGGCTACATGAGTTTTTGAGCAACCTGATCTAGTGGAAGGTGTCCCTGCTCATAGCAGGGAGGTTGGAACTGGATGATCTTTAAGGTCCCTTCCAACCCAAACCATTCTAGGATTCTATGATTCTGTGAACTTCCTTCTTCTTAAGTACTTCAGAAAGACACATTTTGACATTGATTCATCATGTTCATTCCTCAGTTTGAGGTAGATTTGACAGTAAAAGCACAAGGGGAAAGCAGCTTTTCACTTGGAAAAACAATTTTCTGTTTGGCTGGAAAAAGCAAAAAAAAAAAGAAAGAAAGAAAGAAAAGAGTGAGAAATAAAGCTCTGTACAAGTTCAGCCCAAGAGACCTCACAGACTTGGGAATTTAAAAAATGAAATGAACCACTGATGTGGTCTGACAGAGAATGCTATGGAGGAGAAAAAATAAAAGAAAACAAAGAAAAAGGAATGAGCTCCAATGGAAGATTGGCTTGTTGTCAAAAGCAGCATCTGCTGCTGAGCAAGCAGAACAAGAATTACTAGGGCTACCACATACTCAGTAGTTCTGGGTACTGGGTACTCACCAGCTGAGGTCATTAAGACATCTTCCCCCCAGGGCATGCTCTAGTCATGGATGTGTACACATGAAAATCACTGGATTTTCATGCATTTGTCCAGAAAACAGCATTCCATAAAGGAATTTAATATATTTGTTAATTCTTGGCAACATAAAAGTGTTGACAGCAGTAATTTAGGAGCTGGGGAAGGTTATCCAGCACACTGCTTTACTCTGCCCATGTCTGTCCATCAACAACCAAATACTGTTTCTACAATGGTACTGTTCCAGCAATTTCCAAACAGATACTTCTCCCATGGTGCATGTGGAGGGACAATATCCCATGCCACCATGCTGTCCTTTCTGCATCTGCTGCCTTTATATAAAACTGGCATGATGGACTTGCTTCTTTCTTCTGCTTTCTTTTTGAGCATCAAAAGGTCACAGGATGACTTGCTTTGTATGTAGACAAAAGAGTTTGGAGGAGACCATACACATTTATAAAAAAAGTTTGGTAACCAAGATCTACTACAGGTGGAAGGCTTAGGAGAAGACTAGAAGAAAATATGACCTCGGGAGACAGGCTATTATTGCCTATAAATATAAAAAAAAGACCTCAGTAAAAAAAAAGACCAAAAAAAGAAAAAAAAGAGAGGCATTTGTTTTATCAGTTAGTGAAGTCAAACTAAACAGTACTAGACTAACATCACAGCAGGGAAAATTTAATGCTTCACAAAAAAATACACACTCAAAAAGCCTTTCAAGCAATTGATCAGGCTGCCAGAGAGGAATGAAGAGTAATTTTCACGGGCAGTATATAAAATTATCATCTTTTTTCTCTGAAACATGGACAGAATCAAATAAAACTAGCCAAAATGGAAAAAGAATATCAACTACTATATTTGGGTACTGCTGAACCCTTCCCAGCTGAAGGTAACCTAGGGCTTTCCCAGATGTTGATGGGATGGGTGATGGGATTTGTAACACAGTCCTCCTCAATTGGCTGCAGAACAAACAAAGCCTACATGCATATTTATGAGATGTGACTAATGCCTTTACCTTTCTCAAATCCCAAGGGCATAAAGTGGCCCAATGCTTCTGAGCTTCACTTCCAAGTGACAGATGCATTAAGAAAACTATACATTGCCTGAATGCCTTTTGAATGCATCTAGACAAAAAATGCAATCCAAAAAGGACTAGTTAGGCTTTATTTTTATTTATTTTCCCACAAACTGTTTCAGGAACTTTGAAATTAAATGTTTTAAATTATTTAAAGGAAACTGAGAAAAATGCAACTGAAGTTTATGTTTTGGTTAAAAGTGCTCTGTCTTGACTGCCAGTCACGTGCAACATGGACAATCCATGGCAACACAGGAGTGGTATGAACTTCCCACCATCTGCCTTTGGGGTGTAGTCATTCATTTATTCATTTCCTCCTGCAGACTCTGCTCTGCCAGCAGTCACTGCCAGTGGGGACACCTACACTGGGAACAGCAAGGTATTACACTGCCACAGCTAGATGCAGCAGAGCTTATTGATCTGCAGCTTTTACCAGGCTGATATCTGATGGTGCTTTCAAGTATTAGTACACTACACATTTTGTGAGCAAGGTGTAAAGCTAGAGCCAGGTCAACTGCAGCAGGGTGCAACTTGACTGCAAGCAAATTTACTTATTATGTTGGGAAACTTAATGAACTTACAGCAATTACTGTGCCACAGAGGTTAGCATACTTCAGATACTTGTGCTGAAGCACTTCCACATCACGTTGTTGTCTGTTGTGTAGTTACAGATGAAGTTACTCAGACTTTGCAGGTTGTACAGCTACTCAGATTGTTTCCTGCTGCTGCCCTACCCCTGACATATCTCTCCTCATCTCTCACCTTGCTAATGGTAGTTCAACCATGTAAGAGGTTGGTGATGTCAAGGAATCTGTGGCTATCTTGGCTTTCAGAGGGATGAATCCAGGCTCAGTCAGAGCTGAGCTTCAAAGGTTTTATTGCTCCTCCTCTTCTTCTATATAGACATAAGAGAGGAAGTGACATGACTGCAGCATATATTTGAAAATCCCTATCTACAATGTCCAGAAGACAATCGGTCCATTACATGGAAATAAGCAGCCCAAAGGGCAGGAAGATTGACTACATTATTAAAACAGCAGGTGAGAAGACAGATGATCAGGAAGTATAGAGTCAAAAACACGTCTTTCCTTCCACCTTGTGGAGACGAGTCCTCTTTTTACTGCTCTCCAGAGGTAGATGTGAAATGATCTTTTTTTTGCCTTCTGGAAGTATTATGAGGAAAGGTTGCTGACTCCTTACCAGATCTTTAAGCATAGGAACTGTATTTAGAAGATGGACCAGAAAAAAAAACCCAGTCATGAGGCAAAATATTGCCCTACAAGTTTATGCTTGTTTCTCACTTAAGAGCCATCTATAGATGGCTACATGGTGGTCAACATTTTATCTACTTCTACAAACAAAGCAGGTACACTAGAATTTATGATCTGTTTGAGAACACTCATTCAACAACCTCTTTCTGTTCTTCAATTCTAATTAGCTTTGGATGCTAAAATGCAAGGGAGGTTGGAGTAAAGCAATAAACCAATACCCATGCTGTTTGTCACTGAAAGCAATGCTACTGAAGAAGACTGGGGACACATCTTGCAGAAGTAATCTAATTCCTGGTAGCCACTGGATGTATATGGTAATGGTTATTGATGCAGCAGGCTGCTGTGCAACACAGCATGCCATAGCCAACAGACACTGCAAGCATTTCACTACAGCTTTGTTCCTCAAAGCAACAGCTTAGAGAATAAGAAAGCAGAAAGCATTCCTCACCTGGTCCAGAAGCAGCGTTGTCAGAGTGTGGGACATACTCTGCTCTCTTTATAGCTGATTATTTCTTGCCTAATTTCATTATGATGCTCCAGATTCATGACAATGACACCAAGAACAGAATCAGACTCTGCAGCTCTATCACTGCATGCTGGAAAGCACTCCAAGTAATTAAAGAGAAACAAGAATTAAACAAATGTAGGCCCTTATTCGCTAGGTTTTGCTTCTCACCTCCTTTTTCTGCTTTGTATTGCTCTGTGGTTTTATTTCCTACAGCACAGATCAATGTGCTGCCTGATCTTGGGCATGCTGCTCTCATTTCCAAATCCTTGGACTTTCAGGTCTTACTTTATTGCATGCTGCTGATCCTCTGCTATGTTTAAATCCTCTCTAAGTGCAATACACAGAATTTAATGTCCTCCCTGCCAATACAATTTAGCTTTATGCAAGCAGTACCTATATTCAGCATTCTTTTTTCTCTATAAAATTATTTTCCAGGTAGATACAGTAATATGTCATCCCTCCCCTACTCTGCCCTCCAGCATAACCAGGGAAAATGGCAGGAAGATGTGCTGGGAGAAGTTGAGGTTGGACGTGAGGAAAAAGTTCTTCACCCAGAGGGTGGTGGAGCACTGGGACAGGCATAGCTCAGGCAGGGACCAAGAGCAAGGGATTGAGCATCACTGCATCTCCCAAGCAAAGGCCTGCTGCTCCCATGGAGGCATCTCACAGGTTTTTATCACAACAGTGTGACCCAAGGATATGAAGCAGTGTGCATCAGAGCTGGCCTTGAACATGGTCAGCTGAACCCCTGGGGCAGTGGGAAGACAGGCAGATAGTGTCAGTTCACTCACGTCTCTGCACACACTTTGGCACAAAGCAGGTACCTCTATACTCATAACTCATCAAGGCTCAAGGCATAGTCACAAACTGGCTCTCTATCACCCATTTGTGCTTTTTGATGCACCTTTGTCCTGTCCTCCCAAAGAATGACCCAAGTCCAGCAAAGTACATGCCCCTGACCATTCCTAACAGACAGTTTGGATGCTGTCACCTTCTTTCTGCATGGGAGATAATTTAACCATGGAGACATGACCAGGCCTTGGAGCAACAGAACAGCCCCTGGTCTTTTTCTATTTATCAGTATAGATACATTCACTCCTGATTTGCTAATACTTTCCCAGGGAAGTTCTCTTACCCTGTACTTGGCACTGGTGAGGCTGAACCTTGAGTCCTGTGTTCAGTTTTGTGCCCCTCACTACAAGAACATGGAGGTGCTGGACCATGTCCAAAGAAGGGCAATGAAGCTGAGGAAGGGTCTGGAGCACAAGTGTGATGAGGAGCAGCTGAGGAAACTGGGGTTGTTTAGCACAGAGAAAAGAAGGCTGAGGGGAGACCTTCTGGCTCTCTCCAACTCCCTGAAAGGAGGGTGGAGAGAGGTGAGGGTCGCTCTGTTCAGCCAAGAAACAATCAATAGGACAAGAGGAAATGGCCTCAAGTTGCACCAAGGGCAGCTGAGATTGGATGTGAGGCAAAATTTTTTTGCTGAAAGGGTTCTGAGGCATTGGAAGGGGTTGCCCAGGGCAGTGGTGGAGTCCCCATCCCTTGAGGGATTGAAGAGTTGTGTAGACACAGTGCTGAGGGACATGGGTTAGTCTGGGACTTGTCAGTGCTGGATTAATGATTGGACTGGATGATCCTAAAGGCCTTTTCTAATCAAAGTGATTCTGTGATTCTGTCAATTTCCCCAGCACGTTAATTTTCCTTCTTACAAATCCTTCTTATTTCTAGCCCTGATGCTAGTCAAACAAAACCTGGACACAGAAATCCAACAGCTTCTTAAAGTGAAATGTGATGATTATCTGTTACTCTTGAAGAAGAGTGCAATGCCAACCCAACTACCACACACTTTACCTTCAGTGCCTGTGTGGCTCAACTACCTCATCCAAAACACTAGCAAGGACACACATTATAATTTTACTGGCTCCTCTTTTGTAGAAATAATTTGGAGAACAAATGGCGATTGTAAACCAAGTCTAGAACACCTGAAAGCCAGGTAGGATAACACATTTGGATAACACAAAGTGATTGATGGGATTTTTACCAAACAGCTGCTCTAACCAAAGTTGACAGAAAATGCTGAGTCTCATCACCTCTGTCAAATTAAATCAGTGATTTTTGTCCCTAAAACAGGTGTCTAACAGGAATGCACTGTTTTGAGGGAAGGAGGTAGGGGAGGAGGAGAGGAGGAGAATGAAAATCAAAGAATGATTCATGGCTGCAACATTTTCTGATTAAATAATGATTATTTGTGATACAATATGAACATGTCTTGTTTACATTGCACCTTGCAGCGTGATCTGACAGGAACAACAAAAGTAATTATACAAACACCACTCCTGAAACATGTTTCACTAGATGCTGTTACAGATATCCAGTGCCAGAGGCTCTCAAATCTCCCCAGAAAGTGATGCAAGGTCCTTATCATTAGACAGCTTTTCTTAATATCTACCCTGATTCTTTCCCACTGCAATTTAAGTCCATCACTTCTTGTTCTTCACATCTATAATAAACAAAAAAGCAATGATTATTCTTTTTCTCCTTGCATCAGACTTTTATGTACCAAGAGACTGTTATCTTCACCTCCATCTTCTCTTTTTAAGCTTAATGAACTCTCTTTTTGTAATCTTTCCTCTGCAGTCAGGCTTGCAAGTTCTCAGATCACTCTTGCTGCTTTCCCATAAACCCTCAGTAACTGGCCTGTGTCTTAAAATGAGTGCCCAACACCAGAGTTAAACTGACCACCACCAGCAGATTAAACTGTCCTACTCTAATGTGATGAAGACTCATACTAAAGCCACATTAAAGAATGATTTTTTAAGGAATCTAAAGCTTATGGTCCCAACTGAGGCATCACCTATCACTGAAGTAAGAACTTGAATCAAATAATAAAACGGCATAACAAACTCCCTGCAATGGGATCTGCCCAACTAAGAGTGGGTCATAATCCAGCTACCTAAACACAAACATCTGGATATGAGATGTCCTGCAGTATCTGACAAATCCACATGGATCTGAGGGATATGGCACAGACCATATTTGGGACAATAACAGATCACAGAGTCAGTGGGAGTCTACAGTATCTATGATCCCATCTTTGAGTAGACATACACATGAATCATAATACTTCTTAGATCTCTAGTGAGGTGATCTTCCTCCTCTACGCTGCCCTGGTGAGGCCCCATTTGTAGTATTGCATCCAGTTCTGGGTTCCTCAGTTCAAGAGAGAGAAAGAACTTCTAGAAAGAGTCCAGCAGAGGCTACAAAGATGATTAAGGGGATGGAGCATCTTTATTATGAGGAAAGACAGAGAGTTGGGTCTGTTTAGCCTGGAGAAGAGCAGACTGAGAGGGGATCTTATAAATGTTTATAAATATCTAAAGAGCAGGTGTCAAGAGGATGGGGCCAGGCTCTTTTCAGTGGTGGTCAGTGATAGGACATGGGGCAATGGGCACAAGCTGGAACACAGGAAGTCCCATCTGAAGATGAGGAAAAACTTCTTTACTTTGATGGTGCCAGAGCCCTGGGACAGGCTGCCCAGAGAGGTTGTGGAGTCTCCATCTCTGGAGATGTTCAAAACCCACCTGAATGCTTTCCTGTGCAACCTGGTGTAGGGAACCTGCTTTGGCAGAGGGGTTGGACTGGATGATTTCCAGAGGTCCCTTCCACCCCCCACCATTCTGTGATAATGAATTTGTAAGGTGCCTATAGAACACACTCAGCAATGCAATCCTACTTTGGATACAGTCAAAGTTAGTTGAGATGACTCTCATCCCATGCATCAGCTGAGCTATAGTGAATTCTACCTTCATGCTCTTTGCCTACAGCAAGATACACAGTACTTGCATTTTCTTTTCCTAAAGATGTAAGGAAACACGGTGAAGATGTGTGATCCTGCAGTGCTGAAAGCTGAGTGCATGCATGGTGATTCTGCTCAGAGCTGACATGCAGTCATTTGCCAAGCAGTAATAAACCAATTTTGATTTTCAGTCTCGACCCTTCATTTTACACAAACATAACATGAGTAATTGAACCATGCTAATAGTCACCAATAATTAACTTCAATCATCTCTTCACTAGTTTTAGATCTATTTACATTTGTCAGGAACAGGGAGAAACATTGCTCAGTATCAGTAGGCTCTCAACCCCTCAGATTATATTGTGAAGACAACAAAATAAAAAAATAATAATAATAAAAAAGATTTAACACAAAATAAGGGCATACTGGAGCAGAAAGTTGATGTATTAAGAGAAAAAAAAATACTTTTTATGCATCAAATTATTGGACAGGATATTGTTGACTTGATTTGGAAAAAGAAGTGAGCACGGGTTTTGTCTTACGTCCATGGCTGCATGTCGATCAATATTACTGAAGAACAGCTGGAAGAAAAGAGAAAACTGAGTCTTTGAACCTGAAATGAAAGTTACCAGAAGGAACTTCATGGTACTACACCTCTGTCTACTTGAAGGTTTCTTACATCTTTCTCTGAAGCATTTGTGTTCAAACTTATCCTACTGAACTTCAGATGTCTAATTCAGGAGCTCAGAATAGGAAACCAGCTGTCCTACACTCCCTCCAAAAGCAAGACAGAGAAGCAGGCACCTCCAGACAATAGTTCACATTACATCAAGATGACAGAATGCCTTGGAAACATGGGAGTTAAAGATAAAGGTAGGAGGATCCTATTTGTTCTGTAGTCTCTGAGTCTTGGAGATATATTCATTGTGTACTTTCCTAGTAGTAAGAAAGAAGGAAGAGAGCAAGGTATATTCAGTTATATAAATTCATGGCATTCATGTTCCTTTTAGGTCAAAGAAACTGTAACTTAAAGAAAAATGGGATCATGGCATTTTTTATTATATTGGTGATTGCTAAAATCAGTTGTTATTACCTCCTTATGCTTCTAAATTTTGAATAATATTTCCTTTATTTTTAAAGACACAACTAGGGAGATGATCAGGGAAAGCTTAGAGACTGAGTAGAATTTAAGACTTCTCTGCTTAGAAGAAAATATACTTACCTGCGTGTTCATGAATTCTCCCCAGTACTATTAAATCAGCAAATATGACCTCTATAGTGGATAGAGCTCTATTCTACTTCCATTAATGGTAATGAGCAGTGTGCTTGTGACATTAGTGAAAGCCTGAAGTTTCAGATTATTTCCTTTTCTTTAAAATCAAAAAAAAACCCCACAAAAGTTTCAGGAAAACAGTAATATCCACAGGGACAGATTCTAAAAAGTGAAGATAACTGCAAACAGTTTATTTTATTGTTTTCTATGTTTCAGATCTATGTAAGAAAAATGTCTCCTACAGTAAAAAGAACTGATGCAAGAATTGTTTCTCATAAATGGACAGCACTGTTCTCTATTAAAAAAAAAAAGAAAAAAAAAGAAAAAAAGAATAATACATTGTCAATCACTAGGCAAAGAAAGCAAGCTCTGGAGAAATCACACAAGATGAACCCACTAAAAATGGAACTACTGCAGTATTTATTGTGACATAAAAAAAATAATAATGAATTTTGACCCACCATATAAACAGTTTTTTCTGAAGATTCATCTTTACAAAATGTAATAATGAAGTTGGGGTTTATGAAGAAGGCCTGGTTCCTTTAGATGTTTCCTAGTGTTCTAAGATCATTCCACAGAAGACCTTAACCCCAGTCTGCTGCACAGTCTCTCCTTTACCTATCCAGGAAGGCATCTGGGTAGCACTAGTGCAGCCTTGTACTGAAACTCTCTCCCCTTCATGAGTGCCAGGAATCCACTAGCTTCCCCAATGTCTTCTCAAGGCACTCTGCATTATTTGCTGGCCTTTTCTGCTTCACCAAGTCCTCCAGGATAAGCTTCTGTTGGACCAACAAGAGATCTGATGTTGGTAGCAGAAGAATATGAGAGTGCTCAACTGGAGATGGTTGTCAAGAGGATGGGGCCAGACTCTTTCCAGTTGTGGCCAGCAATAGGACAAGGGGCAACAGGCACAAGCTGGAACACAGGAGGTTCCACTTAAACATGAGAAAAAACAACTTTACTGTGAGGGTGCCAGAGCCCTGGGACAGGCTGCCCAGAGAGGTTGTGAAGTCTCCATCTCTGGAGATGTTCAAAACCCACCTGAATGCAGTTCTGTGCAACCTGCTCTGGGTGAACCTGCTTTGGCAGGGGTGTTGGACTAGATGAACTCCAGAGGTCCCTTCCAACCCTGACCATTCTGTGATTTTATGGTCTAGCACTTGCTTCTCACACTTGGAGACATCACACTTGGGGTGCTGAATAGTCTGGCATGACCACCCCTCAAAGACTGAGTTTTTGAGAAGGAAGAGAGGAGGAAGACAAAACTAGTCTGTGGCACCCCTAGCTCCTAACACTTCCATCTCAGCTGGCACAGACATCACATATGTCTTCAAAGGCATTTGTGTGCAACAAGGCACTTTCTTCTCCTTGTCTTTTAAGGGGGATCACAGTATTAGAACATGAATTGTCTACGTTTTAGCAACATCACAAGGAGCCCCTGGCAGTAGAACACTCAAGGAGTAGTGCTTTCTTTGCTACTGTACTTGTGAACTTAAGAAAAACATTTGGGAGCTTTGTTTCTCCTTGGGCTTTTTGTGGGTATGTCTCTTTATGTTTTACACTGTGCACTAAAGGGCTTGCTCTACCTTTGGAGCATCTACTTCAAGAGAGTTTGATGGTGGATTTTCACCAGAACCTAGAAGTAATTAATGAGTTACATGTGTTCTCCTGATGTTGGCAAAGGATTACTCAGATACAGTAAAAAGGAATACAGGAAAAGGTAAGCTGCTGATGTTAATTACTGATGGCCTCCATGAACAAGAAGATAAGTCATGAAAAGTGATACTATTGGGTTGTGACTGTATCAGAAAAAGGTATAAAAAGGTGTCAAAATCTTAATTCCAGACAACTGCACACATTCACACTACCTGAGGATCACCTCCAGAGATTAAAACCAGCCCAGGGTTAGATTTTCTACTTACACTGAAACTATTCAAATAGAAACCAAGACTCATGTTGCTGGAAGTCTGAGGAGAATGAGGCAAAGTGCACTTTCCAGATTCATCTTCTCATGAGCTCCTAAGGAAACCAAAACTAACTGGCAGAAGATTTGCATTTGGATGAATGTCTGAAATAAGCTTCTCCCCATTTACAAAGAATGATAATGAGACTTTTCAAGTGCAACCTCAACCTCCTACATTTTTAGATTAGTTTAATTGCACTGAGGTCACTGATGTAATTTTTCATTACATCAGTGTTAATTGCAATGTAGGAACTAAGCTTGAAGAACGTGTTGGCTAGTAATTTGTCTATCAAGAAATACAAACAACAGTAATGATAAAGAAACTGCTGGAGGGTCTACTATGATAGAAATGATATCTGGCTTACTTGGCAGGACTGCCTGGATTTGTTGTTGTCTAACAGTATTTGAGTAATATAACGGACAGGGCTGCTTTAAAAACGAAGCAAAACAGTATTTTGTCCATGAAATAATTTTATCCTCAAGCAAACAGGTGCAACTCTCACAAAAGCGCTAGGACTTAATGAATATGTAGGACCTATGTCTCATCTGGCCATGTAGGTTTCTGGTTCTTCATAGGTTTAACAGCCTGAATCATTGGACTCAACGTACATTCCTCTCTTAGCTTGAGCACAGTGCAGAAAAGGAAGCAACTTCACCAAAACAAATTAAATATTAATTTCCTACAAAGCTACAAGTGTAAGGCACAGTTGAATATTTTCCAATTTAGGCTCTTTTAAAAGCCTACAAAGATTTGGATCTCTCTGTGTAGTTGCCAGTCATTTTTGTTGATCAAAAGGTCCATAGGGAGTCTACAACCCAAACTTTCCTGTCAGATGACAAAAAGCTACAGCAAGCTGTCTCCATATCAGGCAATCTGTGTCCAAAATACTTGTTTTATGTTAAAGAAAATTACAAATACATCTAAGTCACTGATTTTTAGCTTAAATTATGCCTTCTCTTTTATGGAAAAAAATAATTTTAAAAAGCCAATTATAAGATTTTTGCTTTAAGTTTATCTCACTAGTAAGTCATGTATGTTAGATTATGATCAATAGCCAAAGGTAAAATCAGTTCTCCTGATGCCTTCTAACTACCAAGCATATTGAAAAAAAAATTGTCTTGCTTGATATTATAGTCCAATAAAAATATGTTTCATAATATTTAACACTAATATTTTATTTTATATTCCCCCAAGCTTCTGTGCAAATATTAACATATAAGTACGTATTGAGTGTCCACATCCAAGTTTTGGCAGGAGTGGCCTCTGTGGGAAGAGGTCATGTGTTGCCCCATTCCAGACACAGCTAGTTTCATCTCTTTAAGCCTGACAGTTCTGCCAATTTTCCACCCAAGTTTTTTCCCTACTAATCAACCCCATATCTCACCAGTTTGGTTATATGTATCCACACCTGATATGCTGTGCATCCACACACATACTTTGGTGTCTAAGCTCTAATTATAGTCATGGTAGAACCACTCAAGTCCCCCATAAAGACTAAAGAGTGAATCGGATAGCTCCAAAGTACATTTATTGGGAGGTCAGCTGGGCAGAGGTTGGACTAGATGGTCACCAGAGGTCCCTTACAACCCCTACCATTCTGTGACACTTTTTCCAGTCTCTGTTGACTGAACAGAGTTGGCAATTCAGTTGCCCACATGCAAGCATCCAGTATCATTTGATGTGACCTCCACCTGCCTGCCCAGGATACTGTGGGTTTCTTGTAGTTCCTGACTCTTATCTGTCAGCCTTACATGGTTATTTGGGATTCTCAAGTGCAGCTCAAATGGCTTTAGGTGCTTGTATTGGACAACTGAATTGTACCATCCATCTCCATCAAATTCAGATGGAATTTAGTCACTCAAATCAGATGTAGATCCCTATAGAGCAGACAGATAAAGTCAGATGTCTTCAATTCAAACTAAATGCCAATCAAGCTTACTCCTCCTGCTGTTTAGAGAAGCCCTGATACATGTCATGTTATTGTGGACCAGGTGTAGACATTGAAAACACATTTCCTGTGGCCTACATTCCCTCACATTGTGCCAGCTGATCTGAAAAGCCAGTGAGAGCTGTGCTTACTCAGTGTATTTCATGTGAGGAAATGAGGAGGAAGCTTATCATCCCCAAACCACTGCAGGTATGCACACATGCATCAGCCCAGTAAGGAATATAAGAATGATGGAATACTGTCAAAGAGAGGGTTGAGCTTCCCAGCCTGAACTCATAGCATTGTGTGATGTAGAACAAACTGAAGATATGAGTTGACCATAAAAGAACAAGCTGTGGCCTAGCAGCAGCACATCTTTTCCTACAAATCTTCTAAATAAGAACAATCCTTACATGATATAATTAAAGAAAATGTTTCTCTGAAGACCAAGAAGTCTTTCTCATCACCTTTGTCTAAAGAAAATCCTTTATCCTCACAAATAAGATATGCAATTACTTTTTCAAAGTAAAACGAAACCCTATTTTGTCCCACTCTCTACTGAACTCCATGCTTTTAATTTTTCATTTCAGAGTGTCTTCAGGAGCTTTGAATGCTGCTGAATACAGATCTAGTGAGACTATAATTCAGTCACTTTTCTCCTCTTGAACATAAGTTATACTTAACAATTTATGTTCTCCAATTCTGATAGTGCCAGACCATGACCTGAGAGCTGTACTACAAATACGTCCTACCAGGCCTGTGATTTCTTTCAGGAATATGGAAAATGCTTTTGATCAAAGAACTCCCAGGTTTTTTTATGGAAATAAAAGCAATTTCATTTTCTGTAACTTCTTTCTCCTTACATATAATTTTCCCTTCATGACCAATATAGTTATTAAAATACAATAGGGGAATAAGCATTCACTTTCTCAGCTACTTCTGACCATCTGAGATGCCCCAGGTTCTCTGCAACATTTAAACACAGCTGGCAGAGGTGACTTGTGATTTTTGGGGGAACAAGAGACTTACATAGCAGAAGTCAGAAACAGTAGGATTCTCTCCTCAGGACAAAAGAATACAAAATGTTTGTTTTTAGGCAAGGAAATCAAACCCTAGCTACCAAGTAGTTAAGTGCTTTTTTGAAGGTACTTGTCTATCAGCATGAAGGCAAGATGTTCACCTCTAGGGCACTATTCATCACAACCTAACGTACAACATCCAAGAGAAGCGAGATGAACTGTCTTTCAGAGGTATGTGCAAAGGAATCTTAGCTTGGCTTGTACCAGCTGCCTGAATTTTAAATACCAAGTGACATGAGATGACACTATAATGACCGTAGGCACCTCCCTAGTGCAAGGCATTTGACACTGTCCTGCATGACATCCTTGTCTCTAAGTTGGAGAGGTATGGACTAGATGGATGGACCACTCGGTGGATAAAGAATTGGCTGGGTGGTCAAGCTCAAAGAGTAGCAGTCAATGGCTCAGTGGCCAAATGTAGACCAATGCTGAGTGGCATCCCTCAGGGGTTAGTATTGGGACCAGCGCTGTTTAACATCTTTGTTGGCAACATGGACAGTGGGATCAAGTGCACCCTCAGCAATTTTGCTGACAACACCCAGCTGTGTGGATCGGTTGACACACTGGAGGGAAGAGATGCCATCCAGGGGGACCTGGACAGGCTTGAGAGGTGGGCCTGTGAAAACCTTGTGAAATTCAACAAGGCCAAGTGCAAGGTCCTGCACCTGGGTCAGGGCAACCCCAAGCACAAATACAGGTTGGGTGGAGAACAGATCAAGAGTAGCACTGAGAAGAAGGACTTGGGGGTACTCGCAGACAAGAAGCTCAATATGAGCTGGCAATGTGCACTGGCAGCCCAGAAGGGCAACCATATACTGGGCTGCATCAAGACAAGCACAGCCAGTAGGTCAAGGGAGGCAATTCTGCTCCTCTACTCCTGTGAGACCCCACCTGCAGTGCTGCATTCTGTTTTGGGGCCCTCAACAAAAGAAAGACATGAACCTACTGGAACAAGTCCAGAGGAGGTCACCAGGATGATCAGGGGGCTGGAACACCTCTCCTACAAGGACAGGCTGAGAGAGTTGAGGCTGTTCAGCCTGGAGAAGAGAAGGCTCCAGGGAGACCTTCTAGTGGCCTTCCAGTACCTGAAGGGGCTCCAGGAAGGCTGGGGAGAGACTTTTTACAAGGGCAAGTAGTGGCAGAATGAGGGATAATGGCTTTAAACTGGAAGAGGGGAGATTTAGATGAGATGCAAGGAAGAAATTCTTTCCTGTGAGGGTGGTGAGACACTGGAACAGGTTGCCCAGAGAAGCTGTGGATGCTCCTCCCTGGAAATGTTGAAGGCTGGGTTGGATGAGGCTTTGAGCAACCTGGCCTGGTGGAAGGTGTCTCTGCTCATTGCAGGGTGGTTGGACTAGATCTTTAAGGTCCCTTCCAACCCAAACTATTCTGTGATTCTATAATTCTATGACACTATCTCTATGAAAAAGATGGGCTGATAAACAGATGCTTATGAGAACTGAGTAAAATATCAAGGCACAGAAATCAGAATATCCATTTCAATACTGGAATTTAGCTATTAATTTCACTGTAGCTTTGAAAGCCAATGTGATATCTTTACTGACACTAATTATCAGAACTTGATGAAATACCTCAGGAATGGTGGCACTGTTTGGACGGTGTCCCTGTGTCAGAAAGAAGTGACCCAGAAAGTGAACAGAAAAACACTGCTGCCTGCATGTGAAGATTTTCAGCAGAGGTTTCCAGTATGAACACTGACCAAGCTCAACCATCTTGCTACTTGATGAGATCTGACAAGCTCACAGCCCAGTATAATACTGCTTCAGGCTATACAGCTGGGACTCCAACCAGCATACTCATTTTCTGCTCCTGGTTTTCTTTGGATCCAGGTTAGGTATATATCTCCAGTTCTAATATTCCTAACTTCCAAGTATTCCTAGCCCATTAAGAGGTATATTTAATACCATTTCTCAAAGCTTTGACCTTTGGGCAATGCAATTTATTATATATGCCGCCACTGGGCACAAGGATGACTCTACGTGTGGTTTTCCACTCAGTAAGCAAGGATTTCCATTCATTCCTCTGTTAAATGAGACCATTAAGAGAAATGTAACTCACTAGTTTATGCCGCTGTCAGCGAGGGAAAATTGCTTTTTAATCTCTGACCCCTCAAAATGAAATTGTACCCTGGAAAGACATTTTGTTAAACAAATGAAATAGAAAAAACAAGACACTATGTGATTTCCTTCTGTCATCTCCAAATTGTCACAGATCAGACTTGTTCAGCTTTCACACACAAAAACTGCCTTTGAAATGCTGAATCCAGACCAGTGTACATAATGTAACGGATATTCCTAAATCCTGACTTGATACTGTACCAGTGCTGGATACCACCAAGGTCAACAATCAGGAAACAACACAGCTATCCACTGATCTTCTCACCAGCCAAAGCAGCTTTGTCAGCAATGCCTCAACACTAAATTTGCTCACAAACTTTCCATCATATCCTTTCCTTCTCCTCCACTCTTGCCCTTTCCGTTGTCTCCCTGAGAGAAGAGTGATTTGTGCTTTAAATAAAAAAAAAAAAGGAGCTCAAACCAGATTTTTTTTTTTTTTCTTCTGAAAATCCTACTGGCTGTGGTTTATAATGAAAGAAAATGATTAAGCTACCACCTGGCTGAGTCAGCTCTTTCTTTTTGATGGCACAAATGAAGAGATGTTTAGCTGTGATTACAAATAGCCTGAAAGATTTTTACCCTCACATGCAACAGCATCCAACTGCAGATGACATCCAAAAGCTCTAAACAAATCTTTTCCCAATAAATATTTGATCACACAGATCCATTATTCACAGGAAAGAAAAGATAGGCTTAAATAAATGTTATGGCTCAAACCTCACTGAGGTTAAGTTGCTGCATTCATGCAACTCATTTATCACTTGGACTGCTGCTGACTTGAACACCATTTCCTATGGTAAGCAGCTGTTTTGTAAATGGTCTGCATTAAAATACAGTAAAAAAAACCCCAAACAAACCCAAACTACACACACACAAATGGAAGTTACTTCAAAGTAAAACACTCTTAAATCTGAAAACTCAACCTGTCTTTCCTAAGGAGCCAGTGGAGCAAGGAAAAAAGAAACCACAAGTTTTATCCCAGCCAACTACTGCTTATTTTTTGAGGGAAGGTAAAGGGTGAAACAATTTAATTCTTCAAAGCACTGCCCCAGACAGCCTCACCTGCTGGCCACAGCACACTGCCAAGACAAAAGGAGCCTGAAAGTAGGAGTAGGCATGCAGCAAGGAAGTAACTTCAAGGCTCTGTGATGGTACAGACCATGTTGGGGAACATCTGACAGGCAATACAGGTGGTTTGGAGCAATCTAGGACAAGCAAATTAGTGGGATCTTTATAAAGGAATGGACTGTTTGAAGCAGTAGTGTTGCTGGAAGCCATGTACCAACAGGGGATGACTGAAAAATTGGAACTGAGAACAAAAATGAAAAGATACAGCTTAATGGGAGAGGGATGAGGTGGAAGAAGAACAAGTGCTATGGAGGAGAAATTGCTTTGAAGCTGAAGAAAGCAGAGGTTTCTGAACTGAGCTGGTGTGAGTGTGTTGCTGCAGACTGAGAAGCAGAAAGCAAAAAGGGACTGCAAATTGGTTGTTTTTTTTGAGAGATTCAGCCAATTTGGGGAGATCTTTTATTAACTGAAGATCACGGCATGGGATTGTGAGGACTCTGGATGGCGGCAAAGTTTCCTTCTGCTGCTGAAGAGGGGGATTAAGGCTCAGTCATGTAATTACACAGTCACTTCAGTAATGGCTTTTGCTTGGAGTCCTTACAGAACTCTAAGTTCCTATTGCAGCTTTAATTCAGCTCCCATCACTTTCACAGGCAGAAACCGCCAGAAGAAAGAACAGCTTCATAATCCCCCAAATAAAACTTCCAAGTGCTAATTACCCAAAGAAGCAGCAAACTCAACCATGCTCACACCACCGACAGACACAGCGAAGCAACAGCATTATGAGGTGTATAGTTATGTAGTCAGCAGCAGATTGTTGTTTCATCTTGGTCCCAAATATGCCTTAGAAGCATCTAGCTTCTTCTTGTCCCAAGACATTAAGTAGCTACAAAGCTGTGTTTGCATCAAGATATTCTAAGTATTGTGGTGCTAATTTGCTTTACACCATAGTTTTCAAACTATTAGCTTTAAAATGATTTAGCAGCAGTTTAAGTCAGGGTCTTAGGGCATACGCACAGGGAAGAGGAGAAGACATTCTTCATGATTACAGTATTTATAAGTAGCAAGTGTTTTAAGAGGCTAGTATGCCAGGAAATTTCAAAGACTCTGAGAAGGTAATTTTGGAAACTCAAATTTTCTTTTGTTTTTAAAATACCAATGAGTTATTTATGCAAAAGTTGAAGCCAGTCCTTTTTTGGTGGTCCGCAGGCAATAAGATCTCTCTGCAAATGTCACAGATTTATGAGGGGTTTTTTTTGCTTAAAGCTCCAGCCTTCAAAGTGCCCCTCTGTGTTTCCCTGAAAGCCAGACCCAGGAATTGCTTCTTTACAGGAAAAAAACTCATTGTTCTTAGACTATGCAAGTGGGTCACTGAACTGTTGCTTGCCTTTGCGATGCCAGTGAATCCAAATTAGCTTGACTTCCACAGAGGATATAGGGAAGGAAAGCAACCAGCATTAATCAGAGCAACACAAGCAGCTCTTCCAAAACAAATTAGCTTCAACAGTCAGCACACAGAGTCCTTCAGTCACTGCGGCCAAGCTGAACTTAGGCCAAACTTCGCATCAAAAAGAGTAACTGGTTTAATATGTATCCGCGGAGTCTGCGTTTGTTTCTTTTTCTTCCTCTCAATCCATCTGCAGGAAGCTATGAACAAACTGAGCAAAGTAAAACTGCTCATCTCATCGCAGCCAGCCCCTCTGTTTGATGTTGATCCCACCTAAGCTTGTCTCAAAGACAGGTACTGAGACCATAGGTATCTAGATCCCTCCTTTTTTCCAATAGAGGGATAGGTGATATGCATGGGATTCATTTTCCCTTGAAATGTTGGCATGTAATTGCTATCATCTGGACTTTATAGACAAAGGGTGGAACAGATGTCTCCAGAGTGTCATTCATCAGACCTATGTTAGACATCTCTTGTAAGATGAGACAAGATGTGCAGAGGAAGCAATTCTTCCTCCTGGTCAGTGTGAAGGGAGTCCAGGCATCTAACTCAGACATACGTGACTTCTCCACCCATGTTTGGTTCAATAAATCCCTATTTTTCCAGAAAGCCATTTGACCCATGTTAAAATTGGTGTTTTAAGATAGATGAGATGATAAATCACTTTCTCTAGAGGCATGGACAATAACATTTCAGGGGACAAGTCTAGGCCACTGGTATTAAATGGCAAGGGTCATCATCTCTGCTTTAGGTCCAAGAGATATGAGACACCTCACAGAAGGAAAGGCACTGAAGCAAGTCTACTGAAGGAGATTACTTCTGGCTTCTCTCTGTCAGACTCTTTTGCTCTCAGTTGTTTTTTAAACTCTATTTGTGCAGTGAAAAGTAGGATAACAAAGTAAAATTGTTAAGTTTCTGCAACCAAGAGGGATTTCATATGGCAACAGGCCTCTGTTCCTTTATTCCTGGTATCAACATCCAACATTAATGTTTTCATTTGCATTTTGACCCTGGGTGTATGTACAGATCATGCAGTGGCCCAGCTTAACTGTTACCTGCAGTAAAAATAAGTTTAAGCACAATGGCAATGGTTATAATTTATAATGAGGGAAAAAATATGCTAATAAGAAAAAGAAAAAAAAAGTATTTCTTCCAAAGCTCTGACAGTTTCCACTAAACCTTTTATGCCTCTGCGATGTAATACCTTTTTTGCTCCTGATTAATTACAAGTTCATCTACCACATCCTCTGTTGCCACACAGATACAGTGAGTATCTATCAACTAACACAAATAAACAGTGTTGAAATCAGAACATATACAATGATTTACAATAGCAGAGAAAAAAAAATATGGAAAATAGTAAGATAAACTTTTTCTACATCATGGATAGGCATGATGGCTATTGCTATTTTTCTATATAGTCCATAGAGTCTCTATAATATCTGATCACCAAGACTCCTTAGCAAATTTACTTAGTGAAGAAAGGAAGTGTTACTATCAGGGGGTAAAGTCTACAGCTGAGAAGGAGGACTACAGACAATAATGTGGCTGCCAATTATCATACCCAGCATGGACTCAGGGACTTCCTGTGGCCTTTAAGATCAAGAACATAATGAGAAAATGAGAACATCTACTTTCCTGAATTGTCTGATCCTGTCTTTTATAACAACAGTGCCCAACCCTTTTGCTGAGACAAGCTGCCTCATGTTGGATGGAGACAGACAAGGGCTGCAACTTGGCATCTCATCTCTGTATGGTGACCAGAAAAGAGTTACTTACACCTACCCCATTTTGCAGCCTGTGTGTACACGTTCATTGAAAAGAGGGAAGATGTGCAGGCCCATGGGGTAGGAGATGGCAGGAAAAAGAAAGGAGGGAAGCAGAACCATTTGCACAGCTGCCTACTACTTCCTTCTCTGGGCTGAGAGCAGGGGCTGTGGGATACACTGAGCCACCCAGCAGCCATATCCAGCCTGAAAGTTGGCCACCACTAACTTACCATATATTCCCCTTACATGTTCTCTATTACTGTCTTACAATTTTGTGGGGTTGTGTTGTTGTTTGGTTTGGTTTTTGTGTACATGGGTGAATAGTTTACATGAGGGACACGAGAATTCACACAAAGTAATCAAACACTACTGTTAGTACACACATCTCAAGATGAAGGAGCACCTTTCAAAATTTAAAATGCAGACAAAGGAGCTCAGCAGAAAAACATTTACATTTGTTTAAACATTTTTATCATTGCAGGGAACTTAAGGACCTTATTTTGTACTAGTTAAAGAAAAGCTATTTATTGATGCTTTGTTATGTTTATGTACAGGTTGGGACTGGTGCTCCAAGTTGTATTGCTGTAGTGAGTGCATGTCATGATGTGAAAACATTATGCTAAATAAACAGTTACTTAATCTTTATTCCTGGCAGAAATCCATTCATTAAGGTCTGCAGTAGGCCTTAAACTTGAATGTTTCAGCAATGTTTGCATTTCTGATTTCTCAATTTATCTATACATTTGTTGGTATAAGAGTACTACCTATGCACATATATTCATATACATATAAACAGGGATAAGTAACAAATGTATGTAAGCCAGTCTGCATTTACAGGACAATCACACTATACTAGAGGTTGTAGGCAACAGCCAAAGACATTAATGAATTGGCAGTTTAACAAAAGAAGGAAAACTACTTAGTAAGGTTTAAAAAACAGTCTATGCTTTTAATCTCTGAGCAGCACAGAAGAGTGCAGAGAGAATTTAAAGTGTGTAAAACTAAGGCAGCTCTCTTGAAAACAGTTGACTCACAAACCATCTGGCTGATCCTCCACCCAAATCCATCTTAAATATTTCTAAAGCAGTCTAAATCATACACACAACCTGGAAGGATGACCTATATCCCAACTGCATCATCCATACATATGCAACTGGCACCAACATCACTTCCTACAAAAACTGAGGGCTGCGTGCCCAGGATTCTTCTTGTCACATTAGGAGGACAATGTCTTTTTGGATGTAAGGTGAGCAGATATCATGGCAAAGAACAGAGGAGGTGTCATATGCCATTTGACAAACCCCAGGCAGCAGGCCAGCAATCGAAGTCACAAAAATTTCACCTCATTTTCTGTCCATATCTCAGGGAAACTCATGAAAGAAGTGACAGAGAGCAAGCTGAGGTTGCACACATTTGTCTAGTGATCCTCATCCAGTAGTGTACAGGATAGCTACCTGACCTCTCCATGAGATCTGGACTGCACATTTTCTTTGGCAGGAGAACTTTTCTAAGCCATATTTTTCTATACAGGCTTGTTTCAAGGGCTAGAGAGTCTTTGACATGTTTTCCCATAAATACCAGTCAGTACACATTCATGCCCTTAGCAGAGGTTGACATACTAAAACTGGCTATACCTTCATCTTGATCAACATATTTGAGGAATAAAGGACCTTCTAACTGGGCAGGCTATTTCAGCAGCTCTTGCTGGCTGAACGAAAAGCTCCTTTACACTGTGCTGCATTCATTTTCTGCCTGGCTACTCTTCGACCTTCTTAGTCAAAATTGTCATTAACTCATTTGCAGCTTTGCGATCAGCTTTACTGTCAAAATACTAAATTCATTCTTCTCTCATTTTAGACTTGATGCAGTAAAATCACAACAGGCTATTTTCAAGGAAAATGTAGTTTTAAATGCAAGGTGACACACATTATCTTGAACATATATGCTTTTAAAATGAAAATGTAATGAAGACCACACAGTTTCTGCAGTACCGAAGTTCTACAGGAGTTGTTCTAATCACCCATAATTCTAAAGTATGTTTGACCAGAAAAAACAGCTGTAGATAATTTAAAAATCATATTACTTCTTTTCCGTGGAGTAAAATGTCTGTACCTCTTACTCCTTTGAGTAAGGATTAACTGTGTCCAAGGAGGCACTATGTACTTGCATGGACCCCAGCTACATTTTGTCATAACAAGACTCCAGATACAGGAAACTCACCTCAGACTTCAAACTCTTTTATGATTGAGGAAAAAGGGAAACTAACAGCTTTTGTTATTTCAATCCAATGCAAGCCATAACAATTTTTTCTTCATTTGCTTTCCCTTACCCCCTCCCTTTTATCCCTAGAAACTACTAATTATAACCATTGAACAGTTATTTTTGGTCAAGCAATTTTCAGAAAGATTAATGTTTGTATGTGTGTGTGCCCGTTATTCTTGCTCCAATGGAAAAAAAAAACCAAAAAAAACCCCAAAACCCCTACTCTCAAAGTGCCTTTTAAAAGTGCTGAACACCATTCCCAAAGCCACTATTCACCAACTACATTATGTCTTTTGAGAACTCAGTTGTTTTTGAAAAGCACTGTTGCCTGATTAGAGGAAAACACACCCATAAGAAGCATATATACACTTAAATGATGCACATTTTACGATGGCTTTCCAAGAACAACAGTAGCTAATTGTTGAGTTTCCTACTGGGAAATGTCTCTTTAATATGCAGATCTCTTAATGACTACTCTAATGCAAATTGTCAATGCTACAGTAATTTAATCATATATGTAAGAAAAAAAAAAAGCTCTTACTTAGAGTATGCTTTATCATCTTTCCAGGTAGCACAAATCCAACTCAGCCCATGTGCTTCACAGCCGACAAGTGTTCTTTTTATTTTAAATACTATTACTGAATGTATCCCTAGGTTTTTTTTAGTCCCACTTACTTGGTGCTGACTGGCTTTTGCCAACTGCTCATTGGCTGACTCTACATTTGAAGATGCAGTCTCGATGTTGGCTTCAATACTGTCTGCAAATTAAGATAATAGAAGATAATTACAGGGTAAAAACCTGCAACAAAGACTTTACACCAACAGAAATTCAGCAATTTACTCATAGACATAAAGAGATGAGCAGTCTCTTGTCTGCAAGCTGTAGTACTACAGGGAAATAGGAACACCATCCATTTTGATGAATACTTAACCCATCAGTTAACTTGGCAACTACAAGCTCCAGCCCAATTTCTAGCGCTGTATATATGAGCCTCTCTGCATGTGGAAACAATAAGGCACAAAGCAGAGAAATCAGAAGAGTTAATATGTCATTAACATATCCAGGATGCATTAGCCAGAATAATTTGTCCCTCATCCAAGGTAACATTCTTAGTTGCTTATTTGTTGACAAATATTTACTTCTGTAGTTAAGTATGACTACATAGTGCATAGTTAACCATATTAATTTTGCCCCCCAAAAAATTTTCTACTTTCTGTGGAAATCCATAAGGTCTAGCCACTGGGACAACACCAGTTTGCACCATTTGAAATTCAGACCTTGACCACTCAGAGCTCCAACATGTTATAGCTTTTGTACAGCCAAGCTGTGACACATGTTAGGATGGGCAGAAGAGGAAAAAAATAATTTAAAAAACTGAATGAAAACTAAGAACATCCTGCTGAGACATCTGTTAATTTTAGAAGCATAAAGCCTGACCATGGTTTTAGGTCACAAAATACAACTGTATGTAGAAAAGCTCCTCCATGTATTAAGCTTCTTTGTGGTGGGATTTGGAAGGGATGGGGAGATTTGGGAAATTTGGAAGGGGTGGAGGGAGTGTGTTGAACACCTTGACAACCACCTAATCAAAGCACTAGAACTTGCTCATGTATTTGATGTTTCCCAGGATCTTAGTGTAGACACCCTTCACTACTCAATGCCTTTTAAAGGCTGATTGTCCTCAGAAAAGTAATCATTTAGACATAGAAGAGCTACAGAGGAGAAATTTATGAAAGATATCCTACTAAAAAAAGTGTAATATCACTGTGCTCCTCTTAAGGTAGAGGGAAATCACAGTAGGAGCTTAATTTAGCTTCCTTAAATGGCACTCCAAAGGATGCTAGCACTTTCCACTACCTGCAGGGGGGCCTAAGGAGATTTGCCTTCATTAGATAAAATTAAACACTGAATATCTCCTTAGCATTGCATGGAATGGGTTAATCATATGTTCTGTACTGTGCTTTGCAAACACCATCTATGTTTTTCCCAGCACAGTCTTTCACAAGTAGGATGGACGTGTGCTACGTGTCTTGTATCAGTTGATGTGATATTGCAGGAGGAGGTTGGACCCTGGTGGCACTGTTTCTGCTCATTTGCTCTCCTAACAAGGGAATAACAGCCTTGGAATAAGCAAACCTCCCATTAAAAAAAAAAAAAAAATGTAGCAACTTGTAATCCTGAGACACAGGGGAAAAACTAAAACAAACAAAAAAACCACCAAGCCAGCTCTAAAGCTCTATAAAAATGAGACATAAATATGTAACACAATTTAACTAGATATATCTGCTGATTAACACAGGGAAGCAAGGGAAAGAAAGAGAATTTGGGTCAAATCACAGGGAAGTAAGTAATAAATTAATGATGTTATTAAGTCAATGATGGATGTGTCACTCACAGCTATTTCAGTGTATTTTTGCTGAATGCTAGTGATGGTTCACAGCTTCAGGTTGCTCACTTTTAGGCTCCTGGCCAAGGTACCTGCCTTGGGGATGGAGAGGTAAGTATTTCATGAGGGGTGGTAGGATACTACACAGACAGAAAAAACCTGCTGGAAGGGTGTGCCTTTTCCTTTCTCCTTTGGCTTTGGTATGAAGGGACAGTGACTGTTCCCATACAGGTGAAATAACCCAGCACAGGGTCTGAGATTTTTCCAAAGAGCTTGAATCCCAAAACAATTTTCTATCTTCAGTCTGCAATGACAAATTTATGGTACAGTTTGAAAACTAACAAAAACCTTAAGGCAATGTGATTGCCATTTTATTAAACAGAGGGACAAGGCTGCACTGAAATAGATGATGGTTGCAAACAAACACACCAAAGAATTAGGAACAGATTTGTAATTTTCCAGCTAAATTACACCCTTTCAATAGGAGTCATGAAGACAACAGAGCTAACCAGCTTTTTCATATAATTTGATGATTTTATGAGACACTTGTCACACAGAGACAGAAAGCATGATGATCCCAAGAGGTGTCCTTCAACCCCATCTATTTACCTATCTTCTGAGATAAAGCCCTGCTAATGAGCAACAGGAGTCTTATATGTGAAATTACTGGAGTGACAGTGGCTGGAGTGAGGTTTTTGTTGTAATGTATGAAGGAATCACTCACATAACCTGAGTCTTTATAACAACAACAATGGACTGGTTTCATAAGGCAGCATTTTCAGTAAAAGCTCTTGAAAGACATGAAAGTGAGCTTGTGAATGAGAATTTTAAAATGCTCCCACTTGGCAGTAACCAAAATGAGCCCCTTCAGGTTTCATAGTATGCTTTTATTTTCAGCGCTTTAATAAGCTTAACCCTCTCTTATCACTATAACTTCTGACTAAAAATAATCAATACAACATACTGAGAAGCACCAAAAAAACAACAAAAAAGGAACATTGTGGTAAAGTATAAAGGTTTATTTCATATCTAAAAGCCAAATTTTGGGTGAAATTGCTTTCAGCATAAAAAATAATTTAGCCAGTTCTAATTGTCATGTACTTGGAGATTTTTAGGTGAATCTCATTCCACAAAGAAAAGACCCTCAGGCTCTCTATAGGCACAGCTGTGGATGTTAAAGGGTAGGAAAACTATGGCAGCTCTTCCAGGGTGAAGTTTAAAATGCCTTAGAGTTGGTCATTTACAAATATCAGGTTATAAATTCTGCACACAGGATGGTTTATAACATAATCTTGCCCATATGCTAAACTAAGGCTAAATGGGTCACATTGGCTTAAACTGGTGCAATGAAAAACAATTTGTAGCTCCATGAGTTATCAGCAGCCATGGTTATTGCTCCCAACAAAAGGCAGATAGCACCTAGCTTTCTATTTGATTCTAACACTGCTCTAATTCTTCCACATGGTAACACACCATAAAAATCACAGAATTGTAGTGGTTGAAAAAGACCTTTAAGATCATCAAATCCATCTATAAACCCAACACTACCAATACCACCTCTAAACCATGTCCCTAAGCACCTCTTCTACCCGTCTTTTAAATACCACTGGGGAAGGTGACTCCACCACCATGACCCTCAGAGATAAGGACTGAGGCAGTGAACAACCACTCACCCTAATTTTCCAGGCAGGCCTAGAAAGACTATTTAAATGATTCTAAAATTTCATAACCAGCTCTTCCTGTTGGTTTTCTTTGGCCAATAGCCCAAAGCCATAGTCTGTATGAATAAAAGTGACTATAAGGCAATGGCCGAATACCAGCATAAATTTACAAAACTTAGCTCCTGAATGATTTATACTGTCCTTGAAATGCATCTTGGAAATGTCAAATATCTGCTACATATGTATGTGCTGAAAAATGGTATCACCCTGCCAGAGGTTTACCATGCCTGCCAGGATACATCTTCCAGGGATTTAAAATTCAAACATTGTCCTACATATATCTATTGGAAAATAGCACATGCTATCAGAGAATAAGGTACTTCATATCATCTTCTCTGTGCTAAATGGCAGAGTGCAGAAATATTACCAATTCAGTGGATGCAAAGCAATTCTTTCTTACAGAGAGAAGTGATCTCAAATTACTGATGTTTACCACAGGAGAAGAATCAGCACATGAAGAGTTTCCCTTGCCTTAGTGTACACTTTCAGCTATCTGAAATATCCATAGTTCCCATATGATGCTCTCATATGGCTTTGGGAAAGCCAAGGCTCTATTTTTAATCCCACAAAATTTGCATATGGGAGGATATTATATCATGGCAATAGACCTAATTAATTTTTTTTTTCATTTCCTTCTTTTTCTGACAAAAAAAAGATATTTCAACAAGACATTTTTTTGTGCAGAAATTTATAGGTAAATCAGATTCTTTTCTCTCCAAAATAATCTCTGAAAGTAATTTAAAGAGAAAGGTAGCACTATAACTAACTTTGACTGGAAATTTCCAGCTACTCATCTGTAGCATGCTATTTCTTTTTCCTTGTGATGTAGATTCAACACTTTTTTTTTTTTTATTCTATAAGACATCCAAGTTAAAGAAAATATTACTTCACACTGCAATATGTTTCTTTAAAATTACAAAAAAAAAAAATCATAATAATTATACTTGTTTCTCCAAATACAGCTAATGAATTGACACAGCTTGGATAAATATCTTAATTTAACTTGTATGCAGCATTTTTCAGAAGCCCACTTTTGTCTAGAATTAACACACCACTCACCTTCCATCACACAGCTGATTGTGTAAACTATCGAGTCCACTGATTAAAGAAGCATCAATCTGAGTTTGACACCGGAATAAATGAGGATGGTGGGGGTTTTGATTCATAGAAATAAATATATTTTATTTCTGCTTGCTGTCTTGGAAAGATGACATATTTTACCTACAAAGTCAAGCCACTGATATTTACAACTTGTTTGACCTCTTTTCTTCTACATGGCTCATTTGATTTACTTAACCTACTCAAGCCACGGCCTCTCAAACACAGTCTGTCTGTGGCAGCGTATAACACCTCCCAGCAGAAATAAAGCAGCCACCTGGGCAGCTTCTGTGTCTATGACATTTACTGCTCAATTGCAGCATTACTAGAAATTGAAAGCATGGCAGTTTCAACTTCCTAAAAATGACTTTGAATAAATTGGTGTGAGAAAGATCCTACTAGTGGCAATAAACCTCATAAAAGGAAAAGCCTTGTTTCCTATACAAAATTAGCTGGCTCATTAACTGCAAGTATACCAGCCCCATCACATTATGAGGGTCAAACACAAGACAGCAGACAAATCTTTAGGTGTTACTAAATTTGCAAGTGTAGAGTCACCCTTTATTCTTTTCCTTATCAACCAACTTGTACTGTCTTACCAGCACTGTTGACACTAGAGCTAAGTGTAAAAGTCCACATACAAGGGAAGACACAAAAACTCACACTCAAAGAGAGCAGAAATAGGAAAGAAGCACAAAAGCTCATGCTTTTTTTTTTTTTTTTTTTTTTTTTTGTACTGCCTATTAACTCGAATAAGATGAGTTGGTCAGAGATCACTGTAGCCTACACCTGACTCCAACAATTCAGTTGTAGCAACAGTCATCAACTTGTGCCTAACATGAAACTGAGCATCTTTCTTACAGAATTTTCAGTGCTGTCCAAAGCCAAGGAAGTGTGAAAAGTGATAATGGAGGCCACCACTGCTGCAGTCCAGATAAACAGGAAGAGCAAGGCCAGTGGTATACAAAACACTGGTCTTAAAAGTAACCTACAAGGCAACTAAGGGTAGTAATACTGTGTAATTTCAGAAGCTGGGGTGGTTTACAACAAAGGTTCATTAGACTTAGGTAATTAAACAACAAATTGATTGATATACCTAGGATGCACAAATATATTGGAAATTTCTTAGGAAGTGGAAGAGATTTAGAAATACCAAAGTGTATCCTTCCTGCATGGGTTCTGCTCTGTACTGACATGTAACTATGGCTCAACAAGTGTCTGAAAGCAAGAGAGTCAAGAGATTTCTCAATTCATCAGGAACCAACAAGAACATAAACCTACTCATTCACATAATAGCCTCCTCTGAGATCACTTAGGAAACTTAACCAAATGAGAGATTTTGCAGACCACATTCAACTGAACGTAGATATTAAAGTTGTTACATTCAGGTATTAAGGGACTATTTTCCAGATGTGTTCATTTTCTGCAGATGTCCCAGCTGACACATAACTCAGGAGAGTTTAGTTAAGGCTCTAGTGGAATGACTTCCCAGATTGGTTTGCATTAGCGCATCTGATAACAGACTCTTGGCTATGCCATTCAAGCAGTCAGATTGGAGAGGAACATGTGTGGAAGAGTGCTGATGGGACAGTATCTACATATTAAATCAGCCTTCAGGTCAGAAAGGCAAAAACAGTAGAATAGGTAACAAAGCTGAGCTGATTTCACAGGCAGAATATACCCAACAAAGCAATTTCAAACCAAAAAAACTTCCCCATATCCAAAAGCTTCTAAAATAAGCAGTATTTTTGCATTCTTGCAAATATATTTTAATTTGAAAGAGGTTTATTATTATTATCAGACAATAAGAGACAATGTGCTATGTCAGTGAACACCAGCATTACTTGAGGATTGAATATATTGACACCATCAGGAAGCTCTTCTGAGACTGAAGGAAAGCACCAGCTGTCACGTTTATATTTATCTTGGCATCTGTGGGCTCTAGCCTGACAGATAGCATGTAGTTATGTTTGTAAAGTGAGGGAATATCCACTTTAGATCACATTATGAAGTTTCTTCACCCTATTAATTTCAAATATAAAGCATCCAGACATCAAGAGCAAAGTGAAAGGTTAGTAGCACCATGATCTAAGCCTGGATAAGTAATGAAAGAAAAAGAAAGTCTGAGGAATTCTTTTGCTTGAAGCAGTAGGGTCTTGTTTCAGCCAGTGGGATTTGTTACATAAAGATAGATTTGCAGACAAAGAGACAGACAACTGGTAAATTAGTTCCTGTGTCTTTATTGTTGTAATCCTAAAATAGATGTTGGTATGGGATCTTGGAATCTTTTCCCATTTTAGGGAACTGAGGAGGTTATAGATACACTGGCAGAAAGTTGGTTCCAACACCATGCAACACAGGTAGGAACATGGCTCTTTTAAAAGTGTAAAATGTTTTCAGAACATAGGTCTTTCCTTGTGGCTTTGAGAAGTGTGATGGAGCTGCAAACAGTGACAGAAGTGGTGATAGTTGAATTAGAGACATTTAGATAAGAGATGTAGGTCTTGCATGTTATTTTGGCCTAACTAGTAAGGTGACATACACAGGTAGAATGGCAAAAAAACAGCTCTTCCAAAACAAAAACAGAACAGCATTTTCTTTTGCCATGGGCAAAAAGAAAAGCAACAACTGTATTATTCAAGTCATCTTTATTCTCTGTTACAAGACAAAGAGAGGCCTATAGAGGTGGTCAAATATGCACTTGCCTTCACCAGATACTAATACAAGTGCTGGCAACTGTGTTTTTGACATTTTCTTCAGAGGAACAAGGAACTGAAGGATTCTCTTCTCTCTAACACCAGTGATAAAATTGACTTAATACAGCTATGTCTGTTTATCCCAGAACAGCCAATGAAAGAACAAGCTTGCACATGCAAAATAGTGATATTCAGTATGAAATACTGGGAATGTTTCAAGCTGTTGAGGCACTTGTAGTTCAGTTAAGTGGTCATCTATGACCATGGAAAGGAAGGATTGTTGCTCCAGCAGTCACTCCCAACATAATTTACTTATCACAGTGCCAAGTCTTTAAACCTTGCCTTGCATACTCTGGCTGAAGAACCCTGTTATTACCCTAGAGTAAAGTTTAGCAGTGGAGATAGCCCTCTTTTAACCACCTTGAGATCTTGCTATTTGTACATCAGATCTCCGAAGTTATCATTAATGCACTCCAGAACCTCCTGGAGTATTTATGTCCTGCTGTGTTGTTCCTCCAACAAATATTGTGGTGGCTGAAGTCCCCCATGAGAGCCTGAAACATGAGGCTGTTCCTATCTGTCTGCAAAGAGTCTCATCCACTTTCCCTGTCCTCTTTTGAACCCTAACCCATAAACTCGACATCAGTTCATCAACCATCCCCAGGCAGAGCTCCACGCACTCCAGCTGCTCTCTTACATAAAGGGCAATTCCTCCTCATCATCATATTCCTAGCTTGTTCCTCCTAAATAGCTCGTATCCTTCCAGTGCAACACTCCAGTCGTAGGAGCCATCCCACCATGTCTTCATGATTTCAACAAAATCATAGCCCCACAACTTCATACAGCTCTCCAGCTCTTAATGTTAATCCCTTATACTATGGGCATGAGCATCCAGGCACTTCAGAGATGCATCCCAGCATGTTGAGTTCCTGGATCAGGTTTGGGATATCTGTTCACAGTGGTGCCTTGTAAGCATCTTGCTGCCTACCTGCAAGTGTTACATGTGACCCTGCCCAGGGCCCATTGTGATGACTTTGTGAATCTTTCACACCACACCATGCCCTTTATTCAGCAGTCCTGTCCATTGTTCTCTTACAGTACTACTGGTCACATTGTCCCTCCACCATCATTCCTAGTTTAAAGCCCTCCTTATGAGGTCAACCATCCTATTGTCAAAAATATCACAGAATCATGCCATAGAATGGTTTGGGCTGGAAGGGACCTTAAAGATCATCTAGCTCCAACCCCCCTGCCATGAGCAGGGACACCTTTCCACTAGAAATAGTTTTGCCCTGCCTAACGATGTGGATCCCATCTCTCCCAAGCATATGTAAACAGAAAACCATGTGGCCACCACCAACTCCTCAGCCAGTTATTGATTTATCCTGTTAGTACCCTCCTCCTTGCACCCTTCCCCCTCACCAGCATCCTACATGATGAAGCTGCATCGGGATGCTGCTGCCAAGAGCTCCTGTAAGATTATGTTGAAAACTTTCTGTTGATTCAAAGGTAACCTAGGTCACTTGCTTGTTTTGGCTTCAAGGGCTTGAACTCACTGATACAGTAATGCTTAGTTAAATATTCATATCAAAGAGATGCCATAACTATGAACACAGGCATGGAGTTTATTTGCAGAATAAATAAATTTAAAAAAATTAGATATATGCTGCCCTGAGTCTGCATTTTCCCTCATCTATTTCCTCTTTACATGACAGAAATGCTCTCTACCCTACAGAGAGTTATAGATGTCTTCATTAAGGAACTGCCCCACATGCTAGCAAAACTACTTTTAGCTTTTTGTGAGAAGTACAGGTTATTCTGCCTGTGCCACACATAGACCAGCCAAGCTCTTCCTATTAATTGTCTCCAGCTCAGGTGAACCAGAGAGTAGTTTGCTCTACAACCCTGAGAACATTTTGCTGACTGGTGAACCCCATGTTTTCTAATTAAGCTTTCATTCCATGAATGTAAGCATGAATAAAACTTGTTTTCTAAATAAAAAAACAAGTGCCAAGAGAAATATGTCTTATCATCATTGCTTTTGAATTTCCACTGTGGGGGTTTCAACTCCCTTTGCCTCCTGATTTTTAATCTTACTTGCTTCTGTACATTTTGAATGTCAAAAGGCAAACAGTGGGACCTTTCAGCAATTGTTTGGGAAGATACTTTGACTGGCTGCAAGGCTGAAAAATACTCCTAAAAAAATAGTAAATATTAAAAATCTTCTGCTGTGAATGAGGAAGAAGAAAGAATGTGACAGAAAATAATAATAATATAAAACCCCAAAAAACCCTTATGCTGGCTCAAAGACAAATCTAACTGTTTTTCACAGGCAAGTTAATACCAAGGTCACTTCTGTGCATAGGCAACATCTTAAAATAATAAATATTGCCATAAGAAAAGGAGTTACAAGGACCTTGAAACTAGTTTATGCATGTTGTCATATCCCTTGAGGAATTAACAATTGATGTACTTTTAGGAGACGAATCAGGCTCTCAAGTTATCCGTGTAAAAAAAAAAAAAAAAAAGAGCTTCCAAAAAAGCAAAAATTAAAATAATTTAAAAAAAAGTTGGGTTTAGATATCATCCTGATCTTTATCTGTGCCTGTGAATCTAAGTGGTGTTTCTCAGTGTGATGCAGCTATCTCATTTCAGTGAGAAAGGAGACACCTTATGCTCATGGAAACTTGCAAAGGTATGAGCTTGGCAAAGAAATCTGGAGTGATTAATAAACAGCAGAGAAGTGTTTCTTCTTTTATGATCTACTTATGGCTGTCTTAGGATTTGATCCAGCTCCCAGGAGCTCCAATGAGAACTCCAGCTAAACAGGTTAGAAATATCTCCACAAATATTGCTTTTCTGGAGTTTAGGTCCCTCAACATAATTTTAGGAGTACGAGCTCTCAAATTTGGAAGTAGACAGTTGTTTCTGAAGCACTGCACAGTAGTATCATACATACACAAAATGAGAGATAGAAATAAATGTCTGTTCTTAGCTTCAGAAGACAGCAGTATTAGCTTCAGAAGACAGAAGACAAAGACAAGGGTCAGAGGAAATTTAAAAAGGAGCTGATCTAGTCTGTTTTATCCATCTATTCACAAAATGTGGTGGCTGTCAGTGATGGGCTACTCTTTAAGATAAAAACAGGGGCTAATCTCATCTCTTTTTCCAAGTTTTCTCCACCTTGCTCCTACCTTACTGGTAGCTGGAGAGCAAAGAGTAGGTCAGCTAATTGGCAGAAGCTTCTGACTATGAAGTTAGGCTACTGTAAATTTAATCAGACACACCCTCCAATGTAGAATAAAATTCCACTTAGGAGAAGCAAGCTGCTTAATTTTCTCCACCATCATCAATAATCATAATAGTTGCTACTACTATCGTTGGGGGTTTTTTTGTTTGTTTTGGATTTTTTTGTGATTTTTTTTGTTGCTGTTTTTTGGTTGGTTGGGGTTTTTTTTTTTTAGTTACAGTTCCAGGTAGAAAGGAAATGGATCCTTTTCAAGCTAGTGTTATATAATTTCTCCAGCTTCCTTTTTACTGTTAAAAGGGAATGGATTAATTTCACTGCAAATTCTATTTTATGCTAAATATACCAGGTAACTATCCTTAATATGAGAATCCTATTGCACAGGGCAGCTTATCAGATCAAAAAACATCACTGGATGTACAAAATGCCCAAAACACAGGAAAAAACGAACACAGCATCAAAGCTGCTCGTGGGGGAACATATAACATCATGTTTGAATGGTGAAGGAGGGTAATAAAGTCCATACTTTAATGGTGATACCTACCTATTGTATCTCCTTGTTCATGCACCATGGAGGCCAAGTCTTTAATGATCTGGTTCACGTCCAACATGTCACTCTGAAAAGGCAAGAAGTCTAATATTAATGATAAGTGGGTAATATCCAAGCATAAAAGGCACGTTCCACAGTCACCCTTTGCAAAGAAAAAAATGAAAAGAGAAAGCCTCATCTGTGTAGAATTACAAGAAAAAGTTATAATCAAAAATCCCCTTAAATAAAGCCATGGTTTGCTGGATTAAGTCAGAAAATTGACTCAAGTGTTCTATAAGAAAGAAGCAGAATGATCAGATTATATGGTTGCTTTTCAGAACTGTGGAGAACTAAGAGAGAAAAAAACAATAAAAACAACAGCAACAAACCCTTCTCTTTCTAAAAATAATAAAAAAAGTTACAGAGTTCAAATTCTTAGACCAAATTTCAAAACTCATTGGTAAGACAATGAGGTAAATACTGTTTGATGAATGGATCCATTTAGATAATTTCAAGTGTAAAAAAAAAAAATCCAAAAAACCCAAACCAACAAACAAAAACATAAAAACAAACAAAAAAAAACCCCAAAAAACAAACAAAAACCACAAAAAACACCCCAAAACAAAAAAAACACCCTAGATTTGGCACCGAAATTTTCTTAGTTAAAACACAATAAATTGCCAGTGAGTTTATTTCCCTCATTTCTGAACACTTACAATATACAAGAGCACATATGAGCATATGTTAACTTCATATGACTCTGGCTCTTATAAAAAGAATTAATCTGGCAATAATAGACATAATAATATAGATTCTGCTAAATGCACTACCAGGAAGGCAACATTAGCAAAGCAGGAAAAAATAAAAAAAAAATAAAAAATACAAAACAAAAAGACACTCAAGATGAATTTTGTTAAGCTGTACAAGTCACAGAAACATTGAGGTTGGTCGGAACCTCTGAAAATCAAGTAGTCCAATACCCCTACTCAAAGAAGTCAGTTAGAAAAGGTTGGTCAGGGTCATCTCCACTTGGTTTTGTATATCACCACAAACCAAGACTCCATAGACTGGTCAACAGTATGTCCATGTATCCCTTGTAGTGTGGAACCAAGCCCTGGATGCTTTCTAAAGCTTTGAAAACTTTTCCTAAGGATCATCTTCTTCTGGAATCACAGTAATTCATTTATCTGCTTAGGTCCTGTTGCAACTCTAGCCCACCACTCAAAAAGGTCTGACTACTTTGACATCACTTAAAAAACTCAGCAAAATCCTCATCCTTTTACTGTAGTTTGTTATGAGAATATAAGTGGCATAATATTTAACCAAATAATGCAATAGAATCACATTAATTTACAATAAAGCCTGGGAATCCCATTGTGAATTCTAGAATATACCAAATTGTTGAATAACTGAAGAAGTAAAAGAAACAAGAGGTTTAAAAAGCTGTGAGAAATCATAATAAAACAAAAAACCAAAAACCCAACCAAAGACTGAGTAATGCATTACAAAATGGAATTCATTCATTCACTTGTCAAGTATAATGAAGCTTTAATTATGCATGGTATTATTCATAACTTGTAAATACTGCAGAATATTTTGTAAAAGCAATGAAGTTTAAATAATTTCAGATTGCACTTGAGCACTGTGGTAGTAAATTATTGCCAGGAAATGAGAAGAAATTAGATGCTTTTTTTTTTTTTTTTTGGGGGGGTGGGGGGGGAAGTAGTTTGGGTTTTTTGATAAAAATTATTGAAAAATGAAAGCTAAAGTTTAGCAAAATATGAAGAATTGAGAATTAACTTTATCGTGTTGTTCTTCTCTCATTTATCTGTTTAATAAAATATGATTAAGGAAAAAAAAAAATATTAAAAAGCCCAAAATGCTCATTTGTCTCCATTGTCTAAATTGCCAGTGACATCAGTCTTTGGTTTCTGTTACTTGCAATATAAACAAAATCCTTTCTACCCATTCAGTTTGTTTGTTTTGTTCTGCTTCTTTTACAGTGTTTTAATTGAACACAGCTTAAAACACATGAAGGTGCTTTTACACATCGGTTTGGTTAGATACAGTTTCCTGCAATTTATTGAATTATCTCAGAATCACTGAATTGACTGGATTGCAAAAGCCCTTTAAGATCATCAAGTCCAGTCATTAACAAGAACAAGTCCCCAGCTAACCCATGTCCCTCAGCACTGTGTCTACACGACTCTTCAATCCCTCCAGGGATGGGGACTCCACCACTGCCCTGGGCAACCCCTTCCAATGCCTCAGAACCCTTTCAGCAAAGAAATTCTTCCTCAGATCCAACCTAAGCCTCCTCTGGTGCAACTTGAGCGCATTTTTAACTCGTCCTGTCACTTGTTACTTGGGAGAAGAGACAAACCTCTTTCCACCCTCCTTTCAGGCAGTTGGAGAGAGCCAGAGGGTCTCCCCTCAGCCTCCTTTTCTCCAGGCTCAACAACCCCAGTTCCCTCAGCCGGGAACTCAGCACACTTGTGCTCCAGACCCTTCCCCAGCTCCGTTGCCCTTCTCTGGACACGCTCCAGCACCTCCATGTCCTTCTTGGAGTAAGGGGCCCAAACTGAACCCATCACTCAAACTGCAGCCTCACCAGTGCCCAGTGCAGAGGTAAGAGAACCTCCCTGGTCCTGCTGGCCATACTATTCTACATGTCTTACTCCCCACAAGTATTTCCATTGGAATAAAAGAAGGTGGCAATTCGGTCTGAGAAAGACCAGATGATATATTAACTCCTGATAGGGTTCTCCTCAGCTAATTTTACCACCAGGAGCAGGGCTGTCTGCCTACTAATCCCTGGATATTACGAGGAGAAGGGAAGAAGGAGAAAGGAAATTCAATGCTGAATATGAATAGTACTGTTTCAGATTTGCCATTTATATCCAGGTACTTGGGATGAAAGAGCCATCTGCTGCTGCAGAGTATAGATCCTTTTCATAACACTGTAACAACACTTAAAATTATTGTTTAGAAAATATGCATCAGTTAAAGCCAACCGCTGAGTTGTTAGGAAGGAAAAAATGTGACTAACTGTGTTTAAGAAAAAACAAACAGGGGTGAGGTGTAAAGCACTGAGCACAAAGCATTCTGACCTGAAGCAAGGAATCTGTTGAATAATTTAACCTGGCAATGTGAAATTTCAAAGTCCCTGATATATGTAAGCAAAACAAAAGGAAAAATAGAAGAAAGAAAAATAGTCAGAAATAAAGACCTTCCATAATGGAATATACCTAGGAGCTATGTTCCTGTTCCTTCTTGCCAGGTTAGCTCTATCATGAAGTACCTCTGAACTTGCCAGGCAGAGTTTGTTAGCAAAATCAAATTGCCTTTGGTTTCCCACACTTGCACATATGATGCTGAATTCACAGTGAAATGCAGCTCCTCATAAATCTCTTTCACTCCACAGAAACTAGGAGTACAACAGCTAGCTATCATTCCAAAACTGCTATCTCCCTGCCAGCTAACTAGGCTGGAGTTTCTCTGTTTTTAACTAACATTAGCTTTTCTTATCTGGCAAGAATTCCTTCCCTACATTCGGCAGCAGGAGGGAGACATTTTAATTGTTACACCTGATTGATTTATTTATTTATTGAAATGTGTAATACAGATTAGTAGACCAGATTTAATGTCATCCATGCTGGAATAAAAAAGATTAAGACTAGTCAACAGTAAAATCAGAGAAGGCAAAAAGAAATGGCAATAAGCAAAGATGACCAAAAATTCTGGGAAGTGTCAATAAACAAGTCACACAGATGAGAACACCAGAGAAGTGCAAGTCTGGGATCCTAAAGATCTTAGAAGCATAGAACATTGTGAGTTAGAAGGGACCCACAAGGATCATCAGACCAACTCCTGTCCCTGCACAGGACAATCCCAACATTCAGACCATGTGTCTGAGGGCACATGTTGGCCAAATGCTTCTGGAATCTTGTCAGGCTTGGTGCCATGAGCACCTCCCTGGGGAGCCTGTTCCAGTGCTCCACCACCCTCTGGGTAAAGAGCCTTTCTGGAGGATTAAAGTTAATTTGGAAACTTCTTAAGATACAATACCAAGTTAAAATGGCAGGACTATTTGAATTATTTAACCTGACTCAGTAAATGAATAATGTCACTGCAAAGTACTAAGATTTGGAGAAAAAAATCTGAAATTCCAACTCTGGCACAGAAACAGTTGGAAATATGATTTTGCAGATAAACTGGAAATTTCCATTTCCCATTTTTTACTTTAACAAGATCACAATTGCAACATTTTAAAAATCAATCTGGGAGTAAGTCAGGTTGTAAAACCCAGAAATTGTTACCAAGATGGGAAGAACCTAATCATAAATCCTAGCAGCTCATTTTCTCCATGGAATGAACATTACTGAAGTATTTGCCAAGATAGCAAATAGGTAAACCTTCTCCTCTTCCTTCCACTCATATTTAGTGGGGTGAAGATTTATCCACACTAAAATCTTCTAACATAGCCCTGACCTTAATGATATTCTAAGGACATTTCTGTATTCCAGCCATGAGAAATGTGTTAAATAAACCAGAGAAGGGAAACATGCTCTCCTAAAACGGAAATAGAACAAGAATGTGCTGTCAATAATTTATTTCTCACATTTAGCTAGATCCCAACACCTTTTATCAATGTCAGCTCAGGTCCTCAAGGGAAGATTCATATTTATTTCTTAGAAGTTCTGTCTTGTACAAAAAATGAGATCAGAAATATCAGTGGTCTATCCTATTTAGCACATGTGCTTTCATGTCTACTCACGAACCATCCATCCATTTTTTTGAAGAACTAGAAATTAACTTCCAAATTAGTCACTGATTCAACGTTTAGGAGGAGATGCTGAATTCTTCAAGTGAGGTCTCAGTCAGCCCCACCATCCACTTGGCAATAAGCAGCCAGGAGAGCTAAGAAATAAACCTGCAGGAGATTCTGAAAGATACAATATAAGGTCCATATGTGTAATTCCATGTATGGAAACACTCCAAAACAAAATAAAGCAAAACAAAACCCTAGTGCTTGTTATCTTTGACCAAAAAACCCACAAAAACCAAAAAGGAAAAAAAAAACCCAAAAACAACAACCCCTTTGTAGAACCTGGCATGTTTTACCAATGAGACACTGAGTTTCTTGTATATTGTCCTGTCTGCAACACCCTTTGGGCATCTCCTGTCCTGTGGTTCAGCACGTGTGAACCACAGATCCAGAGCACACAGAAAGACGAATCAAAGCATGGTGTTTATTTATCCCCATTCTCTTCTGTGAGATAGGGGAAGGATGAGAAAGGGAAAAAAATCATATAAAATGTGAAGAAGTTTCTCTGATGCTAGATGGGCAAAAACTAAATCTTGCTGCAATGGTCTTTCAACAAATATTTTTCTCTTGTCTATGGCTGGGGAGAAAAAAAATGACATTCTATAAATCAAACTGATTCAGCCTAAGCAACAACAGACCAGCAGAAAATTGTTTTGAGGGCAGAAGCTATCCAGAACAGCAATTACAGACTGAGTTAGAGCTCCTCTGGGACTACACAACAGTCAGTGCCAGGAGTTTCTCTCTCCCTCTTGCTCGCTTGTGCGCGCTTCCTCTCTATTTTTCTGTCTTAGCGGTCAGTGCCATCTCAGGAAGTGTAGCACTGCACTGCATAATTAAAATAGTTGTGCCAAGCTTCAGTATGCTAATCCAGCATCTACCTGGGGACAGTGGGCTCAAGAAACAACATGAACACTGTTCCTGCCCAACAAAAGCCAAATGGAGAGGCTGTGGAAAGTAAGATGCCTCGAGGTCACCATGCAGAGGTGGGGTCATTGCAGAGGGCACATCAACAAGGATGAATACAGAGAGATCCTGGAACCAGCTAGCTAGTAATAGGAGTCATTGTGTCCTAAGTGAGAAATAACCCAATGACATGTTCCACCTACCATGCCATCTTAGGTACAAATAGTCAAACAAATTTCTGTGTAGTGAAGGAGGCAAGGCTGGTGGGTGGGAATACCAAATTGCTCTGAATATTTGGAGAAGAGGCAGAAGCAACTTCTATTACAGGACTAGAAAGAACAGAAGAGGTGGCAACATATTTACTGCAACTCACTTGTCCTTGTCCACTGTAATAGACATCTCATAGATCAGATACAGATGTGGTTACTATTTATTTTAATGTTCTACATGAATGAACTGGACAGAAGACCTCCAACTCATTTTCTCTACCACCCCACTAGCAGCAATCAGAGCATGAGGGGGTATGATGGGCAGTTCCCTTGGAAAACTCCTCTCCTCTTAGCCATCAAACCACATTTAAAGTCATGTCTTGAAAGGCTATGTTAATGGTAAGTGTCATTACCTCTGATACTGTCTAGGTGTGTAGGGGGCAACAGCACGTTACTGTGAGATGTGTCAATAGCTTTTAGTCACCTTTTGCACTAACTAGGCCCTTTCTCTGAAGCTTCACAACCCTACCTCTGGGTCAGATTGCCTGCAAACATGCATTGCTATCACTGTCTCCTGTGTACTCTATAACCCTCAGTGTTTGCCTTTATAGATATCAAAGACAATTTAAGGCAGATATTTTCTTTCATGGGAACTTTTATCAGTTTCAAGTCTGTGCTGAAGGTCAGAACTAGAGTGTAGTCTCAGGGAAATATAATAACACAAATGACAGGAAGAGATGCTTTGCCCTTTTAAAACCCTTTACATTTGGAAACAGGAAACCTGATTATAGCTGATAAATAAACATTGATAGTTCTGTTTTTAAGTAGGTATCTTCATTTAACATTTGGGAAAATGTGGTGTACAACAAAGTATCAAAAGATCATGCAAGAAGTTTTTGTTACTAACCACAATTTTAAACTTCAAATTAATTTATCCAAAATTTCATTTAAAATCAGTAGTTTGTAAACGTATGTAACTTCACATATGCATGTGTGTATTTATACAAGCACATATACAAATGTATTTTTGTGTACCACAAACACCCCTATGTGTATAAATAGTAACTGTATATATAGATGCACTAATAATTTTAAGATCTAGCTTGCCCCAAACATACACCAGGTGTTCAATGATCATTTGAGGCTTAGCAGATTGCAGAGACACAGAAAAGCCTATTTCTGTCTACAGCAGCACATAATAGAGGTTAAATTTCAGGGTCTTTTTTCCTGGCTAAACACCCTGGTGCAAGATAAGCATGAACACTGATATTTTATGATAACAGGCAAGCAAGCAAACAAGAAAAAAATAAAACCCACAAAAAACCTGTTTTGCCTTGCTTAGTTTTGATTTAAAAAAATCTGTATTAATTCCCTCAAGTTAATGGCATGATAGTTTGATATCAGGCAGAGCAAGGGCAAGAATAGCTCTCATCAGAAAACCAAGAGGCCACTTGTAGGGTGAACAAAAGAATTATGCAACAAAGTCAAGGTACAGAGCAAATGGAAATATTCATCAAAAATCATCCATGATAGAGGAGAGCACGTGCATTGCCATGTTCTACAGTGCACCACCTTTCCTTCATCTCCACCTCTCCCCTCTTCTCTTATACACTCAGAGTCTTTGATAGTGAGTTGGCCGCTATCAGGGAAATCTGAAAGAGAAGAAATGCTGAAAAGAGATCCACAAACCAAGTAAATGAAGAGGAAAGATTTCATTACTCTCCCAAGTGCAAAGGAGAACATCAGCTCTGCCCTCCAAAAGGAAGCATGCCACAATTTTATGTCCCTTCTTTTGTTCTCTGATGTCACTGCACATTGTCAACACAGCTGTTGCAAGTCCCTCGGATGTTATAATGCATATTTGGAAGCAATAACACCAAAAATGCATAAGACTAGATGCACTTAATACTTATTCTTCTCACTTCTCAGGTTATGCATTTATTTTGTCCATGTTACAGAAGAAAGTATCTAAACTCACACTACAAATCCAACATTTTTTTCCTCCCATAACCAAGTTTCTAGCTATTTACCACTAAAGAAAGTTCAATATTTTTGTGTTGCCAATAAAACCTTGGGTTGCATATGAAAGAGACTTGAAAGCTAGAAATATTCCTTCTGTTTTCTGCTATGCTACAAAGGTTTTTATGGGATTTTTGGCCGACTAATCTATCCCAGCTTCCTCAAGTTGAATTAAGGAATCCATTTTGAGGTAAATTCATTTATGTTTATGGGGCAATCAGATGGCACAACAATAACTGCATGAAAGACTCAAAAAGAACAAATACAAATAAAGATAATGAAATGCTTTACATTGTGGTCTTAATGTTCTAGAAATATAAGGGCTCAGTGAAGAAGAAAGGTTCTCTTTATAGGCAATAGCCAATAGAAATTAGATATAGGTTGCATCTTGGGGTTTGTGAAATTTGCTGGCCTGACACCCTGCGAGTGAAAATGAAATACAACACAAAACAAAAATAAAAACCACAGCAACCAGAGAAGAAATGTTCACCCACAATTATTCATAGCCTTGTCTGAGAAAAGGCTTTTGTGAGCAACAGGTTATTTAGTCCTTTCTGCAAGAGCTGGACAATAAACACACCAATTAGATGTAATTGCCATGGACTGGTTCATAGTGTGGGTACCTGTCCACCAGGAACTATTAGTCTATATTACACAGTTATTTTCTATCAGCTTCCAAATCACTCCAATGAGCCATGGGTCTCTTCAGCAACAAACTACAAAAAGTAAGATGTATGAGTTCTTACAGCAACCTATGAAAAACCTCTTTTGTTTTCTTAATAAACATATATATACACACACATACAAAAGGAATGCTTGTTGGGGACACTGTCTTTAAGAAAAAATAAAATAAAGTGCATTTAATATTTGCAGCTACATTTTTTAGTAGTTGTTCAGAAGAAGGTGGTCTCCTGAGCACTAAGTCACCAAAGATATAGAAATCCATAAGCAAACTCCAAACTGAGTATCTTACACACTGACTTTTCCTTTAGCATCTCCTTCTTTCTGCCCAAGGCTGTAATGTATAAACTAATAGGAGTAGTGAGGGAAGTAGCTGTAATCTATCACACTGACTGATACCAGCCCTAGGAAAGGTAGTTTATTGCAGGCGCTATGTTATCTTCAAAAATAGAAAGTGTGTCAAGATTATTACAAAAACTTCAACACTTTCTATACTTTGTTTGCAGTGCTAATAATTCTTCACTCTAGATTTATTTCCATAAGGGTCATTTAACCAGAAAAATACAATGGAGGAATTCATTTTCTTTTTAGGAGTGTTCTGGGAAACTAAGCAATTAGAGCCATCTTAAGCTGTCATGTATTATCAATTGCCACTCAATTATTTTACTTAAATAAAATACTGACTGCAGAGTCTGGTCTGTAGCTATCAACTGAGTGATTAATTTAGGTGTACTATTTATTCTTGAGAATTTTTTTTTTTTTTTAAAGAATAATCTAATTTTAACTGAAAGACAAAGGGAGAAGAGAGAGGAGAAAACTGGCAATATGTAGCATTTTTTCATGACACTCTGCTATGTTGCCAGTTCTTAGTTTGGAAATAGCTGAAACTACTTTGTACAGAGTCTGGAGATAAATCAGTCCTCAGTGCAAGTGGCATCCATGATTTTGGTGCAGGGCAGAAGTGGGAATCTCTTAAAGAGGTCACTGAAGGTCTGCAGCTCTTATCCTCTGTCTTCAGAAGACTGAAGGGGTATAGCCAAAAAGATGGAGTATGGCTGAACAGGTCTCCAAGAGCTGCAGATGGCACCATCTCCATGAGTCACCACATATCCTAGGTCTACTCAAGTTTCATGCACGCCTCAATGGTACAAACAAGGCAAAGTAAAGAGACATGCTCCATAGAAGTGAAAAAAGCCAAACCAAACCAAACAAACAACCAAAAACCCCCAAAAGTCTCTGCTCTGTATTTCCATACACATTTCAAAACCAAGTTATACATTCTTTGTAGACTATTCCAGACATTGCATTCTTGACTGAAAATATACAACATGAATGTCAGGTGCCAGAGTACCTAAAAGGCACCAATGCTGAGTGAACATATCTGAAGGGCAATTAATTACAACTACAGCTAAAAGGCTTATAAAAGAAAGGCTTGATGGCTCTCACCTCCTGTAAAAATCAGATTTGCTGGAGCTGGCTCTCCAAAACAATCCTCATATGGTTTTAGTCTCCATCCTGTGCACAAGAGAGCTTCTTTTTTAAAAGTATCCGTTATATCCAGAATGATTAATCTCATTGTTGAAAGATTTTTTTCTTAATGTTTAATTTATACCTATCTGTCCTTAGTTACTACTTGGTAATTTGTTACTACCTTCAATCTCAATATTTTAAATTATTCTACCCTTTTCCCAATGCTCTTACACATCAAGTATTTCTACAGCGTCATCATGGCTCAACTAATCACTGCTGCACTTTCTGAGCCTGCAGTTGGTAAATTCCTGTAATCTCTCTTCATAAATTATACTTAATACTTCTTCTTCATTTCTTTCTTTCTGGATGATCTCCAAATTCCTAATAGAAAAAGCAGGCCAAAAAGCTCTCATTTCTTACACATCTTCCTATCAGATAAAAGGTGCCAATGTCTAAGGCAGACACTAGAGACTGTATGACAGTTCACTTCACTCTCCAACTGTCTGTATTTACTTCCCAGTTGAAAATTTCTAATTTCTGGTTAAAACTACAGCAGTGTCTCACACTGAGTCTTGGCTTTCCTATATCTCAGAGGTAGCAGCAGTTCTTTGGTGGGTGCCACAGTCTGAATGGTCTAGAAAAGTTGTTCTAGGCTGACTTTTGCAATAGGCTTTGAGATTCACATGGTGAGATCTTGGAATGTATCTCTATAAGGAGACTGGAAAGGTGTAAAACTTTAGGTGTCACAATCCCAAAATCACCCTGAAGAAAAGCTTCCCTAGTCCTTCTCAAAAAGCACAAGAAGGAGGCAGACACCTTCAGAAAGTAGTTCACACCTTTGGTATTTAAACAGGAATGGGATGAGTCTGAGACATTGTAGGCAGCACTGCAAAGGAAGAAAGAGTCCTCCAAGTTCTTTCTCCCAGAGTGACAGATGTGGTTCAGAAAATGCAGTTTGGTCACCCAACCCTGCAGACAACATAGTTGTATTTGCAGACATGAGCATAACTGTACAGGGCTGGATGTCATGAGCTGGATTATGATCCTTTGCCAAGCTAAAGTTACATTCAATTGATTCCACAGTTTCTGATTAAGATATCCTTTAAAACTGGTAATGCCCTCCACTGTTCTAGATGTCATTTGCTTTCTGTATCTCAACCAGCTCCTGAACACCTTCATTGATCTTCCTTAAATAAGCTTTTCAGAGAGACCTGGACAGTCTAGAGAAATGAATAGAGAGGAATTTCATTAAGTTCAACAAAGGCAAATGGCAAGCCCTGTACAATGGTAGGAATCACCCCATGTACAGGCTGGGCACTGACTGGCTAGAAAGAAGTTTAGCAGAGAAGAATCTAGAGGTCCTGGTCGCCAACCAGTTGCATGTGGGCCAGTAGTGTAGCAAACAGGTCCAGTGAGGTAATTGCTTCCCTCTGTTTGGCATTTGTGAGACCATATCTGGAGTACTGTCCGGTTTGGGGCTCTCCAGAACAACAAAACCAAGACTCTACTGGATTGAGTCAATTAGAGCATCATCTTCATATTCTGAGGTCTAAAGCACACCCCATGAATAGGTTAAGAAAAGCTGAGAAAAGGTAGATCTGTTCATCCTGGAGAAAAGAAGGCTCAAGAGAGCCTGTTGTACACCTAAGAGGAAGGTGCAGGACAGAACCAGTCTCCTTTTACTGGTGTACACTGGAAGGATAAGCAGTCATGGACTCAAGCTGGAACACAAGAAATGCAAACTAATTATAAGGAAAAAACCCCACGAGGGTGTCCAAACACAGGAACAGGGACTCAATGCATTTCTGCTCCAAAATAACTTGAGTTATTACTTAATATTAAGTTGTGTCTTTTTTTTTTTTTTTTGCTTGAAAGTCTCATGGCACTGACTCCTTAAAGTGGAGAGGAAAATTACCTATTCATAACTTGAAAAAATATTTCTTGTAATCTAGATCACAACCAAGATCTCAAGAACCTCATAGTAATAATCTGTCCTATTTTGCAGAATTCTGACCTGCAGACTATCAACAGATGCAGGTAAAAGCTAGTATCTCACCTACAATGAAATTAAAAGCAAGAAGAGCCTTCAAAGGTTAGAGAGATGCTGGTGGTCCATGCAGAGTGACACTTCCAGTCTTGGAGAAAGAAAACATTTTATTTCAATTGTGTGCAAAGTCTGCATTGTGACTCCTTAAGCCAGGTAGAGCCAAGAGCTGTGTGAAGCTCCATAGACCAATCTGTGGACCTTCACAGCAGGCCCACTCCCCAGGAAATTAATCACCCCACAACACTCCCAGGAGGAGAAAAAACAACAAAAGAAACCCACCAGCTTTTTTTTTTTTTTTTTTTCTTTTTAAACACAAAGATAGCTCCCAGAGACAGCATCACAGATTTAGGGGCAATAAATATGTATTGTATTTTCTAGACAAACAAAAGGAACAATATTTATAGACTTTTGAATGATACTTCTCATTTATAATGTAGACAGTAAAAGAAAAAGTACCTTTTATACCCACATTGCTTTAGACAATGAAAATCATGATCAGCTATACATAAAGTCTTGGGCAATGACAGAGGTAAGTCAAACAATGATAAGTTGACTACATTGCTTCATCTAAAAGTTCCCAGAAGGTAGCAAGGAGGGCTTTTCTTTGCTACCATGAAGTCCCACAGAGACCATTTTTATTGAATTATTCAATGCCTCTATGACAACATTTGGATCTATGTTGTGACTCTGGAAACTATAAGGACAGTTCCCTTTGCATTTTCTAATGCAAGATATCATAGAATTTCAAATATCCCAATGCCTTGATGAAGAGAAGGCATTTTTGAAAGCTGATGGCTTTAGCCCCTTTGAAGACCTTATAGGGGTAATACTCATTAGCATGCTGAAGGTCCAGGGAAGAACACAATAAATTATAACAGTATTGGCAACATGATCATTTGTTTCCATAATATCAATATTACACTCCTGCTAGAAACATCTCACAGTGAAAGATAAAACCTAGGGCTGAAGCTCTTCCTTCTATCCTGGGCTGGCCAGGGAAACTGTTTCTAGAGAAAAGAGCATGCACATACTGTTTATTATTTACAGTGGAGGCAAAAAGCCCACACATAGCAGTATATATATATTTTTTTTTATTATTATTATTTTTTTATTTTATTTTTTTTTTGTCTTTATGTTTTCACTCTGAAATGCCTGGGATTTATTTTCTTTTTCTCCAACAATGACCCCTCTTTATTCAGCTCTTCATAGCCGCAAACAGCTCGCTCTCTGACCAAAGCAGCTCTCATTCAAACAATTAAACATTCATTTTACTTTGTCAGTTTTGCTTATGTGTCATCAGCAGATGGGAGAGATGCTCTCGCAGAATAGAAGTCTAGGTTATTTAACTCTCCAAAGGAAAGAGCTACTATTTATAGAGCAGAGTTGGTGGATGACACATTGATGTCTGCTACACCTACATTTACTGCTCAGCAAATTGCCCTTGGATCCCTTCAGAGTCAATGGAGAGCCAACAGTGGGCCTGAGGAGTTTAGATTAAGGGTCAGATGTTTTCAAACTGTCTGGGACTCATAAATACTGACCTGGATTTTTTAGATAAATAGGTGAAACAATCTTAGAGCTGTTAACTCTGAAAATTCATGGGGAATCAGGTGAATATTAAGAAGACTAGAAAAGAAAGCATCAGCCTGAAGAGAGCAAAAACCTGGGAATTAGAGGTCAGTCAGCTTAATGTCAACGTCATCCAACTCCCAGTGGCAAAGATGATCAGACAAATAATCAAATGTATGATTGCAGTTCCATAAAACTCAGCAAGAGAATGAGCAGCAACAAGTATGGAGTTGTTAAAGCCACCTAGTATCTTTCTAGGGCAGGGGAACACACCTGAGGAAGGGGAGAAGCAGCAGATGACAAATACACAAGTAGATGAAACACAGTCTAGGTAAAAGAATTGTAAAATTGGCTGGAACACCATATTTATAAACTAAACCTTATGAAGTCCAACAAGGCCAAGTGCAAGGTCCTACACCTGGGTTGGGACAACCCCCAGCATGAATACAGACTGGGGAATGGCTTGAGAGAAGTCCTGTGGAAAAGGACTTGGGAATACTGGTGGATGGAAAACTGGATGTAAGCCAGCACTGTGGACTCACAGCCCACAAACCAAATCATATCCCAGGTTACATAAACAGGAGCTTATTCAGAAGGACAAGGAGGGCAATGCTCCCCCTCTACTCTGCCCTCATGAAACTCCAGCTGGAATACTACACCCAGCACAAGACAGACATGGACACGTTACAGCAGCTCCAGAGGTGGGACATGAAAACAGTCAGAGGGTTGTAATACCTCTCCTATGAGGAAAGGCTGAGCAGAGTTGGGGTTGTTCAGCCTACAAAAGAGAAGGCTCCTGGGAGACCTTATTGTGGCTTTTCAATATATAAATGAAGCTTCTAGGAAAGACAGAGACAGACTTCATACTGAAGCCTGTAGTGACAGGACAAGGGGTAACACTTGCCAAGTGAAAGAGGATAGATTTAGGTTAGAAGTAAGGAAAACAAAGTTTACAATGAAGGTGGTGAGACTGAAACAAGATGCCCAGGGAAATTGCAGATACTCCACTACTGGAAGTGTAAATGGTCAGGTTGGACAGGACTTTGAGTAACCTGATCTAATGAAAGATGTTCATGGTGAGGGGTTTGGACTAGATGACCTTTGAAGGTCCCTTCCAACCCAAAACATTTTATGATTCCATGAGTTCTTCACAGGTTTGTCCTGGATTCAGGACTAATCAATATTTTTCAGTAATGTTTTGGGTGATGAAATAGAAAGGATGGTTACTAAAGATGGTGGTGCAGTGAAGCTCAGAAAATTTTTGAGCCCATCTGATACAATGAGATTTCAAAGTGATTTTGTTAAATTAGGGAAACACTAAGAAAAACAGATGTAGTCAAATAATGAAAATACAGACTTCTACAGTAAGACATAAAAAATAGAAGACAATATTTCAGGCAGAAGTCCTAAAAAAACCCAAAAACAAACCAAATCAAACCAGTGAGGGCTTGGGAGCAAATTTGGCACTTGTGTCCAGTTTTGAGCAATAAATCTTAGGTGGACCACCTGGAGAAAGTTCACAGAAAAGCCATGAGAGCGATCAAAGGTATCAGAAACACACCTTGAAACACCGTAGTGTGTTTTCCAGTGTAGAAGAGGGCAGTGGTGGGGACACACATGATAATGTTTATTAAATAAGTGAAAATGTTGCAAATAGGAAATGAATAAGCTGTTCTCCATATCCATCACCTATATAACAGAAATTCAGGAGCTTAAATTGCAACAGAAGACATTCATCCAAGAAGCCAATGATTTGGGTAGTTGATCATGTCTTAGAGCTGAGAGATGGATGTGATGATGTTTAAAGATTGCTCTTAACTTCACTTGTCTAATATTCAATGCAATCAATACAAACCCTCAAAATCAGAGAGACTATTTCAGACAGCAGCCACAAACTTCCTATCAACTCGAGCCACTAAACTGATAAAAGCACACACCACTCCCTCAGCTCTTAAACATATAGACAAATACAGCCAATCTCCACTCTGCTAAACATCCCTGTCATCAAAAATAAAAGGCAAAACTCAATAAGCTTTAACCAACTTCTCAATAACAAGGAAGATATTTTCTGTCATTAAATAGCAAGAGATAACAATCAGACAGCAGCTTCTCACCTCTTTAGCATGGAACAAGAGCATCTGCAGGCAGGGAATCCTTACAACAGTGTGCCATCTATCAGCTGCGTGTAAGAAACAAACCACAACCAACCCCTGTCCCAAAGGCTGCATTTAAAAACCATCAGGCATGTCTGCAATGACAGAGCAGACACTCCTGTGCTTATAAAACCACCACTCACTCAGCAGGGAACTAAGTTAACCTGCCTTCCTTCCCACCTGTGTTGCCCGCCCCCCCCCAGGAAATGCTAATTTAGAAGAATTTGGATTAATCTCTCCAGTTTATTAAAAATTGTTAAGCATTTATATTCAATTATGCTCAGCTTGTGCTCCCTGAATTCAGATCAGCTTTCAGTGGACTGTTTTTAATTGATTTTTAATTTGCAAATGAGGCAGGTGAGGGTTTAGAGTTGAATGGGGGATGGCTCAGCTCATTCCCAGCAACACACAGGTGCCTTTGACTCAAAGAGTGAAGCATTGAGAAAGCTGGATGGACCTGAGGGTGTGGGATAAGAAATGGAGGGACTGGGGGGTTGCTTTCAGGCTGAAGATACCTTGAAAAGGCTACTGTTACAACTGCAGCTGATTATTTTTTTATTTCCATTCAAAGCAGATTGGCAAAAATAATAATTTTCCAGTAGAGAGGACTTTAAGCATTATACCTATCCTACTAGATATGATATATCACAAAATATGATATATATATATATTTGACTTTTTATTAATACTAAGTAATATCATCATCCTTATATCAGGCCCTGGTAAACAGTATTGTAGAGGCACTGAAGTAGTTCAAACAACTGAGGGACGTGTTCATCATGCTCTGCTCTGCACTGCTGCAGTCTCACTTCAAGTACTGGGTGCAGTTTTGGGTGCCACAGGATAAAAAGGATATAAAGCTACTAGAGACTAGTCCAGTCAGCTTCAGCTCAACAGAAAATCCAATTAATATCCCTTTGCATATTTTGCCTCTGAAAGACCCAAAGTCATGCCTGTAGAGTGGCTCCTGACTTCACAAAGCATACAACATCAGGAACCAGCCCCGCTTTCTCAGCATCATTACACACCACCACATTTTGATTTATTGGACTCTCAAAATGGTTTATTACAAGAGAGTGTTTCTGCCCTGATTCCCACCCTTACACGTGCACTGAACCCTCACCTCTGTCTGAAGCTTCTTTGGGTTTAGTTTTGTATCCTTTCTTTGTATTTTTTTTTTTTAAACAGAAAATAGATTGCCATAAATTTTGCCCTTTCAAGTGCTTGGTGACAGAACGTAGTTGCCCTCAGTCACATCTGTTTATCCTGGTAAGCACATTTATAAAGTGATTTCCCATCCTCGTTATTCTGTCAATGGCATTTCACACTGTAGCTACTTTAATGTAGCATTTAAAAACTTGTCCTGAGGGCTGCTGACAGCTGCCAATTCCAAGGCTTGCCTCCAATCTTAATTTTCTTATTTTTGCTTTTATTTTTTTGCCCCCCTCCCATATCTTTTCCTTTATTTCTAAGGTCTATGGGGTTGTAGCAGAAAGAGGAGTTAGATGAGTGCAACAATGACAATTTCTTCTCCCTTTTTACAGAGACATGATGTGAAGTTGCTTTAGTGAAGAAAAGTTAAACTTCAGGGAAGTGCAGCTGCATTTCAGTTGGATATTAAACTTTTCACTGTCTCCTGATAAATTCTCCATTAATGCTACTGGGTTTATATTTCCCTGCTCCCTTGCTGTGCAGAAATTGGATTGTTCATCTCCCAGGGAAGGTACTTTGCATTCTTGCTTACTGTGATCTTCCCACTGTCCAGAATTACCTAAATCAAACCAGAATAGGCTACAATCTGTCTCAAACCACAGGAGAACAGGAATTTTACTGGAGAAATTATATACATCTTAGCCAATCTCGAGCCAGTTCCATCCTTGCCACGACACTTATATTAATGGCCTCAAATTGCTCCAAGGGAGGTACTGACTGGATGTCAGGAAAAATTTCTTCACTGAAAGGGTTCTCAGGCACTGGAATGGGCAGCCTAGAGAGGTGGTTGAGTCACCATCCCTGGAGGTAGGTGAGATGCTTAGAGATATGGTTTAGTAGTGGATAGGTAAGGTTGGATTTGATGATCTCAAAGGTCTTTTCCAACCAAATGATTCTATGGTTCTATGATTTCCATCCACAAAAAACACCACCAACATGAGGGAAGAAGAACTGAGTAATTTGTTTTCACTAAAAGAATGGGAACCCAAATTTGGTCCAATTGAGGCTGATAGCCACATTTCAATTAATTTCAGAAAGCTACCTCTCTCACCAAAAATAGAAATGTCCAGAGAAAAGCCTGTTTTCCAGCAGCCACAAAGGGATATTTCACTGCTACAGCAGTAATGTTTTGCAGTCTTCTGAACAGCAAACAAGAGCTATAGCATGAAAGAAGCCACAGGGTTAAACCCTTCACTGGGTCTAAATATATTTTGTTGTTGTCTCAGACTGAGCTTTGCTCCTGGCTTAATGGTAACTCTTGGTTTGCTCAATGGCCCACCAAAGAGACTTGTAAGTAGTAAGACAGCATCAACAGCATTACCACTGGGAGCCTTTCTAAGGCTTAGAAGGTTCTAAAAATACAGTCCTTTGGGGAGGTGGGACCAGAGGACGCATCTAGGGTTGGTGTAATGAGTGTTGGTGTAAATGTGCTGTACACTACACAAGTGAATGATGCTCAGAAGCTGCACTTTGAACCATGTAGTAGATGTTATTTATGTAGGCTGGCTTGCAGCTGGCTTGCAGCCACAGTCCCACAATGGCTCAGCCAAAGCTGGATGCAAGGGCAGGATGGAGGGGGCCACTTTTGTTTATGGCTTTCCATCCTTGACACTCCACTTGGAAATTATACACAGGTCTCTCCTGTATATCTCCCAGACTTTGGATATATATACATTCTTTGAAGTGCAAGTGGCCACAATGCTCTTTTATTTGCAGAAGTGAACCCTGCACACCCTTTAGGTTGCAAGTCTTTTAGACACCAAAGCCACAGTAGGAAAATGTGTTTTGTCAGCTCTAGAAATCTTAGCCTGATTCGAGATACTGCCACTAGTTTGCAAGGTCATATCAAAGGATGTGTTGCATCATTCTCCAACACAGAACAAGATATGTATTTCATCCTGAGATGAGCCAACCTTTCTGTTGCTCACATTTTCACTTAGCTTTTCTAAGCTGTAACAATAAATTTATTCTCCTGATCTGCATTTAACATTAGATTCAATTATTGTTTTTTTCAATAGAATTGATTTTTCTCCCATTTTATTGCTGGAATGTAGTGTCATGTTAGTGAAAGGGCAACTTGCCAGAATATTACTTAGATAACCCTGGCATGCCTAAAGGGAAAGCTTTTAATTTGTTCAATTAAAAGTAAGCATCAAAATCAGGACATTGTTTTTCTTTAATTTCATTATCACAGACTGACAGCTCATAAATGCATTTACTCATGAAGTCGTCAGTCCTTGATTATCAAGAGAATACTATGCTTCTCTCTAACTACAGAAGACCCATCACAACCAAACTGATGGGGTAAATCAAACAATCCTCATACTAAAATAGTATTCCACACTCTTAAGTGTAAGCAGAAAGTGGAAAGATTAAGATTGGTCTCTGAAAAACAAATGCCTAAAGATACAAGACCAAATTACAAAAGCTTCAGGTGACAAAAGCTTCTTAACTTACATCCAAAGTGAGAAGGTAATTTAGGAGATGGGGATGACAGAAGCAGGGATGCAGCACTGTAATTCAAAAAGAAAACAAACAAATAAAATCCACAATAATAGTGTTTTATCCAAATGGTTTGGTCAAGAAGAAAACCATAGGTATCAGTGATTATGGATGCATGTCTGAGCTTGTGAGATAAGCAGCACTTCTACTAAATGAAGACAAACAGGCTGATCATGGGTCAGCTCATGGTAGAACTGATGTCTAAAATCACATTGGATGAACTATGTCCTAATATTTTGAGACCTTAAAGTCAGGTGGGGACATGTACATCCTGAAAACTTAGGGTTAGGGAACTAGAGCTACCTTGCTCCAGGTAACAAGTCTGCAACATCTAAGAGCTGACTTGTTAACAGGAACCTCTAATCTCTATTTAAGATCAACCCCTGTTGCATATTGCCAGTTACAAACAACTGAGCTTTACAAAAAGTCCTGGCTGTTTGAATGATGAATAGAGTAATAAAACCTTACACATCATGGTAAAAAGGCTAAAACAGAACAAAACCACAAAAGACATGCAAGTCTGTGATAGCCTGGTCCTTGTAAGGAAAATCACTGCTCACTTATCCCTTGCAATTCTTTAAACAAGTCAATAGCTCAGTGGAAATGACAAAGAAACTGTAAAACAGTTGCTTTAATTCTTTTTTTTCAGATTGTAAAGATCTGTGATGTTGTCATTCCTGAGGTGATTACTGAAGGTAACTACTATGGAGTGAGGTTCAAAACAATGTCAAGTGCCAAAGCAGGTCAGGAGAAAGAAGAAGAAAAAAAAAAACAAAACAAAGAAACAAAACCCAAACCTAAAAGTAGGTCAGATTTCATCATGACAAAAGGTTAACAGTCAGCTGCCTCCAGGCATTTTGCTGGATGCCATGATTAAATATATTTATTAGTGCTCCAGGAACAGGAATCAGTGGTGCAAAAACAAGACCAAAAAAATCTCAATCTGTCATCACAATGATCCTGCAAATTCAATTCTAACAGGAAAGCTCTATTCAGGTGCAGAAGTCTGTAACCTTTGGTCAGCCCCCTTGGGGCAGAAATCCAATCTAGAACTATCAATACATCCAGGATCACTTGAACAGCCTCATCTGGAGGGGATACAGGTGGAGCAGGCATAGTTATCCAAGCACACATAGGCCTACATGGGTTACAGGTCAAGGCACTGACTACCCTGAGCCCTCTGACAAAATCTTCTGGCAATTATTGAGAACTGAGGATGGAAAAGCCTAAGAAGGAAAATGAAACATGGAGTTGAGTAAGTAACTGGTTGTCTACTGAGAAGTAGGATATCTCCAGACCCTAAGGATGACCTGGCTAATTATAACCAGGTCTCAAAATGCCTTAAGAGATGACCAAGTCTAACAAGACTGAATTTGGGCAGCTGAGGATGGACCCTGTGGGACAGCCCAGCTGGATGGTAAAGACAGATGGCACCCAGAGTGCAATTCCCAGTGTGTAGGGTAGCGAGGGGACAGTTGTCTAGAAAAGATGGAATAATGAATAACATAGACTTGGTACACAAAAGATGTAGAAGTCAAGCACTGAGGGTAAACCAAAGGAGAGAGAGAAACAGACTGTACTTCTGTAGCCAGGCTTGCCAAGACTGGAAAGGGCTGTTACAAACGTCAGAGAGACCTAAGCACTTTCAGTAATGTGACAGTGAATGATGTTCAACACTGATGAATGCAAGTGTGAGAGGGGAAAATTAAAATGGCTCGCACAATTCACATGACTCTACATTTGGCACACGAGTTCAGCAGACAGATTCAAGCAGCCCGAGGAAAACCACTGCTTAATGCATTGATGCCTTCCAAAATAGCAAACAAGATATTAGGAAGCACAATGAACCGGGCAATAAATAACACAAGGTTGCCAGTCTGGCACCACTTACCAGCTCCAGCCTCACTCAGAAGGAAAAGATTAATTTATCTCTGTGTTTTAATGCAATATGGTCAGTGAGTGCCAGCACCTTTGTTGTAGACAACGTAGCAGAGGCAGGTGGCACTTCAGTGGCACTCCTGCTCCTGGATCTCAGAGGATGGGGTCCTGCTTCACCTTGTTTGAAGGTCATCAAGCATCAGAGAGCTTGCAGTACAAAGCCATCTGTTCAGCCACCGCCTTGGCTCAAGCTGCTGCAACGCGGTGCTGTCCTGACACCCACAGAGAAAACCCACCTGTGAAACAAAGCACTGGCTTCTCAACAGCTCTTCCAAAGCTATTGGAGGAGTCCTTTTGATGGCACATAACAATAGCTGCTCTAACTCCACAGGCATCCAGAGAAAAAAAATTAGCAAGAGGTATTAATATAATAGTGTTTAACCTAAACCTCACCATGCCCACATGGAGTGCTGGAAAATTAATTAATACCACTGTTTCATGGGGAATGGAGAGATGGAGAAAAGAAAGCTCAGACAGAGTTACATTTGAAGCCAAGACTTGTTCACCATGGTATAATAGCTGTATGCATCTCATGGGGATGCAGTGGTGTCCTGAGGACATCAGAACTGTAAAAAATACATGATATGGCACTGTTCCCAGTTAGGAAGCAGTGACGCTACCATGATATTGGAGATATCCTCTTTTCCCCCAGCCTGGCCCAGACCTCCTCTGTGTTACACAGCTTTCAGCCCCTGAAATCCTTTTAGGCTGCCCTCTGCCTGCAGCAAGGACTGCGATCCTTTGAGGTCTTGCCAGCCCCAGCAGTGTGCAGCAGGAAGGAGTCAGAAAGATGCTCCATGATTTTCTTCCCCCAGCAAAGGGCCAGGGTGAAGTAGCAGTGTCTCAGACATGGGACTGGGACAACAGGGAAGAAGTGCTGCACTCTGATATAGGGGGATAACACAGAATCACAGAATGGTAGGGATTGGACGGGACCTCTGGAGATCATCCAGTCCAAACCCCCTGACAAAGCAGGTTCACCCAGAGCAAGTTGCACAGGACTGCATCCAGGTGGGTTCTGAACATTTCCAGAGAAGGAGACTCCACAGCCTCTCTGGGCCGCCTGTCCCAGTGCTCTGGCACCCTCACAGTAAATAAGTTTTCCCCCATCATAAGATGGAACCTCCTGTGTTCCAGCTTGTGCCCATTGCCCCTTGTCCTATCGCTGGCCACCACTGAAAAGAGTCTGGCCCCATTCTCTTGACACCTGCCCTTTAGATATTTATAGACATTGATAAGGTCCCCACTCAGTCTTCTCTTCTTCAGGCTAAACAGACCCAGGTCTCTCAGTCTTTCCTCATAACAAAGATGTTCCAGCCCCTTTGTCATCTTTGTAGCCCTACACTGTACCTTTCAGGAGGGACAAGGAGAGAAAAATGTTGAAACATGTTCTAGTATGGCAGGATCTGTTTGAGCATGATTGAAAAACACTTTGTGCTTCTTCAAAAATATCCAGGGGAGAGGAAAGCTGTGCCTGAAAGAAATGCTGTTCATGCTTTTCTTTGGAGGTGTTTGAAAGTCATTCAAAATGAGACATCAGTTCATTTACAGCTCGTAGAAATCAGCATTAAAGTCAGTTGATCTAAACCAATTTCCAATAGCTGAGGATCTACCTTATAAGCAAATTAGCTCACTCACCAAATTCCTAAAGTGTGTTTGGGGGAAGACTACCTATATTTAAACCCCACGGATTTATTACAGACTCTCCTTTGGTCTCTTCTCTATGAGGTGATATCTCAGAAAAAGTAATAATCTTTCTACTGTGGTGCAAATAAAAGGAAAGAAGTTCCTTTAAATCTTAATAGGTGAGTTGTAAAAAGTTTTGACATTCAGCAGCACCTGGAGTTAAATGGAAAGACTCAAGACAGAAAGACGCTGAGTCCTTAATCCTTAGATAGGGAGACAGGTGAGTGGTAGAGAAATGCACGGCTAGTTCTCTGCATTTAAAGCTCTTTATTCACTGGCTCAGCAATTCCACTGTGGCATTTATTTTTAATGCTTTATTTTTTGCTATTTGACTTTCTAATGGTAACAACTGAAGTCACCTTCCTTAACCCTTCACAGTGATATAAATTAGAAAGAATAACAGAGGAAACAACTTAAGGAACCCAGTTTATCCCTGTCAGACCTCAGAAGGAGATTATTCCCTTTTAAGAAATCAGCACCAACATGCAAAGGTGCAAGATTTCTTTCTTTACTCCAGGTACACTCAGGGTGGGAGGACATAAACCCCAAAGTCTCTGCATCACAACGCTGAGACTCATATTTATAAGCATGAACTGAAATCAGAGAGGCTGATAAGTCATATGAGTTGCTTTTAATTATTTGCCCCCTTTTTATTTTTCTTCTGTATTTAACAAAGGAGCAAAAATGAAGAAGAGAAATGCCTCCTGTAATAAACAAAATGTTCTAGAGAGTTCATCTTTAGGGCTATTTTAAAGGATAAAGGCAAACGCAGGGACTGATGGTAATGGAGTGACTTTTGGGTTCTGGCTGCTGGCAGCACCTAAATCTAATCAATCAGGATGAGGAGCTGAAATTTGCGCAGCAGTATGTTTATAGGGACTGTCAACATGAGACATTCTGCTGAAATATTGCAGATCTAGATAACCTTCACTTTGCCTCCTTACTAGCCTCCCACCCTCCCTTCAACATCACTTCCCATTGCCTCTACCCTATGCAAAAAATGCCAAGAATAAAGAGGCATTTCTGCTCCCATCTGAGTTTTGTTGAGAAAGACTCAAATCTCTGAATCACAGAATTACCTCAATTGGAAAAGACCTTTAAGATCATCAAGTCCAATTATTAAACCAACACTGACAAGTCCCCAGCTAAACCACGTCCCTCAGCACGATGTCTACACGACTCTTCAATCCCTCCAGGGACGGAGAATATCTCCAGGTATGGGAAACCACAGGGACAGAGACTCTTCAGGAACAGTTGTTGTGTATGTTTTGGGCAAGACAGAGGGCACATTAATTACTTCGTGCAACCTCCTTCTGCTGTAATGAGTAGGTACAGTCCATTTCTTGGCCAAAACAATTTAATGTCTGAAAAATTGAAGCTTTCCAAAGGCACATTGATTCATCAGAAACTTGGTCAGCACAAAGGACAGAGAAGCTGAAAAGGTTCAAAATTCCTCAAAATCTCTAAATTTAGGGCCAATCTCTAAAATCAAAGAGAGTAACTGCTTTCCTCAAAAACTTGTCTCACACATTGAGTTTTTTTCTCACATGAGAAAATAGCAGTCTTCTTCCTAAAGAGAGTACAAGAGCTCTCAGCACTGTATGAGATTTAAAGGTGTTCCTCCTCTTCATTGCCAGATATCTGGGCTCCCATCATTTCCAGGGGAGAAAGGTGGCTGCTGAGAAGTTTGACAGGAGCAAAATGCCTCTGTACCACACAAGTGCTTTGAACATAGAACCCTTTTGTGAATGCAGCCCACAGCAAACCATCATTCATAAAATCAGCATATGTTAATCAAAATATCTAGCACTCACTGAGCACTGTACCTGTGTTCCCCATGGACATCTGTCTGTCAGTCCCACAGCACTCAGGAGACTACTCAGCTTTTAAAACCTTAACAGGATGTTGTCCGACATAGCTGACACTCCTATAAGTTTTCCTTCATGTGTGTTTTATGTGTCCAAGTATAGGAGCAGCTCTTTTCCTCCCTGCCCTTCCTCCTATGGCCTCATCTTCACATCTCAAGGTTTTTCAAGGGGCAAGAAGTTATCTCTCTCTTTGACAGTGCAATCTACCATGTGCTCTAGGAGAGACAGGCTGCTATTTAGCTTCTCTTCATGTCATGATATCATGGGTGAAACTGCGGAGCACAGCAAGCTCCTCCTGTGAGAGAGATCTGCCTTCAGTTACAAATGATGAATAGCATTTTCCTTGAGCTTCATCCAAGCTGGATAGATGACAGTGTGATTTGTGAACAGGAGCACGTTCCATCTGCCTAGCAATTCAAATAGGGGGAGAAAAATTAGAAGCCAAATACACCAGATCTCGTATTTGGATCTCTCATCGCAGCACACTCTGAAGGGATTTTGGTGTGGAAGTAAGGAACAAGCAACATTTTAATCCTGGCTTTGATACTGACTATTTCACTGGTCTTGGATAAGGCATTTACATTTCTATGGAGCTCCACTGACAGAGAAATAATCCACAATGTCTCAGTTTCCCCAGCTGTGAAATGGGGATAGGAGCACAGTAAGAAATGTGCAGCATGGGCTGTGTGGGCAGGAACCAACAAGGAAAGATAGGACTCGGGGACTTTTGCTCCAAAAATCACCATCACCAAAGGGAGAGCTAAAGATAAGCAGATGTTTATTGCTGTAGCAGCACTGCCTGCTACAGGCACATGGAAAAAACAAAACAAAAAAAACCCAACAACTTAGACATTCACGAGAACCCTTACAGTAACACAGAAAGTCCTTTTAGTCCCTGACAGCTCAGTTGAAGATGTTGAGAGTAACATTACAAAAAAACCTGCTGGATATGTTTTGATCTTTGACCCAAAGATCTTCTTATCTCTCATCCTTCAACAGTGATCCTTCACCCTTAAATTAGAAGATAATTCATCTCTGTTCTTTATATCAGCAAGAGGCCATATTTTCAAAAAATGTGGTTTTTAGACATCTACCTGAGCAAATGGCTGTTTTTAAAGCATTAATTTCCAGTTCCCTTCCTAAATAAAGCAACTAAACTTTCACTACATACTTCACCTCACCACATCTATATTCCATTTGCTGCTACAAAAGACAGATCTGAATTCTGCTGAAAATATGACCCCCAATATGTACTGGAAATACAGAAAGGAGGACACTGTATCAACCCAGGTGCTCGTATGGTTGTTACATATCCAGAAAGGGCAGGGTTATTTAAAAACTATTGTGTTTTGGTGTTTGAGGCTTAACATTTCAGGCTAAATTATGTGCTTCTACAAGTTTTATGATACTAGCAACACCCTACTGAGCACTAGAAATGTTTTTGTGGGGCCTTGACTTATCCAGGCTTCTCAGTCAACTTTTATGCTATCCATTCTTTGTTTCTTTTCTCTACTTGACTAATGAATTAATAAACACGGTAGGAAAGCAATGATTCCAACATACTTTGTTGGGATCTATTCCTCAAAGAGGAATAGTGCTCAGGAAAACAGTGCTTAAAGAAGTGCTCAAAAAGGATGCATCTATTTGGGCCAATCCAGCAAGTTCAATAATGGTAGCACCATATTAGCACTATGTTAGATCTTGATTAATGTATTTCTTCCCTTAGTAAGGTTCATGCTGCTAATGGTGACTTCTGGTAAGCTTGGTGTATGGGTGCATGATTTTATGTCAGCTGATGGTACAGATAGAGCAAGTTCATGCTGGTCTGTGAAGGACTCACAAGAGATGCTTGCAGAATTTAGGGAGAGAAGGTTGCACAAGAGGCACAAAATCCATTACAACTATAAGCTGGTAAAAGGAGCAAAAATATAAAGAATATACATAACACTTTAGGAAAGAACGACAATGTCACAGAGTGTTTTAGTGTCCTTTGAAAGTACACAGAGATCCACAAGCAACAAACATTAGCTCAGAAAACAAAACAAAACAAAACAAATCTTCTGGTCTTGCATTCAGGACATTCCCAAAGCCTAATCTAACCCTATTAACCCCTAATCCCTATTTCCATCCTTTGACTATAAACAGATCCTAAGCAACAGTTTACACTGAAATGCCTCCCCTTAAGGTATCTGCATCTGGTCAGTGAATTCCACCACAGGGCACCCACCATTTTCTCTCCACACACTTTTAGGTATTTATTTAATGATCTATAGACCAGACAGTTCTGTTTGCATGACCAGCAAAGGGTAGCTCCAACAGCTACTCATAAGATCAGCATTGTTACCCACACTCATAGCAAACACATCAATGCAGGCTCAGGACCAGTCAGAACATGTGGACATGTGATGTCCACAGAGTAACCCCATCAACAGATCCCCTGGACACAGGGCCACCTCAGAGCACTGCTCTTCCAGGGAAGTGTAGACACAGCCATGGACACACACCAACCTTTTCTGACTTCTGCCCTTCCACCTTATGGAGAAAAGGATGCTGACATCCTAATACCCTAACTATTCTCCCAAATAAATGATGTGAAAGGGGAAGTAAAGCATGAAACCCTGCCTGTGGTGGCAATAAATGGAAGAGGATGGAGAATGAGAATGACTTGGGACCTCACACAGGCAGGGTAATAGAGATATCTTGGCTTTAGATTGAAGTAAGATCAACACATGAACTTTTGGTAGCCTCAGTGGTGCAGTCAGAAGAGATTGAGAGATAATGGGATCACAGGATAATTCAGGTTGAAAGGAGCCACAGGAGAGCCATAGTCCATCCTTTCACTCATACCAGGACCAACTAGGAGGTCAGACCAGGTTGCTAAGGGGTCTAGTTAAAAATCTGAATTGAAAAAACAACAACAACAAAACAAAATAAACCAACCAAAATTAAAATATTTATATTAAAATTTTCATTTCTCCGTAACACCTAGGTGAGTCTTAACAGTCAGTGTGCCTCAAGTTTGCTGTCTGGTAGCCTCAATACAAAGGGGAACAGGAGACTTCAATGTAGTGAAGGAAATGATAACCAGAGGAGACACAATTGGACAAACAAAAGGTGAATAGGGTGGTGGAGAAATACATTTCCATAACATCCTCTTTTATAAAGGAGCAATTAAAAATATTAAAGAAGTCCTGAAGAAGGTGAGCCTGCATAGTGCAGAAGTCATAAACTGATACTATCTCTGGCAGCAGCCTCTAACATTTGTCATCCATTTTTAACATCGTCTGATTTTCAGTCTCACTGATATGTGAGAATATTACTGTACAGGCTAATTTATAAAGAACCAGGCACCTTTTGGTGAATAGGAGGGAATACAAACTGGTCTTGCTGTGAGATGTGGTTTTCACTCACCATCTCAGTGATCTCTTCCCCTATTATCTCTATAAGGTCTTTTCTTTACACTTGGTTCCTCTTCCTCTCTCCTGAGCTGTTCAGAGAGAGCTGACTCCATCTCCAACAAGTGGGGTCTTGATGGGATGCTCCAGGGCTTTACCACATGAGCTTTTATCTATTTGTGATGTTAAGACTAACCTGTTGTTATTCTCTCCATCTGGATTGGGGAAACAAAATTATTTCCCTACCAAAAAGAAATAAAAAAGAAATAAAAAAGGAAGCACGGCACTCAATCCAGGAAAGCAAGAAGTCAAATCTGCAGTAACAGCTCTTGAGAGCACTGCTAGGGGATTTAGGCTGGTTGATGGGCCATTTATTGATCTACATTGTTATTAATTAGCACCAGAGAACTAGAGAGTGAACTGCTCTAACCTAAGTAATAGGTGAGAGTGATAATGCCCCTTTGGGGCAACAAATCACATCCACAAAAATAGCTATATCGATGAGGCATATGATGTTTGTACTGTCTGTGCTAACAGAAATAGGAGCAAGATATTACCTTTATTGAGACAGTCATCATCTGGCAACAACAACAACAACCAAAAAAATAGGCAAAAGTGCAGTAAATGGAGGAGGAAAGTAACACATCTGTTTAACAAAGGTAATATTAACACTTAAGTGAAAGGATTTGCAGAAGCTAAAGAGTATTTCATCACAAGCACTAGAGATCTCTCTCCAGCTCTCATCAATGTACATTCACAGTCGATACAGAAGTTTTTAACTCAGCTCAGTTTCTCTGGATATATATATATGCAGATGTGCCTTCCTAAAAGTCAGATTATTAGCAAATAATGTGTGTGTCAGCACACTTTCCTCCTTCTGCAGAGCAAACACTTCACTTTTAGTAGGTACTAAAGTCCATCGCTACTCAGCAAAGCTCTTAAGACATACGTAAGTTATTTGCTGAATCAAGGCTTTCATTAATAGCTTCTTCGTGCAAACTCACTCAAAGGAAGAGTGCATGAAGAAAAGGGTTTAGGGCAAGACTCTCTGACACTAATAGTCTTTGGATAAGGCACTGGGAATCTAAGTCAGTAAAGGAAAATTATCTCTAGTACACAGTGGAAACTCCTCCAATTTAGTTAAAAGCACTTCACTACACACAGTATCATCCTAAGGTTACACCTGAGACATAAGTAATATCTAGGGTTAAAATAAATGTTATGTCTTGCTAAGTGAGATCCTATGTGGTACACATACCCACAATGAAATACTGATTGGAAAAACATGCAAGCTCTAATCATTTCTGTGAGGAGAGGAAGAAATACAGTTTTAGACAGTCAATAAGCAAAAGTTTGGACTTTTGCAAGTAAACCCAGCAAAAATGATGTGCGGGCAGAAAGGAGATGGTAAGAGAATTTTCACAATGTATTTCCTGGTGGTATTTTATCTCTTGTCTCTATGTCTGGATGGATTTGGTTTATGGGCCAGATGGATGTGTACCAATATACTTAGACCAGTAACATTTAATAAAGAGTGAAAATGGGAAAAGAATGAAATGCAGCAAGAACTCTCTGTAGGTGAGTGTGATTTTTGTGTTTTCTATTTTAGCATGCAACTGCTGTCTATACCATTGTCCAGGCTGTTACTGAGTTATCATACTCCATAGGCTGCAGCAAAGAAAGGGTCCTGACTCCTCAGCTATTTGGCATGGACTGGTTGAAAACCATACACATAGCAGAACTGACTAGCTATGCTCACACTGCAGAGCTTTTCCTTTGGGCCTCCTCTGGGTCCCATGTGATGCCTTTTTATCCCAGATATGTAATCTTACATTTGTTTTCTCTCTGCAAGGTAGCAGGTATCATGAGAGACTTAGAATCATAGAATCGCAGTGGTTGGAAAAGACCTTTAAGGTCATCAAGCCCAACCATAATCCCAACACTACCAATTCCACCTCTAAACCATGTCCCTAAAGACCTCATCTACTCATCTTTTAAATACTACTAGGGAAGGTGACTCCACCACCTCCCCGGGCAGCTTGTTCCAATGCTTGACTACCCTTTTGGTGAAGAAATTGTTCCTAATATCCAATCTAAACCTCCCCTGGTGCAACTTGAGAACATTGTGTCACAGCTTGCTGGAGCAATTTCCTTCTAGCATGGTGGTGAATCTCCTCTAGGATGATGATGTTTTGGACTTTAGGAAATTAAAAAAAAAAAGTATATGGCACTTTCAAGCAACACTGGGAATTGTTCTGGATGGAAAAAGGGTCTTCTCCATCTTAAATGATTCTATGATTCTATTTTATGATTCTAAAACTGCCTTTCTCCTAGGAACCAAAACATTTGAATAGGCACACCTCAGACTTGCACCATAAAGAAGCCTGGAAATTAGCTAGCACATGTTCAATGAGGATGCTTGAGAGAGCCTCATCTGGAGTGAAACAGGGAGTGAGTCAAAATGACACTGAAAACACTGAAACAGCACTGGCCCATTCAGGGCAGAGCCTCTGAAACTCCAATTATTAAAACTTTTCAGTGCTGACAGGCACAACACTGACAGTTTGAAGGCAATATGCTAAGGATGAAGAGATTGCCTATGAAGGGTTTTGATGTGAAGGCAAGTACTCGTGGTTTGGAGCAATGCATAAGTTGTGGCGGCCACAAAGGGAAAGAGAGAGGAGACATGGACAAATCAATATGCATTGAAAACAGTCACTGCATGAGTCTGCTGGGATAGACTCCTTTTTGTTCTCAATACTTGCTAAGGCTTCTCCACATTTTCAAAGAAGCCAGCTGTTATTTTCACATTTCCCTCACTTTGCCCTCAGGCTTGCACAGTTTCCCACAGAATTTACCCTTAATTTGCCTTACTCCTCCTCTTCCTTAAATATAAATGAAGCTAAAGGAATTTTTTGTGATCAAATCATCAAATCAATAGGGCCACAGCTAGACAAGGACATGGAAGATGCCTGTTCTCAGGGCACTGAAACTGCAGGTATGCACTTCATCGCATTCACACCAGTAAGTCTCCTTACCCTCTGAATAGGGTGGGTGCATTGAAACTACTTATAGAGAAAATGTTCACTCTCAAACTGTGCCAATATTTGGGCAAGCACTGGCTAATCTGGGTCAAAAGTGTGCTAGGATATGCTTAACAATTTAGGAGTGTAATCAGTTAGTTCTAGTGTGCTTGGTACTGTTCAATTTATCAGCATAGAAATTATCTAGAAATTTTTCAGTCAGCACTTGTAATCTTTGAATCAGATTCATGGGGCTTTTTACACATTTCTTCTGTTCAGCTTTGTTACTACACCAAGATCCTATGTATGGTCTGCTGCTGTAGGAGAAAGGAACTAACAAATGGGAAATAATTGAGAATAGAGCACTGAAGTGATTGAAGAGCAAGGGAGACTGACTTGTGAAGAGGAAGACAACTGTTAGCATTTGAGGAGTTTAAAAGCCAAAGGGAAGAATTATCTACAGGGTCCAATAGAGTTTCACTAGGTGTAAAGAGCTGAGAATGAGAAAGGGATCTTTAGCAAGAACAGAGGGAAGCATTTCATCACCACTGAAGTCTGCTGGACCATGAAATAGTCTGCTGAAATAAATGGTGGTCGTCCTACAGCTTGGGTCATTTTAAATTAGACTGACCAAAATACTCAAGCAGATCCTTTAGGGAACAACTCAATATCGAGTCCCAGGGATGGTCATGTCAACCTCGCAGGCAGCTCTGCTGCTCGTGATAATTAGGCTCTACCACGCTGCCATGAAAAGAGTGCATTTGAGTGCTGTTTGACACTCGTGTGGCACCAGATCTTTCACTTGCAGGGCTTGTCATGACATCGTGTTATTTATACATTACTCTGAGTCCAAAAGTCTCTGTGAAGAGGCAGGCAGAGCCCTCATAAGTCAAACCCCTGGACTATTGAAGCTGATGAAAGATATAGAATAGCTTGCATTAAACTTTCTAAACTGTTAGTATCAGTGAGAGATTTTACTGAAAATACCCCTCAGCAAGAAAGGATAAGTAGTAATGAGAGAACAAGGATCATGTTTGAACTAACAAACACACTCTGACAGACTCTGTGGGGCTTTTTTTGTTTTGTTTTTCTTGTATTTAATTTTCTGTCTGCTTACAGCTGCCTGAATGACAGGCGTGGAGGCTGGCATCTATCACTTCTCTTCAAAACCGATAGGGAATGAACATCAACATTTCTCAAAGTTGACCCAGAGAGAACAACCTTTTTTTAAAAATAAAAGCATTTCCCTCACACCTGTTGCCACAGCCTATCAAATTCTCCTCTTTTGCCAAAAAAAGCATCAACTAAAATGAAGCTCTGTTGATGTGTTTTGCTTTCTTCAGGATACCCTCAACTGATAACTGGAAACTGGACGGAGGTTTTCTCACCATATACTCAATTGACAAAATTTAGCATCACCAGCATTGGCTCTCATGCTCTGATGACCATATTTTACTGGATAAAACTGTCCACTTCCCTCACATCAGCCAAGTTAATGTCTGTGTTTTGCATTAAATACAAAAAGAAAGAAATGGAAACCCATAGAATGGAAATACCTCAGGGAGCAGGGGGAATTCTTGTTGCTATTTACTCTGTCTTCTGATCAAAATGAGGAAGGAACATGTTAAACAACTTATTATCTGAATTTCCTCTGAGATGTAGGATGATGTTTTCAGCCTCATTTTATACCTAAGTGGCTTGAGATTCGTATGATTAGTTCCCAGGGAACATAAAGAGTTGATGGCAGAATTGACACTTGAACTGATTTCTCCAAATGCTTTTCTAGCACACTTCCAATGGGGGACTCTCCATGCCTGCACAGGCATCTGCATCTGGTTTTGGAGAGAAAAATGGGTGTAGGAAGGTCAGGATAGTTGAATTGACTCTTTCTATTTCGAGGACAACTGTTCCAGACACCAGGAGCAAGCCCTGCTTTCCAGATCTGCCCTTTCCCTGTCTCGGCTATACCCTGCTCCTCATGGTAGAATACCCTCTCTTGTGTTAGCAGCCCAGGAAGCACATGATTGGGACAGGAGACTGCTATAAAAAAGGAAAAAGGGTTGTGCTGGAGGTGGGATGAGCTGTGGTGACTCCACGGAAATGATGG